>OY757003.1:7297500-8497500 GCA_963580505.1 Ennomos erosarius | reverse complement strand
ATGTGGGACAACTGAATGCTCGAAATATGTATTGGTGATTTATAGTGAAGACTTGAATTAGGTATTTTGTGTCACGTGAACCCCGGAATCGGGCGTTTATATTTTATTGCTACTAATTGAAATAATTGATTTAAAAGCGTGTCTTTCCAGTAGTCACATAAATAAAATAAAGCTAACTCGGTGAAATAAATTGCTTTAAGTAAATAAATACTTTCTAGTCTATCATTCCTACCTCCATTAGTTCTTCATGATCACTCTTTCCCCATAACTATCTGAGTACTGTTTATCCAAGCCATTAGTTATTTATAAATATTGGATGCCTTAATATCGAACGAACCACTAGCTAACAATTATTTATTGTCTGGTTTCTGGAACCATTTCCAAAAATAACCAGACTATGGACATATAAATTCCAGAGTCTGGACTCGAGAGCTGATACTTAAGTACAAGCATCTGTCGACAAACCATAGCATAATATACATAAATTAACGCCCAACGATCACATACATAGATCCCGGACCCTAACTAGGATTCCCTGTATCTAGGGACCCAGGAACTACCAGGACCTACAACACCCAGACACAGAACAAGTATTTACGCTTTTTTCCTGTTCACAAATACTTGTTCTGTCGCGGGTATCGAACCCGCCTCCGGGCTATGAGCCAACCTGCTCACCCACTAAACCACGGAGGCTGTCAAATACATAACATAGCGACAGTATATGTGGTGTAGCAGCTGAGCAGGTTGGCTCAAAACCAGGAGACGGCGGGTTCGATACCCGCGAAAGGACAAGTATTTGTGCACAGGAAAAAAAACACTTGTTCTGTGTCCGGGTGTTGTGTGTGGGGCCATAGTCTGTGTGTGTGATATTTAGTCTTCGAAGGTCCCTAGATACAGGGAATCCTAGTAAGGGTCCAGGATCTATTCATGTGATATTTATTTACATAACTATCGATAGTTCCGGAACTTCGCAAAGGCCCATCACTAATCTCGGCGAATCAGAAACATCCCACCATCCCACAACCCACAACCAACGAAGGAGCCTGCACTATTTACTATTCTGTGGGCTTGGTTCCCGCCATAACATAATTCGTGACTGTGGGTGCGCCATGCATGTTACCACTTTTATCGTCATTAGCATTTTCCTGTACTTATTTATTTGGCCTCTCGTCACATAAAATAACCGGCCAAGTGCGAGTCGGACTCACACAGGAAGGGTTCCGTACTTTTATTTATAAAAACTAGCAAAATAATCGTATGTTGCATGGGAGCCCCCTTACATAATTATGATTTTTAGTATAACGGCAACAGAAATACATCAACTGTGAAAATTTCAACTGTCTAACTATCACGGTTTTATGAGATACAGCCTGGTGACAGACGGACAGACAGGCAGACAGACAAACTGAGAGACGGACAGCGGAGCCTTAGTAATAGGGTTCGCTTTACCCTTTGGGTAAAGAACCCTAAAAATGGGCAAACGTGTTCCACCTAAAACAACATCACTTACCATCAGATTACATGTTATCAAACGTATGCCCATTTTACCATAAAAAAAACCCCATGCTTTTGTCTTCATTTCCAATTGATGCAGGTATTTATGTGTAGAGTATAGCACGACTTATATTCCTTCGCGTAAGCTGTTCTATAAGCCACACAAGCACAATTAACATTCGGAGGCTTGCTATTAAATACATTTGAAAAAAGGTTGAGTAGTTCAAAAATCCGCCCAATTCACATGTAGGCAACACAGCCACAGAAAACATGTGCAGTTTGCGCAAAGAAATCGTAACTTGTTATTTTTGTGGGTATAACAATCAGTAGGTAGTACTATATTGGCAATGCCTGCCTGTAACTAAACCGAAATATGAAGATTCACCACGAAATCAGAAACGAACGTGACGAAAAAGGCCTTTGTGATTGAAAATCGTTACATTCGTATTCACACGAGGGTGATAATAACATATTATGTTATTAGCATTGAGGTTAGCTGTTAAGTAGCAGTAGTGTCAATTTGTTACGAAATCATGTAACTGTTATGGGCGGCCGTGTCGCTTAACATCAGGTGAACGACTAGCTCGTCACGTCATTCATTCTCATAAAAAACATGACAAAATGATTTTTTCTATTCTTCCTTACAGATGTAATATACGGATCGGAGTTTTCTATTCTATATTGTGCCGGATTGCTTGCAAAACAATTAATTAATAAATTTTATTACACAAACGCATGGGGTTAATTGAATATAATTGAGAGTGCTGTTATTAATTAGCAATTGTTTAGTTAATTAATAACTAGTGTATAATTTAATCACCACCGAAAAATAACTGAAGACCTTTGTTTTATACTTGCTGCGTCCTTCAAAAAATTATCCTATGTGTGAATTCAGCACATAAAGGGTTCATTCTCAGTAGATCCATGGGTCAGATCTATGATGGATCTAGTAAGATTTTATTTTCTCAAGCTATCCCTATTTCAAACATTCAACCATAGACATATATATAAGGACATGCCTAATGACAGATTAAACCGTCGCTTCAAAGAGGGAGTCAAGTTCACAGATTGACCTCCACTAGCGCCCAGTCTGTGTTGGAAGTGAGAAGATATCGGTCGTGTGTCTCAAAGAAAATATGCCAAGTTGTGTTGTGAAGGGTTGCACAAACTACACTCTAAAGTGCAATAAAAAGAAATACAAAGTTTCTTACCACAAGTAAGTCAATATTTTCAATATTACACTCCGTTTTGTACGAAAATAATCGAATTTATATTTGGGATAATCATTGTAAACGAACATTGACGGACATAATGGCGGCCATAGGGCCGTTCTCATCGTAGTTCCTGAGTAATCTAAGAGATGGCGCTGACTTTTCCCCACACCATTTTGAGTAAATAAAATGTTCCTTCGGGCATATCCTGATATATAGATCTATGCATTCAGCCCTGTTCAGCTGTTGCGATGTGAAGAGAGAACAGACACACAAACATTCACATTCCCGGACAATCGATTCATACATCCCGAGACAAACATTCACACACTAGACGGGCCCGATAGCTCAGTTGCGCTAGCCTTCTGAACCGAGGGCTGTGGGTTCGATTCCTACCCAGGACAAACATTTGTGTGATGAGCATAGATGTTTGTTCTGCGTCTGGGTGTTATATTGTATTCTATATATGTATTTACAAACAAAAAAGTATATAAGTATTGTATCAGTTATCTGGTTCCCATAGTACAAGCTATGCTTAGTTTGGGGCTAGATGGCGCTGTGTGAAATGTCCAAAGATATTTATTATTCATGATAATCATGATCTTCTTTTTCTTCTCGTGTAGCCAAGTGGTCAGCCCTGGTGTCAGAATTTTTAGGCCGCCCGAAGGCTTCTGACTTGGCTTAACGACTATTGTCTAACGACTACAGCCGGGACCGACGGCTTAACGTGCCCTCCGAAGCACGGTAGCGCTCAGTTCTAAATACCAACTTTTTGCTGTAGCGGTCACCCATCATAGTAGTGACTGCAGCGAATGTTGCTTAACTTTACCGATCGGTGAGGAACGGCTAGTCGTGCTTCACTATGAGCGCTAAAATAATTAATTATGATGATGATGATTTAGTGTGATTACTTGGTCAGTGTGTAGTGTAATATTTATTAAATAATAATAATATGCCTTGTCAGTCATAATTATTTTGTTCCTACTCAAAAGGGCCTCTTGGTGTTAGCTTCAGCCCCACCAATGCCTTCTAAATGTCCGGGCTAGACCCGAGAGTCAGAGAAGACATAGAAGCGATAATAATATATAAATAAATATGTGTGGACATTTCACACAGCGCCATCTAGCCCCAAACTAAGCATTAGATCTAGAGCGGTTTTGAAGATCCTTGGATATCACATTATGTAATGGAAACGATACATAATTAATAATAATTAATTAAAATTGATTGTTACACAGAACATATATCTAGTTTTCTATCAGGTATCTGGTTTCTACAGTAGGTAATAGCTTTGCTTACTTTGGGACTATTTATGTAGATGGGATAGTGCAGTAATGACCACAATCCACATGTTTATGAACATTCATCATTAGCAGCCTGAAGACATCCACTGCTTAACATAGGCCTCCCCCAGGGAGCGCCGATTAGAGCGGCTGCTCGCCTCCTGCATCCATAGGCTCCCCGCGGCTTTCACCAGGTCGTTGGTCCACCTAGTGGGGGGCCGGCCTACGCTGCGTCTTCCTTGGTTGGGGTTGGTAGCCGGGCATCTGCCGGAGATCGTTCGCACCCCTGCTCTGCCGTTACCGTGGCTGCTACCGTAGCCACGGGATAGCAGAGCTGCCGGGGACTGGGGGCCGTTAATGTGTGTGCTTGTCATTAGGGGGGGGGGGGGTTGCCACTACTTGTTATGAACATTTTTTTTAAATATTATTTATTTTACATTTTAAATCGATATATTGAAATGAATACTTATCACCTTGAGAGTTGAGCACAAAAAGCTTATATAAAACTGAAAAACATAAGTAATGTCATTAAAAACCACATGCCCTTGCTCTAAATTAAAGTTGTTAGCAATGAATTCTCTAGTGCTTTTTCAAAAAAATTTTCATTAGTGCCTGATGAAAAAGGTTCCCAATCAATATGCAAAATTTCATGTAACATAGATCAGGCGTTTTTATTTCCTTTTGATTTGATGATTGGAAAACAATGTACTTACTTACTTACTCCAAATTTCAAGTCTCTAGGACCAGCGAATTTTAAGTTAATCAGTCAGGACTGCATTTTATATACATGTATAGATTAATTGATTACTTTATTACTTTATTAATTGATTATTAATAGATTACTTGAAGGATTCTCACTTTTTTAAGGCATGATGTGGCCATTCTGTAATTAGGGCTACATGTAATTCAAAACCTGTCATGTAATCCATGTAAGCTGTCACTATTATTTTCAAAAACATGTAGAACTGTTGAAGGTCCATAAATAAATAAATAAATAAATAAATAAATAATTGTTTTTACTATGTGGTAAAGATGTGACCATAACAGTGTCGAAATAAAAACAAATTGTTAATGTAAGTACTTATGTGACAGACCTCAAAACACAGTTTCTGAGTAACTGACTATAGGTACACTAAGATTCAAATATTGGTATATATAATGAAGGACTGGTAGACAATGCTATTTAGAATTAAGTTCATTCATGTACAGCTTTTGTGCAAATCTATTAATGAAATCAAAAAGAAATATTTAAAAAATTAACTTACCTGGGGCACTTGAGTGGACTTCCCGCAGCCAGTTTCTCCGACCAGCACGAGGGTCTGATGCCTCTCCAGAAGGTACAACACATGACTTCTGCAATAGAATTATACAAATGTGGTAAAAGTTATCCTGTCCAATGTACTACAACCAAGACTAGTATTTTTTTTTTATGAGAATGAATGACGTGACGAGCTGGTCGTTCACCTGATGTTAAGCAATACGGCCGCCCATAACAGTTGCAGTGTTACTAGGAACTTTAAAATAATAAAGTTTCGCGTGACACTGCACTGCGCACGTCATCCTGAGACATCACACAGTCTAGTAATCAGATTACTACACCGTGTAATCAGGTCATAAAGTCTCATTTGCCCAGTAATTTCACTAGCTACAATGCCCTTCAAACCGGAACACAGTAGTGCTTGCACACTACTGCTTGGCGGCAGAATAACTGGCAAAGCGGTGGTACCTACCTAGACGAACTTTGCAGAAAAGTCCTACCACGTAGTAGTCTGCCTTAGAGCATTTATAAATGGACGTGGTAAGGCAAGGCATACCCCTCTGCCGGTCATACAGCACTTATTGGTTACATAGTGTGTGTGCAAGCATTGCGTAACTAGGCTAGAACATTATAACAGAGTGAGTGATTTAAGATGGTGTGTGGTGTGCATTTATATGCGCGGTTGGCACGTGTGCTATGCGCAATTACCTTGTCCCCTATAGAAATCGTGCTTGCAGATTATTGACCGAGCGAACAAAGTGAGCGAAAGTCTATGCTTCAAGTTGCCAAAACTTGCTTTTGTCTGTTTAGATGTATGTACTCGCGTACGGATTGCATTTTTCAACCAATCTTGACAAAAGTTGGTACACAGATTCTACAGGTCTAGGGAATTTTTCAGTCGTGGGCGATTTTCGATTGAGGGTTATTTGCCCCAAAATGGGGAGAAGTTTGCTGTAGCACCATTTACCAACTGATTTTGATAATATTTGGTAGAAATAGTGTGTATTTAATTCGTAATAAGTATTACAAATATAAGCAAAATCAATCAAGAGGTTGTTGATATATAAGGTGCCAAGTTATGAGTTCAGGATGGGTCGGTACCCTGGTTCAGTATTGTGACGTTTCTGGAAGTTTTGATTTTGAAAGTATGTGACTACTCAATTAGTTCAAGGACTTTTACACAGATGGCAGATTGCTTTGAGCACCAATTATTAAGTTGCAGTGACAAGATTTTCCGGAATAATCTGAGTTCGGGACATACTTAATATTTTTGGTAAAGCTGTTAATGTTAAGGTGCCAACAGCAAACAAATCAAATATATGAAAAGACACTTTTAACTTCATACATCATGCCATGATGCTTGCAAATCCGCTTGTGCTCGCGAGGTCTACAGTTCACCGGACTACTAGTTAAGTTTACATCTCCGTTGGTTAAATGCTCTAAGATGCAGACCACACACTTGGTAGTCAGATAGAAGACATGTATTTTATTTTTGCGTTTCCCAAAAACTACAATCTTGGGAGTCTTCAAATCGAGAGTGAATAGATATCTTCTAGGCAAGCGCGTTACATCCTAGACCGCATTGGCATCGTCACTTACCATCAGGTGAAATAGTGGTCAGCCTAGCAAACACAAAAAAAAGACAGGCTAGTTGGAGGCAGTGGCTCACCAGAATTGAAACAAAGTGAAAAAGAGGAATATACTCAGTAGGGATAATGAAAAAGTAAATACCTGTACTGAAAAACTGGCAATCTTTGTCGCTGTGTCTGCAGTGGCAAGTGATGATATCGATTGTAAGTGAAGTTACTTTTGGAGTCCCCATCAGCAGTAAGTGCCGAGTCTGTGTTGGGGTTTATCAGTGTCTCAATGTGGCCTTTTTTTTTTCGCGTAGGGTAGAGGATATCATCACCTGAAAGCAAACATCGAAATAACATTTTATATTTATATAACGCAACATTAATCATATCCATTGCATGCCAAAAATATCAAGGAATACATCAATAAGAAAATTAAATGACCATGGACGTGTAATTGTGTACACGCTACCGCTACACGGGACGGGACGCTATATGGAATTTAACCTTACTTACCCGGTCTTACAAATTTCGGTCTTTGGCTATGCATTCTTTAGAAAAATACAGAGCGCCTCATCAATCTCACATTTGATTTTGGACGAAAATAATACGACAATTGAGAAATTAGAAAGAAATATTAGAATAGAAATTTATAATTGCCCCCTATTCCGATTCACGCTGTAATCGCTATCGAAGAGTATATAGTTTACTGTAATCATCCTATGTAAAGGAGTACACACACCAAGGCGGTATTTCTCTACCGCCCGCGGTAGCGGAACATTCCGCGCGGGATACCGCGCGGTATTCGCCGGGTAGGGCGGAACTTTTACCGCCTAGGTAAGCGAAAAGGTGATTCTGTTAACAAATTATCATGAAATTATCAGTCTTACTTATAAAAATCTCGCTATGTTGTACTTAGCCACCTCTCAACTAATCAGTTCATAAACTCCAAAGCAGCGGATAACATTTCCTTGCCTATAAACGTTACTTAGCTTTTTTTTAAATAAGAGACGTATAAACGAGACTTTAACGTATAGATAGACTGTAGCCCTGTCGCCACAGACAACAACCAAAATAATCGACTAAAATCCGATTTTGCATCTGTGACAAGTGTAGTGTTGAAAGCTGTTGAAAGAGTTAAGTAACATTTTAATGTTATTACGCCATAGTTATGCAGTAACTGATCTGGAATCTGGAAACGTCAGGGAAACGTACACATCTTTGATTTGTACCTAAATTAATTTGTAAATTAAAGCAGTGTTTATTCTAACTTGTTTAAAAACTACATTTCATATTTTTTTAGAATTGCTTTCCTATCTACCCACATTGTTTTTATCTGAACCAAACATGCGAAAAGGAGAGGTATAGGTTTCGGAAAAGCGAGAAAGAGTAGGTGCCACTGCTCACACCCATTATGTCGATTCATTCAATACAACTATTATTGTAGGTACGTAGTATATTTGTTGGTAACCATAATTTATGGAAATATGTCCGGAAACTTCAACTCTTAATAACTTTTACATTATCAGGTATTCTAACATTTTGACTGCATACGAACAATGCGTTGCCTCGTCTGCATTGCCCATTTTTTCATTATTGGTAATTAAATAATAGTGGTGTATGTATCTCAACTTCTGCACCCTGAATTCAAGTTGCTTTTTGATGCTTTATGAATGTATTCATCACCATCATCATCATCATCAACAGCCCGTAGACGTCCACTGCTGAACATAAGCCTCCCCCAGAGAGCACCACTTTGAGCGGCTGCTCGCCTCCTGTATCCAACGGCTCCCCACGGTTTTCACCAGGTCGTCGGTCCACCTAGTGGGGGTTCTGCCTACGCTGCGCCTTCCGGTTTGTGGTCGCCACTCGAGAACCTTTCTTCTCCATCGGTTTTCAGTTCTGCGAGCGATGTGGCCTACCCATTGCCATTTCAACTTGCTAATTCTAAGGACTATATCGGTCACTTTAGTCCTTCTGCGGATTTCCTCGTTCCGGATTTTATCTCGCAGTGAAACACCGAGCATAGCTCTCTCCATAGCTCGTTGCGCAGCTTTGAGCTTACTAATGAGGCCTACAGTAAGAGACCACGTTTCAGTTCCATATGTCATATGTCATGCCATATGTCATGTCATATGGATGTATTAACTGTAGTAAAAAATATCTGCACTGTACTTCGTCAAAAAGACTGGGCCAAAAAATGCATGGAAGTCGCCATCCTCCTTTTCAAAACCCCAAAACACACCACCCTTCGATTTTGACAACGTTCGCCATCAAACAGCTGTTTTAAACCCGCCATCTTGGCTCTTAGCAGGCTTAAACTAAGTCATGGCGGTGGTTAATTTTGACAGCTATTTAGGCATTACTTAGCAACCTCTTAACGCTAAATCGCGTTTATAGGTAAGAATTTTAATTATCTGTGGCTTAGCAATTGGCTAAAAGATAAGAGGAGTTTATGAGCTTGTTTCAAAATTAGAGCCCATAATAAAATAACTGGTATAAAACTATACTGACAACAGAAGGGGTAACAACAGCACGCGCGAGCGAAGCGTGGGTCGTTGCAAATGCCGGGTCCTAGGGGGCCCGCGGCTCCCGGCGCGGCGCGGTGCCCGGGGGGCATAATTTTTAACATAACTAGTATAAAAGTGGGGCCCAACAGGAATATTTATTCATGTTATTTATTCCTGTTGCCCTGCGGGGGCCCAAGAGGAAAAAAATCCTGTTAGGCCCCATGGGGCCGAAAACGTGGGGTCAACAGGAACAACCCTGTAAAAGTTCCGCCCGGGTTTCGCTACCCAAGGCGTTATCCGCATGTGTGTGGACAGGCGGAATAACGCGTACCCACTCGGATAACGCTACCGCGGGCGGTAGAGGATACCGCCTCGGTGTGTGCACTCCTTAATAGAGGGAATTCTGTGGAAATTATATACTTTGGCACTGAGTAAGTAAAAATAATTTACCATGTTGTAATGTTATTTCATGTTTCACTTTACATCTTGATCTTGTTTATTTCGCATTTTGTTTGTGTTCATGTATTGTGTTGTTATGGTGCTGTTCATATTTTGTTTAAAATAACAACCATGTTAAACTAAATGCTTTAAAATAATTGATTAATTTTATTCATTAATTGTTTAGGTAAATATAAGTAAAACCAATGTCTGTCATCAAATTAAGTGCCATTAAGGTGGATCCTCACACTTACTCATTTATTTTAACAATTTATGGGTGAAAAAGTATATTTAAATACCGAAATAACTATTACTTTGATTTTTATTGGTCCTCTAAATGCGGTAAATCATCTAAAGTTGAAGAAAATAATAGATTAACACCAAAAATAACATTGAAGTTTTAGTAAATTTTGTCAATGTATGAGTTTACACTGATAGTGTCGTACGCCTATTTGTTTAGTTGTGTTGAACCAGGGGTGAAAATGCGCGGGTTATTGTAAATTCGCCATAAAGTAAATTTGTCACGAAAAAAAGGATGTGTAAATTCGCCACAATTCTATTTATCAGATAAATTTTTCATTTTACTAATTTACGTTGCGAGCTCGTAACATATACTACGTCACGTAGGTACATAGAATCACCATGCGTAGGTACTATCGCCGCTCTTCCGTTTATTTTATAATTTGAACTCGACTCGAAAACAAAAAATAATAAAGAATTGGATGTTTATTGTTTGAATTTTGGATAAGATGTAATCTACGTATACCAATAACATAAAGAGGACCGCTTTTCTCCCTTATACAGTCTAATATCGACCTTAAGTTCCTAAAGTGAAAAGTTTAGTTATGTATAATTTACGTTTCTTCGAGTGTGTATTGTACTAGTCAGTATGGAATATGGAAACTATAACATAATAATTATTATGCATCGTTCGCGCATAATAATTATGTTCGAAGTAATAATGTACTTAGTGTGTCTGTCTAGTTTCTGATAATACCATGGTACCTAATACTTCATGATTCAAGTATTAGGTACATAACTAGATATAATAAAAATTATTGTAGTTACAATGTACCTGGCCCCGAAGTCTGCTATTTCAATTGTGTCATATTCATATTCATTTTTTTATTTGCATTCATGTACAAAATATAATGTTAGGTCTTAAAGGTAGATAGTACATGAACCCTGTAAGGACGCTTGCAAGCGAGTGTGTACAGAAATAAATTTATTGATCAGGCATTAATTATACAAAAGAGTTATATTTGAATTTTTAAGTACCGAGCATTTTTAAAGTCGCATAATAATATAATCATAATTTTGGGAAGATAAATTTAATAAAATATTATGAAAGCAATTCATCAAATCAATCAATTTATTTCAGTCATAATGGTTCATGAATGGTACCGTAATAACTGATTTTGATACTAGTAGTCTACTTATGGTTTGTAGCCTACCATTAGTGTTAAAATCTTTTATTATGGTACCATTCATGAACAATTATGACACAATTGAAATCCCTGAACACGAGATCCTGATGATGATTGATTTCCTACAACACAACACAAATAAATAAATGCAAAATACAAGAAATTAAGTGAACCAGCACTAAGGCTATGAAATTACAATAACACAAAAGAGTAAACAAGTTAATGTCAAAAATATTTTTCTCATTAATTTCTTGATTATTTATTTACAGTGGATCATCTGATTGTTGGATTGGTTTTGCTATTTTTTGAACATTCGTATGACAAGTGATGTATTATGCAGAAAATGGCAAATAACTTCCAATCTCATCCACTAAAGCTCTTTATACAAGATATTTATCGTGCCAAAAGGACTGAAGAAAGTCAATATATTTATGAACTATTTGGAGTCACTTTCAAAAATATCATGATTCATGGCGTCATCACTTCAGTTTACAATACACTTAATAACTCAACGAACTTAGAAATCAGTGATCCTACAGGGACTATTCAAGTTTATTACAATTGTGCCAAGACTAACTCCACGATAAAAGACGACATGTTAAGGAATCTAAATAATCACTTTACTGCAGCATCGAAATTTGGGGATGAAAATATTGGAATCATGTCAACATTACTGGAAAGAATTAAGAAAAAGAAGATAGATAGATTTTCTGAAGGTGACTTTATAAATATAGTTGGGGATATTTTTACTGATGATAAAAGTATTAGAATGGTTTCTGCCTTTGAATGTGATGTGACCTCAATAGAAAGAGATGTTGTGTGGCTGGAAGAGCTTCGGTATTTGTATGAAAAATTTTATTTGAAAGGAAAACAAAGCGTAATTACCTAATACAATGAATGAATAATATTTGTTGTTTTTATTTGTTTAACTCTCATGTTAATACTAGATGTACCTACCTATGTTTTCTACAAGTAGGTGAGGTAGGTACATAGACATATATATAAGGACAGGCCTAATGACAGATTAAACCGTCGCTTCAAAGAGGGAGTCAAGTTCACAGATTGACATCCACTAGCGCCCAGTCTGTGTTGGAAGTGAGAAGATATCGGTCGTGTGTCTCAAAGAAAATATGCCAAGTTGTGTTGTGAAGGGTTGCACAAACTACACTCTAAAGTGCAATAAAAAGAAATACAAAGTTTCTTACCACAAGTAAGTCAATATTTTCAATATTACACTCCGTTTTGTACGAAAATAATCGAATTTATATTTGGGATAATCATTGTAAACAAACATTGATGGACATAGTAGCAGCGTTTAATTTCCCAACTCATCGTAGTTCCTGCATAATCTAAGAGATGGCGCTGACTTTTCCCCCACACCATTTTGAGTAAATAAAATGTTCCTTCGGGCATATCTTGATATATAGATCTATGGGTAGGTTCAAAGTCCAAGCACTTGGCGGAAAAACTGGCTTACTGAAAATAAGCATGGCACAAAAACGAGAGCACCATTTCTACAATAATAATAACATAGTGCGACGGGACATCGATGACCCAATACTATATTGAATTGGTTTTACTTAGCTTAAGTTTCTTCACCACCGAGTCTGAAGACTTTAATGGCCGATTGTATGAAACGCATGCTCCGCACCTAACACTTTTAAAAAGAATTCCTGCGGTATTCTAACACGTCACCAAACCAAAATACTGCAAAAGATCATCATGAAGTTGAGATAGCATCAGAAATGTGTGTCCGTTTTGGATATTTTCTTTACTGAAATATTCACGTTTCTGAAATATTCACGAAAAACCCAAAAGTGGCACCTTTGTATCCCTATTCCGGCTCACCCCCGAGGGGTCAGGGGGTCTAGCAAAGGTTCCTTTCCATTAGCCTTAACGCCAAGCGATAACCCAAAATGTATGACTGACATTAGCTGCGGAAAACTTCCGAAAGCAGCTTGTTTTCCGCAGCTAATGTCATTCCCATACATTTTGGGTTATCGCTTGGCGTTAACGCTAATGGAAAGGGATCTTTGCTAGACCCCAAGAACTTTTAGTAGGTATGTTTATCTCCAGAGCACCCTTAATAAGTTTAAAAAAATCGCTTAGGTCCCCTTCTCCCATTCACTCTATACCCTCCTTTTGGCCATTCGTTAACTGGACCATAAGGGCTATATCGTAAACACGTGGACACCCTAATATAAAGGGATACGTTCCACCAACAGTAGGACTAGCACGAATATTTACGCACACGTAAGTGTAGGTAACGTTAACGTAAGCCAGCTGATCAAATGCCATACAACTGGCTTACGTTAACGTTAGACACGCGCGTAAATATTCGTGCTAGGCCTACTGACATTACATACAATACCTACACTGACCTCTATAAAACAAAAGCCGCAAACCGCAAACCACCACGAAGTTTTTTTTTCTAATCTGTGCCGCAAACCCACGGACACAAACTTATGCTGCATTTACCCCTGGTTTAAGCTCACAGGTCATTAGAACCACCCGGCACCCACTCGGCACCGCCTTGCCTACTAAGCTACGGCTAGTATTCTTTATATGGAATTGCATGGATATTCGCTCACTACATCAACTCCGTAGCGTCACAGGATCACCTCGGTCGTAAGCCCACGCGCGGACAGCGGGTGGACCTCTCGGTGACAACTCACTGCTCGCATGCTTGCCTTGCGTTGACAACGCGCAGGTTTCGAGTGGACCGTGTTCTGCCCGCGAATGATTCACGCGAGGACGATACTTGGCGATGCACCGCTCCCCACCCTCCCTTCATTCCCAGCCTTTCTTTCGATTACATTACGAAACACACGTGTAGGTAGACCTAGTGCCATTTGGTAACAGACTAGGCGTGAGGCGTATTTATCGTCACAGGTAAAAGTCACTGATAAAAGAAAGTCACAGTCAGTCACAGCGACAAAATACCTCCGGGAGCAGCGACACTGTGACTTGCGCGCGAATCTATGAGAGCGTGCTAAAGTAATAGATGCATCCTTTTCTCACGAAGGCGTCTGTAGCGTGCCAGAGAGGGACAAACCTAGTATTTTTTTCACAGGAGCTGTGACAGCGACATGTTTTGCCAGCCGTCAATTCAAAAGTAATAGGTGCATCCTTTTCTCACGAAGGCGTCTGTAGCGTGTCAGAGCGGGACAAACCTCGTATTTTTTTCACAGGAGCTGTGACAGCGACCTGTTTTGCCAGGCGTCAATTCAAAAGTAATAGGTGCATCCTTTTCTCACGAAGGCGTCTGTAGCGTGCCAGAGAGGGACAAACCTAGTATTTTTTCACAGGAGCTGTGACAGCGACATGTTTTGCCAGCCGTCAATTCAAAAGTAATAGGTGCATCCTTTTTCCACATAGGCGTCAGAGAAAAACACACCTATTATATATCTACATCCTGTAACCATGACTTGTGCCGCGAGTAAAAAATACTCGCTAGTATTTATTCACAGGTATTTGTCACAGGTATGGCTGAGTCACAGTCACAGAGTCACCTAGTATCTCGATTTACCTAGTACGACCCACCTCTATTAACAAACCACAGAGTACATTGGTAAAGACTGAAATAACAGACACAGAGTACATTGGTAAAAACTGAATGTAACAGACTACTCGAAAATTCATGGACCAAGCGACGTCCACTCGTTGATCGCGAGTGTAAACCGAGCATAAATGATATTATCTGTTTCGTCTATAATCTGTGAATTCATATTGACTTTTCTGAGCTGTCAAGTAACGTTGTGGTAAATGTGTTGCCAATTTAACATTACATTTGCCAAACTTGGCATATTTCTCCTCACTTAACAAGAATGTTTAGCATATAGCATAATGAAGCAAAAGTAATTAACACTGGCTCACATCTCAGCCAAAGGTACGTTATGGAGTGGCGGTTGAGTAGTTCAGCTTTATCTTAGAAGCCCGTGAACACACTCCAGAGCAAGCTCCCACGATTCCCTTCATAAACAAATCGAATTATGTCTCATGTTCTTTGCTGTAGGTACCTAGGATGAAGTGAGAAAACAGGAAAATCACTGAAGCGTTATCGTGTGTAATCGTATATAGTGATCTAGTTCATACCTGGCCCGTTTTATTAAAAAAAACTAGTTCCACCCTTACTACTAGATGGCGCAATACCAGGCTTTCAAAATCACTCGAGTGAATTCGCAGAGTAACGGGGTTGTAACATTTTTGTATGGAACCTGGCATAATAGCCGCTGAAAAAATAAAAATAAACCACCCGTCAAACCTTTGCCAATGTGTGGAAGACATTTATACAAGCAATAAATGTTAAGAAAGTAATCTTGTAAAAGGTTGCGGTATCCTGTTTTTAGACAGAAACAAAAATTAATTTTTGCAAAAAATTTTAATTCATGCGAAATACCATGGCTTCCAGTAGATGGCAGAATGTTATTTAGCGTGGAGGTTAATAGGAGAGGAACGCCTATGCTGCCGTGTTTACGATAGTGCGTGACTCCGACTGGCACTTAGCTGGTTATTATTTTATGTTAGTTTTTAATTTAGTGTTATAAAATATGTATGTTAGTCTTTAAGGTATCTATAATATGGGCCTATGTTTATTTTATAAGCTTGCCTGAAATAAATTGTTTATTATTTATTATTATTAACTTGTTAACGAATGACGTGCGAGCTAGTCGTTCGGCTGGTCTTAAGCGTCACGGCCGCCTGGCATAACAGATTGCAGGGTCACTCGGAACGATGTGGGTAGTTCCTTGAGGTAGATAGTTCTAATAGTGGTAGAAGCTTATTTATCGACGAAGCATTGAAAAGTTATCGGACACGAATCTTTCAAAAGCTGTAAGAATTTATTATCATACGTAAACTCGCATTTCAATTTTGTATATTAAGCCAACGAACCAAAATCAGCTACGAGAAACCAACTTTTCTTGAATTGCTGAAATTGACAGCTAAGCGAGACAGTTTTGGTTCCAATAAGAGGTCACGGTACGGATTGAATGAACGGAACACGCTTTGGGACGATGTTTAAGTTGTCAGCGTCTTAAGATGGCGGCTACCTAACATCGATCGCTTAAGCGACCTCATGGTACGATTTTAACAATCAATCCAATATAGGCTCTGTTTTGAATCGCGTTAAGAGCTCACAGTACGGCCCCTGATCTCGTATTAACTCAATTTCGCCAAAAACCTTAGTTGATGCGCTTATCGTAAGCGCGGCAGTATGTTCATTAAGCAGTGAACGTCTTCTGACTGATGATGATGATGGATTTAATGTTTTGGAACCTATAGTAAACATAATTAAATGATCTATTTTGCATGAATTAGGAGGTAACAATTGAAACATTTCTGCAAAAATTAATTTGTCTCTCTGTTCGAAAACCTGTTTTCTACCGCATTTTATACCGCGTTTTATACCGCAGTCCGCAACCCTTTACAAGATTAAATTCCTCAACATTAATTGCTTGTATGAATGTCCTCTACACATTGGCGTAGGTTTGATAGGTGGCCGCGCATGTGAAAAGAAAAAAAAGATGGCGGCGATCATTATGTCAATATGTTACAACCCCCAATTGTTTTCATTGTGTACTTTTTTCGCGTATTTTCTTAAATAGGCTTAGACAATTCAGAAAATAGATATCAATAATCTCAAAATATAAAACGAAAGAGTATAGAGTTGTCAGCTTAGCTTGAAAGAGTGACATTGACAGTGACAGAGATTGTGGTCAAACTACTCAACGTCACCCATCGTGTCATAGTAAAATTACACATTATTTATTTTAATAAAACGCCTCATTACATGTAAAACAAGTTAGTTTCCCATATTTTACAGCTTTTGAAGTATATTAATCGATAAGATCCGAAATGAGGAAGATCCGCAGGAGAACTAATGTGACCGATGTAGCTCTTAGGATTAGCAAGTTGAAATGGCAATGGGCAGGCCACATCGCTCGTAGAACTCACAACCGATGGGGAAGAAAGGTTCTCGAGTGGCGACCACGAACTCGAAGACGCAGCGTAGGCCAGCCCCCCACTAGGTGGACCGACGACCTGGTGAAAGCCGCGGGGAGCCGATGGATGCAGGAGGCGAGCAGCCACCCTAAGTGGCGCTCCCTGGGGGAGGCCTATGTTCAGCAGTGAACGTCTTCAGGCTGTTAATGATGATGATGATGATGAAGTAAATTAACTATAGACCGTTCAGCGTAAGCTGCTGTCCCCTGATGTATTTATATTATTTGAAAATATGCAAGATACTTAAGATCGTAAATGTAAAGTTAAGTAATCTGTATCATGTAAAGTAAATATATCATGTAAAATATGTAGCCACCACAGATTAATATATTTTACTTGCATAATTTTTAAATTATATAAGCACATCAGGAGACAACTCACGGTGAACGAACTGTACCTACATAATTATTTCAGGAATTATTAAAATTACGTTAAGCAAATTTTTGGCACTTTCTTAACACGACTTTAGCAGTTTAGCATATTCCGTTATAATCAAGTTGGTAACATGATCAACTAATTTAGTGCAGTATGACAATGACAGTACCAAACAAGAAATGCTGTCAAAGGATATATAAACGAACTTCTGCTCAAGACTCGGCTAAAAGGACTATGAATCCAGGCCGGTTAAACCCAAAAAAAAAAATTGATTTGTTTATTGCCGCAGGAGCTATTATATTCTAATTTTTACAGTTATATTTATTTAATATTATTTAATTTTCCTACGGTGGTGGCAGCGACAGTATTGAGGTTTGAGGTGAGGAATATAATTATAATGTTTTTATTTTTATGCTTAGCAACTTCATTGGCCAAAATAACTACATTGATAAGCGAGTTCGTGCTTATCTATCGGAAAATGTAATACGCTGAATAGTCGTTGTACCTACTTGTACTGTCAATACTGTACGCACGTAATTTTCATTGTTTCCTAATGGTTTTTATTAATTTTGTTTGGTTGCAGAAAGATGGCAAGCGAAGGGATTTCGCCCCAGGAAGTCGAGGCCTTGTGCCAGACCCCTACTACAGCAACAAAGGTATGTTCACCACTCACCACTATATAGACCACTACTTGGGTATTTTTCGTAATACTAGGTAGTTACATACTTTTTGCCTACCTGCCTACCTACCTACCGACCGACCTACCTACCTGCCTACCTACCTACCTACCTACCTACCTACCTACGACCGACCTACCTACCTACTTATAGGTAATTATTAGGGATGCGCCGAATATGGATTTTGAACCGAACTGAATAACAAACAGTATTCGGTATATTTAGAGCTTACCGAACCGAATATTCAGCTGAACTATTCGGTTCATTTTACAAAAAAAATCCTCTACATTCAGTTGCTATAAAGTTCAACAAAAGTTCCACTGCAATGGAAATATATATGTTATTCTACTATTTTTTGTGACATATCTCTTTTTTTATGAAAATTTCCTATGAAATTGTTATTAAATTATATGTGAATAATTGATCATCATAAAAAAACAATAGAATTTTTAGAAACAAGCAAAACGTATTTATCGCATTTCCATATTGTAAATGCAATTACTTACCTACCTACCTACCTAAAAAAAATCAAATTAGATATTGCACCAAATGGCACACTACTGGTCCGTAGTGCCTGTTAGACACAAAATATCCAGTTTTCTGGTGACCAATCATTAAAGTTTAGGACCTAGATAGAGTATGTTATCAGTGTCTAGAAAAACTATTAAAAAGTGTTCTGATTATCTTAGAATGAGTTCCTATAAAAGATAATTTTGGTAGTATTTAACGCAAAGTATTTAATATAATGTTCGGTAATTTTTCGGCACTTTAACCGAATATTCGGCCGAAAACCGAGCATGGAAAAACATGCCGAATACTCGGTATACTGAATAATTACCGAATATTCGGCGCATCCCTAGTAATTATCTATTTTTTGTTCACATGTTTTTTTTTATTGATTGAAAAGTTTCTTATAATGAAAGTTTCTTATCCCTTTGATGATGGAACTTCCCTACTTTTGACAAGTATCTATAGAAAATTTTTGGGCATAAATGAAGAATTTTGTCTGGTTATAATTTATTTATTTATTGTTAGCAACGCCAACAGCTTTTCTTACATAATAGTCACTTAAAATGTGCACTAGGAAGCCAATTAGAGGCTCTCTCTAGCAAAATAATAGCAACGATTAATAAAAATAAATAAATTATAATATAAAACCTTGACTCATGCATAGTTTGTTTTGATAAGAACAACAAATCAATGTGATGTAATAGCTGCCCAACAAACATTGTTATTGTTTCTTTAAACTTTTGTGTTGACTTAATAATATTATGTATTACTGTATTAGGTAACTCAACAAAACTGTGACCAAAAGGGACATGTGACCGATCAGTACTAACTCACCCATTTGTAGCTGTATTTATTTATTATAATAAGAATGGCAATATGCTAATAACATTTATTATTAAGTTTGTTACCTTTACGGTCAAGCATGCATGATAAAAACATTTCAGAAATAAATAATCCAAATAAATTAAACCTTTAGGCCCTCTTGCACGTTCTCGGTTTAAAATTATAACTGAATACCTAACCCAGAGCTAGTAATTCGAGTTAAGTTGGTAAACAGAAATATCCAGACATTTTCTCTTGCACGTTCGGAATATTGACAGGGGTTAAGCCCGTCACACACGAAGCAATAATATATATTAATATACCGTACTATAATATATATTATAGCAAGCTACCACACAC
Organism: Ennomos erosarius; assembly: GCA_963580505.1. Lineage (NCBI taxonomy): Eukaryota > Metazoa > Arthropoda > Insecta > Lepidoptera > Geometridae > Ennomos > Ennomos erosarius. The sequence continues at coordinate 8,477,558 of OY757003.1, read as the reverse complement.
GGAGACGATGCTATAATATATATATTTTCCTTCATTTCATTGATGGTCGGCCTAGCGTTTACACGTGTTTTGTAATAAAGGTTGATTTCAAAACACAGTAGGTAATTATCAATTCAACAAGAAGTGCATTGTTATTGGATTTACTTGATAGTTCTTCAGACGACCATTCCGATTAATATCACACACTCCTAATAAGGTGGATATAGTTTTTATGAAAAGTAGTTTATTTATAATTTGGCTAATTTAAATGACTTGTACCTGAGGTAGTATGAAAAGTGACCAGTCGCCAATCAGATTTTTACATCGCCGATGCCTAGTCCCGAGTAGACTAAATGGCGATATATCGCCTAAATTGACCACACTGGTCGGGCGGAGGCGGCCCAGGGGGTCTAGCTAAGATTCCAAACGCTAACGCTATCGCCAAATTTTGCTTTTGGGATCGTTGGGGATCCCAAAAGCTTCGGGCTAACTCCAAAATGTACTGGAATGACATTTCGGAAATCGCTTACTTTTGTGGAAAAGTAAGCGATTAATGTCATTTCAATACATTTTTGGAGATAGCGTTAGCATTTGGGATCTTTGCTAGACCCCCAGGCAAAGCGGCAGGAATGGTAAGAGGGGAGAAGCGTCCGAGGAGCGCGTCGGATATGTTGAAACATGCTGTACATTCAAAATATGTCTCGCTATACCATAATATATATTAATATACAATAATATAAAAATATACCATAATATATATTACGGTATAGGTTGGTCACAGAAATATATATTATAGCTGCGTGTGCGGTCCCTCGAGAATTTGTATAGAAAACATAAGGTAATATGTCTAGCTATAAATATATTAATATATATTATAGCTACGTGTGTGACGGGCTTTAAGTTGGTAAACCTCCGGCTCAATGCACAGAGTAAAACAAAATTACACCTGACTTATGTATTTGAAGTTGAAAGGTACAAGGTATACATATTCTATACTAACTGGAATAAGCTCATAGCATCGTAAATTATACAAAACTAAACTTTAATTTTAATGCCGTAAAATTTACATTAGACTATCGTGTTTGGAGAGAAACGTGGTCTGAGGAAGATAGTACGTTGTGTACCCATGGAGTAGTCTGTCTTTTTCTTATGCCTTATTATCGGAGGTAGTTAACCTGTTTTCATGGGAATACATGTAGGATTAAAAATCTGATAAAGTTTATGAACGGACAATCTAAATGTAAAAAAGGTGTGAGAGTTTATGAACGAAGGAAGAAAGAGAGACATGCAAGATGTGAATGGAAGACGTGAGAGTTTTTTTCTGCGGTGTAAGACTTTGCTGCCTCAAACCCCCATCGTTTCATTTTCAGGAGCACCAACCAGATTCTACATGCATAATAAACTCAACTTCGTAAATTCTCGATGAATGTAAAATAATGAAATTAGGTAAAATTGACTTACCTACTTACTTTTACTAAAACTGTACTAAAAAACAATACAGTAGTCAATCGCACAGAAATCATAAGCAAGAAGCTGTAGCATGCATGTACTAAACTGTTTTGTGAACCATTAAAAAAAAAAAAAAACTGGGGGCGATCCATGTGGGGGCAACTGGGAATATACCACCTACCGGAGGAAGAGCTAGGCATGCCTTTAGCAGTCTTATGTATGTAATGTACCTTTGTTGTTTGTATTCATAGCACATGCTGTTTAAGCATCCTATGCTACACACGGTTCTTATGTGATTGAAGAGATGAAACTGCGGGCCTACTACTTTATTTTAAACTCATTCACAACTCGAGGCACAAAAAAAAAACTTCTCGAAAAACTTATCGTTTCTGTTCGAAGTGCTTGTTCCAGTTAGTATGGAATATAAGTACTATTATAGAACTTCTTGGAGAGGTATCAATAGAACATTTTCAGCCAGTGTCAATTTAAAACTTATAAAACGTACATACCTAAAGCCGCCTCTACATGCTTGATGTTTGCCACAAACACCTAGTACCCCAAACACCGACCACAAATTACTCAACACATACACTGCATCCACAGGATAGTCAAAAGTGCTAGGTATGGATGGGCAAAAATGGCAGGCGACGAGCGTGTTAGGGCTGCCAACATTTTTTTTCGGAGAAATATATAGCATCTTTTAAATATAATAAAAAACAAAAGATAAACAAATATATTATTTATCAAATATTCATTTTTATAAACACTATCTAATGTCTTTTTTTAAATTCAAAGTATCATAAAATATGCATTAAGTAAAATCAAAAGGGATTTTTATTACTATCTGTTTCTTTGTTCTCCGCGATTTTAAATTCATATCGGAATTTCCTTCGTGTGAATATGGCGGGAATAGAAAGCAGGAACGACATTACTTTAAGGGTCTTACTTATAAATCCGCTTAAAGTTAGTCAGTGTTTTCCCGCGTGACATTTCAAATCAGTCAAAAGTTGACAGAAGGTTTTAAGCAATGGCTAACTTTAAGCGGCGTTTATAAGTGAGGCCCTAAATGAAGAAGGTTATATTGGCAAAGCTACTGACCGCATGTTGAAACTTGGCAACAGGCAACTTGAAAGTGACGATGCGATCGAAGGAGTAGCATGCTAGCTATAGCTTATATTTTATGCTGGATACTGGAACACATAGGATACTGATTACCTCTTTTATTTAAGCCGCAGCAAATAATCTCAATTATTCGCGGGCAGTATTCGAAGAGATATATAGAACCTAATAGTTGCGCACAGCGTTTAGCACACAGCCTTGTAATATAGTGCAGTTCTATATATTAATGTATGGTTAGCAACCCTACGCGCGTACTACTGTCAAACGTTTGAATACATCACAAACAGCTTTGTCGTTCGACAAACGTATTTGTCAAATCCTTAGAACTATGCACAATTCCGACACTGATACCGATCAATGGTGTTTGCCAGTGATACATGTGTGTTTGCAAACAGGCAAACACCAAAATAAAAATACACACACCCATCCTCAAGTTCGTGTTTGCTATTTGATGTTCGCTGTTTGCCAAGTATGTGAAAGCCGCTTAAGGATCAACATGTCAAATTACCCCCGGGTTAAATATATAACGGGATAAGTGGTCAATTTTCTAACGTGCAAGATAAAATACAGAAATAATCCGAGTTAGGCATTTATTCAGGTAACACGAGGTTAGAGTGAACGCGCAAGTCGGCCTTAGTCTAATAAAGTTTTAAATACATCAGGGCGGTTATTCTCTATGGAAACACAGATTCCACACGATACGAAACCACGTCGTTATCGTGTCTTGTTCAAATCGTGTCACAGCGTCAGATATACCTTCACTTTACATTAAAGTTATTTTTATTTTTAATAAAATATTTTAACATAAGTGGTCATATCTTTTGATGTGTTGATGTTTCGGAACGCGTCTCTGTAAAACATATGATTTTTGACAGTTCAAATCGCGCCAATTTCAAATTAATTTCGCGTGGTTTTGTTTTAGTTTCATAGAGAATAGACTTTTGCAGATTTCTTATGTAAGACAAGGAATTCACGTGGTTTCGAAGTAAGGAATCGATACGGAATAAAGGCCCTGTCTACTTATCACGGTGACATGAGATACAGCCTGGTGACAGACGGAGAGACAGACAGGTGGACGGACAGCAAAGACTTAGTAATACGATCCGTTTTACCCTTTGTATATGGAACCCGTACATCCCGAACATCGCTCGTAGAACTGACAACCGATGGGGAAAAAAGGTTCTCGAGTGGCGACCACGAACTGGAAGACGCAGCGTAGGCCGGCCCCCCACTAGGTGGACCGACGACCTGGTGAAAGCCGCGGGGAGCCGATGGATGCAGGAGGCGAGCAGCCGCTCTAAGTGGCGCTCCCTGGGGGAGGCCTATGTTCAGCAGTGGACGTCTTCAGGCTGTTAATGATGATGATGATATGGAACCCTAAAAAGGTCAAGCCTTTGATCCTTTAAACATAGTGACTAAACACTATCAGTAACTTGCTACTTGACCTTCACTTCATTTCTTATCGGTACTTAGATGAAAAAGTGAAGACCGGATATATTTTTTGGATTTTAAAGACTGACAGCCAAAGCCTAGCATATAAGGCCTAGCATATGTACATACTCTGTACCCGAAAAGCTTATATGAAAATTCCTTACAACTATACACACACCCCTATCTTTTACTGAGTGGGTGCCATAAGAGCTGGCTAAGGGAATATCCACGGAATGGGCAGAGCAACACTCCTACTTGGTACATTAACACTGGAATTCATAGTCAAGGCGGGGGCTCCTCTAGAAGATGAATCAGGCGCTGTGCGGCAAATTATAGCTTTATGCATTTCATAAACAAAAGCAGCCCCCAATCTGGCATGATCAAAGGCTGGATGCTGGTTGTCCGAATTTCGTGAACCAAACGGTCTCCTTGCTTTCAAATCGTGTTATTTTATTACTTTATTAAGTGTCGTGATATTCAAAATACGAATAAGGTATATCGGTACCGTTTCTCCCACATCTACGATCACTAAGTCGCCTGCAAAGTGTGGTGATTATTGCAATCTCACACTGTCTTATCACAATAAGCAGCCAGAGAGGCGTTTTATGGGTATGTGTTTGTTCTGTGGATGTCTTCCCATTTAATCTGAGCAAGAACTTTTAATTTATTGGTGAGCCCTTCATGCTCAAGCCCGACTCGCACTTGGCCGGCCATTTAGTATTGCTGTTACGATTAGTGATGAATTAATTAGCATACGCATTCATTTTTAGCATGTTAATACTCAATTAGCATTTCGCAAATTAAATGTAGTTGTGAAATTCTGTGAAATATGAAATTTCATTACAATTAATTTAGTTAGTTTTGAATTTAATTTTTAATATAAAGTTTCATTTAATGTTTCGTTTCATTTATCATTTCATTTTTCATACAATTTTCATATCATTTCATTTTAGCAAATAGCATAGCAATAGCAATTAGCATTCTAAGACTCGTGAATTAGCATGTTTATGAAATTTACGCAAGATCACATTAGTTGCCATCGCTAGTTACGATATGGTGCTTTGAAAAAATTCAAACCATTCAAAACATGGCTCAAAAACTATGTATATGTATAGTACCTACAACTGTTATGTGCGGCCGTGTCGCTTAACATCAGGTGAAAGACTAGCTCGTCACGTCATTCATTCACATAAAAAAAAATACCTACCAAAGACTAGGTAGGACATTGTACTTTTTCTTTATTTATGATGAGTAATGGTCCTACCTAGTTAATAACAAATTATTCAGCAGTTTTACTTAATAAATATTTTATGTCATCTTGAATCATATCGTTATCAAGCATAAATTGATTACTTCGCAGAGCTAAACCTGTCGATAAAATCTGAGGCGATACCGCGATAACAAGTCATGCCGTGACTTCACAAGATATTATTTTACTGATCACCTAAGTACCTATGTTATGTAGTGCCTATCCACTTGGATCCACATGTGTTCACTGATCCCGGGAACATTTATTTATTACTTATTTACTATTACAATTAGAACGGATGAAATATCTAATTACTCTAATCATACAAAATTACATAAAAAAAGTAAAAAACAAGTCACACAGTCTAGTATCAGATTACTAGACTGTGAGATCAGGTCATAACGTCTCATTTGCCCAGTAATTTCACTCGCTACAATGCCCTTCACACCGGAACACACTACTGCTTGCACACTGCTGCTAGGCGGCAGAATAACTGACAAAGCAATGGTATCTACCTAGACAAACTTTGCAGATTATTGATTTCTGTCTTCATTTTTCCAGGACTTCTTCTTCCAACAAACGATGTACCGCATCAAGGATCCAAAGAAGTCCATCCCATTCTACACCGGAGTGCTCGGCATGAGCTTACTCCAACAGCTGCATTTCCCTGAAATGAAGTTCTCTTTATTCTTCATGGGTTACGAAAACCCTGAGGATGTGCCAAAGGATCCGGCAGCGAGGAAACACTGGGCTCTGACTAGGAAAGCCACATTGGAACTGACTTAGTAAGTGAATTATATACATAGATTTATATATCAGGATATGCCCGAAGGAACATTTTATTTTGTCAAAATGGCGTGGGAAAAGTCAGCGCCATCTATTAGATTTCGCGTGAACTACGACAAGTTGAGAATATTAGGTGCCTATCGCTGCCATTACGTCCGTCTATGTTTATGTTTACAATGATTATTCCAAATATAAATTCGATTATTTTGTTACAAAACAGAGTGTAATATTGAACATATTGAATTACTTGAGGTAAGAAACTTGGTCTTTCTTTTTACTGCACTTTTGAGTATAGATTGTGCAACCCTTCACAATACAACTTGGCATATTTTGTTTGTGACATTCGACCGATGCCTTCTAACTTCCATCACAGACTGAGCGCTAGTGGATGCCAATCTGTGAAATTGGCTCCCACTTTGAAGAGACGTTTTAACCTGTTATATATGTTGTACCAAGAAAGCACCTGATTCTTCGGACTGTAGGCTGTGGGTTCGATTCCCACCCGGGACAAACATTTGTGTGATGAACATCGATGTTTGTTCAGTCTGGGTGTTATATTGTATTATATGTATGTATTTACAAGCAAAAAGTATCTAAGTATTGCATCAGTTACCTGGTTTCCATAGTACAAACTTTGCTTAGTTTGGGGCTAGATGGCGCTGTGTGAAATGATCACACATATTTATTTATTATATTATCATCACCTTGAAGATGCTCACTGGTTAACATATCCAATATCCAATACAGAGTTATCTTTAGTAAAGTTTCTTGTAGCCTTTTAGAGTTTGGTACCCAAAAGGTAGAGCAAACCCTATTACTAAGGCTTCGCTGTCTGTCTGTCTGTCTGTCCATCTGTCACCAGGCTTTATCTCATGAACCGTGATAGTTAGACCCTTGAAATTTTCACAGATGATGTATTTCTGTTGCCGCTATAACAACAAATACTAGAAATAAGAATAAAATAAATATTTAAGTGGGCTCCCGTACAACAAACTTTTTATTCATGTATCGTTTGTATGTTTCCAGTAACTGGGGTACAGAGAGCGACGATTCCAGTTACCACAACGGTAATGTGGATCCTCGGGGATTCGGACACATCGGGATTTGGGTGCCAGATGTAGACGCTGCTTGTGACAGGTAAACATTCGACCTTACTTTTATTATTATGAATAATTTTTGGTAGCCGGACTTATCTTGATTTTTCTAGGTGGTGTAGGTGGTTAAACTTTTCTGCAAAGTTCGTCTAGACAGGTACCACCGCTTTGCCAGTTATTCTGCCGCCAAGTAGTAGTGTGCAGTGCGAGCACTACTGTGTTCCGGTTTGAAGGGTACTGTAGCTAGTTACAATACTGGTCAAATGAGACTATGACCTGATGTCCCAGAATTAACGAAGTGTCGCGGAATTTTGTTATTTTTATATCCTGAGTGACACTGCAACTGTTATGGGCGGCCGTGTCGCTTAACATCAGGTGAACGACTAGCTCGTCACGTCATTTAGTTTACATATGAAACCAACTATACTTGGTATTATTGTAGTACCTACCGATGGGATGAAGGCCGAGTGGTCCCGGTTCGCTAATAGGACCACCCCCCGTCCCGTGGGCGCCGTAAGAGCCGGCTAAGGGAATACCCAGGGAATGGGTGGCAGCATTCCCCTCGGTACATTAAAACCTGCGATCACCAAGTCTCCTGCCAAGCGTGCTGATTGTGGCAATCCCTTGTGATAATGTCCAGTGTTCTTTAATGGAGGCCTATGTTCAGCAGTGGACATCCGTTTTATGTGTGTGTAAGAATGAAGGCATTTTGATGACTGGCCTGATAGCTCAGATGATAGTAGCTATGCCTTCTAAACTGTAGGCTGTGGGTTCGATTCCCACCCGGGACAAAGACTGTGTGATGTACATCGATGTTTGTTCTGTGTCTGGGTGTTATATTTTAATCTACATGTATTTGCAAAAAAAAGTATCCAAGTATTGTATCAGTTATCTGGTTCCCATAGTACAAGCTTTGCTTAGTTTGGGGCTAGATGGCGCTGTGTGAAATGTCCACACATTTCCCTGGTTCATCATCGTCATCAACAGCCTGTAAACGTCCACTGCTGAACACCACTTCGAGTGGCTGCTCGTTTTCTGCATCCATCGGCTCTCAGTTTTCACCAGTTCGTCGGTCCACCTAGTGAGGGGTCTACGTTTTATCTTCCGGTTCGTGGTCGCCATTCGAGAACCTTTCTTCCCCATCAATAGGCATGATGACTAAAATTTTTTATTTACATAAATTAAATTATTCCTCAAAAGATAGAACAAAAACAAAAATCAAATATCACAAAAAATGACCAAGTTACAAGCATTTTAAACCCCGGAATAGAAAGAGATAGCTCAAACGGGCAGTGACGTCAGAGCAATGTCGTCATAGTACCTCATTATTAAGCTGTGGTAGCTTTACATACAATATCTTTGGCATGTGACGTCACAGGTGGATTTTTCATAGTAACTGTGGGGGCGCTCTATTTCGCGAGAAAGGGACAGGAGATGCCTGTAGAAACTTTAAAAGCTTATTACTCCGTGATTTATTTACCGATTTTACTTATTTTTTCAATTGTTACATTCATTTTCATTCTTCTTTATAAAAGTGTTATTTACTTAATAGTAGTCATTATGCCTATTGTCAGGCGATGTGGCCTGGCCATTGCCTGAACAACTTGTTAATTTTAAGGGCTAAATCGATCACCCTGGTTAAAAAAACTATTAATAATTTTCAGGTTCGAGCAACACGGAGTGAAATTCATCAAGAAGCCAAACGATGGAAAAATGAAAGGGCTAGCTTTCATCCAGGACCCTGATGGCTATTGGATCGAAATATTCACTAGTAACGTTGTTTAATAAGCAATAATGCTTTGGTGATGCATAGATTAAGCATATTTCGCTTTTATGTCCGTTTGCACTTAAGTAACTGCTTATCTCTCTAGTCCCCGGTTTCCCGTTTTTTTAGTGTTTCGGCTCGACATATAGTGTATTTAGCCAGTGTCAGATATTAAATTTTCATTGTTGAGTTACCATAATATCAAGTCATAGTCACAGTCAGGTGCACAGCCACAGAGGAAGCCAGATACACATCAGGAATGTTAACACGAGTAGACACACAACATTCTACTCAGGACATTTCGAATGCCTCATCATCATTACTCCAACACCCATCATCAGTGCCACTGGAGCAGTTTGCCAGCAGCCTAGAGCTCGGGTAGATGCTGGCGGGGAAATGCATAATACACCCCTAGCGGGACGTCAGTGCAGGACTTAGCGCCCCCATGTTGAATAAGAATAAGAAGTCACAGTCAGGGTCAAACATTTGAGTCATAGTCCAGTTTAAGTCGAGCCATAATAAAGTGGCAACTTTACTAGAAGCTTCTACGGAATTTTGAAAGCAACACGAAAAATCACGTTTCACCACTTGCCCTCACACATGCTCGTAATTCAGCACTTAATGCGTAAAACGCCACCAATTTTAAACGTTAACATAATAATATGATATTGTTGTTGTTTATTTTTAATTGTATTTGATTGATAATAATTATTTGACCTATGTAATTGGTAATACCGTGTTAATTAAAGTAAATAAATAAATATAATGTAATGCCGTGAATTATTCCGCGTTCCCGCCGAAAATCCTCGAACGTTTGTCAAACTCATGTTAAATCATCGCACCAATCATTGTACGGTCATTGGTTGACGACATCTGATGGCAACCAATGAGGTTCCAGTATTTGGTGTGCCAAATTGACACTATGTCAATAAACATACTAGAACTCTAGGGGAAGTGTTGGTTAACTAAGCTGTGTTTTAATAGACTTCAGTGCAGACGGACATTTTTAGTCCACCGATTTGTAATGGTATACAAAATAAAAAAGAGTTGGCCAAAGTGTAATCAAAAGTCGTAAGTAAGCTTTTATATAACGGTGTTACGATGTTCGCAAAATGTAATCAAAATCAGTATAGCAGTTCCAAAAAGTCGAACAAAATATTGAGCACATCTTTTTTCTAAAATTTGGAAACAGTCTATTAAAATGATTAAGATTTTTTTTAAATATTTTAAACATATATATTGTAACAGAAGCTAAATTGTGATTTATTTAACTTTTCTATTTTGGACGTTATCATTTGTTTTTTGTTATTTTTTCAAATTGTGTTATTCATTTTCTAAAACGTAAAAGTTCCATTTTTGTTATGTTTTCTAATCGTGTAATTATTGTTAATAGTAAAGTAAGCCATAATAAATGTTGGAATTATTTTTAATACTTAAGTATTTCTTTTCTTGTAATTTTTATGTCATCTAGGTATACCTAATTACGTGCGTCATTGGAAACGCTACTCTGGAATGACCGGCTAAATGCGAGTCGAACTCGCGCACGAAGGGTTCCGTACCATTAACTAAAAAAACGAGCGAAATACCACGTTTGTTGTATGGGAGCCCCCTTAAGTATTTATTTTATTCTGTTTTTTAGTACTTCTTGTTATAGCGGCAACAGTAATAAATCATCTGTGAAAATTTCAGCTTTCTACCTATCACGGTTCATGAGATATAGCCTGGTGACAAACGGACAGACAGACAGCGAAGCCTTAGTAATAGGGTTCGCTTTACCCTTTGGCATTGACTATAAATCTAGTTGACCAACGATACTTCCCTTCGTACGAAAATTAGTAGTGTATTTCAACTACTAATCCTATGAGAGGAAGCGGGACACCCAATGTGTCTTGTTCTATCCTGCTCTGTCCTTTGTAATGACTGCACAGACATCTATGTCTGTGAATGACTGTCTCGTTTTGTTACCTCGCTCCCTGCCCCCGTAGGTGAGTTGTGTTTGTACGAGAAATTATGTTCACGAGCTATCAACGAGCTTTTTAATCTCTGCCCTTTGAGTAAAAGATAGACAATATTTTTCCTATTTTGTCCAATCGTTAGTGTAGTAGGAGGAACAAGAGATGGCTGCTCTTTTCAGAAATGTCAGTGACATAATCACGACGCTTGGCAGGCGGCTTGATGATCGCAGTAGATGATAATGTACCGAGGAGAATGCTGCCGCCCATTCCCTGGATATTCCCATAGCCGGCTCTTACGGCACCCACGGGAAGAGAGCTCCCATAGTACAAGTTTTGTTTAGTTTAGGCTAGATGGCGCTGTTTGAAATTTCTTCAAATTAATTTAATTCATAGGCCGTGTTTTCGAGGCTTGCGCCAGTTTTGGAGGCTTAAGTTGACAGTCCTAAAAATATATTCATCTCTGTACATCGCTGTCTATTTCACAAGAGCAGCAAGTTTCAGGAGTTAGTATCTGTCAGATAAAACCTTAAAAATTTGCCCCAATGATAGCTTAAATAAATAAATAAATTGAATAAATAATATGGAAATTCCAATTCTGAGTACCTTCATCATTAATATACAATATAGTTTATAATAACACGCTTATTACACGGTCTTCAATAAATAAATCGGACATGAAGTGTAAATAAAATGTTTTAGATATATTATTCTATTATCAGTAAAGTAGCCAACATGATGATACTTCCATACTGTGCTGTGCTGTGTTACATTTCTTTTTCGGTAAGAGACTCATAAATTATTATTTAATTATAAAAAATCCTAATAGTATATTAAAGCTATATATATAGATACTTTCTATACTGTACATAATATAGGTAACTACTATTTCAATATCTGTGATAATAATAACTTAAATTTAAGTGAAATAATATTATACCTAAGTACATAATATTGATTTTATTTAAGTATTAGGTATTCACTTTTATGATACAAAAACTTTAATAACAATATATATACACTAAACTAAATAACTTGCGCCGTGTGGTCCCGGTTACGAATAGGACCACCCCATCTCTTCACGTGGGTGCCGTAAAAGTCGGCTAAGGGAACATCCAGGGAATGGGCTGCAGCATTCTCCTTGGTCTCCACCATCATAATCCACTGCGATCACCAAGCCGCCTGCCAAGCGTGGTGATTATGGCAAACCCCCCCCCCCCCCCCCCTAATGACAAGCACAAACAATAACGGCCCCCAGTCCCCGGCGGCTCTGCTATCCCGTGGCTCCGGTAGCGGTCACGGTAACGGCAGGGCAGGGGGTGCGAAGAATCACCGGAAGACGCCCGGCTACCAACCCCACCAAACACGACCCCTGGCCCTGGCAACTTATAACGTGCGCACGTTGAGGGCTGACGAAAGGATGGTCGAATTGGAGGAGGAGATGAGTAAGTTACGCTGGGATGTAATGGGATTGTCAGAAGTCCGAAGACAGGGACAGGACACGATAATCCTAAATTCCGGTAACTTATTCTTCTACCGGGAGGGAGACCAACTTTCCCAAGGTGGTGTCGGGTTCCTCGTCCGCAAGTCTCTCGTCAACAGCGTGATCAAAGTCGACAGTGTGTCGACCAGGGTAGCGTACCTGATACTCAGAATAACCAAACGGTATTCGTTGAAGGTCATCCAGGTATACGCACCGACCTCGGCACACTCCGACGATGAAGTAGAAGCTATGTATGAGGATATATCCGAAGCCATGCATACTTCCGAAACATACTTCACCGTTGTGATGGGAGACTTTAATGCGAAGTTGGGCACAAGGAATGGCGATGAGCTGAGAGTGGGGCCATTTGGATACGGGCAGCGGAACCCTCGGGGACAAAGGCTGGCTGACTTCATGGAGAAGGAGGGCCTCTTTATGATGAACTCCTTCTACAAGAAGCGGCCATCCAGGAAGTGGACGTGGATAAGCCCCGACGGTTCCACGAAAAATGAGATAGACTTCATGATGACGACCAAGAAGCGAATATTCGATGACGTCTCTGTGATCAGCAAGGTGAAAACCGGTAGCGATCACCGTATTGTAAGAGGCACATTGAATATCAATGTCAAGCTTGAAAGGTCGCGTCTGGTGAGGTCTACGCTCCGTCCAAACCCTGTCCAAATCCAAAACCCCGAAGGCTTTCAGCTGGAACTCCAAAATCGCTTCCAGTGCCTTGCCGATTGCAACACAGTGGACGAGTTGAACAACGGGTTGGTGGAAACTGTCCAAGCTGTTGGAGCTGAGTTCTTCAAGACCCAACGCCGAAAGAGGACTCAGAAACTCTCAGGAAACACTCTTAAATTAATGGCAGACCGGAGCGAAATGAAACTACAGTCTTCAGTTGATATGTCAGCCTACGGTGAACTCAATAGACGTATCTGGAGTTCCATGCGACACGACTTGCGTGCTTTTAGTACTTCACGTATTGAGGCCGCAATTGAGCGGAACCAAGGCTCTAAGGTGTTCGCAAAAGATTCGTCTATTGGGCAAAGCCAAATGACAAAACTGAAGACCGAGAATGGTAGTGTCATTTCATCCAAGCCTGAGATCCTGAGAGAGATTGAGAACTTCTCTGGACAGTTATACACATCGACACGTGAGCCCGCTACTAACACAGCTAAGGACACCAGAGCCAAGTTAGTCCGACACTATACCGAAGATATCCCGGACGTCAGCCTGTACGAGATTAGAATGGCCCTCAAACAGCTTAAAAACAACAAGGCGCCAGGTGAGGATGGAATTACGACCGAACTTCTGAGAGCGGGTGGTAGACCGGTACTTATAGTCCTCCAGAAGTTATTCAATTCTGTCATCCTTGAAGGTACAACGCCGGAGGCATGGCACAGGAGCGTGGTGGTGCTCTTCTTCAAAAAAGGTGATAACACCTTATTGAAGAACTATAGGCCCATCTCGCTCTTGAGTCATGTGTATAAGCTGTTTTCGAGGGTCATTACGAATCGTCTCGCACGCAGGTTTGATGAATTCCAGCCTCCCGAACAAGCCGGTTTCCGAAAAGGCTTTAGCACCATAGACCACATCCATACGCTACGCCAGATTATACAGAAGACCGAAGAGTATAATCGGCCGCTATGCCTAGCGTTTGTGGACTATGAGAAAGCCTTCGATTCAATCGAGACTTGGGCGGTGCTGCAGTCCTTACAGCGATGCCAAATTGACTATAGGTATATCGAAGTGCTGAAGTGTTTGTACAGTAAGGCCACTATGTCAGTCCGACTACAAGACCAGAGTACGGAACAGATCCCATTGCAGAGAGGCGTGAGACAGGGAGACGTTATTTCTCCGAAACTGTTCACAAACGCATTGGAGGATGTTTTCAAGCTCTTGGAGTGGAAAAGATGTGGCATCAACATAAATGGCGAGTATATCACTAACCTTCGTTTTGCCGATGATATAGTCATAATGGCGGAGTCGCTCGATGATCTCAGCACCATGCTCAACGACCTCAGTAGAGTCTCCCGACAGGTTGGTCTTAAGATGAACATGGACAAGACGAAAATCATGTCAAATGCCCATGTTCCACCTATACCGGTAATTGTCGGGAACGATACTCTCGAAGTTGTCGACAAATACGTCTATCTAGGGCAGACTGTCCAATTGGGTAGGTCCAACTTCGACAAAGAGATCGCCCGAAGAATCCAACTCGGCTGGGCAGCGTTCGGGAAGCTTCGACCTATCTTTTCGTCCAAAATACCACAAAGCCTGAAAACAAAAGTTTTCAATCAATGTGTGTTGCCAGTGATGACTTATGGAACTGAGACGTGGTCTCTAACTGTTGGCCTCATTACTAAGCTCAAAGTCGCGCAACGAGCCATGGAGAGAGCAATGCTCGGTGTTTCCCTGCGAGATAGGATCCGAAATGAGGAGATCCGCAGGAGAACTAAAGTGACCGATGTAGCTCTTAGGATTGGCAAGTTGAAATGGCAATGGGCAGGCCACATCGCTCGTAGAACTGACAACCGATGGGGAAGAAAGGTTCTCGAGTGGCGACCACGAACTGGAAGACGCAGCGTAGGCCGGCCCCCCACTAGGTGGACCGACGACCTGGTGAAAGCCGCGGGGAGCCGATGGATGCAGGAGGCGAGCAGCCGCTCTAAGTGGCGCTCCCTGGGGGAGGCCTATGTTCAGCAGTGGACGTCTTCAGGCTGTTAATGATGATGATGAAATAACTTAAATATACTTTAAACCTATCTTAATAAATATAGACACCTAACTAAAAACGAAAACCCTATCAAAAAAAGCTATGCCGCAAACAAAAAAAAAAATACTATAAATAAAACACAGAATTTAGGTTGCTTTCTGCGGGGAGCGTGCCCAAAAAGCTGGCGACATTCCCTCGTTGTATTGCCAAGCTGATTCATTGGCCGAGGTATGCGCCAGCCCTTTGGTCACGTGTTAGGTCGTCTATTATCTTTTATGATTACTTTATTAGATCATCTATTTCACTAAAATTATAAATAAATTAATGATTAAAAAAATTGTGTGATGTCCACTGAAGAATTTATGATATGATTCAAAATCCAGTAATACATCGGTTTTCATATTTTACAATATTGTTCCATTTCAGGATGGATCTAAAATGAAGCTTATTCCAACTGATACTAAAACCATTCATAAAAATGGAGTAACTCATGAAATTACTAAATATATCTTGGTACCTCAGAACGATAACTCCAATGAAAATAAACCAGATATTGCTACAGAAGACAAACATCCTATTAATGGTGAAGATTTTGATAATACATATATATACAGGTCTGCTTCTCCAACAAGAAACGGCAAAAAACATGATTATACAATGTATATAAATCCTGGTACTATATATTACAAAAAAGCAAGATATGGAAATCATGACGATGGAGCAAACAAGGTAATTTCGTATAACAATCATAATGTCAAAAATATGAATGATAAACACGGAAACTTGAACTCTAAAAGTATACTAACAAGACATCAATTAACTTACGAAACAAATCCAGAATTAACAGGCGTATTTAATGTGAATGACAACATCATTGGGAACAATTACGGAGAAACATCGATTGTAGATAAGGAAGATTTAAAAAGTGATTCGCATGTGAAATCTGTTCCTCTACCTTCAGAATGGATAAAAACGTACAACGCGATTCAGCAACAATATAAACTCAGCCCAGCTGAATACAATAAAGATATCTTTGATATTCCTAACAACAATGATGTAAAAGGTACTGATAGTAAGACAGGAAATGATGGTAAAATGCGAATGAATACTGTTGATCTACCTGTGAGTGACAGTGATATGACTGTGCGTAAATTTTTACTACCCAACAAACGTGTCATACATAAAACATATCGATTGTCTCATGAAAATAAAAATAATGGTCAATTATCAAATACGAATGATATCTACTTGCCTGGAAACAAAAATCTCCGAGTAAATTATGGTCAAATAGATATGCAACATCCCAATATTCGACTGGATGGCTATTTTGCAAATAAACACAATATAGATTTGCCTGTAAATGATGTACCCGAAAATGATATAAGTACGTACCGTTGGTCTTATAATAAACAACCGAATGATGTTATTTCAAGCAATCCTAATATTGCTGTACAAGCTAATGAAGTCCCACTTGAGAATGATGTTCGAATTAATATGCGAAAAATGGTACCAGACAGAACTCTAAAAACATACCACTGGTCATTCGAAACTCAACCGAATAGTGAAATCATACATGGAAACAATATAGATGTAAATGATCATTTACGTGAAAATGATGATGAAATTAATATTCAAAAGATGATATTACCAGATAGAGATGAAGGTACGGATCAGTTGATATTTGATAAATCTAATGTTGGGATTGCGAACAACAATGATAATATAACTGGGCCGGGAAATGGTGATATGTCAGAGAACGCCGATGAGAATAATGATGATATTGATAACGAAGCAATATCAGATTATAAAGGTTCTATAAAATTGCAACCTGTGACAATTAAGTACATCGACATTAGCACCAATACATCTCGAAATACAGATGATCCTAGAAACGAATATGAAGATCGAACAACAAACGATACCATTTTTGGAGGCGATAGTGATCAAGAAATCGTAAGTATTTCAGTACAAGCGATTAACGCTAAGTAGTTTTCAGAAAAAATAAATTATTAAATTTTTTAACTGCTTATAAACTAGTTCTACGCACTTCCAGCAAGTATTATAAAAAGCATATTCTTTGAAACGTTTTTGTTAAAAAAAATTGCTGATTCTGGCAAAGTATTTAGAAGTATGTTTGTATTTAGGATAATTTTATTCAATACTCTTTTTTATATTTCGTGTCCATATTTTTGCTTTTATATTTCTTAAATCTATTGCAGTCTGAAAAACTGCCTAGTGCTACCACAGATGAAACAACAAGAGATGAATATAATAAGCAGGTAAAACAAAACATAAAAAATGAGATTGAGATAGATAAGGTATAAAAATATTCAATAAAATCTTTTGGACGGATCTTGCTTATTTTTGGGGACAATTCATAACAATTTCATCGTGTATAAGCAGATTAAAAAGATTTTTTTGAGTAAAAAACGCGTAAGTAAATCCCGGCTTTAGGGATGGATGGATGCGGGTTCAAGTTCCGTTCGTAATTCGAATTTTTATTTACTAAATTAATCTGTAGATCTAAGCTGCAAGCTGTTATGGGCGGCCGTATTGCTTAACATCAGGTGAACGACTAGCTCGTCACGTCATTCATTCTCATAAAAATAAAAATAAATAAGCTGGCGGTTTTGCTTGAAAAATCATAAATATATCTTGTGTTTAACTTAAAAACTGGGTGAATCCATAATTTCTTAATGTAATTTTAATAAGATACAACTAAAAATTAGTTGTTTGATACAACTGTAATTCCACATTATTTCAGAATATTGCATCAGAAGACGTTGCTCCGGAATTGCACACAAATTTGCATCTGTCAGTGACGAACAGACGCTGGGACATCCCAAAGTCTATTAGTTCTACAGTCATTACTAATTCTGAAGAAGAACTATCTAAACAAACTAATGATATTGAAATAAGTATGCCAGAGTCTAGAGCTACAATGCTTTTAAGTGCAGAGCAAAACATAGATTCATCAGAACCATCTCAAACTGAATCTGTTAATACAGAAACGGATTCATTAAATGCGATTTCTCGTACATCAGACAAATTACTTGACAAATCAGATGAAAATCTTGATAGCAACAACCCTCTAGACGGCACTACTGAATTAATGAACACATTAGATTTAGGTAATAATATCTTAAGTTTTGTAAATCCACAATATACTAGCGTCAATGTTGATCATCAGCTAGATACGCAAAAAACTTTACCGGAAATAATGGAGGCACCGAAAGATGATAGTGAATCAAAACACAGTGCGACTGTTGAACCAGAGTGGGATCAAAAAGTTATGATGGATTCAAGTGTAAATCACACTGATGATGATGTAGAGGACACAAGAAATGATTACGAAAAATTGAATTTGTTGACTGACAAAGAGTCAAATGTTAGCAATTATACTAATTCGGTTGTAAAAAATAGAGTAATTAATAAACTACGAAATGGAGATGGCATTACACAAAGCAGGTTATTTACGCAAAAACTAAACTATGTGAAACCACACATTCCGAGCACCTTAATAGAAATTCCTGTACCAACTAGAAAACAGATTAGTTACCTTGATACTGAAAATAAAGGGTTTAATGTAATACCGAAAATAAGTTACGCAGCCAATAAATACCCGTATATAGCTCGGATAGGTGATTATTACACCGATTTACAAGATGAGGAATACGGTGACATAAAACATTTAAATATTGACGATTACGAAATCCCGTATGCAACTCTTAAAGAATCGGAAGCAGCAGGATTAGAACAATATCGAAATACTCCAAATTCTGATACATTTTCAAAGAGTATGGACAATTATAAATTGTTTAAAGGTAGTATGTTAGACCAACCTCAAACCAAAAACATTATCTACAGTAACTACTTTCAAAATAAATTAAATCCGAGTTTTCCATACCCAGTGAAGGTTTCCAGCAAAGGATATAATTCGGATTTATATTCCAAAAAGCCACAGCATGTTCTACATGGAACATATACGGTCCCTGCAAGCTCACCATATTATTATTCATTATTGTTAAAATTATATCCACTGATCGCGCGTGCTTCACCTGGATTTTATGATCCTATTTATGATGTCGATTTAGGTAAACTGAAAAAAAACTTGCAAAGATTCCGGAATGTTGAAATACCAGGAGACCAAATTAAAAACATACTAAAATATATCACGCATGAATTAGGCTCTCATAACCATGTTCTAGACAATTCTAACAGAAACGTACTAAATCATATAATTGATAAATATAACGAAGCATCTATAAATAACGTTGAAATGATGTCTGATAATGAAATCAACTTTAAACATGATCACAACAATGTCAATTTTAAATTAGATTGGGTTAAAAAGGCTGTAATTGAAAGCAAATACAATTTCAGTAACTTGAAGCGGTTACTTCTAAGTATACTTTTCAGTACAAGAGATTATGCTACGTCGGATGTAAAGACACTGTATAATTATGTTTTGAATTATATTTTGTATTTGGATGATACTGGTACTAACAAATCTGTAATAAGGAAAGAGATCCGTAATATAGAACGACAAGTGTCCACTATTGTACCAAAACGCGCGGTTTCTAAGTTAAAACTGAAAAACCTAAGGCCCTATTATTATTATCCTCATTCTAATTATTGCCAGCAATGCAACAATAATATGGAATAAAATCTGAAATTATTTACTGAAGATCCGGATGTGCTTTATTTTGTGATGATTATAATAATTATCTTTATTGAATAAAAAAACCGTCAAGATAACCAAAGACTTTTTCTATATGTATAGGTACATTATAATACTAGACCTAACACACTCCCTTGTGTAACTCTCGTGGAATAAAGACTAGTGGTCTAGTGCTAACTCTAAAATAGGAAGATAGTATAGGTGTAGACTTTTCATCTTGTTAAAATGCAGGTCCAGGTGTCTAATATGGAATCTAGATCATGGTCATGCATGACACAGAATACTTATTATACCTTGTCGGTTTGTCATCTAAAGATACCGATATAGCTCTTAGAATTAGCAAGTTGAAATGGCCATGGTAGGTCACATGACACGTCGCTTTCAAGTTGCAACAGTTGCAACCGATGGGGAAGAAAGATTATATCGAGTGGCGACTACAAACCGGCAACTGTATTACGTAAAAAATGCAACAGTAGTAGCAAAGCAACAGCAGTAGCAATGCGACACCAAACACCTGGCGATCGGTCGCTAGATGTCCGCCAGTTGCACACCTGTTGCTGAATGTATTTTGGCCTTAGACACTAGCGCCACTAGCAACAGAACAGCAATAGATGGAAACAAAATAATGTAAGTTTTAGTTCATCGATTTGTCCGTTGCAAACTGATTGCGAGTTACGTAATAAACCCGCGGGAAACTCAGCGTAGGCTGGCCCGCAACTAGGTAGTCTAGTTATAACCACGGGGAAGCTGATGAATGCCGTTCTATTTAGGGAGGACTATGTTCAGCATTGGACGTCTTCAGGCTGATGATGATCTAAACATCCATGTTACAGAACATAATAATTACTAGTGCTAGCAATCTGTTGTCCAAAAATATAATATGTCTAGTTTATTCCTTGCCTACAGAGTGGCGTTTGGGGTATCATCATCAACAGCCTGTAGACGTCCACTGCTGAACATAAGCCTCCCCCAGAGAGCGCCACTTTGAGCGGCTGCTCCTCTCTTGCATCCATCGGTTGGGGTATCTCCCTTGTGTGTGTTGTGTTGGGTCTGTATTTTGTGAACACGTAGGTAGATATTTTAATCTCTATACATCTATAAAAAAAGAAAGAAACCTCCGTACTAAAACGAACATAAAAATCTTATGAAAATTCAAATTCCCAGCTAAATAGGAAACGGGGATGCAGTAGGTAGCCGAGACTAGTTCAAAAACAACTTTGTTAAATACACAAACGTGAAATTCCATTAAAATATGAACAAATCAACGGCACATGGCAATTTACAAATCAAAACGTGTAATGACAAAACTAATGTTGACGTATTTGCAGAGAAATATATATTAACTTATTCAGTAAACCCGAGTTTTCTTAGGAACGTGTACGCAATTTCATGGTTCGTAATTCGACAACACAGTTTAAATTACCTGCCTCTTGGTCTCAGTCGCGTTGCTGATGTAGTAGAAATATGCGGCTGGGGTTGGTTTTTATTTATTTAGTTTTTCCATGGATATCAGCTGAGTTGGTAAGTGTAACATCAACCTTTTTTTAGTTAGATAGACAGAAATAGTTACCTACTTAGTATTTTATAAAATATTTATCTCCAAGGACACGGTCTTCGCAGATAAAGGTAGTCTAAAGCTAAACCATGATCCACAATACTATTTGGTGGACCGTTACCACACATGCCCTCCGATTTTTCTTTTCATGAGAATGAATGACGTGACGAGCTGGTCGTTCACCTGATGTTAAGCGACTCGGCTGCCCATAACCAGTTGCAGTGTCACTCGGAACTTTAAAATAAGAAAGTTTTGCATGACACTGTACTGCGCACGTCATCCTGAGACATCACACATTCTAGTAATCAGATTACTACACTGTGTAGTCATAAAGTCTCATATGCCCAGTAATTTCACTAGCTAAAACCGAAACACAGTAGTGCTTGCACACTACTGCTTGGCGGCAGAATAACTGGCTAAGCTGTGGTACCTACCTACCTAGACGAACTTTGCAGAAAAATCCTACCACCTAGTAAACATAGGATCTTCATTGTATCTGCAAGGACACAGCCTTCTGAGATAAAGGCGAGTCCAAACCATGTTCTACCATGCTTGCCAAGTAAAAGCTGGTGGTAACGGTAACTCAATGCCCTCCGCTTTTGTGTTACTTAAACGTCCCAGTTTACCAATATCTTTTTAATGGTTTTACGAATGAGTGCTAATTCTACATTATTTGGAAAAATGATGGGGCTAAGTAGGGTTCAAACCATGATGGGCATAGGATTAAAAGTTGCACGTGGTATCATGGTTCATGACTGAATCACACTTATCCATTAGTAGCACTAACCACATACACAATAATACGCATCTTGTAAACATCTTTCACTTTGGAAAATCTGTTAAAATTACCCCAGTTATAAAACGGAACTTTTGTTATTGAAATAATTAGTACTCCACAGATAAAAGATGCTAATCAGACAACTGAAGAAAACAAGACAGTCGTAGATGAAACTAGAAGAGATGATGCTTTGCTGCAGCCATCAGTAAGTTACAATGACTTTAATCAGCCTTTAGACTTTATGACCTCCTGCCTACACGAGTAGAATCGAAGAAGTATGACTTAATTTTAATGTAGGTAATGGTAAACATAGGAGCATGGACCATCTAATCTAATCGATTAACTAACTAAAATGCATAGTACCAACTACCAATACTACCAATATGGCCCTGGTAACAATAGACACAATGATTAGTATGGCATTCGTGTGGTACCATAATATTTTATGGTGATAGTAAAATGTCAGCACTCAGCAGGTATTAGTTGTTGATAGGAAGAAAAAGATAAAGTATTGGCGTCAATATTTACAAATTTTATTTTCCAGGTGGACCATTTCAAGCTGACCTCGGTGCCTCTGTTCTCTGACAAAAATGATAAAAAAATACTTAAAAATGGAGAACACTTGGGCGTACGAATCTTCGATCAAGTAAGTAACACTTTTATTGTTTCAATTTTGTACTACACGAGAATGGATAATGTTATCTTGACGTTTTATTTTGACGCAGAGACTTGAACAAACGCAAAACCGAGAACCCTGCAAAAATGCCCAATTCCTGATTGAACTCTTGACTGTAATGCTACCATTACTAAATCATGATGTCCCGGAAAATACAAAAACTAGTTATGTCCTTCAAATTCTCAAAAATGTATTACTATCTAGCCCAGAAGCAACTCAAGATCACGAGGTTATGTATAAAATTAATGACCTAATGGTGACGTTAGAGAAATATCATTTAAAAGATTCAGATGTCGATAGAAATGCGTTAAGACAACCTGGAAACGCCATGAATAACCCACGTGACGTTACAACGAAAGTAATTTTTCAGTATGAAGTTCCGCATTTCCAAAACCCAAATTGCACTGCAGAACTCTTGAAGGTCATTAAAGTTGTACACGAAGCTATATTGCAATTAGCCAATAATCCTATATGTGTAGAGGACGTACCAATATTAAACAACATTGACAACATTCTTATAAATCCCGAGTTATATAAGCATTTGCCTGGTCTGAATCAAAATTTCCCAAATAAAATGAACCCAGGACCTACTGAGCAATTTTTAACATTGCCTGAGGAACAAAATTTACGTCCCAAATTGCCAGTTTTTAAGGTTGATTTCCCAGAAAAGGAAAATGTTTTTCTAGAACAAGAGACACAACCTCTTCCATTTGTCCCGCGTTACCCTTATAACTATTATCCAGATTCAAATGAAATGACAAAACCGGATGACCTACCGAATCCGTATTATGGCTCTTCTCCAAGTTTATCACACTTAATAAATGGGGTCTTTGAAAATAAACCTGTGCCGTCGCCAGACATTCCTGCGAAAGGAAGTAGTGGATACATTTCGCTTGACCAACCGCCACTTATGCCTATTCAAGCTCTTGAAGCAAAAACACCATCTCCATTTGACCGAGAACTTGATTCAGGACCAGCTTCCTCGCCCATCCCGAGAGATTATATACCCTCAAGTGACGAAATATCTCCCAAAGATACTTTGCCCGTTTTTGATTTCGAATTACCAATGAAGCAGCCCAAGTATTATTTACCTTCGTCAAATTCATTACCTTCGAACTACTATTTTGTACCTGGAGGTGATTCGGGAGAAGTTTCCTTTTATCAAAACGAACCACATCCCTTTGAATTAGATTTGTCATCAAAATCCCCTAAAAATTATAAGGAGGAAGATTTATCCCAGCCAAAATCTACCTCCACTTCACTCCTAGATGTGTACGGAGACGGTTCTGGTGAGGTTTATATTGGTCAAGACCGACCGCATCCTACCATCGGGCTTTATTCTGAAGAACGTTTGCCGTTATCTAGTCCATTTTCTTCACCATTCGTCGTATCTGGAAATGGTTCTGGAGAGATTTCCGTTCATCAAGACAACGCTAAACCTTTCTATGATTTCGATTTGCCATTGAATCATCCAAAACCCTATATTAATGCAAACCTACCGATGGCAAGTTCATCTCCACCATTTGACGTAACTGGAGGCGGTTCTGGAGAAATGAATATTGGCCAAGATGGACCAAATCATGCCTTTGAGTTTGGTTGGCCATCAAATCCTCCAAAGCCCTATAAAGCAATAGATTTGCAGTCAGCAAGTTCTACTTCGTGGTTTGACGTACCTAAGGATGACTCTGAAGAACTTTTCATTGGACCAGCCCGACCACATCTTATCG
Organism: Ennomos erosarius; assembly: GCA_963580505.1. Lineage (NCBI taxonomy): Eukaryota > Metazoa > Arthropoda > Insecta > Lepidoptera > Geometridae > Ennomos > Ennomos erosarius. The sequence goes on along the minus strand of OY757003.1, from coordinate 8,453,115 downwards.
CTGAGAATGATTTGCCATCGCAGCGTCCAACGACTTTTTCGGAAAAAGATTTGGCGTCACCTATTCCATATTTTACACCATTTGATGTATCTGGTGCTGGTTCTGGTGAAATCCCTTTTGGTCAAGACAAACGATATCCTATCGTTAATTCCCATTTTCCATTACAGCGGCCGAAGTCTTTTTTGGAAGAATTAACGTCGCCTAGTTCAGCTTCTTCACCATTTGATATATCTGGCAGTGCTCCTGAACAAATCCTCTTTGGTAAAGACAATCGACATCCTATCTTTGACTTTGATTTTCCATCAAAACACCCAAAGCCCTATAAAGAGTCAGTTGTACCATCGGTAAGCTTACCTTTGCCATTTGAGGTATCCGGAGGTGGTTCTGGAGAAATTTATTTAGGTCAGGATCAACCTAATCATGCCTTTGAAATCAACTTTCCATCACATCAAACAAAACCGTCCCCTAGTTCATATTTGTCACCATTTAACTTAGATGTTTCGGGTGATGGTTCTGGAGAAATCCTTTTTGGTCAAGACAGACCTCATCCAGGTTTTGAGTTTATACCATCACCAAGTTCTAGCCCGTCTCCATTTGAGGTATCTGAGGATGATAGGTCAACCGATACTCAAATTAGTCCAAAGAACCCACATCCTATCTATGATACTAATTTTCCGGTGAATGAGCCGATTCCTTTACCATTGCCAAGTATTCCTGAAACACCGATTGAAACCATTGGATCAGCTGAAACTGCATATATTCCAATAGATCAATCTTCCCTACAACCTAGAGAAATGAATGTCATGCCTCCAATTAAGACAATACCCAATAACTATGATGCATCCTCTAATTCATTACCTTTGATAAATGGCAAACCAGATTTGTATCCTGATTTACCGAACCAAGATTCTAGTTCACCCAATTTTTTTAATCCTAAAGAAGTAGCTTTGCTACGCCCTGATGTCGTCCCAATTCAAACTATACCATTCGATGAAAATATTATTATGTCAAATCCTAAAACATCACAACCAACAGATCTTGAAATCACGAATCAGTATGTTATTCCAAGCAACAGTGATAATTTACTTTATGAAACCGCACTAGATGCCAAAGAAATATTACCTGAAAATTCATATAATTTTGCTCCATGGAGCACGCTAATTACTAATGAAGAATCACCAGAAAAAGAGTATCAGTTATCTCTCGACAAAAAGGTTTTAGTACTAATAAGAGATAATATAGGCTTATTAGAACAAAAAATCCCTGAAATACATTTAAATATAGTAATACATGACAAAATCGAAAAAATTAAAGAGTTGATAAACTTGCATCGGATAACTGTCGAAGAATATATTAACATCTTAAATCAGTATGAAATATTAATTGAACACATAAAGAGCTTGAATGGTAATAATAAAATATTGCAAGAACTACTATTCAGTATGACGAATGGAGATAAATTAGAATTGAATGCTGGAAAATTAAAAGTTATTGAATTGACGTATTTGGTCAAGCGACCTAAGCCTTTGATTTACCAACCGTACTACTACATCAAGTACCAATTACCATATGAATCGTTTTTAACGCGGATTAATAACATACTACTGGAAGAACCTTATTTGCGTACAAACCCTACAAAATTATACGAGGCTTTGGTACCGCTATCAAAAGTTATTGAAACGTCTCCAGACTTAGAAAGCTTTGATAAAGAAGACATTCTTAAAATTACTTTTGATAACGGAACCTTAGTTGGAGCTAAAGTGGTCAAAGCAAATGATGTTAATATGGACGCGACGCTAGATAGATTAAGAGAAATCAATGCTGACTTTACAATGAATGATATCTATCAACTTATCAAAAATTTAGATATTCAACTAACGGAACCTGCAGGCGATGACACAGTCTTCAAAAACTATAACGAACCTATCATAAATACCGACGAGGAAGAAAATTTGTATAACGATGAACGTAATATTGACAAACAAGACGAAAAAATGAATGAATTTTATCATTTTCAACTTAAGGAAAACCCTGCAATAGCTGAAAAAGTCAATAAACTTACACCAAAGAAAATTACGTCTGACCAAATAATTGCCAATATTCTAACACGAGTGAATAAATTAAGCCCAAACTATAGCACATCCCGGATTAGAGATAGAAGTATAACATCTCCAGATAATAATATTAGTAAAGAACTAAGGAGTTTATCACTTGCAGAAAAACCTGGAGCAGATCCGTTCAGTCAATCTAATAATATCAACACCTACAATCACTTAAGCCCTTCAGAACCACTAAAGTCTCCAGAGGCTAGTATTAATGAAGCTAACTTAAATCAATACATAGATAAAAAGCCAAGGACTGTAAGTGAAACAGGTGATAGTCTTGCGTCTATGTATTCTGATATTGTAGATCTCAATTATTCTCAAAAAACAGATATTGGTGATGCAAATGATGACTGGAACCATGCCCAATATCAAAAGCCAAGTCCATCAATTCAAGCCAAGTTGTTAGATGCCACTTTAAATGCTCATGAATACGTAGATAGCTCTGCACCACAACATCAAGATTTTTCCTCAGTTAATCAAAAATCTGGTAAATTCTCTCCTGTTAATGCTGAAGATCTTAATGATTTACGACAGTCACAAAATTCTATAGGTACTAAGCTATTAGATGCTACAATAAACGCTCACAGTTTTAAAAAAGTAAAGAAGCCAACAGATCTCCGCGTCGACTCTGCACCTATGTCTCAACAATATACGTTTGGTGAACCAAATACGGCTAATTCTCAATTGAAACAATATAATACTAATAAGTACAGTGCATTCAATGTAGATAATTACAAAGTACATATTGATAGCAATACAGATGATGTTCCTTCTAACTTCTTAAAATATTCACAAAATTACGCTGGTGCGTACCCTAATTCTGTTGGTCCTAATATCGTTTACTCTCAAGCTTACGCTGCTCATGATCCAATAAATATACTGAAAAAAACTAAAACTTACATCGTAAGTGATCCAAGTTTTACTGATTCTGATTCTGAAAGACACTCTGTTTATAATAACGAAAATGCAAACGTTTTAAACCGACTTAACAATGCTTATTATAAAAATTATTATGGTAAGTTGAATATGGCAAAGAATCGCGGAAGAGTCATGGTTGGTAATCAAAACTTTGGTAGTAATAAATTCCGACATCTGTTACAGCGTCGAGTACCAGTTCTTTATCAGAGGAGTCGAACGTTGAGGTCTCGTCCAGTAGTTTTGGGTTAGAATAAAGAATGCAGTAATGCAGTAAATTGTTAAAGTTAAGTTGGACACAAAATAATAGTCATAGCGCATCATGTCGCCTAGATTTAATATCATTAATAGGTACACAACGCAAAAAGAACTTAATATCGCGTTTTAAAGAGATGCACCCACGACATATTGAAAATAACACACATATGAAACAATTACCTATACAAGGTGACCTTGAAATGGTATGTTATACCAAAATGGGAGGACTGGGACCATGATACCCTACAAGTTGTGAGAGCCTTACTTGAAACTGAGTGTTACCAAACCTTCATGGTAAAAAATAAATCCACTCACAAAATTGCACGTGCAGTCGCTACGAGAGTTAACAAGATACTATAAATTCATTTCTAAACACAGGTCGTTAAACCCATTTATGTGAACTCGGTCAAGGACGAAGTTCAACCACCCAGCTGCGCTAAGGCTATTTTCGAAAATAAACTTTACATGGCATTTCATCAATGAAAAACTATTAATTTAGTAAAGTCGTAGAAGAAACATTGTCTACCTTGGGGTGTAGATTTACCCCCTTTCGGGATAACAAACTAATTCAAGGTCACCGTGTATATATAGATCGGTCGTTTTATGGGCTTAAACAAGAAACAATATTTGAACGTGCAAAATTACGACGCAGTCTACTGTAGAACTTTATACAACGCAAATATAAAGCAAAAATTAAAATCACCACCACTTTAAAATCATTTCCATAAAAAATTATGGACTCTATTATAGGTACCTACTTAGATGTAAAGAGAATTTTACTATGTTTTCGAATACAATCACCTACGTAGTATTAAGGATGTGTTGTTTTATTTAAACCTATATGTTTTCATTTTCCTCAGCACAGAATTTTTGGATTGGTTCATATCGACGCAGAGATGCACTACTTTTGGAAATTAGTGGAGGTGTCAATCACTAGTAGGTATTAAGACATGAATGACGATCTGATGAAAACCGCAGGGAGCCGATGTGGATGCAGGAGGCATACAGCCGCTCAGGGTGGCGCTCTCTGGAAGAGGCTTTATGTTCAGCAGTGGACGTCTTCGCGCGTTGATAATGATTAAGATAATGTTTAAGACTCTAAACATATAATAAGCTTATCAACCTGGCCTGAACAATCTAGCTTTAGTTATCATCAATACAAGGCTTAGGCATAGATCGTAAGGTATACTTAAATAAATAAATAACGCCCAACGATCACATACGTAGATCCTAGACCCTAACTAGGATTCCCTGTTTCTAGGGACCCAGAAACTACGAGGACCATGGTCCCACAACACCCAGGCACAGAACAAATATTTGCGCTTTTTTTTTTCGGGCACAAATACTTGTGCTGTCGCGGGAATCGAACCCGCCACCTCCGGGTTATGAGCCGACCTGCTCAACCACACCACGGAGGCTGTCTGAACTTAGTTAAGTTCTTATGTATAAAATAAGTATTTATGTTGGAACTTAGGTAGGTAGGTTACGTCCATTCAAAGTTAAGTTTAAACTCATTTGACTTGTAAAAGTGCTCCTTACAGAAACTATAAAACGTACAGTCTCGTGACATTTTTCGAATTGAAGATTTTAATTGCATTACTAACGAGAACTTCTACTTATTTATTAGTGCACCAACTTCAGACACGATACTGCTGCAAAAAATACGGGACAAAGTCAAACCTCCTTAACACCCCTAATTAGGAATTACTTAAATTGCGAATTACCTACTAAATAAAATTATAAATTGAAAGTAGGTAGATAGCGGTATCTATAAATTAAAATTTAATAATAGAAACACGCTGTTGCTACTAAAACGAAATGGGTACCTACTTAGAGTAGGTGGATCCTCCCGCCATTTTAACCGTTTTCAAAATGGCGGAAAAGATGGCGGCCATAATAACAGTATCTTCTTGTCTGCATAACGTCGGAAGTCATTAGTAGAATTAATTGTGCAAAGTCTGCTTTGCCTTGTTGTGCTCGGGGAAATTGAAAAAGTTTTCGTTTTGACGCATTAAAGAAAATTGGCGCTATGGCCACAGATTACTGAACATGTTACCACTGCTCAAACTGTAACAGACTTACCTAAAGGTCACCTATCTACTTCTTCATGCTTTTAATAGGTCTTTTCAAATGATATTGTAGGTACTAGGTAGGTACTTAGGTAGGTACCTACGTTATCTTTGATTTGGTTAACCAACATCGAAGAACATGACTTTAATTACTTCAGCAGTAGGTACCTAAACTATCTACATAGATAAAGGATACGACTCACGAGATTAGTTACCTACCTAGGTACTAGGTAAAGTTGCTAACTTGTTACAGTAGGCAGTACCTGGCGCAGGTAGTATCGAATATCGAATGCGGGTTTATTCATATTCTTCCGGCAAACTTCTACCTATAAGTACCTAAATCAGAAAAATACTTATTTTAATTTTTAAGCAGTAAGTGGATAGGTGCGTGTTTCCTGTTGATGCTGACGATGATACTTAAGTATATAATACTAGGTTGGGCACTTAGGATAGCTATATCTACCTAATAATTTGCAGAGTTGTAGAGACTACTTACAAGTTACAAACGGCTAGCTTGTCTACAAAGTTAAGTTTCCCGTATCAGATATTTATGTACAAACCTTTGTAGTACCTATATACCTACTATGTGTCTCTCTGGACCTTGTGTCAAAGTAAATAGAACCGAATTGCCGGTCGGTTCGCCTCGTGTAATACAAATACTCACTGTCCTGCAAAGAGGCCTGTTTGACCCATGTGGTTGGTGTGACCATCAGTTTAGGGTGGACGTAGGACGGGTATTATAATGGTCGATTGAAACTTTGAGTTTTGGTCCTTGTCTCTGAAAAGAGTCTAAGGCTTCCAGCTGATATTAAGTCAAGCCATACGTCGGTGGGCTACAGTAGTGCCTACTCAACAGGCGTAGTAGGTACTATACTTACTTATACAGGGTGAACTTGAGTTGGTATGTTATCCCGAAGGGAGAAGGGACTGGGACCCTGATACCCCACAAGTTGTGAGAGCCTTACTGGAAACTAGGTTTTTCTAAACCTCCATACTAAAAAATAAATTCACTAACCTAGCGCTGCGCGTAGTAACCCTATAGATAGATAAATAGATAGATAGATAGATTAACTCTTTATTGTACACCTTAAGACAACAAAAATTACAAAAGGAGAAAACTTAATTAACTTATTCGTACTATAGGCGGTCTTATCGCTTAGAGCGATCTCTTCCAGACAACCATTGCATTGGTAGGATATTAGTAGCTAAAAGTTTCGGGCTTCGGTGTACAATGCATAACTTATCCACAAAAAAGTTAAAAATGCACGTGTAATTACTATATACGAAAGCTAAGATACTAAAAGAAATAATCAAAATTTCACAGGTCGTCAGGTCAACAAACTTGTTTGTGTATTTCGGTCAAGGACAAAGTTCAACTACACCTAGACGCATGCAGTTGTGGCCTGTGATCTGACACGAAATGGATGCTAGGGCTATCTTCAAAGCATTTAGGTAAAATTATAACTTAAACTTTACATGTCATTTCTTCAATGAAAAACTAAATATGAAGAAACGTTGTCTACCCTCGTTTGGTTTAATATACCAACTCAAGTTCAGATTGTATAATTACTTATCTATTCTGTGACTCAGGATCAGACTTATCGGATATTGTTTTAAATTTGAGGATGGACTCATGGTCACCGTACCACCGACTGTGCGACAGTGGCACTGTTTGTTTGGACAACAGACAACGCTGTCGTTTGCACTGATTGACGAGGGTTGTAATCATGTCGTGTGGACTTTACAACCGAATTTGAAATAAAAAGAGGTTCTCAAGTGGTTTAAAGTACACCTACCTAAGTATGCACTTAATACACTTAATAGCAACTACCTACCAAGGGCAGCTCTTCAGTTTTCAACTTTCCACAGTTTTTAGGGTTCCGTACTCAAAGGATAAAGTAAACCCTATTACTAAGGCTTCGCTGTTCGTCTGACTGTCTGTCTGTCCGTCTGTCACCCGGCTGTATCTCATAAACCGTGATAGTTAAACACTATAACAACTTAGGTAGGTACTAAAAAACAGAATAAAATAAACATTTAAGTTGGCTCCCGTACAAAAGACGTGGTTTTTGGCTCGTTTTGATAGGTAATGTAATGTGTATGTTTGGATGTAACGGAACCCTTCGTGCGCGAGTCGAACTCGCCCTTGGCCTGTTATTTGACAAATAATCTGCCAAATTGCCTATGGTGATTTCGGCAGTCATCGACAGCCTGAAGACGTCCACAGCTGAACATTGTGCCGTCCCCTTATACTGGGTGTAATTGAATTCATTAGCATCCTTATAAACTAAGTTACTCCTGATACCGGTCAAGTGTGGAACAACATTTTTGAATTGGTTTGGTAATAATAATAACTCCAAAAAATGGAATAACTTACTTAATCCAATGCTACAATACAAAATATAATTGGAATAATGGGTGTTATATTGTATTCTATGTATGTATTTACAAACAAAAATTTATATAAGTATTGTATCAGTTATCTGGTTCCCATAGTACAAGCTATGCTTAGTTTGGGGCTAGATGGCACTGTGTGAAATGTCCACATATATTTATTTATTTATTTATTTATTTATTTAATAATGGAGTACTGTTTTTAATTAGTACATACAAGGCACAGAGCAAAAAAAACCGCTTCCCATAGGCGAATCGTCATTTGTTTCATAGCTCCGTGATACAAGGTTTAAAAACGTTTAAATGTATCAAAATCATCCGTGCCAACTGCGTTAGGCGCCGCGGCAATCTTCATAATTTTCAATAAAAATTATTTCATTTACACTCTGTACTCTTTAATAATCATCTATAAATCATGTGCTATCATGGGCTCAATTTATGCTAATGAATTAAATTACATCCTGTAGAACTCCACTTTGGGTGGCTGCTCGCCTCCTGCAACGGATCTATGCGTTTTTAATCACGCCGTCGATCCACCATTTTTTTTATAATTCAACCATTGACTGGCCTGATAGCTCAGTTGGTAGTAGCTCTGCCTTCTGAACTGTAGGCTGTGGGTTCGATTCCCACCCAGGACAAACATTTGTGCGATGAACATACATGTTTGTTCTTGGTCTGGGTATATCGTATTTCATTATGTATGTAGGTATATTTATAAACTCCCATAGTACAAACAAGCTTTTTTAGTTTGGGGCTAGATGGCGCAGTGTGAAAGGTTCACAAAAAAACCATTGGTAGAAATAATTGTGCTATTCTGGCTCAGTGAGAGCTCGCGCTACTTTCATAGGTTTGAATCCCACTTTTTACTTAAAACGAAGAAAAACATTGTTAGCAAACTGACATGTTCAAGACTTACCAAAATCGAGGGTAATTTGTGTTATCTGTCATCCAACACTCACTTGGCCAGCATGGACGATAGGGATCTACTTACACTTTCTCCCTGTAAAGGGAAGGCCCCAGCAGTAGGCTTACATAACACAACAAAACACACACACAATCCAACAACAACACAACACAATGGTAGGTATCAGTTACTTATTATTTGATAACATTTAATAATCTGTCTGATGTTGGCAGGAATAGGTAAACACTAAAAATAGCGTGTTTTTGGCGACAGATTAGAAGTAGAAAGAGAGGTCATTTATTTCAACAGTCTGTAGGTATAATAACATCCAGCCTCATCTTCCGTAATTAAAAACGGTACCCAGTTAGGAACATGTTTAAAACTATTGTCCGAATGGAAATTACTAATTTCTGTTAACTCGTATCTACCGAATACACTTGTAGAATATTTAAGTAGGAAAATAAACATGGATCTGAGTGAATATATACTAAATTATTATCTGTGGAGAAGGCAACCGGAATGGTCTAGCATGCGCCCCGTGAGAAATCTTGTGGTCGCTGTTAGGGGGGCTAAATGAAGGGTTATGTTCAGTAATGCAAGTTTTCAGGCTGTTATTGATGATGATTCCCTGGATAGGTACTATTTCTATCCTTGATATTTGACGCGCCGTCACGTTCACTGACGGAATTGGTAGATGTTGTGCGGGTGTGTACTTCGTAAAAAATTGAATAAGTAGTTGTTTTTGTATATACGACAACATACCAACAAATAAATGAGATATATTTTTATGAATAAAAAATACATCCAGATAAAAATAAAGAGTTCTTATTTTAATTATGTATGAAAGTCTTCTTCTTCTTCTTATTTAAAGGCTTTCTATCGCTTTTTTGCAATAATTCTGCAAATGTCAAGTGAGTAAAATTTGTACGGTTATGTCAAGTCAGAGTCATATTTTGTTGTCAGTCATAACGCCAACAGTAAAATGGTGGATATTTTGCTCTGAAAAAGGCCGTTGAAGCAAAACCAAAAATGCATGTTTCTATAATCTTGAAACCATTTGCCAACACTCGTGCACGTTCTCCAACACTTAACGGATAATAATCCACCCTTAATACACATTCAAATTTAGAATACACAGGTTTTGAATAATAAATTCAAAATTCGCACCCGCCATTATCGGAGTTTCTTCAAAGACCCCTGTATGAAAGTCTTTTTCGCCAAAATGCAGTTGTCCTTTATTCTTTGCTACCAAACGTCACTTACGTCTTATGACATTATGTAGTAAGAGCCTAACACAGGTATAAACGATCCCCGAATGCATCTGTGGTGTGGTGGATGAGCAGGTTGTGTATTGGTCGCAATAAGATTATACCATATCCATTTAATTCGTCAGTTCACCTACTCTACGATAGAGCTGGGTACTACGGGAAAGGTATAATAACCAAGTTTTGAAACTGAAATTGCTCTACCGTGTACAGATAGGTACCTAACGTATTACTACCACTATATCGGATAGCTCGAAATGGTATAATAATACTTTCAGTTTCGCTTGCCTTAAATTAAAAAAAAATTACTTTATTATAAATATTCAATTCAATTCAATTCAATTCAATTCAATTCAATTCAATTCAATTCAATTCAATTCAATTCAATTCAATTCAATTCAATTCAATATATTACTTCCGAACATAGGTGAACAATAATTTGTGATCTTAAAAGTAACATCGTATTCGTATCTCTAGTTCCGTCGTTCTGACATGCAAGCTAAATAAATAACTAAAAGGGGCAATATGCCTTTATTACTCAAGCTAACTACTACAATAATAAAAACTAAACTAAACTAAAACTAACTACAGTACACACTAACTAGCTACACTATACCTACTACAAAGAACATATGGACTGTATAATAGACCGCGATGGCCTATAGACAGTCCTAATGCTCCAGCCCACTGCCGGTAGGTAGCGTACCCAACATGTTGGCAGCATTGCCTCGTTGAATTGCAATGCTGATGCGTTGAGCCAAATAAGTGCCAGCATTTTGGTCACGCGTCGCATCGACCAGGCGCTCTGATAGACTTTGGAAAACGTGGTGAACTCCCGGTCCCCACGGACCCAGGGTCTCAACGCCAAATGGCTCAAATATATAACCGCTACCGAGGTTAACTAAATATATATTATAAAAAAAGATAAATAACAAACTAGGTATAAGTACCTAATTTCTATTCATACTACTAACTTCATAATCATCAGTCTGACGAAAGAAAGAAAGAAAGAAAAAAAAAGAAAATAACATTTATTCAAGACATCACACAACATTACATTATAGGAAATATACACTTAAATTTACACGACCAGCACCCCTATTCCCAACCTATCGGAAACGTTTCGATTCGAAATCTACACTCTCCGTCTCTTTCATTCTAAATGTCGATGAAGAAGATGGAAAGTGTAGATTTCGAATCGAAAGGTTTCCGATAGGTTGGGAATAGGGGTGCTGGTCAGAACCGTGGGGAGCCGATGGATGCAAGAGGCAAGCAGCCGCTCAAAGTGGCGCTCTTTGGGGGAGGTCTATCTTCAGCAGTGGACTTCAGGTCTTCAGGCTGATGATGATGATGATGATAGGTATCATAGGTGTATTCTTACATACCTTGATTTAAAGCTGAACCGTTTTCACATTTTTCAAATATCAATGGTAGTTTTGACCAAGAGTAAATTGCAACCTAGTTTGTCGATAGGACTGCACACAATGGTCTTCCTATTTGAAGCGAGCCCTAGAAAACTGCTACTCTATTCAGTGTAGTCTAGGAGCCAATTACAACCAAGAATAGTTACTTACAAAAACACATTTTCTTAACATTTAATTTTCACAAAATAACTAATGTGCATGACGAGTCCCTTACTTGTAATTTCTGATAGATTTTGGACTATCTACTCAAAGAAAAACATGTGTGAGTATCCTTAGGTACATAATTAAAATGAATTCTTATAGATACTTAGCTTACCTATACTTAGTACTACACTCCATCTAATGCGTTTGACAGCTACAATGAAACCGTTAAAAAAACTGTATTAAAACATTTAAATGTTTCATTATAGCTAATGTATACTCCACTACCACCCAACCGATAGAATTATTAGCGAAAATGATCCGTTTTTCGGTTTTCGCTCAGGTTTTTAATATTGCATTATAGCTGTCAAACGTATTCTTACATTGGATGGAGTGTAGTACTTAGTACTAGTTTAATATTTAGTAAGCTTTAAGAGCGCTATACGGACGCTATAACGCGTATAACGCTCTATGGAGAGAGCCATGAGAGAGCTATGTTCGGTGTTTCTTTGAGATAAGCCTCGTAATAACGAGATTCGCAATATAGAACTAAAGTCATCGATATTGCTCTTATGGTTCCAAGTTCATATGGCAATGAGCACGCCATATCGCTTGCAGAACCTACTACAGTAGGCCTAGCATGAATATTTACGCGCGCGTATGTGTAACGTTAACGTAAGGCAGTTGTATGGCATTTGATCAGCGCCCCATACAACTGCCTTACGTTAACGTTACACTTACGCGTGCGTAAATATTCGTGCTAGGCCTACTGATGGGGAAGAAACGTTAACGAGGGGTGACCACGTTTTGAGGACGTCTTCAGGCTGATGATGAACTAAAAGTTATTTTCTAAAAACGCGAAAGGGATGACGTTTGAAGAAATAAGGAGGAAATTAAATAGAGTAGTTCTCCAAGAGGCGAACTCTTGGTCTACACGTAGAAGTACCCCGTACTCCGTAGAAGATAACGCTCTGCGGTCTATGGGCCGCCGATTATTGCCAACGATTCTTGTAGTGATGGGACATGGTGTTATATCGATGAAAATATCAGATGTGGTTTTAAGGTCCTATGAATGAAGTGAATCACTCACGTGAACATCCGGGCCGAATATATGAGAATAAATCATTTATAATCTTGAGTAAGTACCTATTGACACGTGACATTCACATACCTATTGGTAAAGTAAAAAGCGAGAAATTCGTTTGGGATTATTTAGTTTGATTAACAATAATCGTTTCTTATCTTAGTTTTTTAAATATAACTATTTGACTTACTACGTACTAGCGCATTTGCAGCTTCGAAAAGTTGATTCATCGAATGCACATTATAACATAAGTAGGTACCTCTTCGATATATTCATTCCACTATCGATATACTTATCGACACTATACCAATACCGCAGTTCACGCATTTCAGCCCAACCCTAACACTCCCTACGTAATCACGAATCTACACACATCATCATCACCTGAGTTTTGGCGGGAACGCGGAAAAGTTCACGTCGTTGCATTGTATTATTTCTCAAAACTTGTGCTTTTTCCATTGTTAATGTTTAAAATTGATGGCGTTTTATGCATTAAGTGCTGACTTACGAGTATGAGTGTTGGCAAGTGATATAATGTGGTGAAACGTGGTTTTTCGTGTTGCTTCCAAAATTCCGTAGAAGCTTCTAGTAAAGTTGCCACCACTTTACTGGAGCATGACTTAGACTGGACTACGACCTGACTTAGACTTGACTATGACTATGACTTGACTTTACGTGAAATATTCTATTAACATGATGAAAAATTACAATACTTGACACTGGCTAAATACACTATGTGTGGAGCCAAAACATAAGAAAAAAAAAACATCACCATTAACAATCTGAAGACGTTCACAGCTGAACATAAGCCTCCCCCAGAGACCTGCACTTAGAAAGAATGCTCGCTTCCTACATCCATCGGCTCCCCAAGACACTCACATAATCTACACAAATTATCAAGAATCTACACTCTCGATAATATTATCGATATAATCGTTGTCCCGTCACTAGGCCAATAGTGCAGAGCTCACACGTTCTACGCTGGCCGGATGCCAAAGATGCGCTAGACAGACATGCATACCTATTTGTATGGATGTGAAAAAAAACGCGTCAGCTGTTCTTATGTTTTGTGGATGTCGAATACGACAATGCAATAATTTGACTGGCCTGATAGCTTTTGTCGTAACTCTACGATTTTAATTTTGGAAAAACAGGCCAAGTGCGAGACGGGCTCGCGCAGAAATACATATGTCTTGTAGTAGACATAGGTGGGTTTAATCTTCAAATTAAACCCGTTTTGTTCTTGAAAAACTTGTATTTTTGTATAATAAGACGAGAGAAACAATATTGCGTGGTAACTTGTTGGTTCGATGAGAAAGGTGTGATTTTTTAAGGCCTACCTCATATTACAAAATATTGAACGCCTACTGGATTATGTTAGCAATTTGTAGAAGTGTAGAACAAAGGTAGTAGGCGCGAACATCCTCCCCCTCGTTGAAAGGAACCGCTTTCAAGCTTGTAGATCCTCAAGTGTCGGTAGAGGACAAGTCGAACTAAAGGCCGCCGTACGCAGCCTCGTGTAGTGGAAATGTCCGCAACTCTGGACACTCCATCTGGTCCCGGGAACAGGCGAAGAACTCGTCCCAGACGCCAAGACAGCGGAGGTACGTGGTCTTCGTGAAGTATCACCAGGTCTCCGACATTCAATTTGGAAGTATTGGTTTTCCACTTGGTTCGCTGTTGCAACTCGGAAATATAGTCACGTTGCCATCTTTGCCAAAAATGTTGACGAATTTGTTCTAGCCGGGCATAGCGTTTCAGTGTATTCGGGTTGTGATCGTCCAGGGCAGGTGCTGGCAGTGCAGTTAATGGTCTCCCAATGAGAAAGTGCCCAGGGGTTAGGGATAGGAAGTCGTCCGGGGAACATGATAGAGGATACAAGGGGCGACTGTTAAGAATAGCCTCCACTTGCGCAAATAAGGTTGAAATTTCTTCAAATGTGAGATGGGTATTACCCATAACGCGTTTGATGCTGTGTTTTGCCGATTTTACTCCGGCCTCCCAAATTCCGCCAAAGTGAGGAGCGTAAGTTGGAGTAAAAACAAATTTAATTTTTTCTTGAGTTGCAAAGTCAGATAGAGGTTTAGCATTAGTTTTAAGGAAATCAGTTAATTCTTTAGCAGCGGCAACAAAGTTCCGCCCATTATCGCAAAATATTTCGGCTGGCTTCCCCCGACGTGAAACGAATCTTCGTAATGTCATTACGAAGGCATCTTTTGTCAAATCGCTGACTGCTTCTAGATGTAGGCATTTGTACCGTAAGCAAACGAACAAGCACAAATAACATTTGATGAGTTTCGCTCCGCGTCCTCTACGATTTAGTATTAGAAAAGGACCGGCAAAATCTAGGCCTACTGAGAGGAATGGATAGTCAGGGGTTAAGCGTTGTGAGGGCAGATCGCCCATTTTTGGGCATAAGGTTTTACCTTGAATACGCCTGCATCGAACGCACTTATAGACTGTACGCCGTGCGAGGTGTCTTCCGTTAATTGGCCATACGGATTCTCTTACTGTAGCCAGTAATAGTTGAGGGCCCGCATGAAGGTTTCGTAAATGTTCATGTTCGAATATAAGTTTTGTCAAATGATGTGAAGAGTCTAAAAGTATTGGGTGTTTTTTCTCATATGGATAGTTGGAGGCTTCTATTCTACCACCAACTCTGATTAATTGATTTTCGTCCAAAAATGGAGAAAGGGATAAAATCTTGGATTTTGAATTCAAAGGCTTGTTTTGAATTAATGCGTTATATTCGACAGAAAATGAGTCCTTCTGTGCCATAGCACACAGGTAAGTAAATGAATTGTCTAACTCTTCAATGGTTAAATCTCCGGTAAGTTTGTTTTTAGTATTTTTCGTATTGTGAATAAATCGTTTAACGTAGGCTAAGGTTCTTTGTATTTTATTTAGTTTAGAATAATTTTGTATTTTTATTGCAGGTTCTACAACCGTAGCTGGATGGATCATCACATCAGGTAAGTATTTCGGGTAAGTATTTTTTGTATAATTTATGTTTTTACATTTGTTATTGTTTTTTGTTTCAGGTAAATCTCTGCAGAACGAATTTGGATTCAAGACTGGCCAATCAGATTCATCGCGAGCTAAATAGCTAGGACCTGACCACCATAAGTCAAGATTTTGTAGCTGATTGGCGTCAACACCTCTACTGATTAGATCAGCTGGATTAGCGTCGGTTGGCACGTAACGCCAGGATGGTAGCTGTGTAGTCTCAAGAATTTCGACCACCCTATTTGCGACAAAGGTTTTCAGCTTGCCGGGGTGGCTGTTGAGCCATCCTAATACTACGGTAGAATCGCACCAGTGTACGACTCGTAATGGTTTGTATCTTAAGGAATCGATGACGCTTTTACATAGTCTGGCAGCGAGCAAAGCCGCGCATAGTTCTAAGCGAGGTATAGTTACTGGTTTCAAGGGCGATACCTTGGATTTAGCACATAACAGTTTGACCGTAATGACATTATTGTTATCTATAGATCTCATGTATACACATGATCCTAGAGCCCCTAGTGATGCATCGCTATAATTATGTAGTTCTATTTCTTTAGGTGAGTCACATAAAACTCTTCTTGGTATTTGTAGTTTTGAAATATAGCTTAAATTATCGACAAAATTGTTCCATTCATTTTGTATGTCTCGTGGGACCGGTTCATCCCACTCTAGTTTCAACTGCCATAGTTTTTGTATAATCATTTTAGGTTTTATTATACAAACGCTTAAGACCCCTAATGGGTCGAATATCTTAAATGAGGTTGACATTATAGTTCGCTTTGTAGTTATAGTGTTTTGGATTGGAGTTGATATCGGAAAATGCATACTGTCATTGGATGGACTCCATCCAATTCCAAAAGTGCTTGATGATTCACTCAAGGTTAGGTTTTGTTGTGTATCAATAGATGTATCTTCAAAAATAGTAGGTAAATTTGATTTGTATTTTCGTAGTTTGAAACATGCTGAGTTTAGTGCATTTGAAACTGAATTTAGAATGTAGCGTAATGACTGCTCATCATTAGCACCTGTAATTAAATCATCTACATAGAAATCCCTTTGTATAATAGTTTTAATTGTATTATCTTCACACTCTTCTCCGGCTTGCCAAAGACATCGCGTGCTCAAATAGCTTGCACTTGCGGTACCGTAAGTGACAGTATTCAATTTCATCGTTTCGATAGGCATAGACTCATCTTCCGTCCATAAGATTAGTTGTAGATTGCGGTCATCTTCATGTATCATCACCTGGCGGTACATTTTTTCTATATCGCCAGTTAATATGTATTTGTATTGTCTCGCTCTAATCAATATGGAGAAAAGAGAGTCTTGAATGCTTGGGCCTACCATCAGGATGTCGTTGACGGCATAGCCGGAGCCTGTGACGTTAGAGCCGTCGAACACAACGCGAATCTTAGAACTTTCGCTTGTGTCTTTGAAAACGGCATGGTGGCATAAAAAGTATGACGGGTTTGGTATCTGAACATTAGATATGGATAAATGGCCTAATTCTGAATATTCACGAATAAATTCAACGTATTCAGTCTTTAAGTTAGGATTCTTACGGAATCTTTTCTCTAAATTTAGAAACCGTTTTTTCGCAATAGTATAGGAGTCTCCCAGACAATCTGGAGAGTCAATAGTAGGTAGCTTAACGCAAAATCGACCTGAGTTTAGGCGAGTAGTATTTTCTAAGAAATGACTCTCGCAAGATTTTTCTTCTTCACTCAAAATTCTTTTTTGTGGCAGATCTTCAATCTCCCAGAATTTTGTGAGCATCGTTTCAATATCGGTTGCATGAGATGGATTCGAAATTACAGCATGGTTACAATGAACCGTTATTAGATTGGTTTGTATGTTTTGTTTGTTATTATTGTTTGGATTGTTTGGATTATTTGGATTGTTTGGATTGTTTGGATTATTTGGATTGTTTTGATTGGTTTGATTGCTTGTATGATCGCATGAATGATTGTTATTATGATCGCATGAATGATTGTTAGTTTTGCATGAATGGTTATTTGAGTTATCGTTTGAATGATTGTTTGTATAATCGCTAGAACGATTGTTGGTTTCGCATGGGGTGTTGTTTGTGTGATTGTTCGAATAATTGTACGCATGATTGTTCGTATGATTGTTCGCATGATTGTTGACATGATTGTTCGTATGATCCTTCGCATGATTGTCCTTTTGCCCCTCTGCATCAAGGTTTTTGCATGTATGTTTTGTTGTTATATGATTTTCAGTTTTTGATTGATTGTTAGTGTATCTTGTTTGTTGTTTTGTATATGATGTACTCATAGGACCGCCCACTAGCCATCCCAGTTTGGAGCTTATGAGCTTAGGATTATTAGGACCTAATGACCTTTTCTTGTTTCCTATAATGTCCCAAAAAAGATCGCATCCGATTAGCAGATCAACTGTACCTGGTTGATAGAACTTAGGGTCTGCTAACTTCATGTTCTTAGGCAAATTTAAATTTTGTAAGTTTATAGGAGTGTTAGGCAATCTACCTGTTAACTCGTTTAAAACAAAAAATGAAAGTTTTGCAGTGAATGAATAGTGCATGGATGATATTTCGGCCACACAACTTTCTTTAATTGTGTCCGCTGATTTGTTGCTGATTCCAATGACACTGAGATCAATAGGATTCGATTGTAATAATAGTGTTTGCATTAATGACTTACTTATAAACGACCATTGGCTGCCGCAGTCTAAGAAAGCGCGTACAACGACCTTCGCGTTCGTATTAGGGTTGGATACTTCGATCATTGCTGTAGACAATAGTACATCATTGGATCCGAACTCGCACATCGCCGCGTTACTCAGAACTGCCGATGTCGGCAATGCCGTCTCGGATTGGTGAATCATAGTGTTATGTTTTTCTTTACATTCGCGACAAGGGCCTAAGACACACTGGCTTACGGCGTGACCTCGTCGTAGACAATTATAGCACAGATTAAATTTTTCAACGTCGGCTATTCGTTCCTTTATAGATTTTGATTTGAATATAGGACAATCATATATTCGGTGATTGTTTTTGCAAATAATACATGAATTTATAGTTACGGTATTTTGTGTTGTACTGGCAAATGATTTTATCGGAGTTCCCTGTTGTTTGTTGTTATTGTTGTTGTAATTGTTGTTGTTGTAATTTCTAGTAGGTGGGGGACGCGGTGTATTTGTTTGTGATCTGAAAGAATTATCATATTTATTTCGATTAATAGACTCGAGAACGTCTGCACGATCTATTAAAAACTTATTAAATTGTTCTAAGGTAGGTACCTCATCAAGCGAGTTACGTTTTTCTTCCCACTTCATTAGTGTTGTGCTATCTAACCTCGAAGACAACATATAGATAAGCAATATATCCCAGTGGTTGGTAGGTTGATCTAGGCTAGACAAAGCACGTAGGTTTTTTGTGACGTGGTCTACCAAAAATCTCAGAGAACTTTCTGACTCACGAGTGATCGCTTGAATATTAAATAATGATTTTAAGTGATGATTAATTAGCAGTCTCTTATTATTGTACCGTGAGCATAACAATGCCCAGGCTTCTTTGTAGTTAGCTGAGGATATCTCGAGATTAGAAATAATGCGAGCCGCGTCGCCCTCTAGGTATGAAACCAAATAATGAAATTTATGTATGTTCGTTATTTGCTCATTGTTGTGCACTAAGTTCGTAAATGTATCGCGAAACTCAAGCCAGCGGAAATAGGAACCATTAAATTTAGAAATAGATATTTGTGGTAATTTGACACCAATATTGTAGTGATGCTCGATACTACATTGAGCTTCTTGAAATATTGATTCTCGTCTTACCGCATCTTTAATGCTATTTTGATGATCGATGATAGTTTTTGCCGTGACAATGTTAGTTATAAATTCCTGCTCAATGTTGTCTCTTTCATCAATCTCAACATCTAGACATACTGAATTAGTGACCTCGATTTCACTTTGCAACGCATCAAACTTTGTTGACAGTCCCTCAAATTTACCAAGTTTAAGCGATAATTCAGCCATCTCAGCAGCTGACAAACATGAAATTTGTTTAATTTTATCTAAATAGTTCTTAAATTTGGTAATCTGACCCTTGATTGAGCTACGTTTGACCAATAACTCCTTCAAGGTAACCGTACTAGTCCCAGGTTTTTCACTATCGGAAAGCATTATGAATTTTATGTTTATATCGTCAATAGTGAAATAATAAATCTAGCAAACTATCATTAGTATAAGATACTGATTAAAATATTGTAGAAAAACCCTGGTACTTAGTTCAACTAGTTTGTATAAAATGAATGTAAATAGTTTTAGTAATGAAAGTTATCTCACGCTCCTCGCTTAGGCCGCAAGCTGGATATGGCACCTTCACAGCTGATCGTCTTGTTACTGACGTAACGGGACAGGCCTTCACTGTAGCCCACTGGCACAGTTAGGTACCCTGGAAATGGTCGGCAATTCGAGTTAAAATTTACGCAAGAAACGAATGAGAATTTTGATTGGGGAGTTTAGAATATTTAGCTACTAATTATAGAATTATGATTTCTTGGAAATTAATGCCATTTTGGTTTGTATATAAAGTGTAAATATCAAAAAATGTTGAGATTGTAAATAGGTTAGGTTGTATCGTATCACAAAATGTAGGTTATTTTATGACGAAAAATAGGGAAAATATCGTGATGATGTTTTAACACTTATGTATGCGTAAATGGTGCGATAAGGAATGTAATTTGGACAATTGTAGTTGCATGAATTGCAATTTTAATGAAAATTGTAGGTGTATGAAAGGGAAAGTAAGGAGCACTTAACTCATGGAAGACGTCACACTTAGCTGCGGGGGCTGCTTCTTGCTAATCCTGCCCGGCTGGTATGCCCGTATCCTGGCTATACTTCCTTTTCAAGGTCTGCTTGGCTATCACCCGACGTCTTTTTCGATGGAGACACTCGGCGTGACACAGATTGTTTTTGACGATTATTTTCGTAGTCCTTTTGTTCGAGCGCCAAAATATGTCTTGTAGTAGACATAGGTGGGTTTAATCTTCAAATTAAACCCGTTTTGTTCTTGAAAAACTTGTATTTTTGTATAATAAGACGAGAGAAACAATATTGCGTGGTAACTTGTTGGTTCGATGAGAAAGGTGTGATTTTTTAAGGCCTACCTCATATTACAAAATATTGAACGCCTACTGGATTATGTTAGCAATTTGTAGAAGTGTAGAACAAAGGTAGTAGGCGCGAACACATCATTTGTGAAAATTTCAACCTTGTTCATGAGATACAGCCTGGTGATAGATGGGCAGACAGACAGACGGATGGACAGAAAGACAGTCGGACACCGGAGCTTTAGTTTTTTTTTTTTTCGGAGTACTTTTAATGTAGCTAGTATTACAATATAGCCATAGAAATTTGGCTAATAAGCAATTTGAGTTTAACTTAAACTTTTAAAACCTTATTTTCTAAGACTGTGTCCATTAACACTAATCTTATTGTCTCTATTAAGGTGAAGACACTTTATTCATGTGTTCTTTGTAGCACTTGCACTGCACTGCACTTATATCTATTATTTAACACTATAACACTACACTAACTCGAATGGTTTTGTTCTTATAAGTCTTCTTACTATATTCGTGTGGTCGAGGAGCTGGATTGTCTCGACGTTCACGTGATGGTGAAGTCTATGTTGGTGACTTTCTGCATATTTTTTAACAACTTTGTCAACGAACTCTATTTTAAGGTCCCGGAAGCCTTAGTGATAGGGTTCGTTTTATTCTTTGGGTACGGAACACTAAGAAAAGAAAATTGAGTTTTTTTTTGATTTTATGATCAGACTTCGCCTGCTAGTTTC
This sequence comes from Ennomos erosarius, assembly GCA_963580505.1. Classification (NCBI taxonomy): domain Eukaryota; kingdom Metazoa; phylum Arthropoda; class Insecta; order Lepidoptera; family Geometridae; genus Ennomos; species Ennomos erosarius. The sequence continues at coordinate 8,431,711 of OY757003.1, read as the reverse complement.
ACTAAGCGGCAGTTATTAATATTCTAGTAGTTAATTAGGGAATAAAAGGTTATTTGCTCGTTAAAAAAGTACTTGCTGCATAATATAACATCTTCAAACAAAGTAATATCTCAGTAAGCGAACTCAACCCGGTAACAATTTTAGACAAAGATATTAGGTAATACCCAGAACTAGGTAATGATATTAAGTTATCAAATTCCTAACAATAGCTTCTAGAAATGTAGGTAGGTATACCTAGACGTAATTGGCAGGTGCCTGGAGAATAGCAACTATTTGATAATTAGATACAGCTGTTTATGCCGAATAAAATAATCTACTGCGATGACCAAGCCGGCCCGCCAAGCCTATAATAATGATTATGGCAAACCCATGATAATAAGGGTGCAAAGTGGAGAGACCTGCTGGATTAGCACAGGGGTAGACAAAATTGTATTTCCCCTGTTTTATTCTACTTGATAAGTAGCAATAGTCCAGTCATTATAGTAAGTTCACCTCGGAATTCGAGATACCCAGCTGTAAGTCTGTAAATACTTGTATATTGACACCCTAAAAGTTGTCTCAAAACCTACATATGGTAGGGTGTAAGCAACTATTAAATTTCAAGGTCAAAGGTCACAAAAATCGTTTTATTGCGCTTTGTTTGGAAATATCTCATTTCGTTTTGGTTTTTTGCTATTTGTATTTATTATCAATATTGTAGAATACAAAATTCTCTACAAATTTTGTTTAAAAAAATTTTTTATACGATGGACCGTTTTCGAGATAGAGGGCGGAGAGCGCGCGGTCACAGCCACTGCAGGTCAACCGGTGCCTCCGGTCGAAAACGTGCCGTATAATTATAGTTGATGAACTATCGATAAATCAATGATTATAAATATTTGTCAATTTTTATTAACTATTATATTATATTGTATTATTTTTTTCCTAACCTATCCACTTTTTATTCAGTATTAATTTATTTAACAACACTTACCTGCCCATGTAATTGCAGAATTGTTCATGAAAATATAGGAAATATATTTGAATTTTAACCTAATTAATATTAATAACTTATTACATGATGAAAAAAATAAATAAATTATGAATTAATCTTTTTATTAAAACACATCATTCAATACATTTATTTTGATTCAAAGTATAAAAAATGGAATAAAGGGTACAAAAACTACAATTTATAATTTTAATCATCTTCTTCCTCTTCATTGTCGTCTTCTGGCTGCTGGTAAATTTCAAACTGGTCTTCATTATCGTCTTCAACGACATTTGTCTCAAGTTATTCCATGATTTCGGGGTCATAGGTTCCATCTTCGTTAATGTCGCTCTGATATGGTAGAGCATTGAGACAAACTTGCCCATTACATTGGCCACAAGCTAAAGAGCATTGCAAGCCTGCTTTCCTGCATCCGCATCGCGAACCACAACCACTTTTGCAGTTGCAGAAAATTGTATTTAGCAAATCTTCTGGAGCAGGTGGTAAAATTGTCATGATAGGCTCCAGAAAATCGTTTCGCATTGCCCAACCCCCTACTTGGGGTACCAAATCATGTCCTAACCAAGTTTGAACTTGATAATATACACGGTTGAAATGTTGATGAGCAGCTGCACTTGTGGTGGAATATTTGAAAGCTGCACAGATTTATTAAGTTTTGTAGACTTGACGTAATGCATATAACGAAGATGATCGAGACTTTTAACAGATTTCGGAGCATTATAGACTGCCAATAAGGTTTGAGTTCCACTCTCTAATAATCTCTGGGCCGAACAATTTTATTTCTCAAATGCTGCAGCTAGTTCATCAGTTTCTCAAAAACTTTTAAAAATGATTTTTTTCCCTTTTTAAACAGCGCAGAAGTTGTGTCACAGCCACTTAATGCGTGCAGAAATAAATAGTGAAGTAATGCTGTGACCACGCGCTCTCCGCCCTCTATCTCGAAAACGGTTCACCGTATAAAAAAATTTTTTAAACAAAATTTGTAGAGAATTTTGTATTCTACAATATTGATAATAAATACAAATAGCAAAAAACCCATAGGAAATGAGATATTTCCAAAAAAAGGCAAAAACCCTTTTTTGTGACTTTTGACCTTGAAATTTAATAGTTGCTTACACCCTACCATATGTAGGTTTTGAGACAAATTTTAGGGTGTCAATATACAAGTATTTACAGACTTACAGCTGGGTATCTCGAATTCCGAGATTCTTACCTAATTTAAGCTTAAATGACTGGACTACAAGTATGAAGAAAGTGACATAAAACGGGGAGAGGCCATTTTGTCTACCAACCGTGCTAACTCTGCAGGGTTCAGCAGTGCCTGTTTTTTTTATCTATGATAGGCTAACATTTGACCACGGTTTCACCTGATGGTAAGTGACGATGCGGTCGACGACGGAGCATGCTCGCCTAGAAGATACCGGTTCACTCTAGCCTTAAAAACTCCCAGATTATATTTATCAGGAAATAATGACGCTGGTAAGGTGTTCCATTCCTTCGCTGTCCGAATTATATACTAGGAATCAAAACGCTTTGTACGTTTTCTAGGAATTTCTACCATATTCACTCAGGCGCGGCGCGGTGGGCGTAGGTAGGTCCCAAAGCGATCCAAGTAAATTAGAATTTACTAACCTCAAATAGCGCGGTATGGTTTTGCATATTTACGGTTTATACGAAAAACTAAGCAGTGTTTTAAAACTTTAAAACTAGTTTGGTAAGTAGCATTACTTGGCTTTCTAAACAAATGCATTTTTACGTGTGTTGTAGTATAAAAAACACACACAATAACATTACAAATAAAAATAATTGACGCTCCGCCGTACCTAAAGGAAATAGCGCCGGCTCGGCGCGAGTTGCAATTTAAACTGAGGGACTTTTTTTCCTCCTGATCCATAGAGACTTTTACTTTATTCGATAGTGATGTTCAACTAGTTTCGATTTTAGTCGATTTATAACGAGTGACACCTCTAAAAATTGAATAGTCGATGTTTTGACATCCCTAGTATTGCAATCAGCTGTGAGCCACTATTGTGGCCTCTATGCACTTTAGGTTTTTCGATGCGGGCTACAAATGTGGCAGCAGCGCCTGAGCCGCTATACGGATGCCGTGTTTCCGTGCGTCTAGTTGTACGATGGTAAAAAGGGGATGGGGGAATTAAGTTGTGCAATTCCGTCGCACACTCCGAAGTGCAGCTTGTAATAAACCGATAGGCTGGCAACCTTACGCCAGTGTTCAAGACTACGAGGACCATGCTCCCACAACACCCACAGTCAGAATAAGAGTTTGCGCTTTTGCCTGAAAGTAAATGGGTACTTGTCCTTCACCTTCTAATACAAACTCAACCCTGGGGCTTGAGTTTAAGTCTGTGTAATTTTAAAATAGCCCTGGAGTTAGCGAGTACAGCTGTACATAACAAGTTGGGGTAACGTTGTTATCACGAGTTATCAAAGTTGAGGCCGAACGAGCAGTATCCTCGGGTAATTTTCTTCGATACACACGGGACGGATGAGTGTCGAATAGGTATATGGTTGCTTATACTGTGGAGCTCTGGTTTTCTATGCTCGGGAGCTGTTTCTAACATAAATGTTTCAATGGTATTTTATTAAATTCTTATTTATATTACGGTGAAAGTAAGGCCTTTATTTGATAATGTATGCTTATGATGGATGGCGTGCTCAGTGAAGGGTCACGCGAAACTTTAAAGCTCGTACATTCATGCATTCTCTCGCTTGTTTATTGCGATATTTTTGAATTTATTTAAGTAATGGTAGAATTTAATGAAAAAAACTGTTCGTAGAAAAATCTTAATATAGTATCCCAAATGTTCAATAAACAACCACATTATTACAAACAAGTTTTCATAAAACATAAAACTGAATCAAAAAGCTTTTTCGTTGTGTCCTGTTTATATATATTAAAATTTTACTGCTTCTACTACTAGGCACTACTACTACTACTAGTACCTTTTTTTTTAACTTTTCAATTTAACTTTTAAAGTGCTGTTTGTGTATTTTACTTTTGTATAAATATATTTTTATTAGACTTGTTCCGCGATATTGGCAAGAGCCTATGTTGTCTACCCTTAGTTAGGTAGGCTAGTATTGCTTAGTTTTTGTCTTGGCATAGCTCTTTCAACCATAGAGCAAGTTCGCCACAAAAGTGTCCGATCTTGGACGTCCGTGTGTACCATACCGGAGTATTCACCTATTAAGCATATTGTACGCTCAAGACAAGACGGAACTTGCTGAACTGTTTCACTTTTACATGGCAGTGTTTATGAGCTTTGAGTACCTAGTACCTACTTTGTTATGAAAATCTTATAATTTTCTTTGAATATTTTGTAGGATAACTTGTGTTTTTTAGCTCTTAAAAATGGCAATGCCTGCCCATTGCCATTTCGTAGAAGGTAAAAGGTAGAACTACTACCGGCTGAGCTATCAGACGGTAGTCAGTCAATAGAAGCAATATAAAATGGTAAAATGACAAATCATCACACTGACACCGTGCCTGGAAAAAATTTTATCAACTAAATCTTTGTTTCTATTTAATTATTTTATACTTACTACTACTTGTTTGTTGGTCATCATCATCATCATCATTAACAGCCTGAAGACGTCCACTGCTGAACATCCTCCCCCGGGAGCGCCACTCAGAGCGGCTGCTCGCCTCCTGCATCCATCGGCTCCCCGCGGCTTTCACCAGGTCGTCGGTCCACCTAGTGGGGGAACGGCCTACGCTGCGTCTTCCAGTTCGTGGTCGCCACTCGAGAACCTTTCTTCCCCATCGGTTGTCAGTTCTACGAGCGATGTGGCCTGCCCATTGCCATTTCAACTTGCTTATCCTAAGAGCTACATCGGACACTTTAGTTCTCCTGCGGATCCTGCATCCATCGGCTCCCCGTTTCACCAGATCACCAGTCAGTCCACCTAGCGGGACGTCTGCCTACGCTGCACCTTCCATTTCGTGGTTGCCACTTAAGAAATTTTCTTCCCCACCAGTGTCAGTGGCCTGCCCATTGCTATTTCAACGGCCTAATCCTAAGAGCAATATCGGTCACTTTAGTCCTTCTGCAGATTTCCTCATTCCGGATCTTATCTCGCAGGGAAACACTCACAGAATACTCGTGCCTAATCTATAGATAATTATAATGTTGCACATGCTAGGTTAGTGGCACGTGAGAGTTAAACATCAGTCTGACGAAAGAAAGAAAGAAAGAAAAAAAAAAAGAAAATAACATTTATTCAAGACATCACACAACATTACATTATAGGAAATATACACTAAAATTTACACGACCAGCACCCCTATTCCCAACCTATCGGAAACGTTTCGATTCGAAATCTACACTCTCCGTCTCTTTCATTCTAAATGTCGATGAAGAAGATGGAAAGTGTAGATTTCGAATCGAAAGGTTTCCGATAGGTTGGGAATAGGGGTGCTGGTCAGAACCGTGGGGAGCCGATGGATGCAAGAGGCAAGCAGCCGCTCAAAGTGGCGCTCTTTGGGGGAGGTCTATCTTCAGCAGTGGACTTCAGGTCTTCAGGCTGATGATGATGATGATGATAGGTATCATAGGTGTATTCTTACATACCTTGATTTAAAGCTGAACCGTTTTCACATTTTTCAAATATCAATGGTAGTTTTGACCAAGAGTAAATTGCAACCTAGTTTGTCGATAGGACTGCACACAATGGTCTTCCTATTTGAAGCGAGCCCTAGAAAACTGCTACTCTATTCAGTGTAGTCTAGGAGCCAATTACAACCAAGAATAGTTACTTACAAAAACACATTTTCTTAACATTTAATTTTCACAAAATAACTAATGTGCATGACGAGTCCCTTACTTGTAATTTCTGATAGATTTTGGACTATCTACTCAAAGAAAAACATGTGTGAGTATCCTTAGGTACATAATTAAAATGAATTCTTATAGATACTTAGCTTACCTATACTTAGTACTACACTCCATCTAATGTAAGAATGCGTTTGACAGCTACAATGAAACCGTTAAAAAAACTGTATTAAAACATTTAAATGTTTCATTATAGCTAATGTATACTCCACTACCACCCAACCGATAGAATTATTAGCGAAAATGATCCGTTTTTCGGTTTTCGCTCAGGTTTTTAATATTGCATTATAGCTGTCAAACGTATTCTTACATTGGATGGAGTGTAGTACTTAGTACTAGTTTAATATTTAGTAAGCTTTAAGAGCGCTATACGGACGCTATAACGCGTATAACGCTCTATGGAGAGAGCCATGAGAGTGCTATGTTCGGTGTTTCTTTGAGATAAGCCTCGTAATAACGAGATTCGCAATATAGAACTAAAGTCATCGATATTGCTCTTATGGTTCCAAGTTCATATGGCAATGAGCACGCCATATCGCTTGCAGAACCTACTACAGTAGGCCTAGCATGAATATTTACGCGCGCGTATGTGTAACGTTAACGTAAGGCAGTTGTATGGCATTTGATCAGCGCCCCATACAACTGCCTTACGTTAACGTTACACTTACGCGTGCGTAAATATTCGTGCTAGGCCTACTGATGGGGAAGAAACGTTAACGAGGGGTGACCACGTTTTGAGGACGTCTTCAGGCTGATGATGAACTAAAAGTTATTTTCTAAAAACGCGAAAGGGATGACGTTTGAAGAAATAAGGAGGAAATTAAATAGAGTAGTTCTCCAAGAGGCGAACTCTTGGTCTACACGTAGAAGTACCCCGTACTCCGTAGAAGATAACGCTCTGCGGTCTATGGGCCGCCGATTATTGCCAACGATTCTTGTAGTGATGGGACATGGTGTTATATCGATGAAAATATCAGATGTGGTTTTAAGGTCCTATGAATGAAGTGAATCACTCACGTGAACATCCGGGCCGAATATATGAGAATAAATCATTTATAATCTTGAGTAAGTACCTATTGACACGTGACATTCACATACCTATTGGTAAAGTAAAAAGCGAGAAATTCGTTTGGGATTATTTAGTTTGATTAACAATAATCGTTTCTTATCTTAGTTTTTTAAATATAACTATTTGACTTACTACGTACTAGCGCATTTGCAGCTTCGAAAAGTTGATTCATCGAATGCACATTATAACATAAGTAGGTACCTCTTCGATATATTCATTCCACTATCGATATACTTATCGACACTATACCAATACCGCAGTTCACGCATTTCAGCCCAACCCTAACACTCCCTACGTAATCACGAATCTACACACAACATCATCACCTGAGTTTTGGCGGGAACGCGGAAAAGTTCACGTCGTTGCATTGTATTATTTCTCAAAACTTGTGCTTTTTCCATTGTTAATGTTTAAAATTGATGGCGTTTTATGCATTAAGTGCTGACTTACGAGTATGAGTGTTGGCAAGTGATATAATGTGGTGAAACGTGGTTTTTCGTGTTGCTTCCAAAATTCCGTAGAAGCTTCTAGTAAAGTTGCCACCACTTTACTGGAGCATGACTTAGACTGGACTACGACCTGACTTAGACTTGACTATGACTATGACTTGACTTTACGTGAAATATTCTATTAACATGATGAAAAATTACAATACTTGACACTGGCTAAATACACTATGTGTGGAGCCAAAACATAAGAAAAAAAAACATCACCATTAACAATCTGAAGACGTTCACAGCTGAACATAGGCCTCCCCCAGAGACCTGCACTTAGAAAGAATGCTCGCTTCCTACATCCATCGGCTCCCCAAGACACTCACATAATCTACACAAATTATCAAGAATCTACACTCTCGATAATATTATCGATATAATCGTTGTCCCGTCACTAGGCCAATAGTGCAGAGCTCACACGTTCTACGCTGGCCGGATGCCAAAGATGCGCTAGACAGACATGCATACCTATTTGTATGGATGTGAAAAAAAAAACGCGTCAGCTGTTCTTATGTTTTGTGGATGTCGAATACGACAATGCAATAATTTGACTGGCCTGATAGCTTTTGTCGTAACTCTACGATTTTAATTTTGGAAAAACAGGCCAAGTGCGAGACGGGCTCGCGCAGAAATACATCATTTGTGAAAATTTCAACCTTGTTCATGAGATACAGCCTGTTGATAGATGGGCAGACAGACAGACGGATGGACAGAAAGACAGTCGGACACCGGAGCTTTAGTTTTTTTTTTTTTTTCGGAGTACTTTTAATATAGCACTCTAGTAGTATTACAATATAGCCATAGAAATTTGGCTAATAAGCAATTTGAGTTTAACTTAAACTTCTAAAACCTTATTTTCTAAGACTGTGTCCATTAACACTAATCTTATTGTCTCTATTAAGGTGAAGACACTTTATTCCTGTGTTCTTTGTAGCACTGCACTTATATCTATTATTTAACACTATAACACTACACTAACTCGAACGGTTTTGTTCTTATAAGTCTTCTTACTATATTCGTGTGGTCGAGGAGCTGGGTTGCCTCGACGTTCACGTGATGGTGAAGTCTATGTTGGTGACTTTCTGCATATTTTTTAACAACTTTGTCAACGAACTCTATTTTAAGGTCCCGGAAGCCTTAGTGATAGGGTTCGTTTTATTCTTTGGGTACGGAACACTAAGACAAGAAAATTGAGTTTTTTTTTGATTTTATGATCAGACTTCGCCTGCTAGTTTCACTAAGCGGCAGTTATTAATATTCTAGTAGTTAATTAGGGAATAAAAGGTTATTTGCTCGTTAAAAAAGTACTTGCTGCATAATATAACATCTTCAAACAAAGTAATATCTCAGTAAGCGAACTCAACCCGGTAACAATTTTAGACAAAGATATTACCCAGAACTAGGTAATTATGTTTAGTTATCAAATTCCTAACAATAGCTTCTAGAAATGTAGGTAGGTATACCTAGACATAATTGGCAGGTGCCTGGATAATAGCAACTATTTGATAATTAGATACAGCTGTTTATGCCGAATAAAATAATCTACTGCGATGACCAAGCCGGCCCGCCAAGCCTATAATAATGACTAGGGTGCTCTGTTCGCGGCCCGCATGCGGGCCGCGTGGGTGTTTTTTCGTGGCGTATCATTATTTTAAAACGCTATACTTGTGTTTAAACTTGTAATTTTGCAAGAATTAATACAAAACAGGGGTATTTTTCAAAGAAAATGATAATGCGCTTGACTTTGCATGGCGGCCATCTTGAAAAATGCTGTCAGTCAAGTAAAAGGTCAAAATTTGAAATCAGCATCCTTTAAAACCCCCAAATATAAAATATCAGCCGAATCCGAGTTACTATAAAATCGGGCGCCATTTTGAATCCGCCATCTTTGAATTATTTTAGGACTGTAACAAAGCCTCCGTTGTTCTCTTTAACATGAGTCCAAACACGCTATGCTTGCCTCTATTAGTTCAGATAGTGTGCGCCTTTTAATTTTGCATGGCGGCCATTTTGTTTTATTTCTTCAAAGAGGTAGTTTGAAGCTCCTTCTCGCTTCGCTCGTCGTCGCGGTAGGTACTTTGAAGCTCCTCCTCGCTTCGCTCGTCGTCGCGGTAGGTAGTATGAAGCTCCTCCTCGCTTCGCTCGTCGTCGCGTTAGGTAGTTTGAAGCTCCTCCTCGCTTCGCTCGTCGTCGCGTTAGGCAGTTTGAGGCTCCTCCTCGCTTCGCTCGTCGTCGCGTTAGGTAGTTTGAAGCTCCTCCTCGCTACGCTCGTCGTCGCGGTAGGTAGTTTAAAGCTCCTCCTCGCTTCGCTCGTCGTCGCGATAGGTAGTTTGAAGCTCCTCCTCGCTTCGCTCGTCGTCGCGTTAGGCAGTTTGAGGCTCCTCCTCGCTTCGCTCGTCGTCGCGTTAGGTAGTTTGAAGCTCCTCCTCGCTTCGCTCGTCGTCGCGGTAGGTAGTTTGAAGCTCCTCCTCGCTTCGCTCGTCGTCGCGTTAGGCAGTTTGAGGCTCCTCCTCGCTTCGCTCGTCGTCGCGTTAGGTAGTTTGAAGCTCCTTCTCGCTTCGCTCGTCGTCGCGGTAGGTAGTTTAAAGCTCCTCCTCGCTTCGCTCGTCGTCGCGATAGGTAGTTTAAAGCTCCTCCTCGCTTCGCTCGTCGTCGCGGTAGGTAGTTTGCAGCTCCTTCTCGCTTCGTTTGTCGTCGCGTTGATAGTTTTGATAGTATGTATGGCAGCCATTTTGAAAAACGGTGGATGTCTAAAAGAAGCTAAAGCATGTTAATCAGTGCCCTTGGGGACACACAGATATCAATTTTCATACAGATTGAAGATCCATAAAAAAGTTCAGTAAAATGTATGAAATTTTTCAAAATGGCGGAATCAAAAATTTTTCCCCATATTCTTACTAAGTATCTAAGGGGAGTCTCAAATATCGATTTTCATCCGGATCGGATAACTTTTTCTGTAAGTCAATACGTCTCCATCCGCCATCTTGAAAAAAATCCGCCAAGACCGAAATTTCCGCCATTTTGAAAAAAAAATATTTTGTAATATCTTCCCTTCCGGCCTCCAAACAATATTAGTTCGAGCTCTTTTTACTAAAGTGTCATGGTTTCACCGTCATTTCCAGTCAAAATTAGTATGGCTGTTTTTTTTCCCGCCATTTTGAATTTTTTTGTGTTCTCTAAAATCGTCCCAGGGTTTACTATGACATTCCTGAGAACGCATATGACCTATCTCATATAGCTTAGCCAGGCCTTCGATGGTCACGATGATGGAAGGTCGGAAGACCACGTCATGAATTATTTAGAATTTCGATTGTCCTTGAAATTTATAAAAAAAACAATCAAAATTTCCCATAGGTATAGAGAAACAATGCGCCGAAAATGGAAAAAAAAAATTGCATGGCAGCCATCTTTATAAATGGCGGAATCCAAAATATTTTTTCAACTATGGAATCAAGGGCCCCAAAAATCCCCCGATGCATAAAATCAGCCGGATCGGACCAACTTTCAAAATGGCCGCCATCTTGGATTTTCGTGACCATCCGAAAGCCATGGTCCTCTATAACATTTTAGTCGAGCACCCCCCAACCTACCTCTTACCGTTTTCGATAAATGAGCATTTCAATAATTATTCTTGCGGTTTATTTTTGTTCATTTCTCTACCACTGTAGTTCGGGTATAAAACGCTTGCGTGTTTTAGAGTCGTACAACGCCATCTAGTTTCTTTTCTGATAAGCTTCAGTTAGTTACAACTTTGTATGAAAACCACGTTTTTTGTATGAGAGGTACCAATTTTTATGACTGATTTAGAATCGTCCCAAGTTTTACTACATATTTTGTTCCATTAGTTTTTTTTTATCTGTTACCGTTTCTGAGATCTCTTGGGGTTAATCACCTTTGTATGGCAACCCTATGATTTGATTTTAGAATGTTGATCAGCATCCTTGGAGTTTCCTAGATATCGATTTTCATCCGGATCGGAGAAACTTTTTTTCCGCCAATACCGAAATTTCCGCCATTTAAAAAAAAACAATTTTGTAATATCTTCCCTTCCGCCTCCAAACAATATCAGTTCGAGCTCTTTATACTAAAAAGTCATGGTTTCGCCGTCATTTCCAGTCAAAATTAGTATGGTTGTTTTTTTTCCCGCCATTTTGAATTTTTTTGTGTTCTCTAAAATCGTTCCAGGGTTTACTATGACATTCCTGAGAACGCATATGACCTATCTCATATAGCTTAGCCAGGCCTTCGATGGTCACGATGATGGAAGGTCGGAAGACCAGGTCATGAATTATTTTGAATTTCGATTGTCCTTTTTCATACAAATTTATAAAAAAAACAATCAAAATTTCCCATAGGTATAGAGAAACAATGCGCCGAAAATGGAAAAAAAAAATTGCATGGCAGCCATCTTTATAAATGGCGGAATCCAAAATATTTTTTCAACTATGGAATCAAGGGCCCCAAAAACCCCCCGATGCATAAAATCAGCCGGATCGGACCAACTTTCAAAATGGCCGCCATCTTGGATTTTCATGACCATCCGAAAGTCATGGTCCTCTATAACATTTTAACCGAGCTCCCCCCACCTACCTCTTACCGTTTTACGATTTATAAGCGTTTCATTTTCATGCTATTTATTTTTGTTCATTTCTCTACCACTATAGTTCGGGTATAAAACGCTTGCGTGTTTTAGAGTTGTACAACGCCATCTAGTTTCTTTTCTGATAAGCTTTAGTTATAAAATGATAGAAGGTACCTTTTTTTATTAGTGATCTAGAATCGTCCCAAGGTTTACTACATTTTTTATTCCATTACTTTTTTTTTATCTCTTACCGTTTCTGAGATCCCCTGGAGTTCTCCAACTTGGAGACGACTTTCTGATGCTGCAGTCTAGAAAATTTTGGTCGAACACGCCCACTTACCTCTTACTGTTTACCATTAATAAGCATTTCAGTAATTATTCTTGCTGTTAATTTTTGTTCATTTCTATACCACTGTAGTTCGGGTACAAAACGCTTGCGTGTTTTAGAGTCGTACAGCGCCATCTAGTTTCAGTTTAAAAATGAGCATTACAACTTTGTATGAAAAATATGTTTTTTTGTATGAGAGGTACCTTTTTTTATTGTTTATTTAGAATCGTCCTAAGGTTTACTACATTTTTGTTCTATTAGTTTATTTTTATCTCTTACCGTTTCCGAGATCCCATCTGGAACTTCTTCCTGGTACCACTTTCTGATGCTGACATATTTAATTTTTGGCCTCGGGATTTTTCCGTACATATCTCTAGTACATTTCTAAATCATCCTATGGGCCAGTTTTCGGGAACATTCATGTCAGTCAGTCAGTCAATCATCTATAGCCGTTGTTTAAGCTTATATATTTTAGATTATGGCAAACCCATGATAATAAGGGTGCAAAGTGGAGAGACCTGCTGGATTAGCACAGGGGTAGGCAAAATTGTATTTCCCCTGTTTTATTCTACTTGATAAGTAGCAATAGTCCAGTCATTATAGTAAGTTCACCTCGGAATTCGAGATACCCAGCTGTAAGTCTGTAAATACTTGTATATTGACACCCTAAAAGTTGTTTCAAAACCTACATATGGTAGGGTGTAAGCAACTATTAAATTTCAAGGTCAAAGGTCACAAAAATCGTTTTATTGCGCTTTGTTTGGAAATATCTCATTTCGTTTTGGTTTTTTGCTATTTGTATTTATTATCAATATTGTAGAATACAAAATTCTCTACAAATTATGTTTAAAAAAAATTTTTATACGATGAACCGTTTTCGAGATAGAGGGCGGAGAGCGCGCGGTCACAGCCACTGCAGGTCAACCGGTGCCTCCGGTCGAAAACGTGCCGTATAATTATAGTTGATGAACTATCGATAAATCAATGATTATAAATATTTGTCAATTTTTATTAACTAACTAAAATATTGTATTATTTTTTTCCTAACCTATCCACTTTTTATTCAGTATTAATTTATTTAACAACACTTACCTGCCCATGTAATTGCAGAATTGTTCATGAAAATATAGGAAATATATTTGAATTTTAACCTAATTAATATTAATAACTTCTTACATGATGAAAAAAATAAATAAATTATGAATTAATCTTTTTATTAAAACATATCATTCAATACATTTATTTTTATTCAAAGTATAAAAAATGGAATAAAGGGTACAAAAACTACAATTTATAATTTTAATCATCTTCTTCCTCTTCATCGTCGTCTTCTGGCAATAGTTGCTTACACCCTACCATATGTAGGTTTTGAGACAACTTTTAGGGTGTCAATATACAAGTATTTACAGACTTACAGCTGGGTATCTCGAATTCCGAGATTCTTACCTAATTTAAGCTTAAATGACTGGACTACAAGTATGAAGAAAGTGACATAAAACGGGGAGAGGCCATTTTGTCTACCAACCGTGCTAACTCGGCAGGGTTCAGCAGTGCCTGTTTTTTTTTATCTATGATAGGCTAACATTTGACCACGGTTTCACCTGATGGTAAGTGACGATGCGGTCGACGACGGAGCATGCGCGCCTAGAAGATACCGGTTCACTCTAGCCTTAAAAACTTCCAGATTATATTTGTCAGGAAACAATGACGCTGGTAAGGTGTTCCATTACTTAGCTGCCCGAATTATATACTAGGAATCAAAACGCTTTGTACGTTTTCTAGGAATTTCTACCATATTCACTCAGGCGCGGCGCGGTGGGCGTAGGTAGGTCCCAAAGCGATCCAAGTAAATTAGAATTTACTAACCTCAAATAGCGTGGTATGGTTTTGCATATTTACGGTTTATACGAAAAACTAAGCAGTGTTTTAAAACTTTAAAACTAGTTTGGTAAGTAGCATTACTTGGCTTTCTAAACAAATGCATTTTTACGTGTGTTGTAGTATAAAAAACACACACAATAACAATACAAATAAAAATAATTGACGCTCCGCCGTACCTAAAGGAAATAGCTCCGTCGCAGGCGCGCGCCGGCTCGGCGCGAGTTGCAATTTAAACTGAAGGACTTTTTTTCCTCCTGAACCATAGAGATTTTTACTTTATTCGATAGTGATGTTCAATTAGTTTCGATTTTAGTCGATTTATAACGAGTGACACCTCTAAAAATTGAATAGTCGATGTTTTGACATCCCTAGTATTGCAATCAGCTGTGAGCCACTATTGTGGCCTCTATGCACTTTAGGTTTTTCGATGCGGGCTACAAATGTGGCAGCAGCGCCTGAGCCGCTATACGGATGCCGTGTTTCCGTGCGTCTAGTTGTACGATGGTAAAAAGGGGATGGGGGAATTAAGTTGTGCAATTCCGTCGCACACTCCGAAGTGCAGCTTGTAATAAACCGATAGGCTGGCAACCTTACGCCAGTGTTCAAGACTACGAGGACCATGCTCCCACAACACCCACAGTCAGAATAAGAGTTTGCGCTTTTGCCTGAAAGTAAATGGGTACTTGTCCTTCACCTTCTAATACAAACTCAACCCTGGGGCTTGAGTTTAAGTCTGTGTAATTTTAAAATAGCCCTGGAGTTAGCGAGTACAGCTGTACATAACAAGTTGGGGTAACGTTGTTATCACGAGTTATCAAAGTTGAGGCCGAACGAGCAGTATCCTCGGGTAATTTTCTTCGATACACACGGGACGGATGAGTGTCGAATAGGTATATGGTTGCTTATACTGTGGAGCTCTGGTTTTCTATGCTCGGGAGCTGTTTCTAACATAAATGTTTCAATGGTATTTTATTAAATTCTTATTTATTTTACGATGAAAGTAAGGCCTTTATTTGATAATGTATGCTTATGATGGATGGCGTGCTCAGTGAAGGGTCACGCGAAACTTTAAAGCTCGTACATTCGTGCATTCTCTCGCTTGTTTATTGCGATATTTTTGAATGTATTTAAGTAATGGTAGAATTTAATGAAAAAAACTGTTCGTAGAAAAATCTTAATATAGTATCCCAAATGTTCAATAAACAACCACATTTTGACAAACAAGTTTTCATAAAACATAAAACTGAATCAAAAAGCTTTTTCGTTGTGTCCTGTTTTTATATATTAAAACTTTACTGCTTCTACTACTAGGTACTACTACTACTACTACTACCTTTTTTTAACTTTTCAATTTAACTTTTAAAGTGCTGTTTGTGTATTTTACTTTTGTATAAATATATTTTTATTAGACTTGTTCCGCGATATTGGCAAGAGCCTATGTTGTCTACCCTTAGTTAGGTAGGCTAGTATTGCTTAGGTTTTGTCTTGGCATAGCTCTTTCAACCATAGAGCAAGTTCGCCACAAAAGTGTCCGATCTTGGACGTCCGTGTGTACCATACCGGAGTATTCACCTATTAAGCATATTGTACGCTCAAGACAAGACGGAACTTGCTGAACTGTTTCACTTTTACATGGCAGTGTTTATGAGCTTTGAGTACCTAGTACCTACTTTGTTATGAAAATCTTATAATTTTCTTTGAATATTTTGTAGGATAACTTGTGTTTTTTAGCTCTTAAAAATGGCAATGCCTGCCCATTGCCATTTCGTAGAAGGTAAAAGGTAGAACTACTACCGGCTGAGCTATCAGACGGTAGTCAGTCAATATAAGCAATATAAAATGGTAAAATGACAAATCATCACACTGACACCGTGCCTGGAAAAATTTTTATCAACTAAATCTTTGTTTCTATTTAATTATTTTATACTTACTACTACTTGTTTGTTGGTCATCATCATCATCATCATCATCATTAACAGCCTGAAGACGTCCACTGCTGAACATAGGCCTCCCCCGGGAGCGCCACTCAGAGCGGCTGCTCGCCTCCTGCATCCATCGGCTCCCCGCGGCTTTCACCAGGTCGTCGGTCCACCTAGTGGGGGGCCGGCCTACGCTGCGTCTTCCAGTTCGTGGTCGCCACTCGAGAACCTTTCTTCCCCATCGGTTGTCAGTTCTACGAGCGATGTGGCCTGCCCATTGCCATTTCAACTTGCTTATCCTAAGAGCTACATCGGACACTTTAGTTCTCCTGCGGATCTCCTCATTACGGATCTTATCTCGCAGGGAAACACCGAGCATTGCTCTCTCCATAACCCGTTTGTTGGGTACTTCTACAAAATTGCCGTCACCATCATCAACAACATCCTGAAGACTTCCACTGCTGAACAAAGACCACCCCAGAGAATACCACTTTGAGTGGCTGCTCGCCTCCTGCATCTATCGGCTTCCCGTTTCACCAGATCACCAGTCAGTCCACCTAGCGGGACGTCTGCCTACGCTGCACCTTCCATTTCGTGGTTGCCACTTAAGAAATTTTCTTGCCCACCAGTGTCAGTGGCCTGCCCATTGCTATTTCAACTGCCTAATCCTAAGAGCAATATCGGTCACTTTAGTCCTTCTGCAGATTTCCTCATTCCGGATCTTATCTCGCAGGGAAACACCGAGCATAGTTCTCTCTATGGAGAGAACTATGCTCAGAATACTCGTGCCTAATCTATAGATAATTATAATGTGTTGCACATGCTAGGTTAGTGGCACGTGAGAGTTACTTCTTACATCTCATTGAAGAATGCCCATTCCATTGTTAGTTCTATGGTATGTAACTAAGAATGCTTTGGAGGTCAAATTTTTTAAGTATATTTAACGTAACGAAATCATTTTCAACACCGGTTTTTATTGTAACATCTATTTCAGATGATTAAAACAGTGTCAAGAATTAGAACGACACCTCCGCTCATGACTAAATAAGCATATACGGGAGCCGCAGCAGCGACCGCACGATCGGCATACGAAATGAGAGTCTATGGGTGCCGAGTTGTTATTGTAGTATTAAACTATAAAAGCTGTCTAATTAAGTTACTAACTTAGCCGTTTAGAAATAAAATTCAATAAAATGAGCTTACATTCATCACACATTCTTTATTATTTACAAAATAAAATAAATTATTTACAAATACTTCAGACTACATTTCAACTTAATTAAAATTAATATACTTATTAATCCTACTAATAAAATCATCACTTAAAACTGGTTTAGTAACTAAACTTACTTTATTTTTTAAACTGGCAATCGTAGATACTAGATAACTTCTAGGGCTAGTGGCTGCTATAACTTTAGGGGTTGAATAGCTTATTGGTGCAGGGGTGACATTTAAGGGTAAACTACTTTTGATATTTGTGTACAGATTGGGAGTTTTACCTCCTATATTAACAACATGTTCTGTCGTACCATCATATGGTAATGGTGTTGTAGATGGTACGTTAAACCCTACAGGGTCGTAGTTTTGCTGAGTGTTATACAAACTTTTGGTTACAAATAAATCTTTTAGCTCTTCATAAGACGGCTTTACAGTTGACGCAGTAGCCTTGTTCATTATATCAACATTTTTGTTATCAACGAAATTGAACTTACTTCTATGCGGTTCATAGTTACTATTGTATTCAGATGAATAATCTGTGTAATATTCTTTGGATATATCTGGATATTGATAGTAATCTTTGTCTCCCTTGACATTAACTGGTTTGAATTCTTTCTCTGAATTGACGTTAACATAATCTCGTTTGTTGCTTCTGTCTGTATAATCGACATGTCCAGTATAATCAGTATGTTGATTATATGGCACATAATTGGTTTGTTGGGTTGGTGTAACATAAGTGTTATGTGGGTTTGGTAGGATATAATTATGTTGTGGTGGCGTTACATAGTTATTGTATTTGGGTGCTTCATATTCGTTATGTTGGTTGTGAGCGACATAATTGTTGTGATCGTCATGTCGAACATAATCATTATGTTGGTTATATCCATTTTCAACAGTGTTGCCAGCTTTTTTGTCTTCGTCGTCGTATCTAACGTTAGCGTTGTAGCCGTTTTCATCTGCTGTGTAGGATACTATTTGCATGCGTCCATCCGGGAGTCGAACCCGGTACTCTCCGTTGGTAGCTGAGCCACTGCTGTGCTGAGAGTGTGAAAAGTCATCGCCTGTGTCACGATCTTTTACTGTGTACGAGAATGCGTAGTTTTGGTTCTGTAAGAAAAAATTCAGAGATTAGAAAAAAAAACTCTGTGGAAATAGCATTATGTTATTTTTCTATGCTTGATAGACTTGCGTTGTTTGTGAGTGAGTATAATAATTGTGTATGCACTTATTTCTGGAACGAATCTAATACAATCATTTTAATTACCACTGATTATATTCTCTGATAGAATTTTTAGGATATTATCTTATTTTTTTTTTCTGGTTACACTATAATTTGAATGATATAGGCTTATATACAATGCTCTGTCCATGGCTATGCTTGTTTAAAATTAATCATATTAATAAGACCAGAAGCTTATAGGAAATTAAGAATACAGTCATGATTAAAATATAAAAAAAATATAGTGTCATGTCCGATGAGACATTGATTATTTAATATTTTACTAACCTGATCATATTCAGAGTTGTTCTCTTCATTTATATCATTGTTTTGATACTGATGATTGTATACTGGGGGCTTGGTCTGAAACAGAAAAAAATTAAATGAGAAGATCCGCACAGGAGAACTAAAGTGACCGATATAGCTCTTAGAATTAGCAACTTGAAATGGCAATGGTAGGCCACATCGCTCGTAGAACTGACAAGCGATGCAGAAGAAAGGTTCTCGAGTGGAAAGCGTAGGTGGACTGACGACCTGGTGAAAATCGCGGGCAGCCGTTGGATGCAGAAGGCGAGGAGAAAGTTGCTCAAAGTGGCGCTCTTTGGGAAAAGCCTATGTTCACCTGTGGACGTCTTCAGGGTGTCGATGATGATTATTTTTAACCGTACCCTTTTTAACCAAGGTTTAATAAACTTACTAAATAAATAAGTACCTGATATTGATTTTGTTTTTCTTGTACTTTCAAAACATTCTGTTTCGCATGATTCGACAGGGCCTTGTAAATTGGAGGTAGAACTGTTTGCTCCTGAAAAAAAAAACAAGTAGGTATAAGAAAAAAAAAGAAATATAAAAAAGTTAAATAGATGCACAATATGGTTGTTTTGTGCTTTAAAACAAGATATCACTTTAATAAATAACACACGGATCAAGAGACCATCCAATATTCTTATCATTACCTACTTTTTTAGCATGTTGGCTATGATCGCTACCTTTCAAAAATTAATTAGGTACCTACATTAATTACATAATGTCAAATGCCCATGTTCCACCTATACCGGTAATTGTTGGGAACGATACTCTCGAAGTTGTCGACAAATACGTCTATCTAGGGCAGACTAGCCAATTGGGTAGGTCCAACTTCGACAAAGAGGTCGCCCAAAGAATCCAACTCGGCTGGGCAGCGTCCGGGAAGCTTCGACCTATCTTTTCGTCCAAAATACCAAAAAGCCTGAAAACAAAAGTTTTCAATCAATGTGTGTTTTAATAGGTTTATTTATTACTAAAACTTAAATAACAATATATATATACTAAACTAAACAACTGAAATATAAACCTATCTTATAATAAATATATACACCTAACTAAAAACGAAAACGCTATCAAAAAAATCTATGGCGCCAAAAAAAAAAAAAAATACTATTAATGTGTGTTGCCAGTGATGACTAATGGAACCGAGACGTGGTCTCTAACTGTTGGCCTCATTACTAAGCTCAAAGTCGCGCAACGAGCTATGGAGAGAGCATTGCTCGGTGTTTCCCTGCGAGATATAATCCGAAATGAGGAGATCCGCAGGAGAACTAAAGTGACCGATGTAGCTCTTAGGATAAGCAAGTTGAAATGGCAATGGGCAGGCCACATCGCTCGTAGAACTGACAACCGATGGGGAAGAAAGGTTCTCGAGTGGCGACCACGAACTGGAAGACGCAGCGTAGGCCGGCCCCCCACTAGGTGGACGGACGACCTGGTGAAAGCCGCGGGGAGCCGATGGATGCAGAGGCGAGCAGCCGCTCTAAGTGGTGCTCCCTGGTTTTAATTCGGTTATTATTATTTAGATACCGTACAACTGAAAATGTTTATTACATAGTTTTGGATCATAAAATTTTTTAGTAAAATTTTCATTCAGAAAATATGTGTCATATGCAGATGGTACTTTTGTTAAATACTGCAGTATCTGTGCACAACAATGACAGATGCAAGCGCACCATATTTAGGTCATATCTCGCATTCTGCCGACTCTTTTCATACGGTGACTTGCGATCAAGGCACGGGCTTGCGGCCACTAACTTAGACTTTCTTGCTACACAATATTTTCAAATAGGTTATCTATAATATTGTTTTTTATTTTTAGGTAAAATGGGCATACGTTTGACACGACTAGTTGTCTAGAGCGGAGCAAGTTTGCCCATGAGACGCCCATTAACTCTTGATTTGAAGAGACCCAGGAGGAAATATATATAATATTGTTTTTTTTGCACTATAATGCCATTTTCACCGATTTTGGTGTTTTCAAAAATCGTCTATTAGCACGTGCCTACGTCGTGTACACTCCACCCCAGATAATATAATACCTACATATAATTACTAAATTTTTTTCAAGTTAGGCTTTTTTTTTTGTAGGTCAGGTGATGGGACCCTATGCATGAGTCCACTCAAGCGAAAGAGAAAATGATGAGGGGAAAAGATAAATGGATAGAACGGCAATAGAAGAGAGATTTTTTTTTCTCTATAGAGAAAAAGCGAGCTCAACATTGTATACATTATACTAAACATATTTCATAAATATTTAATATACAAAATTATGTGAAGCTCGCTTATTCTCTAGCCCCAATCCCCATGTACTCCCAAAGATTCTGTATTATTTTTCCCATTGAACGCACATAGGCAAGATTGATCGCGTACCATTGTAACCGTGGCAACAAACAGGTGTTCTGGCCCAGCTTGTGTAGTCTGTATGATTAATAGCTTATAATTTGGAATTGTGCGGAAAGGTCAGTTTGGTTCGTTGGCGTATTTACTGTAAATATTAGAGAGACGTCTTTGGAACCTTGAGCGATTTTCCGGTAATGAATATTTCGGTTTGAAAACTTTTACGAAAAATGCGTCATTTTCAGAAAAAAAAAAACGTAAAATAGTTTAGAAGATTAAAAAGCTGGAAAACTTACTTAGATTAATGTGATTTTTTATGGAAAGGTTTTTGTAAGTAAAATCTATCATTCCCTGTGTTAGGTACAATTATGTCTGTGATTATTCCGCTCTGGGATGTTCGAGTCAGATTGGTTAGCCGATGTAGGTACCTAAGTACCTACCTAGTAATGAACCTGTCAACTATGCCAATGTGCATGTTTACAATCTACAGCTGTTTTAAATCGATAATAGTTCCCGTATTTGACAAGACGATTCTAAGATAGAAAAAAACCTGGGACGAAATGCTGGTCACTTAAAATAACTGGAAATCCACAGCGTCATCAGCCCAGTATTCCCACTGCTGAGATACGGGGCTTCTCTCACATGGAGAGTGCAGGCCATAATCCACCACGATGGCCAAGTGTGGGTTGGTGGATGACATAATAATTATAAATCTTCAAATTTTGTGATCTTTGGTACATTTAGTGGTTCCCTTACGATACGTTTTCGTTCTCCATTGTAAGAGTGAATTCAAATTGCGCATATAACTTGATAAGTTATTGGTACAGGTTTAAGCAGGAATTGAACTTGGACCAAGATATTGTTGTGTCACACTCACTCCACAGCAGTTACCTCATAGTCATTGTATCTGTTGTCTCTCTCAAGGTTGTTCAATCTGGTCTTCTTCACCACGTCGGCGTAGGGCACCCGAGTTGGTACGAATTGGTAGTTGAAAGTCGGTGAGGGGTTGTACGGCCTGAAATCAAAAACAGGGTCAAAGTAAAAGTAAAAGTTAAAATGAAATGAAATAAAAATTGGCGGACCACTTGCCATAAGTAGAAGACCAGGTGCGACCTGGCTAAGCCAGAAAAAACAATGTTTATTCACTATTTGTTATTTTATACCTGTAGTCCTTAACCCTGGCCAAGAAAGGCAGGAAAGAGACCCTGGACTGCGACTGGGAGGTGTCCGTGTTATTTTCTGCCAGCTCACTCCTGGCTATGGACTCCACTAAGGGTCTGGAAGTCACGATGAGTGGTGGACGTGGTGGCGGGGGAGCATCATTGGGAAAGAGAACTGGACCTTGTCTGAAAAAAGTGGTTAGTATTAGTAGAGTTTTTAGTAGGAACTTGAAGAAAATGTAGTCGCTTCAAATATATTATCACTGCACACAAATATTGCTAGGTTGCTTTCAGTGGCTGCTTGCCTCCTGCATCCATCGGAGCCCCACAGTTTTCACCAGCTCATAGGTGCACCTCGTGTGGGGACTGCGCTGCATCTTCCGGTTCGACCTTTTTCCCCATTGGTTGTCATAAAAAAAACCGTTTGGTGTTATTGTTGTAAAGTTTAAAGACTAAGAGAGGTTATACTAAGTAAAAAAAAGCTTTCGACTGTAAAGGTAGGTACTAGCCGTGTTGACCTATACTTAGACAGTCCAAATGCCTAACTAGAAATGGTAGGTAGCGTTCCCAACATGCTGGCAGCATTGCCTCGTCAAACTGCAATGCTGATGTATTGTGCCAGCATTTTCGACACGCGTCGCATCGAAATAAATTAAATAAATAGTAAACATTCCTTTAAAACAGAGTTTTTTTTTTTACTATTTTATTATAGCTGTCAAACGCATTCTTTCAATAGATGAACAATTTTTTTTTTTTTTTTTTTTTTTTTTTTTTATATATTAGCTATAATGAAACATTTTAATGTTTTACAGTTTTTTGACAATATTATTGTAGCTGTCAAACGCATTCGTACATTAGAGTGTTTTTAAGTATACTTACTTCCTATCAAAGCGTTGCGATTGCTCATAGCCCATATATTTCAGTTAACATTGTTTGAGAACTAATTCTTAAATAATTCCATACAATTTTAAACCTGTTCATGTTTGAGAACCACAGTATAAACACACCAATAGCTAGCAGTAAGGTATCTGCTGATCTCTGGACGACTGGGCGCTATTGATTTCACATTAGCACCACTATAATTATCTCAAGAAGGTTGCAGTGGAACTAATGTTAGTGGGAGAGCATAACATATTAATTAATTACCAATAATTGAAAAATCGGTAAAATGGCAATGGCAAGCCACATCACTCGTAGAACTGACAATCGAAGGGGAAGAAAGGCTCTCGAGTGGCGACCACGAACCGGAAGACCCAGCGTAGTCCTGCCTCCCGCTGAGTCTACCGACGCGACGGGGCGAGACAGTGAACGCAAGCGCGACGTTTTAGTGGGTTCGAGTCCCTCATACCCCCTGTCATCGCCCCAGTGGTGGCAGGGAAGTGCGAGCGCATTTACATTTACAAAAAGAAGCTAAAATATCTGGTAAAATCTGTGGCCGATGGATGCAGGTTGCGAGCTCGAGCTCAAAGTGGTGCTCTTTGGGGGACGTTTATATTCAGCAGTGGACGTCGTCAGGCTATTGATGACGATTATGATAAAGGCTAGTTAATTAGTGAAAGTATTAATAGAGTAAGTACTTCAGTAATTATTATTTTAATTGTATTATCATGCAGTATTAGAAAGCACAATTTTTGTATATTGGCGGTTAAAACAAACCCTAGTAATGAAGTTGTGCTTCTTTAATAAACTGGTGCTTCTTTTCTGTGTCGTTAAGAAGAGAAATGGTACAGCCGTAATGCTTAATGTTATTTCTTATTAATATCAGAAATTCGCTTCCACATTTATCATGGGAACAGATAGGAAATGCAATTTTTTCAATTTTGAGCTTTTGCCGAGCTTATTGCGACGTGACTTCGATCCTTGTGTCTTTTACAAAACTACTTCTTGGAGGTAACTGTTGTCTTGTTTGTGGTCTCATAAGAGCATAGAAAACTGCTATCTAACCTAACTTAAAATATCACTAAAAAACCACAGACCCTGAATATTTTTGCACGAAACAAACAACAGACTATTTTATATAGAACAGACTCAGCGGTCAGCCATTCGCCTGCCAAGTGCGGTGGTTATGCCAAATAAGTGTCCGAAGTGGCGTTTTACGGGGGAGGCCTATGTTCAGCAGGACTCAGCGGTCAAAACAACAAAAAGAATAACAAAAAAGAAAGAAAAATTCTAAAATTACACCACACACCTAAGACTACCTCTTTTGAATCCATGTTTTTATGGTTGACGTGACCAAAATGCTGGCTTCTACTTTGGCCAAAGTTTGAACATTGCTATACGTGGCAGCGCTGCCAGCATATTGGGCACGTTGCATACTGGTAGTCATCATCATCATCATCAGCCCGTAGACGTCCATTGCTGAACATAGACCTCCCCCAGAGAGCGTCACTTTGAGGCTAGAGATTTTCCAGCGAATGACAAAAAGACTTACTTAGTAGGTTCCGCAAGCTCCAAGTCCTTCAGGAAACTGTGATGATTGAAGTTCCTCGGCTTTAGCTGGCTGGAAGGAGTGGGTACTTCAAGACTCCATGCTGACCAGATCGGTAGAAGCATCAGGAACAGCCTCATGGTAAACTTCAGGAGTAGATGCTGGACCTGTAAGAAAGGAAACCTTATAGCAAACTGCATTTTGGAGAGTGTGCGAAGGAAATACACAATCTTGTTCCTCCGTCTCTCTTCTTTCACCGGACATCTAGGCGTCCCAAAATACGCCACCCATAAAGGGTTGAAAGAATTTCGCGAAGCGTTTATCTACGCACTTCATAGTGCGAACAGCCAATGGGTGGAACACCTTGCCAGCCTCCTTGTTTCCAGCTAACTATGATCTGGGAGTCTTCAAGTCTAGAGTTAACAGGTATTTATTATAGACTTCTTCCATAGATTTCTTTTCCTTTTACATTAAAACTAATCCACTTATAATACTAAACCAATCAATCAATCAATCAAATTAAATTATATTTATGATTTTTAAAGCAGTATCGCTGAGTAAGCTTGAGGGATGGATGGATGCGGGTTCAATCCCCGCTCGTGATTCTAATTTTTCCTTTACAAATTAATCTGCAAATTAAATTATGTCAATAAATATTTAATTGATTAATTGATTGATTGATTGAATACTAAACATAATTTAAACCTGTATCTTAATCTGTATATAACTTTGTTCACTTGGATGATCTATTTTATAGAATTGTCTCCAATGTAAATAGGTATCTTTTGTTTTTTTTATTTAAAGTAAGCTGTGCTATTAATAACTTATGTTGAAGTAAATTTTAGACCCGCACTCTCACCATGACTCGACTAACACCTTTGTGCGAGACCCGGGGTATGCTGAAAACCAGCCCTGCGTGGATTTCTTTTTACGCAGCACAGTGCTGAGCCTAACTCCTGTTGCCAGCTAAAATTATGTTGTTGTGTTCTTAAGTAGTTTTTCTTTGGCAATAAATATTATTTATTCTTTATTCTTATTCTATTTTCTACGCAAGCATGCTCCATCGTCGACCACTGCGTTACTTACCATAGTCAAATGATAGCCTATTGTTGATAAAAAAAAATAGATAGTACTGCTGCGTTGAGACTTGAGTCGGTTACGAAGCTTTGAATATTTTTGATTAGGTAAATGCTCAGACCTTGCCTGCGTTAGCAGTTTGGTCACGCGTCGCCCAAACCTTTTGTAACTTAATTAGTCTTAATTATTTATTGTTTTACCTATTTTATTTTTAATTATTATTTTCCCACATTGTGTTAGAAGACCCTAAAAGTTAGCTAACACTTCTCACAAAGCCCTGCAATCATTGTAACCTATTTTAGGTTTTCGTAGTTCATTCTTTGAATTATCTGATGGAATTAGTTATAGAATGTTTTGACATTATTTTATAGAAAGGTATAAGATAAGTAGGTAGGTACCTACTAAATGAAATAAAATCTGCAAATAAACTCGATACAAAAAAAAATATGTTTTTAACTTTCAGAATGTTTTTTTAGATATCATTATTTCAAAGTCATTATTTCAAGTGGACCGACGACCTGGTGAAAGCCGCGGGGAGCCGATGGATGCAGGAGGCGAGCAGCCGCTCTAAGTGGCGCTCCCGGGGGGAGGCCTATGTTCAGCAGTGGACGTCTTCAGGCTGTTGATGATGATGATGATGATTATTTCAAGACGTCCACTGCTGAACACTGCTCTATGGGGGAGCGCCACCTTGAGCGGCTGCTCGCCTCCTGCATCCATCCTGCATGCATCCTGTTTCTAAATATACTTAGTAAGTAGCTAGCTATACAGGGTGCAATGAAAGTCATTATTATCATAAGCTGAGTAGGTATCTACATGTATTTTTTTTAAAACAGGCAATGTACATGATTTTTGGGACACTACTAGAATCATACCTAGAATGTTCAATTTGTTTCATGAGGTACAGTCGGTTAAATAATATTTAAAATGTACTCCCAGAGTTTATTGATAGTATAATAGTGCAAAAAATAGCGCCTAAATAATTTTGATACTTATTAAAAATGTTCTTACTTTGTAATGTAATAAACCATCGTACAACTGTGGGAACTATGAGTTATTTACAAAAAATACAAAAATATTTTCTTTTTTATCTGATACTGATAATATATGTCGTTAATGATGGTTTTGGAATTTGTTTTTTTCTAGCATTGTCTTAAAAAATGCTAATAAAAACCTAGAGTAGGTAGAGCTTAAACTTAAAAAAAATTGCTTTTCACCAGACCTACATTCTTTTGTACCTTCAGACTTCATTTAAATCGCTTCAGGTCATGAGCTCAACCACCTCCCACTGCTGGGACAAAGGCCTTCTTCCACACAGAGAGTGTTAGTAGGCCATAATCCACCGGCTGATCAAATACAAGACTTTCGACATAATGGTACTTTTAAAACAATACTCTTAGCTTTAGACAGAATCGATTTTACAATGGCGCTCGTTATAGTTATAAATTACATTAATAGAAAACTCTTCACATTGGAAACAGACTGAAAACAATATTGACAAAATAAAACACGACAACTCAAAAACCGAACTTTTTCATCGAATTCAATCGGTACTTCGATCCGCCAATCAACTAGTAAATAAAAAATACGTAAACACACATAACTTGCAGAGTTCACATTGTTTATTATAGTGATTGCGTCATTGTTCGCGTGTGAACGCGCTGTCACAGATATAGATGTGGTAGGGTTGTCAAAACCACGCTTTTATGAATAGGCATGATAACTAAAATTTTTTTTGACATACATTAATAATATTCCTCAAAAGATAAACATTTGTGAAAACAAAAATTAAATATCTCAAAAAATGGCCAAGTTACAAGCATTTTAAAAACCGGAATAGAAAGAGATAGCTCAAACGGCCAGTGACGTCAGAGGAAGATTGTTCATAGTACCTCATTACTAAGCTGTGATAGCTATCATACAATCTCTTTGGCATGTGACGTCACTAGTGGATTTTTCATAGTAACTGTGGGGCGCTCTGTTTCGCGAGAAAGGGACAGGTGATGCCTCCTGTAGAAACTTTAAAAGCTTATTACTCCCTGATTTATTTACCGATTTTACTCATTTTTTCAATTATTGCATCCATTTTTAATGTTCTTCATGATAGTGATATTTACTTGTTCATTTTTAATAGAAGTCATCATGCCTATTACAGCTAAGTGCATATTTTTACTTTTATCCCCTCTCCCGAGGAACCCGTGCTGAAGTTCTAGAATAAAAGTATCCTATAGCCTATCGCATAATATTATGAACTCAAATCATGCCATGTTTCATTTAACTCCATTCAGTAGTATCGGTGTGATGGTCAGCCAAGATACAGACAGACAAAAACAAAAACCCAAAGTTGCGCTTGTAACAATTATTATAAGTAGGTATAGATAAATATCTAATGAAATTCATTATATTCTTAATTTACAATAATGATAAATACAGCAGCTCACATAACTAACTCAATCGGATGACTAGATAAGTCATTACTACCTACTAATAAATACTGAATAGTAGGCGTGGCAGCCCTAACTTTTCTCTAGCCATATTGCCGTTGTCCTGGCAACGTATTGTTCCCGAGCGCGTGCGAAAACCGATGTATTTGCATTTACCTCCTTTTGTTCTTATGACGTCGATGTACTATTGGATTTATCTTAGTAATTAGTAAATAATAAATCATCTATGTATCGACAATAACTCAATTGCGATAACCTCAATCAATTGAAGCACGATGGTTAAAAACAAATAAGTAACAAAAAAAGTCACCGTTACATGGTTAACATGCCACATGCTCGAACAAAGCGTTTTGCTTCCACGTTTATCATGCGAACAGCCAAAGAAAGGAAAGCTTTGCCGGCGTCAATATTTCCCGGAAACTACAACCTGGGGGTCATCACATCGAGAGTGAACAGGTATCTTCTAGGCAAGCGTGTTACATCCTAGACCGCATCGTCACTTCCCATCAGGTGGGATAGTGGTCAAGCGCAAGCGTAAAAAAAGTAAGTATTGTTATCAATTATTACAAACAAAGTAACTTTAAAAGTATCAAAATCATTTGTGCCAACTTCGTTAGATGGCAGCTATTTTTTTAATTTTCTAAACACGTACATTTTCATTTACACTCGCAGCTCGTCTCCTGCATCCCGGCTCGCCGTGGTTTTCACCAGATCGTCGGTCCACCTAGTGAGGGGCTTACGCTGCGTTTTATGGTTGCCACTCGAGAACCTTTTTTCCCCATCGGTTGTTAGTTCTGCGAGCGATGTGGCCTGCCCATTGCCATTTCAACTTGGTAAATATTTTAAGGGCTAATTTTATAGAAATATTTACAATACCTAATAAATACCGATAAATTAGATTATTAAATTACCTATGCCTAATAAATTGGATTGATAAGGAAATGCGTTATTAAAGTCAAATCTAAACAGGTAGGTACAAGATTTCAGTCGCTTCAATTGAATTCCTTATCTCCTTAATTCCAAATACCGATGCCTTCCTGTGAATTCATCTATATCATTAACCCAATTAAATGGAGGTATTTGGGTTAACTAAGATTAATTTGGCCTTTAGGGGGTCGTAGATTTAGCCGGTCCGGTGTTTGATCATGGTTAAAAAGGTAATGTGGCAAGGATTTTGGATGGATCTCACCTTACAGAGCAGAGGTCAGAGCATCAATCCTTTGAAACTAGATACTTATTCCTGACACCGATCAAGAATAGACAAAAATCTATAAAATCAAACTTATCGGCTTAGGTATTGATATAATAACTGCAAAAAAGAGATAACTTACTTAATACACAGCCTCCGTGGTGTGGTGGGTGAGCAGATTGGCTCGTAACCCGGAGGCAGCGGGTTCGATTCCAAACAAGTATTTGTGCACAAAAAAAGCTCAAGTACTTGTTCTGTGTCTGGGTGTCTGGGATCGTGGTCTTCGTAGTTCCTGGGTCCCTAGATACAGGGAATCCTAGTTAGGGTCCAGGATCTATCTATGTGATCGTTGGGCATTATTTATTATAATACAAAAATGGGAACTGCTGGCTGCAGTGCACAATTAAATGAATATAATCAAGTACCTACTGTTTTTAAATACTATGTGAATACCTAAAACAATTTTTAAAAGTATCAAAATCATTTGATTGTTCTAACAATAACCAAAAGAGCCATACTCATAATTAAAAAAAAGTCTGCTCTCTTTCCTAAAAACCATCAAAAATAATGTACAATCGTGTAGGTACTCAATTTATGCTAATAAATTGAATATAAGAGAAAGAAGATATTATTGTGACTATCAATTTTTTACACACTAAATACAACGTTAGCTACAAAAACAATAAAGTTTAGGGACCTGCCACTCACCAAATAATAAGAGTGAAAATACACACAAACAAAACCGGCCAAACTTTTAATTCACATCACATTCACTGTCTCACTTAGTAAAGAGAAAAAGAAAAGAGAGCAAAAGATAAATTAAAAACCTTAGACTGAGAGTAAAGATCCTAGAAAGACTAAGGTTTAGTGAAAAGAAATAGCTTTTTTTTTCAACAAGCTCAGTTGAAAGGTCCGCGGTGTAATGAGGTAACTAGTCAGTAACACTGTTATTTATTACAATGGCTCTCTTTTCATGGATAGGCTAGGAGGCAGGTGCTCAGAAATGCAAGGTAATTTTAAGGGTCACATTTAATTTAAAGTAATTCGCTTTAAATTACCAAAATGTTATTAAAATTACAAATGTAATGCTTTTACATATTATTTGTGATTATAAGTAGTGTAAATGTAAATAAATAGAATTTAAAATTAATAAAATAAAAAGTAGTGTTTAATTCTATTGTATTTTTTTTAAAAATTCATTTATATTATTCCATCTAATTCCAGCATTGGCAGAATTTATAAAAAATAGATAAAAATATAAGTTTATATAACATTAAACAAATAGTTATAAAAAAGCTTAACCAAATTGTCTATGTTATAAAATTGAAACTGTCGATGTCGGTTTGTTTAGATAGGCTTTTGCAAGGACATCGCTCAACTGATTAACACTGGAATTCATAGTCAAGATGGGGGCTCCTCTAGGGGATGATTCAGGCGCTGTGTGGCGAAGTCTTGTGTTATGTATTTCATAAACAAAATTAAGTAGCCTCCAATCTGACAATTCTGACATTGTCAAAGACAGGATGCTATGAAAGTGAAAGAAGAATGATTCAACATTCAACCTCTATGTTAAAGTCGAATGTTAGATTTTGGGGGTTTGTTCTCCCTTTGTTTATGAATACCACTGTTAGATAAAATTTTGCAAACGGGTTACTTTTACCTAGGTCAAAGTAGGATATGATTATTCATTCCAGAAATCTAAGTGTTCTTATTGCTATATTAATGTAGCAAATAAGCATTTTGCCATTCTAATGGAATGGTAGAGGGCAATACTAGACGTGCCACTAATACGTTGTTTACCCTGTAATTATACTTTTAACTCGCCTTCTAAAGTGATGCATGCTCTGGGGAACTCTTGGGAAAGAGAGCTGGTGAGCTGGAGTCATTCCACATCCTACAGGTTTATCGCAAGAAAGTCCGCAAAAAACAATACATGCTGGGAAGCGGTCACTGTAGCCTATGCACATTTGTAAAAAACAGTAATTAGTAGTTTAGTTAAAATATTATTAAAAAAGTATATTATTTGAAAAGTGCATAATATTTTTGTACCCACCTCCTAGCCTACTAAAGCGAGTTTCTTATAAGTTGTAGAACCCTATCGCGTTGGCATGTCGCGAAATTGCTCCAACTTTACTTTGCGGTCACGAGTTACTAACTTTGACAAGGTTGTTTGTTCATTTACTCTAGAGCTTCTATCTAGCTTCTTTAGCTTTAGTACGTGGTACTATAATTATATTTATTCTGTGGCTTTAGTGACATTTTCCAGTGATGTACATTAAATATATTTTTGTAGGGTAATATTTTTGGCTTTCTGGGTGTTTTATTGTAGTCTATGTAATTGTATAGATATATGTATTTACAAACAAACAGTATCTAAGTGTTCTGGGCAGTTATCCGGTTTCCATAGTACAAGCTATGCTTAGTTTGGGGCTAGATGGCGTTGTGTGGAATGTCTGAACATTATTTATTTATTTGTTCCTCAAATATGTAACCGTTACCGAGATTATATTTGCGCCGTTTTAGCTACTCAGCCGAATTAATAAAAGTATGACTATTAAAGCAATATGTTTAAACTAAAAGGATGCAGTGTGCGCTGTCCAGTGGTTTTATCATCCATGTCAAGCAGACTCTCTTTCGAAAACCTATTATACCAAAAGAAGTGAAAATGATCCTAAAATTATCTCTTTATCACAGTCTAATATGCTAATGTAAGCTTCGTTATAGTAAAAGGTTCTGCCATTATGTGGTATGAAAGTGCTTGTTATAAAATAACAATAATAATTATGTGAACTATTTCTTATCTGTTCGGGAAAAGGGGCTCTTATTCGATAGAGTCGAAATAGTGCAAAATTGAATACAAAAAATTAATTATACTAATATTTGCGGCTATAAAGTGTTTTTTAGTAGGTTTCATCCATGATTGTTTCAATTCTCTAACAGCAGGAAGACTTCCACTGCTGAACATAAAGGCCTGCCAATAAAACGCCACTTTGGACGATTATCACAGGGTTCACCATAATAACAACGCTTGGCAGGAGACTTGGTGATCGCAAAAGGTTTTAATGTACCGAGGAGAACGCTCCTGACCATTCCCTGGATATTCCCTTAGCCGGCTCTTACGGCACCCACGGGAAGAGATGGGGTGCTCCTATTCGCACACCGGCCGACGTGCCACTAATACGTTGTCTACACTGTAATTATACTGTTGACTCGCTTTTTAAAGTGATGCATGCTCTGGGGAACTCTTGTGAGAGACCGCTGGTGCCACTCATCCCACATCCTACAGTCCATCTTGGATGGATTTAGAAATATACAATTTAACTGTAATCCAGATGTAAGCGAAAGCTTCTATCAATAGTATTATTATATCAATCCGGAATCAAAACTAAGACGAGTTAAATCACGAACTGGTTCTGTCACGCACGACAATTGATATTAGCAACCTTGTCAATATAAAAAAACGGAACAGCTATTAAAAAATCGATATAAAATCTGAAAACCTTATTGCGATAAAGTACTACAATGTGATAAATGAATTAAGTACGTTGTGAAAGCTTTAGAACTTTGTCGAAGTGAAGAAAAGTTGGCTGCTTGCAATTTGGGAGGGAGCTTAAGGATTTTTATTACGAAAAGGTGTTAAAATACGTGTTATAGTTTCCTTTGTTGTGATTTGGATGTCGCCAGATCGATTGTTATAAAGTTAACCTGTTTTTGATGGAATCACGTTGTCTGTCAATTTCCTTGACATTGCAAAATAATTTTACCTTTTTTCCGGTCTCTCAAATACACATTGAGCAAATGATCATGTCGGTCACCAGCTTTGTGGCCCCTGAGCATTCATCAACAGCCTGAAGACGTCCAGGCCTTTAGAGCGCCACTTTAAACGGCTTACCTCCTGCATCCATCGGCTCCCCGCGGTTTTGAACAGGTCGTCGGTCCACCTAGTGGACGGTCTGCCTACGCTGCGCCTTCCGGTTCGTGGTCGCCACTCGAGAACCTTTCTTCCCCATCGGTTGTCAGTTCTGCGAGCGAGTAGCTTGCCCATTGCCATTTCAACTTGCTAATTTTAAGGGTTATATCGGTTTCTTCTGCGGGTTGGCTTCTGTTGGTTGCAGTAATGTAATTATAGTCTGTTAATGCGAATAATCTGTGTGCAAAATTTCATAGAAATCGATGCACCCGTTTAAACCATTCAAACAAACATAAAAACAAATAGAGAAGGTTTCATTTTGAGTTTTAGAAAATATTTTGGGATATTTCACACAGTGTCATCTACTACAAAACTAAGCAAAGCTTGTACTATGTACACCATATAGTACTTAGATACTTTTTGTTTTATAAATACAGAATACAATATAACACCCAGGCATAGAACAAACACCTATGTTCATGATACAAATGTTTGTCCTAGATGGTAATCGAACCCACAACCTACAGTCCACATCACAAGGCAGAGCTAAACCAACTGAGCTATCAGGCCAGTCAAATATTATGCCGGGACATGGTTTTCACCTACCATGACAAGTATATCATACCAAAATTCATCCTTCACCTTTTACAACCATTTTAAGGGATTAGTAGCATCCTACTCCTATCCTATTCTTATAATATTTTAATAACATCCTAGTATATTGTAAAAGCAATAAGCAAAACAATAAATCGTCCACCCACCCCCTACCCTTTCATCCCTAAAAATAACGAAACACGTAATATCCGGTACAACAGGAAGTCACGGACGCGGACCGCCATTGATCTCGAACTCTTTGCAGTGATTACAAAGTTACCGACTCCTTTGAAATGTCGCCGATGATTTTGTAATATATTTTGGTATTTGTTTAGTAATGGTGGAACCTTATTTATTTTGTTAATTTTCTTTAATCTTCATCAATAAACAGGCTGAAAGACAGGTGACAGATATAATTTAAAAAAAAAATATCATCATTATCAGCCTGAAGACGTCCACTGCTAAATATAGGCCTCCCCCAAAGAGCGCCACTTTGAGAAGCTGCTTACCTTCTGCATCCATCGGCTCCCTGCGGTTCTGACCAGGTCGTCGGTCCACCTAATGGGGGGCCTACGCTGCGTCTTCCGGTTTGTGGTCGCCACTGGAGAACCTTTTTTCTCTGTCGGTTGTCAGGTCAAGGTTCTTGGTTTAGAGTGGGATCCCATCAAGGATGGATTTTCATTCACGGTCTTGTCGCTGTATGAACAATGCACCAAGCGAAACATTCTCTCTGAGCTCGCTCGTGTGTTCGATCCTGTCGGTTTTTTAACGCCCTTGAAATTTAAATGCATAATACAGCAATTCTGGAGTCATGGATTAGATTGGGACGACCTCGCTCCCCGGATCATGTCTCGCAAGGAAACACTATTATTATCCTATATAGAAAGCTCCAACTGATGTAGAGTACCTATAGCTGGTTTTGGTCCTGTCCGTTCAAAGGTAACCTGGAGGAAATCGCTTTATGCGATAAGGCCGCCCGTTGTTCTACCTTTCTATGTGTTATATGCATTGTTGTGGTTTTGGTGTTCAGTAAAGTAATTGCATTGTATTATGATTTTGATTTAATTTTCATATGTTCATTTTATTTCACGCATTCCATCTGCCAAAGTATTTTAGTCAAAGGCTATGCGTGTTCTCCTAAATAAGGGTTTCCAAACATTAAGTTAAAAACATGGGACTTTAATTGTTCCAGTTGTTTCGTTCACGGCTTTTAAACAGGCTGCTTATCGGGACGACGGGAACATTTATCGGGATTTTCAGATAATTTTGGGGGTATTATGAGATTTTAGAATAACTTAATTGTACTTCGAATAAATAATGGGTGTTTTGTGGAATTATGGGCTCATTTTGTTAGGGTTGACCCGTAATTCTTGCGCTTTCCAATAAGGACTATACACTTTTGGGGATAAAAAGTATTCTATGTTCACCTCGAGAGTTTTAGCAATCTGTGTGCAAAATTTCATCCGAATTGGTTCACCCATTTAGGCGGGAAAGCTATACAAAGCATCGCAGATAAATAAATGAAAAATATAGGTATCTATTGAAATATTATTGGCTATCCTATTTTTTTATGTTTAAATGGGTATACGTTTGACAAACTCTCACCTGGGCGGTTATTCTCTATGGAAACACAGATTCCACACGATACGAAACCACGTCGTTATCGTGTCTTGTTCAAATCGTGTCACAGCGTTAGATATAACTTTACATTAAAGTTAACTTTATTTTGAATAAAATATATTGACATAAGTGGTCATATCTTTTGATGTGTTGATGTTTCGGAACGCGTCTCGGTTTGACAATTCAAATCGCGCCAATTCCAAATTCATTTCGCGCGGTTATTTATTCGACTTATGCAGATTTCTTATGTAAGACAAGGAGTTAGCGTGGTTTCAAAGGAGGGAATCGATAGAGAATAAAGACTCTGATGGTAAGTGACGAAGTTGTATGAGGCGGAGCACATTTGCCCATGAAATGCCCATACACTAGACTTGAAAAGACCCAGGTTATACCTAAACCTAAACCTAAACCTAAACGAGTAGGTATAGGTACATAGTTAAGGTCTAAATTTTGGCTAGGTCACCAAGTGTCAATAGGCAGTACCTAGGTCGTACTAAGGACCTATCTAAGTTAGTATTTGGATGCGAGCCAGACTGGTAATAGAGATCTATGTTCACTGATGCATTGTGGAATACAGAGGTATAAGCAACTTATAGACAGGAAAAGAAAGAAGTTCTCAAGCAATCACCGTCATCATCTACAGCATGAAGACGTCTACGGCTGAACATAGGCTTCCCCCCGAGAGCGCTACTGACCGGCTGCTCCCCGTGGTTTTACTAGATTGTCTGTCCTACTAATGAGGCCAGCTTACGCAGCGTCTTCCGGTTCGTGGTCGCCACTCGAGAACCTTTCTTCCCCATCGGTTGTCAGTTCTACGAGCGATGTACTCTGCCCATTGCCAATAGGCATGATGACTAATATTAAAAATGAACAAGTAAATATTACTTACATAAAGAAGATTAAAAATGAATGCAATAATTGAAAAAATAAGCAAAATCGGTAAATAAATCACGGAGTAATAAGCTTTTAAAGTTTCTACAGGAGGCATCTCCTGTCCCTTTCTCCCGGTACCGAGCGCCCCCACAGTTACTATGAAAAATCTACTCGTGAGGTCACATGCCAAAGAGGTTGTATTAAAAGCTACTTACCACAGCATAGTAATGAGGTACTATAACGACCTTCCTCTGACGTCACTGCCCGTTTGAGCTATCTCTTTCTATTCCCGTTTTTAAAATGCTTGTAACTTGGTAATTTTTTGATATATTTAATTTTTGTTTTCACAATTTTATTTTTTTTATGAGAATGAATGATGTGACGAGCTAGTCGTTCACCTGATGTTAAGCAATACGGCCGCCCATAATTACAGTTGCAGTGTCACTCGGAACTTTAAA
Source organism: Ennomos erosarius (assembly GCA_963580505.1). Classification (NCBI taxonomy): domain Eukaryota; kingdom Metazoa; phylum Arthropoda; class Insecta; order Lepidoptera; family Geometridae; genus Ennomos; species Ennomos erosarius. The sequence continues at coordinate 8,394,758 of OY757003.1, read as the reverse complement.
ATAATAAAGTTTTGCGTGACACTGCATCGGTCACTTTAGTTTTTTTTTGGCTTTAATTATAAAACGAAATTTAATGAAATGTCATCTCTACAAGTACTAGGTTCATGCGCTTAATTATCTTCCCGAGTGGACAGTTGCCAACCCTGAAACTTTAGTGTTGGCTTTCCCAACGTTTGATATCTTTTCATAACACTTCATAAAAAACAGGTCAAGTACAAGTCGGACTTGCACACGAAGGGTTCCTTACCATTATTTATAAAAACTAACGAAAAATTAACGTTGGTTGTACGGGAGCCCTCTTAAATATTGATTTTATTCTGTATTTTAGTATTTATATTATAGCGGCAACAGCAATACGTACATCATCCGTGATCACGATTAGTCATCAAATTATTTCTGTGTAACCATTGTCTAACTATCACCGTTCATAAGATACAGCCTGGTGACAGACAGACAGACAGACAGACAAACAGACAGACAGACAGATGGACAGCGGAGCTCAGTAATAAAGTTCGCTTAGAACTCAAAACTCTTAACTCAATAGTTTTAAATGATGTAAGTTGTAAAGGTTTCCAGTAAATTAAAAATACCCCTGTTTACCTCCATCACAGAATCCTTAGAATACCTTATTGCATTCGCTATAGCGAAAGGAATGCGATTCATGCATTCTAATTCCCTTTTTACCTGTTTATTATATCAATAAAAATGTAGTACCGATACGAGAGGGTAGCCTTTCATTTTGATAACAAATATACCTATGATATGCAAAGCTAGTTATCATTTCGTTTCACAATACACATCGTCTTCGTATATTAGGTACTGTGTTTGAAGAGATCTGCAGGAGAAAGTGACCGATACAGCTCTTAGAGCTAGCATTATCAAGTTGAAATGGCAATGGGCAGGCCACATCGCTCGTAGAACTGACAACCGATATTTATTATAAAAAAATATTTATTTTATTCTGTTGTTTAGTATTTGTTATTATAGCGCCAACGGGGATACAACATCTGTGAAAATTTCAACTGTCTTATTTTTTTTTTTCTTATATTTTGGCTCCACACACAATGTATTTAGCCAGTGTCAAGTATATTTTCATCGAGTTTTAGAATATCTTACGTAGTCAAGTCTTAGTCATAGTCCAGTCTAAGTCAAGTCACAGTCCAGTCTAAGTCATGCTCTAGTAAAGTGGTGACAACTTTACTAGAAACTCTTATGAAATTTTGGAAGCAACACGAAAAATCACGTTTCACCACATTATATCACTTGCCCTCACTCATGCTCGTAATTCAGTACTTAATGCGTAAAACGCCACCAATTTTAAACATTAACACTAAAAAAAGCAAAAGTTTTCAAAAATAATACAATGCAACGACGTGAACTTTTCCGCGTTCCCGCCAAAACTCCTTCAACTGTTTTACTATCACGATTCATGAGATACAGCCTGGTGACAGACGGACAGAGAGACAAATAGACGGACAGCGGAGCCTTAGTAATAAGGTTCGCTTTACCTTTAAACACCAAAACCTTTGACCTTTACTGTATATGCTTGAACAGACACAGTTACATTATATGTACACAGGGCAACGCATGTTTCGTACATAAAATTGCATAAAAATACCCGTACAAAAGCTCCATAAGAGATGCTAAGCAGTTTAGAGGGTATACGTGCTTATGCATAACAATATGTTAAGGGCTTATAGATACTGGATGTGGCATGGTATCACAGAACTACGCTCAGTCGTGAATCGGTACCTGAACCATTTATTTAATAAAATTATCATTTTACTGTTAATTTAACCACTACAATAGGCACGATGACTACTATTAAAAATGAACAAGTAAATATTACTTTCATAAAGAAGATTAAAATGAATGAAATAATTGAAAAAATAAGTAAAATCGGTAAATAAATCACGGAGTAATAAGCTTTTAAAGTTTCTACAGGAGGCATCTCCTGTCCCTTTCTCGCGAAACAGAGCGCCCCCACAGTTACTATGAAAAATCCACTCTTGACGTCACAAGCCGTAGAGATTTTATGATAGCTATCACAGCTTAGTAATGAGGTACTATGAACAATCTTCCTCTGACGTCACTGGCCGTTTGAGCTATCTCTTTCTATTCCGGTTTTTAAAATGCTTGTAACGTGGTAATTTTTTGAGATATTTAATTTTTGTTTTGACAAATGTTTATCTTTTGAGGAATATTATTAATTTATGCAAAAAAAATTTATTCATAATGCCTATTGACGACTGAGCATTGTTATGAGGAGTTAACCATATAAGTAATGTGCGTATTTGAACGTTTTTATAGTAGGTATTAACCGGGACCTTTATCTTTTATCTTATAACCGTGAAAGTATAAAACAATGCGTGTTTGAAATCGTCAAATCCATACATTTAAGTATTGTACTTATAAGTTTTGTACAATAACAAGTTTCAATCAGTTGAAATCAAGCCATGTGATGAGATCACATGCTCAGCTGCAATACGGGCCAGACCATTATCTCAGATCATCATCGTTTAAACAAAAACTGCTGCGTCTCGTTCTTTTTGTCGTCGAGGTGCGTATTGCTATCTCTTTATTGCACTTCATACAATTTCGTCCATTCACCTAACTTAAGTAGGTAGGTACACTTTCCAGAAGCTTATTCACTTTCTTACTCAATCATTCCCTTATCTGTGGCTACCGTGATCCTGTGGCGCTAAAAATATCCACACAAATGTACATATATACAGGGTTACAGGAAAAATCGTGCTAGATCCGTTAAGAGCGTGGAGTACCCATCACTTCTGACTTATTTCACTATGAAACACCCTAGGCTAAACTTTACCCTTTTCGAGATATTCAATTTTTAATTTTTTCATTGAAATATTTTGTGTCTTCTTATTATTATTATTATTGCATTTTTACATGTGTAATAAGATGCTTTAGGACGTCAATCATTAAAATAGTACATAAGTTAATTGAATAGACCGTAGTAGACAAGTGAAAGTTAAGATATAAAAAAAATATTAGAAACTGTATTGTTTTCTAAGGGATATCTACAAAAATATTATTAGTTTAGCCTAGGGTGTTTCATAGTGAAATAAGTCAGAAATCATGGGTACTCCACGCTCTTAACGGATCTAGCACAATTTTTCCTGTAACCCTGTATATACATATAATTAAGTATACTATAAGAAGAAAACAATGTTCTTGATAATTTTTTCATATCCCCAATAGGTGCCACTTCCATAAACCTTACCTCCTTGTAGAACAGGATCGTATAAACAATAATTTAAATATTATCTATGTTTACAAGAGTACTGGAAGCGACTGCTATTATGAAAGTCGATTGTGGGTCACGACATTCACGTGAATGTTTTTCAAAATATAGTTTTCAAGCTATACTTTCTTACTAATATTTTAAACTTACTAGGTGGTAGGACTTTTCTGCAGTTCGTCTAGGTAGGTACCACCGTTTTTCAGTTATTCTGCCGTCAAGCAGTAGTGTGCAAGCACTACCGTGTTCCAGTTTGAAGGGCATTGTAGCTGGTGAAATTACTGGGCAATGAGATTTATGATCTGATTACACAGTGTAGTAATGTGATTCCTAGACTGTGTGTTGTCTCAGGATGACGTGCGCAGTGCAGTGTCACGCAAAACTTTATTATTTTAAAGTTCCGAGTGACACTGCAATTGTTATGGGCGGCCGTGTCGCTTAACATCAGGTGAACGACTAGCTCGACACTTCATTCATTCTCATAAAAAAAGACTTAATACTTGAATCCAAAAAATATATAACTAAATGAAAAACCAAGAATGAAAATGGATTGCTTGTACTTTTTCATTCCACAAAGTACACTTTAACCAAAATCTCCCTGAATGTCTTTTAAACCTCTTTCATTATTAACAGCCTACAAAAAGTTCGTTCATACCTAACTACAACCTTCCAACTACTTAGAACTTTTTCTTTGTAAATCCTTCGGGAAGTTTTCTAGGTCGTATTTGACAAAAGCCCGTGAAAAAGTTTGGGAAAAGTCCGGGAATAAACAGAAGAGGTTAAAGTAGAGCCTCGCTCACCTATGAGTCTGTAATAACTTAAAGCTTGGAAATCCTTTTGTCTAGGCTGTATTCTGGTTAGAAATGTTTCTAACGATTCTGAATCGATTTTGAGTCAAGTAAGACTGAACACACCAGTTTTACATCAGGCAAACGACTAGCTTGCTTCATCATTCAATTTCATTTAAAACATTACAGAAGAGTATGTAATGTATGTATGTGATAAGGTCATCATCATCATCAGCCCGTAGACATCCACTGCTGAACATAGGCCTCCCCCAGAGAGCGCCACTTTGAGCGGCTGCTCGCCTCTTGCATCCATCGGCTCCCTGCGGTTTTCACCAGGTCGTCGGTCCACCTAGTGGGGGATCTGCCTATGCTGCGCCTTCCGGTTCGTGGTCGCCACTTGAGAACCTTTCTTCCCCATCGGTTGTCAGTTCTGCGAGCGATGTGGCCTGCCCATTGCCATTTCAACTTGCTCACTTTAAGTAATACCTATACCTATGTCCAATTGAGTATGCTCTTTGGGGGAGGCTTATGTTCAGCAGTGACGTCTTCAGGCTGATGATGGTAATTATGATGATGTCCATATCGTTTTTGAATTATTCGTAGCTACCGAGTTGTTTCTGTGCGACTAAATTCCCGCATGGTGTGCATTCTTTGTTTAATGATTAGTAAACAAAAATTCTCTGTACAATTTTAATCATCATCATCAGTCTAAAGACGTCCACTGCTGAATATAGGCATCCCCAAAGAGCGCTACATGACTTTGATCGGCTCATTGCCTCCTGCGTCCATCGGCTCCACCTAGTGGGGGGACAATTAATCGATTAATAAATTTTGTTTTTTAGTTATTACGTTTTTCGTTACTTTAATCTTTCAGCGACATGCTATTTGCATTTTCAAATTTCGGTGTCATGTAGTGGGCTGAATAATTGGATTGATACAGGTGTGACCTTGAAATTCATTTTAAACACAAAAATATCTACGTCATCATCATCATCATCATTAACAGCCTGAAGACGTCCACTGCTGAACATAGGACTCCCCCAGGGAGCGCCACTTAGAGCGGCTGCTCGCCTCCTGCATCCATCGGCTCCCCGCGGCTTTCACCAGGTCGTCGGTCCACCTAGTGGAATATCTACGTAACTCTAATAAAAACTGAAAACGATAAGCAACAACAGAAGGCCTTGGGGGGAGGGGCTTAGTTAACTTTTGTATTTAATTTTAAGAGTTCTCCGTTTATTCACAAATAAGCTAGAACTTTCAGAATAAGCCCTCCAAACCAGAACCAGCCGTGCATACAAACTATAGGACCTACAAGTTTAATGTATGCACTTTGCACCCGACCCCGCATGCATATATAACTACATACACGTGTACATACCTACAAATTTATGTATATTTATGCATGACTACAGAACAGGAGTGCTGTTACGTTTTTGAATGGTTTTCATTTTAGCCTTTTTGAAAACGGTAGTGTTTCAGCAAAGTATGAAAGGGAACCTACATTCCCTGTAAATTTCTAGCAGGAGCAACCATGATGTGTAGTAGAGATTTTCATATAATTATTATTTATTTATTTTGTTTTTTACTCTACCTAATCGAAGCTACGGACCTGAGTTTTCTACGTTGTGCCGGATTGCTTGCACCCGTAGTGGGGAAGAGCACCTCGTTTTTTTGGATTACTCCCTATTCTACAGATCTTCATTACACATTCCCAATTCTACAGTTTTCCAGTTTTACAGATTCCTCTTTCTACATATTCTTAATTTTACAGATCCTTAAGTGAACGGATTCCCAATTCTACAGATTCCTAAATGTACGGACTTCCAATTTTACAGAAACCCAATTGTACAGATACCTGTTAAAGTTACCTAATTCAAAAGGTTTACAACTTAACGTTTACATCAACTATAGTTACATATTTCACAGATGTCTGAATTGTTGAATTAGAAAAGTTGGCTTCGTTAAACTAAAATTCAGTAAACATAAGATTGTTATAAATAGTATAAATAATATAAAAATATAATAAGTATAAAAATCTGTAGAAACGGGACTCAAGAAATGGGAATCTTTAGAAATGGGAGTCTGTAGATATGGGAAGCTGTAGAGTTGGAAATAATCCGTTTTTTCATTCTCACATAAAACAATATTGTAATGACAAAATAGAAATAAATTAAACAATAACAATTATATACAGTTGTAAAACACGTATCAAAAAGACCTTTGGTGGAGGGAAAAGTGCCCAGAACGCTGGCTGCATTGCCACGCCGTATGGCAATGCTGATTTTTTGGGCAAAATACGAGCCAGCCTAACCTTCTGGTCACCAGTCTATGGCAAAAATTTTGGTGGAGACCAAGAGTACTGTAATAGGTTTAATATTCGATATAATTAAAGCACATAGTATTTTGCTTAGTACAATAACTTAAATAAACCAAGTGTTTTATGTTATCTCAGTTTTTGACCTATAAGCAATAAAATTCTTAATTTTGACTTTACGTTCATCAGATGCTGATTTCCTGATTCATCATTATCTCCATCACCGTCAGCCTGAAGACGTCCACTGCTGAACATAGACCTCCTCCAAAGAGCGCCACTTTGAGCAGCTGCTTGCCTCTTGCATCCATTGGCTCCCTACAGTTTTGACCAGGTCGTCGGTCCACCTAGTAGGAGCCCTCCGCTGCATCTTTCGGTTCGTAGTCGCCACTCGAGAACCGAGAATCTTTCTTAGCCGCGGTTGTCAGTCAGCTCCATTCTACTGCTAGAAAGAATACAGAAAGCAAGTAATAGGTAGGTACATAGTATACTTAAAACCTGTACGATATTTTATATTAATATAAATGAAACTCGATTTAATTTTTATATTATCCATGGCGCTGGTGATTTATTAAGATATTTTTTTACAAGAGAGCGAATGAAAAATTGATTGAATGAATGGACACACAGAGTATACATATTTGACGGGCCCGATAGCTCAGTTGCTAGTAGCCCTGCCTTCTGAACTGAGGGCTGTGGGTTCGATTCCTACCCAGGACAAACATTTGTGTGATGAACATAGATGTTTGTTCTGTGTCTGGGTGTTATATTGTATTCTATGTATGTATTTACAAACAAAAAAGTATCTAAGTATTATATCAGTTATCTGGTTCCCATAGTACAAGCTTTGCTTAGTTTGGGGCTAGATGGCTAGATACCCAGGATAAACATTTGTGTGATGAACATAGATGTTTGTTCTGTGTCTGGGTGTTATATTGTATTCTATGTATGTATTTACAAACAAAAAAGTATCTAAGTATTATATCAGTTATCTGGTTCCCATAGTACTAGCTTTGCTTAGTTTGGGGCTAGATGGCGTTGTGTGAAATGTCCACACATATTTATTTATTTATTTATTTTTTAAAACTAAAACGATACACTAATATCGTAACTAGCATAACCACAGATTAAGCGAAATTAAATCTGAAACAGTACCTACTGCACAATCGTTCTACCCACCTTGACATTAAAGGTAGGTACTAAATTCTACATCAATCTTTTAACATTACGTAACCGACCAGCCATTCCCATTTACAAATAGTGAGAACCAATTACTCCAAACTCCGACTAATGAAGGGCCGCGATCCAAAACTTAGCTTCAACTTGAATTCGAATTACCCGGGCCGGGTTAAGTCGCAGTTAACTTAGTGTTAAGTTTCGGATTTTCATTAAGCAAGTCAAGGTGTTTTGCTGCAGCGTTAGACTTATTACTCCGGATCAGGGACTGTTAATTTGCGGGCCGCTGACAAATTTAAAAGTAATATAATTAGAGCTGTATAAAATATAATATGTCATTTTTCCCGATGAGTAATCTTTAAGTCGCGCAGCGAGCTACCGAGAGAGCTATGCTCGATGTTTCCTTGCGAGACAAGATGCGAAATGAGGAGATCCGCAAGAAAACTGAAGTCACCAATATAGCTCAGAATTATCAAGTTGAAATGGCAGTGTGCGGGCTACATTGCTCGCAGAACTAATAAACTATGGGGAAGAAAGGTTTTCGAGTGACGACCACGAAGTGGAAGACTCAGCGTAGGCCGGCCCCCCATAATGTCGTAGCCGCTTAATGTGGCGCTTGGGGGGAGGCCTATGTTTAGCAGTGGATGTCTTCAGGTTGTTGATGATGATGATGAAAATATTATAATAATACTCTACTGTTAGTGTCAGCGAGGATCATGTTAAGGATTTTCCACATTCTAAATTTTCCGATATCTTATATCATGAAATATTATCTATCTATTCGAAACCACTGAATTAGTATTATAAGTAACGAACGCATGTCAAGCAAAATAGTCCTAATACATTGTTTTTTCCCTCTTTTACCTCTGCCTGTTTATGTAAATAAATAAATACATTTTTATTATGAGGTCCGTCAAAATACACAATTTCAAGATGCAGCCCTTGTACTAAATAGTTTGAGAATGACTGCGTTACTTAGTTGTTGCCAGCTAAGCAGAGATAGGTAAAAGCAGGTAAGTAACTTGCTTTTCATTTCAGTTTGTCAGAGTGACTCGAAGATCTAGAGTGTAACTACTTTGATTTGATACTTACAAATGATAAAGAATTCTTCTTCCTTTCTTTTCGGGTGACACAAATATGTGTAGTGTATATTTTATAACAGTAACAGACAAACAAACTGTCTAACCACCTGATGTTAAGCAGTTACACATCAGTGGAAACACCTATATATAGATCACGAACAGGAAGACGCACCGTAAGCCCCTACTAGGTGGACCGAGGACTTGTTCGAAACCGTGGAAGCCGATGGATGCAGGAGGCAAGCAGCCGTTCAAGGCGTTCTATGAAGGAAGCCTTTGTTCTCTAGTCGATGTCTTCAGGCTGTTGATGATGTATTATTTTATTCAGTCCACATTGTAGAGAGCCTTCGCTGCGTCTTCCGGTTTGTGGTTGACACCATAGAACCTTCCTTCCCCATCGGTTGTCAGTTCTACGAGCGATGTGGCCTGCCCATTGCCATTTAAACTTGCTAATTCTAATAGCTACATCGGTCTCGAGATCTCCTCGTTTCGGATCTTATCTCACAGGGAAACACCGAGCATAGCTCTCTCCGTAGCTCGTTGCGCGACTTTGAGCTTACTGATGAGGCCATCAGTAAGAGACCACGTCTCAGTTCCATTGGCAACACATACTGATTGTACGCTCTGCGGTATTTTGGACGAAAATAATCATATAATACCTAAATAAATAATAAAAATAATTTTGCATTTGTTATGTCACCTACAATCTTATGACTTACCATAACCTGCCTGGCTGCAGGTCTATACTACCCGAGATAATATATATTACTAAGCATTTGTCACCATTTTTCACAATGTCACACATTGGTTATCATAATTTTTCACCAAAATCCTTTCATTATAACCGCGCGCAATAGAATTAAGTGGAGTTACAAATGTTAGGTTATTATCCTTAATTTTGTCCTGTGGGTTGTCATCATTTTTTGGCGATAAAAGGAGATTGTTTAGTCATTTGTTTTAAACTGATTACTTAGTTTAGGAATAATCGCTTTGTCAGTTATTCTGTTACCAAACCGTAGTGTGCAAGCACTACTGTGTTCCAGTTTAAAGGGTACTGGTAGCTAGGGAAATTACTGGGCAATTGAGACTTTATGGCGGATCTCACAGTCTAATACGTCTCAAGATGGCTTGGGCGGTGCAGTGTATAGGTATAAGTAGGTAATGTAAAACTTAGAGTTCTGAAGAACTCTGCCACTTTAACTTAGGTGAACGACTAGCACCACAGAGCATAAAAAAAAACCCTGTGCGAAGCGTCATATTTTTCAAAGCTCTGTGACTAGCTCACTTTATTTATTACCATTAATATAACCCCGGATAATACAACATAACTAAGTATTTACCTATATACCTACAATACTGCCGACTTGGTAAGCCCGGAGAGCCGATGTATGCAGGAGGCAAGCAGCCGCTCAAAGAGTGCTAGGTGGTGGAGGCATATGTTCAGGTTGACGTCTTCATGATGATGATGGTGATTGAAGCGGACACTGCAGGAATGGAACAAAGCGAACATAAAACTAGTTTTCTATTCTAATTCACGTTTTCATCAGTGTGATGCATTGTCACCGCGAACCGCAAACCGCTGCTATTTCGAACCCCCACGCCATCTATATTGCGGTTGGACCATTCGACACATTTTAGTGACATTGGACAATCATTCACAAGGTTTGACTCTATCATGCCCGTTCTGCACTAAATATTGAAAGATCCTAAGTTTGCACTTACCTATAATTATATTCCTCTATGAATTTATTTCATCCATGGTTATAAGTATAAGTAAAATATCTATAAAGTAATTTCGAGTTCCCATCACTGTAAAGATCCCTTAAGTATCTTAACGAATCAGGTACCGACGTCAGATAACGAACCCCCCACAACAATGCATAGGCATCGAGTTTCATAATTCTATTTCTCTAATAGAAAGAAAGAAAGACCCTTCACCCCCCACTCTCCTTTTTAAAGTGTCGCCTACAACAAGATATTAGGTCCACAACAAGTCACATTCGGAACAGGCGCTGACCCGGAGATGTAGAACTGTTCTTTGCATTGTTGCAGGGAGGGGACATTGTCGATAGAAATTATAAGTTATTACAATGCAACTCACAGTGAACGATTGAACATTAAAATACTGAAATAGAAATGCACTAAGCACGTGATTAGTGAGAAAGAGAATTGGAATAAACGATCCTCATGGTACCTTAGGGAAAGAAAGAGAAAGAGAAGATGATTCAAAAATGGCAGGATGAAATGGTGGCAATTGCTTAGACGAGAATTTCAAAGGGCAAGATATAATGGAATTGGTAAGAAAAAGCCTTAACGAAATGGAACACTTATCAGAGAACCAATGAAGAAACCGAATAATAACTCAAAAATGCAATCTGACACAGGCTATAAGTAAAATATAACTAATACACTACGTAAATAGATACATTTTGTAAATACATACATAGAGTACAATATAACACCAAGACACAGAACAAACACCTTGTTCATCATACTTTAAATGTTTGTCCTAGGTGGGAATTGAACCCACAGCCTAGAGTTCAGAAGGCAGAGCTACTACCAACTGAGCTACAGGTCACCCAAAATAATGTATTTTTCGAATACGATCATAGTTAGAAACATTATCGCCAATCGACAAACAAAGTAAGAAATTATCGATACCAGAATAAGCATGGTACATCACTAAGCCGTTTTCTCACCGCATTTTGCGGAGCCGCCTTCGTATCCAAAATTAGATTTGCTCTAAGCTGTAATACTGATTAAACCTGTTTCCAGAAGTTAGGCAGGTCTGGCATTTAAACGCTGAGCTGACGGATAGGTAGGTACAACCGTAGTGTGTTTTGCTATTGTTTACGCTTTTACCGCTTAGGTGTAGGTACATGTCTTACGCGTTTGTGGGGAACAAGGAAAGGAATTGGGGTTGTAAAGCTGATAGAAAGGACAAAAATATGTGTGGGAATGAGACGCGTTTACGTTTCATGTATCACTAGCTTCTATCCCGCGGCTTTGCCTGCGTGTACCATCCAATGGTGCTAAGTTTCAAAACATACATAGATCCTGCACCCTAACTAGGATTCCCTGTATCTAGGGACGTCTACGAGGACCATGGTCCACAACACCCAGACTCGGAACAAGTATTTGTGCTTTTTTCTGTGCACAAATACTTGTCCTGTCGCGGGAATCAAACCTGCTGCCTCTGGGTTATAAGCCGATCTGGTCAACCATCACGCCACAGAGGCTGTCAAAACAATACCTTACGAAATGTAGGTTTTTCATACCAACCGTTTTTCACCAGTTTAACTCCAATGGCGGTTGAATTTTCGAAAATCGTTCCTAACACGCATCTACGTCATATAAGAAGGCCACATGCTGGTGCGTTATGACTTGCAATACGATAACATTGATGTTTTAGAGTTAACATTATAGGTAGTGGAGAGATATTAAAATAAAGCAAAATATTCCAATTCTATAAAAACGCGGGTCAAACCGTGATCCTGAATAAATTAGGGCACCATCAATTTAGTACTCGTAAAACGTTACCAAATATTACAAACCGGCTAAATTCCCAGCTGTTCTCATCTTTCCCATAAATCCACTATTTTCCACAATCCAAACACAATTACAGATAAAATCCATTCATTTAGGGGTCCGCGTAATTTATTCAGTCATCGAAAGCCGCGGAACCCTAGACGCGACCAGATTTATGAGGCCGCAACCGAGAGTTAGCTGGATTCAGGCGAACTTTAAATCAAGATAATATGTAATAATTCTTGGTGAAACACGAAGGATTTGAATATTTATCCTTGGGGTACTTTTTGTGGCTAATTTGGAATATGGTTTCTCTGAAAAATGTTTTAAAAATAAACAAATCAAAATGTTTTCACAGGAATTTCTGATTTCAGATTTTATGTTGTATCAAACATTATTTTGAACTCCAAACTGTTTTAAATTTAATCCCTTTTTTAACCCAAACATAAATTAACTAAAACCTTAATTGAACTGGTAAAAACCGGCTGCAGCCGGTTACAGCTGACTGAACTATTGACAACATTGTGGCAAAAAAAAATATTTTTTAGAAATGTTAAAATATTTACAACTTCCAAAGATAATCTTTGTTTTATCATCAACACCCCGAAGACGTCCACTGCTTAACATATGCCTGCCTCAGAGAGTGCCACTTTGAGCGGCTGCTCGCCTCCTGCATCCATCGGCTCGTCGGTCCACCTAATAGTGTGTAGCGTCCGCTCTCTCTCTTTCTCTATAATTTTGCCCTATGAGTAAAATAGGTTTACAACGAAATTAAACAACGAGCTTGAAACCTACTTAAAAACTTTGACCATTTAGCTCGAACTGAACTTTGAACTGTTTGCAAGCATTGTTGCTTATGCAAAACATTTCGTTTCACTGTTTACTGAAATTCACAGAGGAACTCAGATGTAAGTTTAACACACTTATCTGGGAAATAAGGACGCGTGCTTCGAACAACTTTTATTTGATTTCATTTCCTTTTCTGATGATTTTTTATAATGTTGTCTACACTGAGAAAAACAGCTCTTATGTCTTCCTTTTTTAAAATTTTCACTCGGTTTCGTTTTTTTTTTTATATTTTGGCTCCACACATAGTGTATTTAGCCAGTGTCAAGTATTGTGTATTTTCATCGAGTTTTAGAATATTTTACGTAGTCAAGTCATAGTTATAGTTCATTCTAAGTCAGATCATAGTCCAGTCTAAGTCATGCTCTAGTAAAGTGGTGGCAACTTTACTAGAAGCTTCTATGGAATTTTGGAAGCAACACGAAAAGCCATGTTTCACCACATTATATCACTTGCCCTCAATCATGCTCATAATTCAGGACTTAATGCGTAAAACGCCACCAATTTTTAAACATTAACACTGGAAAAAGCACAAGATTTGAGACATAATACAATGCAACGACGTGAACTTTTCCGCGTTCCCGCCAAAATCCCGGTTTTGTTGTTATAGTCACCTAAATTTAATGCGTCTTTATGACAACGAAAAATAGTTGTTGTAGTTACAATACAAAACAAATTAGAAATAAGGGTAAGGTTTAGGCACAGATTTTAATCAACTCAAACGATTGACGAATTAATGGTTGCGTTAGGATTTAGAGGGTGAAAACTATTTTCTCCAAAAATTGCGAAATGAGGGTATTCTAAAAAAGTACTTAACCATATTCTCGAATGTTGTGATTCTTGAAATGAACTGCAATTAATATGAGCTAGCCCTTCACCTAATGTTAACCGTCACGACTAGCTTATAAATCATTCATTTAAATATAAAAAATACGAATTTACGTAACGCAAGCCGCAAAGCGCGAGTACCTAAGCGCGCCCTTACCGAAGAATAAGCGATGAATATTTCATGAATTCTCCTTGCAATATTGTACTGAACCTTTTCAATTATTCGTCGCGATGGAAGTGCAAAGTCTTGTATGAAAGTTTGTATTGTTAACTAATAAGTCTGAGTACTGAAACTTTGTTTCCGATTTATCCACAGCAATAGAATGTTCTATGATTTAAATCTTCCGGAATAAACAACATATTTGGTTCACACATTTTGCTGTTTCAGTGTCCTCCACCCATATAATGAAATTATACTTTGACGGCCTCTGCGTTGTGGTGGCTGTTCAAGCAGGTCGGAGGTGACGGGTTCGATTCCCGCAAAAGGAAAAGTATTTGTGGACAGGAAAAAAAAAGCGCGAAGTACTTGTTCTGTGCCTAGGTGTTGTGGGACCATGGTCCTCGTTATTCCTGGGTGGGAACCCAGTAAGGGTCCAGGATCTATGGATGTGATTGTTGGGCGTTATTTATTTATTTATACTAGGTTAATTGCGCGCGGAAACATTAAAAAAGGCAGTGGGTCAATATGCCAAAAAAGCTTAATCCCCTTTAATTATTGCTAAATTCTAGTATTTTTTTTCAGTCGTTACCAGCCTACATCATCGCTATAGTTGCAGGTCGCATGGCGTCCCTACGCTTAGCCATTCGTAATTTATTTTATCATCAACAGCCTGACAACGTTCACTGCTGAACATAGGGTTTCCTCCATAGAGTACCTTTGAGTGGCTGCTTGCTGTCTGCATCCATCAGCTCCTCGCGGCTTTCACCAGATCGTCAGTCCACCCAGTGGCTGGCCTACGCTGCATCTTCCGGTTCGTGGTCGCCACTCGGAAATCTTTCTTCCCCATCGGTTGTCAGTTCTACGAGCGGTGTGGCCTGCCCATTGCTATTATTTATTTATTCCGTGTAATCCACTCCGTCGCCAGTTTCATTGTCGAGGCTATAAAGCAGCGTCGAAGGCGTATAAATTGCCGTCGCAATAAGAGGCAGTAATATCTACGAATCCTGCGGGAATCAAGAAAAAACACATTTTGTAGAAACAAATCACCTGCTCTTTGTAGAAAGTAGTGATGTAATGTGTTTATTTTTTTCGATATTTGTGACGGTAAAATGTGTTGAAATGCCCGCAATGGAGAGGTACGCTGCTCAATTATTTCGCCAGTACTAGTGTGTCACCTCTGGATAGGTACGAGTATATTACTGTCATTTCAAAAAAAAAGAAAAACCTTACAGAAAAAATGTACAAATAAACAATTATTAATAGGTGTTTTTAATAGAGATTAAAACCAAAAACATTATAACGGAATATAGTAGTAACGGGTAGTTCTTCTAAAATATTTAATTAGTACTGTTTACAAAAATAACTTTGTCATCGAATTGATCTACTATTTAGCGACCACACATCACAATATAGCAATATTCCAACAATATTTTAGCGATGACAACACATTATAATAATGGAATAATACCACAAAACTGTTATGTTACGTACGGTATGTTTGTTTTAGTGCTATTTTGAGAATAAAGAAATAATATAAAATATCAACTCCCAAAAACCCAACGGAATATTGTGAAATATTTTTATCGATAACTTAGTCCAGTCACTTCTCCTCCCTATCAGGTGCGTTAGCTGACGCGGCGCGGATCCTCAAATTGCCGTCTATTTATTATGGCCAGTCATTCGGCTCGTGTGAACCAAGCCTTGTAGCACTGTGTGCGTTGACTTTTATATTGTCTATTGTATTTATTGTATACTGTTTAGGTACCTATTGCATTTCAGAGCAATATTATCATAGATGAATTTTAGTGTAGATAAAGGGAAAATCTCGCCACGAAAGTCAGTGGAGGATAGCGATATCAATTAATGTGATTTTGCACAAATATGCTAATTGCTATTGCTATTCTATTTGCTAAAATGGCGATAATTATTGATAAAATTAATAGAAACATAAAAATAACAAAGAAATGAGAAATGAAATGAAAAATGAAATGAAAAATGAAATGAAAAATGAAATGAAAAATGAAATGAAAAATGAAATGAAAAATGAAATGAAAAATGAAGTGAAAAATGAAATGAAAAATGAAAAGAAATATAAAATGAAAAATGAAATGAAAAAAGAAATAAAAGTGAAATGAAACTTTAAATCAGGAATGAAATAAAAATTAAATGAAATGAATTTTCATATTTAATAGAATTTCGCAACTACATTAATTAGTTTGCAAAATGCTGATTGAGTTTTCATATGCTAGAAATTAATACGGATGCTAATTAATCCATCACTAGCGGAGGGGTTGCCTCAAGCCCATTCCATTCCAAGTCCATTCAGCTCCCAGGAGAGGAAGACATGCCGTGGCGCATCTTCTCACCGCCACGCGCTGCGGCTATTTCATAAGCGACAGTCAAATCATAATAAAACTACAAATACCAGTCAATTAATAATAAAAATGAACTCAACTTTTAAAATTTTTGAAAGTGGCAATGGGCGGGCCAGATCGCTCGTAGAACTGACAACCAATGGAGAAGAAAGGTTCTCGAGTGGCGACCACGAACCGGAAGACGCTGCGTTGTTCAGCTGTGGACGTCTTCAGGATGATGATGACTATGAATTATTAACAGTGAATTTTTCCGCGTTCCTACCAAAATAAAATTTACAAACACATTCGTTATAGATATGTCACCGTCTTTTTGTAAGAACCGTTTGTTCATAAAAAACGCGGTTATTTATAAACTGTCGATTAATTGCAAACGGGCAATGTGCCTCACAAAAAACGGGCGATGCTTCGGTTGTTTATAATTAATCAAAACTAACCTAACACTCCTCCTCGCTTCGCTCGTCGTCGTAACCTACTGGTTAGCCACTAGTGACTCTAAAAACCAATAAGTTACAGGAAAACTTGGTGCATTGTTCTCATTTAAACGCTACTAACCCGTTTTTTTATAAACTCACCGCTGGGCACCGACTGTTTATAAATAATCGAAAAATCACCCGTTTTATTGTACGACAAAGTGTCAGTTTGCCATAAATCGGAACTTTATAAATAACCGGTTTTATTTTCGTTTTTTTTTATAAACAAACGATTTTTGCAATAAGACGGTGACATATACACGTGCTAATATATACACAAGTACACATTAGTAGGTGCCTATTACTCGCTTCGTTATAGAATGACACTTTCATGCATGGTTACGCGTCCAATTGGATTATATGCGTCACTGCACACAAACATAGGACCTCCTGAACCAATAATGTTACGAGTTATGAAATTAAGCGCGTCGTACACTGAAGCGGGGTGGAGTGGGGTAAGTAGGTACAATTATGAGATTCTCTTCTTTACAACACTCGGTGATTAAATAGGTTTGAATTATATCTTGGTTAACTTTTTTTGCATAATTATAAGTACATAACTATATTACAAAGATGATCGATGATTAAATAATAAACAAATAAATGTGTGGACATTTAAAACAGCGCCATCTAGCGCCAAACTAAGCAAAGCTTGTACAATAGGAACCTGGGGGTCTAGCAAAGGTTCCTTTCCACTAGCGTTAACGCCAAACGTATTGGAATGACATTAGCTGCGGAAAAGTATGCGATTTTCGAAATGCCATATTCATACATTTTGAGTTATCATTTGGCGAATGGAATCTTTGGTAGATTTGGATGGTTTGTTGGTAAATAGGTACATATAGATCCAAAAATATTATTAATAAATAGCAAATAGGGTAGGTAACCATTTTTTTTCTTAAAGCCACCGTAGTTTTTCTCTTTATTTTCCATGTTTTTACCAGATTTATACAAAAACACCATAAAAATAGAATTTGCGAGTCAAATTTCGTTGTTTTCAATCGTTACTCGTCAACATATTCGATGTCGCACTTAATTTATGGCGAGAGTAAAAGCGAGAAAGTAATATGTAGGGCAGGGCCGTCTTTAGGATAGACGGAGGGTGAAAACCTCCCGTCTTCTAAAAGCTCTCCTATTGGCCAAATCTATTAGGTATCCTAATTGTCAATTTATGATACCTATTTTTTACGTTTTCAACCATAAAATATTCAAACTAAAATGAAAAATAACAAGATATTATCCATTATTCTACTTTTATAACATCCAGTTTGATTTACTTTGCACTTTGTGTTATCTTGGTGTAATATTTACTGATCGGGGGGTATATGCCCCAACTTGAGTACGGCCCTGTGGCAACCCCAAAAGCAATATTGATATCAAAACAGAACACATCAGCATGTTGTCAGCAGGAAAAACAATTTTAATCTGCCTAATGTCTGCCACTGTATTTATACCATACGATATTTTACCTACTTTTAAAAAAGAGTTTTGTTGATTCGTATTATTTTGTATAATAAATGTTGAATCTCTTGCCTAGTCCTCTTGAATAACGAGTATGATACTTCAATGTTAAACTAAAACTATGTGTGGGATGACTGGTGGAAAATGCTTCAGCATTAAATCCTCCTTTTGTACTCTTTTAGAAATATAAATAAAGAAAAATAAATTAATAAAACACTAAAACATTTTGATTATTTTCTAAAATAATCTGTGAAGCCGCGGGAAGCAGATTGTTCCATAAAAATATAAAATATCGTATCATCATAAAATCGTGTCGTACGCTATAAAAGGCTTATCATTCCTCATTCACGTGTGTCTTGGCGCTAACCGATGATGTATGGCCCTCTTTATTTGTATGAAATTGGATGAAGTCCTGTACCTTTGTCAAAGCCACAGATAATACAGAGCTATTTGCCACAGACCTAGGTAATTTTCGTCCTAGGTTCCAAGCTATTTGCTATGATAAAGGTAAGCCCATCATCGTCATCAACAGCCTGAAGACTTCCACTGCTGAACGTAGGCCTCACCCAGAGAGCACCACCTCAAGCGGCTGCTCGCCTCCTGCATCCATCGGCTCTCAGCGGTTTTCCCAGGGCGGTTATTCTCTATGGAAACACAGATTCCACACGATGCGAAACCACGTCGTTATCGTGTCTTGTTCAAATCGTGTCACAGCGTTAGATATACCTTCACTTTACATTAAAGTTATCTTTATTTTGAATAAAATATATTGACATAAGTGGTCATATCTTTTGATGTGTTGATGTTTCGGAACGCGTCTCGGTAAAACATATGATTTTTGACAGTTCAAATCGCGCTAATTCCAAATTCATTTCAAGCGGTTTTATTTTCGTTTCATAAGAATAGACTTTTACAGATTTCTTATGTAAGACAAGGAATTCATGTGGTTTCAAAGTAAGGAATCGATACGGAATAAGGGCCCAGATCGTCGGTCCACCTTTACTCTTTAATAATCATCAATAAATTATGTATTATCGTATACTCAATTTATGGTAATAAGTTCAATTGCATTCATAGATATCTATGTCCACACAATACATGTAATTCAAAACAAAAGCGAAAAGGACAGAACGATTCGTTTCCCATCTCTAATTGCGTATTTCCGCTTTATAACTCCCGCTAATTGCAAGAGTGAACGTTCGTTAACGGGCGTTGAGACTTTTTATTTTGCGACTAATTGAGATTCATGGGTCAATTTTATAATTAAATTTGAAATGACTATAATGATGTATGCAAGTTTTAATTAGTTTTTATTACTCTAACTAACTACTACATCAAGAATTATTTATCTTATCCCATCAGGTACAAACGTGAAAAAATGTATTGATCGTGTCGTGAGCGTTAGGTACCAGTTATTATCCAGTGTATTCATTTGGGCCTAACACGCAATAAATTTCGCTTGATAATCTTGCGTTATGCAGAAATAAAATAATTCGTAAAATAGCCCGAGTTATTCCGTTGTAAGTTATGAGGCATCTGTACTGTAGGGATTATAATATCTGGGATGAAAACTAAACTAAACTAGCTACACTACTACAAAGAACATAATGGACTGTATAATAGCCGTGATGGCCTATAGACAGTCCGAATGCTCCAGCCCACTGCCTGTAGGTCGTTATGTTGCGAGCTAAACCTATATACTACATTTATTTTAACTTATTTAAACTGTAATATTTTTGAAGTACACTGTTTCACACACTTAATATAAAGTCATATATTTAAATCTTTATTGCCTTCCACTTGTAATGACACTTCCTCAAATTCATATCAGCATGCGACCATATTCCATTTCATAGTTTTTGCGTCTCTCGCCTAACCTTTTTTTTGTCACCTTAAAACTTTGTTTTTATTTCAATGTCTCTATTTTGTATGTAACGTGTTAGTATTAAGCTAGCCTTCTGGGCGATTAAACGTCTTAAAAGGATAACCATTTTTCTTTTCCAACACCCCGCTCCAGCCGCCTTATAGATGCCCGCGCAACTTGTCTAGGTAGCGTACCCAACATGCTGGCAGCATTGCCTGCAATGCTGATGCGTTGGGCCAAATAAGTGCCAGCATTTTTCACGCGTTGCATCGGCCAGGCGCTCTGATAAAATAAGGAAAATTCCTCTTAAAATCTACTGTGCTAACCAAGCTGTCTGCCGAGTGTGGTGATGGTGATTATGGCAAACCCCTTATGATAAACGTCCAAAGTGGCGTTTTATGGGGAGGCTTATGTTCAGCACTAGACGTCTTTCAGCTGATGATAGTGATGTGATGCGTTTTTGAGCAAGACACAAAATACTAACAGAGTAGGTGGATACAACGTTAGCAAAATGGTTGCAACACAAATTACATATTCACCGCCCGTATTACGAAAACCAATCATAAGTTTGTGTGCGGTCAGCAGGGGAGCAGACATAATAATCCGTCTACTTATAGTACGGGGAATTAGGGGAGAGACAAACTTGAAATCTTCTGAAAGATTCATCATCAACAGCCCGTAGCCGTCCACTGCTGAACATAGGTCTCCCCCAGAGAGCGCTACGTTGAGCAGCTGATCACCTCCTTCAACCATCTCCCCACTCCACGTGGTCTGTCTACGCTGCGCCTTCCGGTTCGTGAAAGATTGCCTAAATTAAAATTGATCATCCTTTTCAGAGGTTTTCAAGTCGGTTACTCATTTATTTCTCTTTACCAGACGGATATAGCTATGTCTACTACTCTGGTGAATTAGGTTTTCGATACGTACAGCAATCACGTTTTCATCCATCTACTTAGCTTAACAATGCCTCAAAACGCACCCCACTCTTGGTAGTTTAGACGATTTGAACAAGAAAATTAATAGCTTACCGGTGGAATGTTACACCAGAACCTCTTAATACGCTGCTTAAGCACTTAAGTCTTATTTTAAGCCACCAGGTTTTAAAAAACACAAAAGGGAAATAAATACGGTCTTCCCCTGCTCTGTTTAGAGCATCGGTTAGATGCTCTAAGCCTGCTCTGTGTTTCATCAGCAACAGCCTGAAGACCTGCTAAACATAGGCCTCCCTCACAGAGTGCCAATTTGAGCAACTGTCCTGCATCCATCGGCTCCCCGCGGCTTTCACCAAACTGTCGGGAGTGGGGAGCCAGAGCCAGCCTACGCTGCGTCTTTCAGTTCGTGGTCGTCACTCGAGAACCTTTCTTCCCCATCTTCGCCAAAATACTACTATTGTGTTCCGGTTTGAAGGGCATTGTAACTAGTGAAATTACTGGGCAAATGAGACTTTATGACTTGATTACACAGTGTAGTAATCTGATTACTAGACTGGGCGGCCGTATTGCTTAACATCAGGTGAACGACCAGCTCGTCACGTCATTCATTCACATTAAAAAAAAAAGCCGAATTGCCAAATTCACTCAAATAAAATAACGTATCTCCAATAAACACCCAAGTAATCCCCAATAAAAGAAAGTTTCATACAAGAGAGAACCAATCAACAAGAATTAGAAGTGTGTAACGCGTTTAGCTTACTGAGTTACTGTTGTACAAACTTTGCCGGCTAGCTGATTCGGACGTGGTACTTATTTTATTAGGAACGGTATAGGTGTTGACCGAAGGTTTTCTCGCGTTTTTTTACCTTTTAAACTATACATACGTATACACTACTACTACTACTACTACTTAATGACCATGGAAGTTTAAAATCTTTTAAAATAGGCTTAAATAATTTCTTTAAAAAGTTCAATTGATTTCAATCGCCTTAAGGTTTTTTTTATATAAAATATTTCACGCAAAGTCATATCTTAGTCATAGTCCAGTTTAAGTTAGGTAGTCATATTCATGTCTAAGTCATGCTCCAGCAAAGTGGTGGCAACTTTACTAGAAGCTTCTATGGAGTTTTGGAAGCAACACGAAAAATCACGTTTCACCACATTATATCACTTGCCCACACTCATGCTCATTCAGCACTTAATGCGTAAAACGCCAAAAATTTTAAATATTAACACTGGAAAAAGCAAAAGTTTTGAAAAATAATAACAATGCAACGAAGTGAAATTTTCCGCGTTCCCGCCAAAACTCCCGCCTTAAGTTTATGCTGAAAAATATTGCGAGGATAATAATTAGTAGGGATGCGTCGAACATGAATTTTTGAACCGAACCGAATAACGAACATTATTCGGTTTAGAGCTTACCGAACCGAATATACGGCCGAAATATTCGGTTCATTTTACACGACTTTTCCCGTCACGTTCACATTCAGTCCCTACAAAAACATCAACAAAAGTTCCACTGCAATGGTAACGATTTTTATTCCGCTATTTTTTGTATAAAATCTCTATTTTTATGAAAATTTCCTATGAAATTGATATTGAATTCAAGTGTATGTGAATAATTTATTTTAATAAAAAAAGAACATAAACAACAGAATTCTTAGGAACAAGCAAAACGTTGTATTTCGCGCATTTTTGTATTGTAAATGCAAAATAGTTACCGACCTAAAAAAATGTTCAAATTAGATATTGAACCAAATCATACGCTCTATAGGTCGGTAGTGCTCGTTAAGAAAATATCATTTTTCTGGTGACCAAGCGCTTAGGGCCTAGATAGACCATAGTTATCAGTATCTAGAAAAATGATTAAAAAGTGCTAAGTGTTTTGATTACCTTAGAATGAGTTCCCATAAAAGATAATTTTGGAATTATTTAACGGAAAGTATTTAATAAAATATTCGGTAATTATTCGGCACTTTAACCGAATTTTGGGGCGAATACCGAACATGGAAAAACATGCCGAATATTCGGTATACCGAATAATTACCGAATATTCGGCGCATCCCTAATAATTAGTATGTAAACTATTTTAAAATCGATCTTACTAAAAATAAAATTAATGAAGCCTATATTGCATCGCTTCAATCTTCGTACAAAAAAACAAAGCGATTCAATACAGGGTCTGCTTTGAATCGTGCTAAGAGCTCACAGTACGTGGAAAGCCGGTGGATGCAGGAAGCAAGCAGCCACTCAAAGTGTCGCTCCATAGGAATGCCTATATTCAGCAGTATAAGTCGTTAGGCTGATAATAATGAATTAACAATCCATATTAATTAAAAAACATAAATGAAACTATTAATTCAACCAACTATTATTATTAACAAAACCACAAACTTTAGAAAACTAAACAACAAAGCAGTACGCGGGTCCATTTTAATTCCGTCCCACTCTACCAAAACCTGGACAACTTATTAACATGAAAACCATATTATAAAATAATTTGCATACAAACAAACCGACACAGTGTAAACCAGTGCCTTGTGTCAACAGATCTATGAAAAGAAATGAAATGAAATTTATTTCTGAAATGCATAGGGACTACCTACTCGTACATCGTAGGTAAGAACTCACTATCCTTAAATATTTAGGTACCTAACCCTCTTAACCAAGATTAGGTATGCAGTAAGTAATAATAATACATGAGTATCATAAATATATAAGTAAACAAAGTAGTATTTAAATTCGACGTTATTAAAACTTACGTAAGTTTAGCAGTGTGGTTATAAACCCAATACTTTCGCGAAATGTAAGCCGT
Source organism: Ennomos erosarius (assembly GCA_963580505.1). Classification (NCBI taxonomy): domain Eukaryota; kingdom Metazoa; phylum Arthropoda; class Insecta; order Lepidoptera; family Geometridae; genus Ennomos; species Ennomos erosarius. The sequence goes on along the minus strand of OY757003.1, from coordinate 8,370,863 downwards.
TTAAGACCAGGATCTCCGTGCATCCTCTATCTCACTCGCGCATTAGACATTTTTGAATGAATAAAATGGCAGAAATTACATTTAAAAAATCCAACCGTTGAAAACGAGCAAAATAACGACACAAATGTTCGACAAAAAATTCTAAAAATTCAACTAAAAATACATCCAAAAATGTCGCAAAGCGCGAGCGAGATAGAAGATGCTCGAAGATCTTGGCTTCACGCGGTCAGTGCTCTGTATGAAGAGCGCCCAGAAAATTATTTAGAATGTCAATTTGCGAGGTGAAATCGTGCCACAGCACAATAGATTTTTTTTACAGTACCTGTTTTTATGGCACGTATAATTTTCTTTAAACGGGCCAAGTGCGAGTCGGATCCGCGCACGAAACTACCCTACTACTACAAAAAAAAATAGCTACTAAGTATTTAATTTTAAGAACACCTGTTTCGTACGACAACAGTAATTATTTATACATTATGTTAAATAGTTCTCATGTAAGTGAAATATTTTCTTATGAGAAATAAAGATATCTCTAACCTCAAATTGTCTATAAATCGAGCAACAAAGTCACCTTTGTTGTATGGGGCCCTTAAATATTTATTTTATTCTATTTTTTAGTATTTGTTGTTATAGCGGCAACAAAAATAAATTATCTGTCTTTTAACTGTTTAACTACCACGGTTCATGAATACAGCCTGGCGACAGATGAATAGCGGAACCTAAGTAATATAATAGGGTTCGCTTTACTCTTTCTGTAAGGAACCTTAAATCCCAAAAAAAATTATGATAAATCTTTCGAATTTCTGTTTAAAAAAACCACGCGAGTTATATAACTGTTTAGTTTACTTACATAGCACTGAGCCGAAACTATTATCATATGAAAGAGAAAGGGCCAACTAAGTACCTATGTAGTACTAGCTTTCGCCCGCGGCTTCGCACGCTTGTGTTATGTTATTTTTACGTTATAGACTAATAATAGATAATACATTTCGTACCAAACAAAAAATCCACTAAATCTTTTCGAAGCTGAGCACAGTACTGTAACCTGTATGTGGAGTGGAAGCTATTTAAGCCATTACCTAAATTTAAATGTTTTGAGTCTAATATAGATTTATAACAGTAAAATAAGTTTCAAACAAAAAACTACAATTTTATAAGTACCACTTCATATTACAACAAAAAGAAATCATCACTTCACTCAGGTCTTTAACAGATGTTTCAGTAAATTTTGTTTAGGTAGTAGTTACCTAAGCAGTCAGGTATGGTTTAGAAAAATATGGAAGAATCACACACTCCATACGAATTGAGTACCTACACTTAGCCAGTGTCCATAATAAGTTTATAAATTGCTGGAAATATGCATTTACCTGTACGATGCGTACATAATTAATTTTCTTGATACTAATTAGGAATTACTAATACTAAACCACCACTCCTTAAAGAATCGAATAATTATTATTATGTCCACTATTTTCTACGCTGTTTCATTCCCACTGCACTTTCAACGTACCTACCTAGTGATGAAAGTGAGGAAGTAGGTAAAATCGTCATTACAAAGATAGTTACTTACCTACTATAACTATAACCTTCTTGAAGTAACTGAGTAATAAATAATTTTTTGCTCCCGTGGTGTATTTAAAAGCCCACAGATCTAAAATATTTTAACTATCAAAAACTTATTTCAATATGCAAGAAGAAGAACAAATAACAAAAACAGTCAAAAACGAACGTTACGCGCCATGTTGTTAATTCGAGGATACAATTGCCACAATGAATACCTACATATTATTATATCTAAGTACTTACCCATAAACATTTTTCATAAAATTTTTCGTATCATTGGCTAAATACAAATATCGCACTCCGGCTTACTTTAAAGCCAAAATAAAAAAGGTTTTAAAATGCGTAGCAATGGTAAGGGTCTATAACTTAAGTAGCTATAAGTACTACAGGGGGTCTAGCTAAGATACCAACCACTAACGCTAACGCCTAACGCTAACTCCAAAACTGTATTTCCGAAATGCCATCGCAGTACATTTTGGAGTTAGCGTCAGTCCTCCAGTATAATAAGTTACTCTATGGTTAGCGTTTGGCGTTAACGTTAACACGCTAACTCCAAAATGTATTGAAATGACATTTCGGAAATCGCTAACTTTTCCGCAGCAAATGTCATTTCAATACATTTTTGGAGTTAGCGTTTGGCGTTAGCGTTAGTGGTTGGTATCTTTGCTAAACCCCTGGTACCTTAAAACTTCCTTGGGGTCGATCAAGAATATAGCAGTAGCGCAATAATAATTTTATCTACCTAATTAGAATGGTGTAGTAAGTTTATGTAAATAATAATACATTTGACCAGATCGCCAATAAAGAACATTGCTCCCGCCAAAACTTTATAAATCGAAAACTTGAATAAAAATGTTAATTAAGTAAGCTTCATAATTCGCTAAGAATGATAATCGCGTGAAGCCTTATGAATGATTATAAAAAGTCCAAGAACCTACCCTTTTAAACAGTTTTCATAAAATACTTCCTATAATTGGCTAAATACAAATTTTGTCTAATGCCAAAATAAAAAAGGTTTTACAATGCGTAGCAAAAGCTAGGGTCAATAAATGGAGAACCTATAGGCACAGATTACTGAATATGTTACTACTATAGGTTAAGCTATAGGTACTATACAATACAATTTTAAATACTTATTTCGAATGGTAACGCGTAGTAGATTTTTGAAAACTAATACATAATACCCGAGCGCCAATAAAGAATTTTGCCCTCACCAGAACCCATTAAATCGAAAACATGAATAATAATTTTAGTTATGTTTCAATATTGGCTAAATATGATATCGCGTGAAGCCTTATAACTTATAATAAAAAGTCTAAGTATTTATTTTTCGAAATTCTTTGTTCTCTGTGTCGTGCTCATATTTAAGAAGGTTCTCATACCTATCTACCTTTACAAACAAAAAAGTATCTAAGTATTATATCAGTTATCTGGTTCCCATAGTACAAGCTATGCTTAGTTTGGGGCTAGATGGCGTTGTGTGAAATGTCCACACATATTTATTTTATTTATTTATTTATCCTCTTTTTTAGTTTGGACCACAGATTAACGAAAAAACTTATCTATATGCAATACATATGACTTCCTTGGGTATAGGTACTTACATAATGAACACATTGTTTTTCTCTAATCTGCATTGCATCGAGCGCAGACGAAGTTATCGCGCGATGTATTTCGCCGTAGCCCGAAAAGTGTGATGCACTCATGATACACTGCCGGTAATGCAGGCGCGCCAATTCTTATTACTGTTTTTTGTTTTTTTATGTTATAAATACAAACATGCATTACATTACTTCCTTATTGCTTAGTGCAGTGGGGATTGTTCAGAATGAAATAAAAATGATTGGGGTTCCGTACTCAAAGGGTAAATCCTTATTACTAAACCTCCGCTGTCCGTCTGTCTGTCTGTCTGTCCATCATCCAGACACCAGGATGTACTCATGAATCGTCATAGTTAGTTGAATTTGTCACAGATGATATATTTCTGTTGCCACTATAACAACCGTGATCCGTATTCAAAGGGACAGATAAACAGACAAATAAAAAAAATTGATTTACTTCATATTGATAAGGGAATAATAAATTACAACTATTAAAATTTGTTTTTGTAATCGCAAATAATATTCTCACAGTTAGTAAAACATATTTATTCGCCGACATGCAATATAACGCTACTGCTTCCTCCATTTTATTTAGCCCACGTCGGTCGCGCAGCAGGCAAACAAATTGACTGTGTGTCCGGGTTGGGGCGCTACAAAAACATCGAGGATAGTCAACAGAGATGTTTTTGCGCGCCAACTCAACAGCGAAGGTTCGGGCGTATATGAAGCCGCGCCATAATAGTAACAGAGTTTTGTTTCTTTAATCTGTGCACCCGGATAAACCCGAAATAAAATTACCGTCAGTAGCACAGAGCACATTTTTTTTCTCTCATCTATGATTAGTAGCTAAAATAAAACTTACCTTTTGACACTGGCTAAATACCTACACTATGTATGGACCAAAATATAAGAAAAAAAAACTTACTTTGAAGCCTTGAAGCGGCCATCTTGTTAAAATCCCGTTCCGTTTCATAATGAAATCTTACACATTTTCACCAAAAAAAAATTAACGATATATAAAATTTAATATATCCTATGTTGTGCGCCGGGTTTTTCTAAGCTTATTAGTGAAAACCGCATGAAAATCCGTTCAGTATTTTCGGAGTTGTGCCGTAACAAACAAACAAACAAACAAACAAACAAACAAACAAACAAACAAACAAACAAACAAACAAACAGACAAAATGTCTAAAAAGTAGCTTAACGTGATCAGCAAAAAATTTCAAGCTAACCTGTGTCATTTTTTTTTCGATATCTTGCATTTACAGATTTTTTTATCTCTACAGTTTTATTATATGTATAGATTATGTACAATCTGAAGCTAGTCTAGTCTATTGTCTGAACGTACGTGACTTAAGAGGACCGTAAAGGTCGCAGCTCATTACACCAACCCGGCAGCCGACCAGCACCGCCTCGTCGCTCGGCGTCGACAGGTGGTCCACGGGTGGACGACGCATTGTTATTGGGAACGTCGCGTGATAAAATCGAATTGTCACCGAGTGGTCCACTCGTCGTCCGCGCGTGGATAGCAGCTTTCGAGCGCGGCGATCCGGTAATGATACGGTGTTGATGTAATGAGCGCATGCCCATACAATATCAATTATAAAGAATGCTAACCGCTCGGGGCGAGGCGGTGCGGGTCGGGGTTGGTGTAATGAGCTGCGACCTTAAATTTGAAAATGTTGCTCTGCTCTCCACGCGTATGATAGAGAGACAATGTAGTGAATTTATTTACACTTTAGCGTTTCCTGAGTAAACGTTTTTCACCCTCTAAAACTTTACAAAACCCTATGATTTTGGTGTCAATCGTTTGGATAGATTTAAATCTATGCTTGTACGTCTGCCACGGCTAAATCTCATGAACCGTGATAGTTGCACAGTTGAAATATTCACAGATGATGTATTTCTGTTGCCGCTATAACAACCCAAGTTACACTAGACACAGAATCTGTAATAGTACACGTAGGTACTAGTTATATTATTTATGACTAGGAATATAAGAACTATAGACTTATTGAGAATAACGAAAAAGTTCTATACAATAACTTTTATAGTTGACCAATTTTCCCACTCCCTCCATAATCCTTCTACCTTAGAGCATTTTCTAAATGCTCTAAGTCTACCTACACTATCTACTAGGTGGTAGGACCATTCTGCAAAGTTCGCCTAGGTAGGTACGGCAGAATAACTGGCAAAGCGGTGGCAGTTATTCTGTATTAGTTCAAGCATTACTGTGTTCCGGTTTGAAGGGCATTGTAGCTAGTGAAATTACTGGCCAAATGATACTTTATGACCTGATCTCACAGTCTTGTAATCTGATTACTAGACTGTGTGATGTCTCAGTGTGACGTGCGCAGTGCAGTGTCACGCGAAACTTTATTATTTCAAAGTTCCGAGTGACACTGCAACTGTTATGGGCGGCCGTGTCGCTTAACATCAGGCGAACAACTGGCTCGTCACGTCATTGATTCTCATTAAAAAAAAACATCATCCTTATCTTCTCTCTCAGCCCTGTTTCTCATGTGTCGTGATAATAAGACAGTTGAAATTTTCACAGATTATGTACCTATTTCTGTTGCCGCTTTGACAACAAATACTAAAAACCTACAGGAGTAACAAATTATAACAAAAGTCTGAAAACGTACGACAAATTTATTGATATTATGTTTACACCAGAATGCAATATTATAATAATATACATACAATTATAACTTTTTTTTAAATGAGCAAAGTTCTTTATATTTCAAAATACCTATACAATAATAAAAGCTATGTACTAAAACACACTAGCTACACTACCAACTACAAAAAACATTTGGATTATACAAATAGCCGCGATGGCGATATACCTACAGTGCAAATGCTCCAGCCCACTGCCGGTACCGTACCCACCATGCTGGCAGCATTGCTTCGTTGAGTTGCAATGCCGATTCGTTAAGCCAAATAAGTGCCAGCATTTTTGCCATCATCGCATCGGTCAGGCGCTTTGACACAATAAGTAAAAGGCAAAAAATATATCTTTGGGTCGTCTTTGACTTCAAGAGTCAACTGTTATCTACTTGTTATTGTATATGCACCACGGGTTTATGTAAGAACCGTTTGTTTATAAAAAAAACGCCGCTATTTTTAAACTGTCCATTTATGACGAGCCCGATAGCTCATTTGGTAGTTTGGTAGTATCCCTGCCTTCTGAACTGAGGGCTGTGGGTTCGATTCCTACCCAGGACAAACATTTGTGTGATAAACATAGATGTTTGTCTGCGTCTGGGTGTTATATTGTATTCTATGTATGTATTTACAAACAATAAAGTATATTGAGTATTTTATCAGTTATCTGGTTCCCATAGTACAAGCTATGCTTAGTTTGGGGCTAGATGGCGCTGTGTGAAATGTCCACACATATTTATATATTAATTATTTATTTATTGCAAATGGGGAATGTGTCTCACAATAAAGCGGTAGATTTTTCGGTTGTTTATAATTAATCGGCATCACTTAGTTTTATTGTAATTGTGGACTTCTAGTGTGGTCAAAACTAACCTAACACTCCTCCTCGCTTCGCTCGTCGTCGTAACTTACTGGTTGGCCACTATAGTGACTCTAAAAAAACAATAAATTACAGCTACAAATTTTTAGGGGTGTTTCCCTGCGAAAAAAGATCCGAAATGAGGAGATCCGCAGGAGAACTAAAGTGACCGATGTAGCTCTTAGGATTAGCAAGTTGAAATGGCAATGGGCAGGCCACATCGCTTGTTGAACTGACAACCGATGGGGAAGAAAGATTCTCGAGTTGCGACCACGAACTGGAAGACGCAGCGTAGGCCGGCCCCCCACTAGGTGGACCGACGACCTGGTGAAAGCCGCGGGGAGCCGATGGGTGCAGGAGGCGAGCAGCCGCTCTAATTGGCGCTCCCTGGGGGAGGCCTATGTTCAGCAGTGGACGTCTTCAGGCTGTTAATGATGATGATGATGACAAATTTTTGTAACTTTTCACTTTATTTTTATATACTCGCGGAAGTAGAAGAAGCTGCTGTTTCTGAAACTTCATCGATAGATATTATTTCTGTGATCGGTTCCTCAGAATATGGCAGAAACTTGATTGGAGCTACGGTGCTAGTACTTATAGAATATGGCACAAAATCCTCTATACTTTTGGTTGTCATAAGATACCGTTTGATTTCTTGGAGCTGAATATTTGTGTCATTATTAATTTGAGTTAATTTTGCCAGATATTCATTATTTGTAATTCGATAATTGTAACTTGATTCAATGTAATTCTCCAACAGTTTTTCAGTTTTGTCAAACCTATTAATTACATGTCTGAGCAGCAACAAAGTGGGGTTGTATCCGGTACTATCTATAATAGGGAAAAACCCAGGCATTTCTTCAGGATAAGTCTGACATGATATGCCATTCACGTTCTCAGAATAGTAGTTCAAAGGTTCTGCGGTTACAATTTCCAAAAACTTTGTTGAAAAATTTGAAAGTCTTAAATCCGCAAGGAATGAGCAGGCAATCTGGTTGCCGCCTATACTTAACTTCGATATTTTAGCATCAAAAAAGCTAACGAAATTCAAATAAGTTATTTGATTTTTATCCAAAATAACATTTTCTACAGGAGGCAATAATTTAACATCCAAAGAATGAAGCATGTTACTTGATAGATTTAAAGAACTAAATGCCCTGGGACCATCGAACACACCAAAACGAACAGATTGTAATTTGTTTCCAGATAAATTTAAGATTGAGAGTTTCTCCAAAAACCTAAATGAACCGGGTTGAATGGATGCAATCTTGTTCAAACTCAAATCTAGATTAACGAGAGAAGACATATTCTTAAAGGATTCGTTATCTATGTAAGTAATTTCATTCAAACGTAGATTTACGCGTTGGGTATCCTGAACGTTATATACATAAACTGTACGCAATTCCGATATATTGCAAGAATGAATTTCTAAAATTTCACATGAGGCTACAGTATTTTTGAAAGTTATATGTGTTTTAACTTTATGTAATAATAGCTTCTTTAATTTAATTAAGTTTAGGAAATGAGTATCTACAATTTCCATTCTTGAGTTGGAAGATAGATCCAGATATAACAACGAGTACAAGCCATTAAATGCATCTGAATTTAGTTTGAGCATGTCATTGTGAGCCAAATTTAAAGTTTCTAAATGAATAAGGCTGTTGAAAGTTTCGCTAAAAATGCTTTTAATATGGTTGTTGTGTAAATTAATAATTTTTATTTTTGGTATAGTTGACGTGTTTAATTGAAAAGTTTCAAGCTGGTTGTAACCTAATTGAAGTTCTGTTATTGAACCTGTTCCTAAAAATGCATTGTAATCTATTTGTTTCAATTGCCCATTATCATAATAAACCTCTTTTAAAGAAACTAGTCCTGAGAATGAATTATTTTTGAGGTGTTTTGTATGAGTACGACTCAATTCAATATTTTCTAGTGACTTTAATCCATCTAGCGCATTGCTTTCTAAAACGTCAACGAATTGAGTGTCTGACATACCCAATCTAGATAAACTTTGTAGCTTTGAAAATGACTGTGGCTCCATTTCATTTAAAATGTTTTCATACATGTAGAGATTATCTAACTTTACCAGATGCTCGAATACGCCTTTAGGTATTTTTTTTAATTTGTTATCAGTTAAGTCTAGATTTGTAAGGTTCTTCAAACTTTTACTGTCAAAATGAAGTTCCTCCAGCAAATTTCGTGCCAAATCCAGATGTTTTAATGACGTCAATGATGTAAATGCCAATGGAGATACATATTCTATTCTATTTGATTTTAAATTTAGCTTTTGTAGGTGTTTCATGTTTGTAAAAGCGTTATCCTTTATACTAGTAATCTTTCCGCCACTTAGATCAAGTTCACGAACATTAAGACCATTAAACGTGTTCGTTTCTAATGCTCCAGTAAGATGATTATTTTCGATATGAAATTCAGTTATACAATTTTCTTTAAAACTGTCCTCTTCTATAGTATGTATTTGGTTGTTTGATATTGAAAGCCATTGCAAATTTTTACTACTGTTTAGTAGCTGGTTAGTTATTTTGTCAATTTTGTTGTGTCCTAAATCTAAAATTTTCAGGTTGGCGAGATTTTGAAATGAATCTTGATCGATTACACTTATGTTATTAAAACTAGCGTTTAGCTTTTGCAAATAGGTCAGCGTTATAAAGTTATAATCACGAAGTTCTTCTATATTATTGTTGGCTATCGAAAGCTCCTGCAGGTTGTGTATCTTTGTTAATACACCTCTTAATTTAAACAGCATGTTGTATGACATGTCTAGCGTCTTTAAGTTAACGACTCCTTCAAATGTTAATACACTTAGGCTGTTTATTTGATTGTACGATAAGTTTAAATGTTGTAGATCATTGAAACCTTTTAAAAAAAAGCCTGGCATCACTTTTATATGATTTTGGCTTAGATCTATGGTGTGTACTGAAGAAACTCCATGTCGTTCATCTATTTCTATCTCACTTATCCAATTCTGTGATAAATTAATTACATTTAAAAGTTTTACCGGCAGAAAGTCATTGAAGTTCACCTTGCTGATTTTGTTGTTCGTTATTTTAAGTTCTATCATTCTCGTTATTTTGAAAAACTCTTTAGGTATCGTAGACAATTCTCCCTTTTCCAAGTTTAATTTTTCTAATATTAGATCTGGGTCTGTCGTGTTTAAAACCAATAGGTTCTTTTCTCTGGGGTTTTGCACGTTTATTGTCAAGTTGTATTTGAATACGTTTCTTCGGAAGCCATTTATGAATTCATCCCGACACTCTTTCATGGTGAAGTGAACATAGTTTTGACAATCCGCTACATATTCGACTAATGCGTTTGATGAACAGTAATCCAGTGACCCTGGACTGGCACTCCTCCAGGAACAAGGGTTGGTTGCTGTAGTGTCCGTGTATATAACGGCTAAAGCCACGCCTGAAAGGTTGGAAATAAAAATTGAGTTCCTATACGTAAGAATCTACTTCGTATTGATTGATAGCCTTGTAATATCATGTTTATTAAGCACACCTGCCTAACGTCGTCACCACTAGCATCACGCAAACTGTAGCTGATGTGCAAAAAAGAATTGTGGCTGTCTAGACGTTGGCATTGTGCAGATGCCTGGCTCAATAATTTTCTATAACTCTTTATGGATGAACAGCATAGCGATTCAGGAGACCTCAGCGCTGAGGCTCAGCGCTGAGGTCTCCTGAATCACAAACCTTCACACAGTCAGAAAAACACAGAAAATAAAACTTAAAATTAATTATGTTTATTATGATTTTAAGATTTCGTTTATTTAATTGTATGATGTAAGTAGAATCAGTAGAAGATATTATAGTATTAGATACGCTTTATTTAGAAATGCTAAAAATTAAAATATAAGCGAGATAAGTTAATTATAATTATGTATATTATTAAGTACCTATACTTAGAATAAGTTTTATGGGCTTTGCTTACTCTGTAAAGTATCCACATAATAATTTATTTATTTATTTAATGAGGCTATATTTTCGAAGGCTTTGACAGATCTTAAACTTCTGATACTGTAGCTGTTCTTGCCAAACAAACGAAAATCTAAAAAACAGATTTACATTCAGTATTTTCAGGACTGTTAACTAAAATTCTTCAAAAGTATGCTTATATGAGTAAAAATAACTTACATATCATCCAAATATGATGGGCCATTGCAGCAAGCAACGTTTGGATGTCACGTCGTATTAAAACTTAATGTTCATTATTTTTGCGGACAATACTATTATATGCTCCGCTACTTGACTTTCAGCGCGCCTCCCGGCGTAATGCGAATGTGCCAAGATAATATGCTTCGGCGAACTGTTAGGTAAACATGACTGTGCTATCAGTTTGATGGTTCACGCTAGGTTAGAGGGCAAGCACTCTCCAAATTCCCCGATCTTAAATATACCTATGAGGGTGTTGAGGGTCCCGTTACCTTTTTCTACATTCTACAACAGAATTATTTATCAAGAACGCATCAAAGTCTAAAGTCACCGATATAGCTTTCAAAATTAGCAAATTGAAGTGGCAGTGGGCGGGCCACATCACTCGTAGAACTGACAACCGTTGGGGAAGGAAGGTTTTCGAGTGGCGACCACGAACTGGAAGACGTAACACTGTGGACCGATGACCTGGTCAGAACCGTGGGAGCCGATGGATGAAAGAGGCAAACAGCTGCTCAAAGAGGCGCTTTTGGGGGAGGCCTGTGTTCAGCTGTGTTAATCTTGAGGCTGATGATGATGATGCAATTTTCACTACTTTATCTAAGTGATGATTGACAATTAAGTGGCATGCGGTTCAGGTGCGTATAGGTTCATAAAAATCCACAGATTTCCAGAAAATTATATATAACTTTTCCCAGATAATCTAATTATGCCACATCCTTGAACAAAATGTGTGTGAAATCAAGATCTTCGAGATTTATGGTGGTATGTCTCACTCGCACACATAAAATTCTCCTTACTTACTAGTAGAAGGAAGGACCTGAAATCAATTATATATGGCAGTAGAGAAGCCAAAGCATTTCTCTAAAATGACGGAGATATGCGAGTTCAAAACACACACGTGATTCATTTATTCTTTACAATAAAATGTACAAATAATTAAGTATGTTGAATACGCTAAGCAAACCAAGCTGCTTAAAATCATGAGACTATAAAATCGTATTCATTAACAACTTTGTTGCGGGAACCCGAAAGATAAGATCCAATGTTTTTCTTTGTATTTTCGATTATCCTACTAATTCCGTTAAATTGTCGCAAATATTGAAGGTTTTTCGACCCGCCCCGGCACACGTTAGTTGATTTTACCTCTTACCTAACCCGTGTAGCATGCTCACTTCCACCGCCATTCCAAATAATCATCATCATCAACCATCCTTCTTTATACTGTCTGTATTTATTTACCTCTTTACAGTTACCTATATACCGATATAAAAAAGAAAAGAGAGAAACTTGCGGTTGACAAGAGAGAGACGTCATTCAGAGCTTGGACGAGGCGGTGATCGACAAGGAAAAGCTAGATGAGGAAAGGACCTGGGCTGGAAGACAAAAAGAGGCTTTTCATCATCCTGACCGAGGCTCTGAATGGCTGCTGACTAGTGCTGACGCTACAGTAAGGCAGCTTGAGTGTCGCCATACCGGCCCGCGTGAGCGGTTCTTATAAGTGTGGACGTTTACGCCCGTACCCACGCATTGAAGCTGACGAAGACCGTGGGGCAGCTACACACATCGTCGTAGCCGCCGCCTCGTTGCAGCCACCACCCCGCAGTTACGTACTTACTAACAGCCACCGACCCATTTGTTGTCCCCTCTCTCTTTCTCTCTCTCTCTCTCTCTCTCTCTCTCTCTCTCTCTCTCTCTCTCTCTCTCCCTCTCCCCCTCTCTCTCTCTCCCCCCCCCCCTCTCTCTCTCTCTCTCTCTCTCTCTCTCTCTCTCCTCTCTCTCTCTCTCTCTCTCTCTCTCTCTCTCTCCTCTCTCTCTCTCTCTCTCTCTCTCTCTCTCTCTCTCTCTCTCTCTCTCTCTCTCTCTCTCACCATTTACCTGCGGTCTTCGTGCCCCCTTCAGCTAAAGAAATTGAGACTATTTAAGTGTACCTTACTTGTATTGATCTCTGTGTTATTTGTAATCTATTATTATATCTCACTGTTTACTCTAACGTGCTCTTTCTTTCAGACCTATTCTACTCTCCTATATACCTACTTCATGTAGCCGTCTCCCTCCAGGGTCTGATAAGGTAGGATTAGGACCTAGTCAGGCATCCTAGGACCCTGGGCGGAGCCGTAACGTGACACCCGGTTCAAGGAAAGAGGGCAGCCAGACGTAATAAGATAGGTGAAAAGGTTGAATGGCTTGGACGGCGAAGAAAGAAAGTGGCCGTCTGTCTTCTTACTATTGCTGGACAGGAATGAATACTTTGATGTTTTGTTACTTCTTTTTATTGTTAGTGTTAATAATAGAACGATATTTGGTTATCTATGCAAGCATGCACCATCAGGTAAGACGATGACAAATGCTTTCTCTAGAGACAATAATAAGAAAGATGGTGTACGGTGGGATTACGTGGAATATATACCACGGCATCAAAATAAATTCCAAATATATGTACTGTAACGATCCAGGGTATCTCGTGACGTCACAAATATAAGTAATGTTATCTCTATCATAAAAATATTTAAATCAAATCATTTCACATGTAAATAATAAAGCAAATATTCGTTTGATACTGCACTAACTGGTATAGGACATAGAGATAGGTGTAAAAGTAGGTATCTAAAGGTAAAATGAGGCAATAGTGAAAAGAATAAAAACTCTTTAATGATATTTCACACTAATAAGGTTCATTCTTAAAATCGCGAGCTAGCTGTCTAGAATGTGTCAAAGATTTTTCAAATAATTTAAGATTGGGAGATGTCAGTGGCAGTTGTGATTAGGAAATGAGAAGGAAAGATGACAAAATATAGTTTTTTTTCCAGGTTTATTGTATTACTAAAAGATGAAAAGATGTTCATGGAGTGAAGAAACTCAATCAGCAAGAAGAAACGGAGCAGCTCTATTTAAAAACAGGAATAATGAATTAATATTACCTAAGACCATCAGGTTCAAAGGGAGGTACTTCGCTATATTTAGCCTGTGGAAATTGAAAGGTGAAATCTTCTAATTCATTGTTAAGTAGGTGTAGTTCTTTAGTATTTGAAGATATACACAGACGGAAAATGTTTGCTGTTGAAAGTAGCGCTTTCCTTGTAAGTTGATGTTGAGTGCAGATGCTTATCGTAGGACAAGAACGTCGTGGGAAACACGCCGAGCGGGCGGATTGATGATGGTAGAAGGTTTTAATGTACAGAACGGAATGCGTAGAGCTTTCCTTGTAGGATGATGTTGAGTAAAAATGCTTATTGTAGGACAATATCGTTGTGGACATCTCGCTAAGCGGATGGTCTGATGATGGCAGGTGGTTTTAATGTACAGAAGGGAAAGTCAATGCTATTCTTTGCATATTTCCTAGTCGGCAGGAGCTTAGATGATGATGAGTGTAGATGCTTATTGTAACATAAGATCATCGTGGACATCACTCTAGGCGGACGGTTTGATGATGGCAGGGGATTTTATTGTAGAAGGGAAGGTAGTGCTATTTACTGCATATTTCCTTAGCCGGCAGAAGCCTAGCGTTATACACGAAGAAGATGAAAAATTTTATTTCACGCGGAGATGTAAAACATCGTGAATGTATTTGAATACTTATTTATCACTTTAGTTTGATATAATAATTTTTTTGACTTAATCCTAACTGGATAATTATTGGGAATATTGTTGTAGTTCGGTTTAGTATAAGTCAATAATTATTTTCTTAGCAGATTGTTGTTGTGATCACGGAGATGATCGAAAGATCTTATTCCCGCATGAAAATTGAAGCATACTTTGATGTATATTTATCATACTAATTTTATCATACAATAGCATACAATGTTGTCATGGATTCAGCAAAAGCAGGTAGAGTTTTCTTTCGTCGGATCATGAAAGAAACGCAGAGGTGGAGAGGAAATCTTTTCCCTATATATTTATTATGATAAAGATGATGATGGTGATGATGATGGTGTTGATGATAAATGATATTAATAATATACTTACAATACTTATACTTTTTTCTATGGAACAAACATAACTTTAATATTTTTCATAATGGTGAAATGGATTTTGGATATGTAGGTGTCTAGTGAGTTCAAGAAAAGCAGACTCAGTCTGAGAATCTATAAATGAATCAATGTTAATGTTTCGAAATAAATAATTTATAGTAATTAAAGCAAATAATATAGGTGTTATCAAAGTAAACAATGGGTAACGTTAGTAGGTATAATTCTTTAGGAAAATCGTTTGATAGTTAAAACATTATTACATTGACTAAAACGTGATAATTGAAGCTAAAGTAATATCGGCATTTTTTATGGCGGAAATTTAGGAAGGCTTTAGACTTTGGGCTGTATGAGATGAGGCAGGGGGGAAGTTCAGCTGGAAAGCTAACTTTAGGGTCTGTCATATACTGAATTTAGTACGTATTTGATAGACTCACAATAGTCTCACATTAGGTGATGATGGATAAGTATGAGGTTTTGCTTTGCTAACAAATTAACGTAGAGTTCCCTTGAATGTATTGAGGACGTATGCTGTTAGGGCTTGCTAAAAGATAATGTCCTCTCTGTCCCTAGTGTTTGAAGACAAAACTAGACATACTGACCTGGAATGAATAGTAACAAATAGTAAAATCAATTTCCCCAGCAGTGTCTTGAAAACCTCAAGTGGAGGAAATTTCTTACACAACATAGTGGAGGGCTGTCCCGTCAGGTGTCGAAGCTCACAGTTATGGAGCGGGGAGGTGCTCCGTAGCCGAATGTTATGATAAGCAGATAGATTGTCATGACTTCACTAATTTAAACAAACTTAGTTTCAGAATTAATGATTTGTTACGACATCTAATTTAAATCTTAGCTCTACACTTATTTACGTTTTATCTACGCTATATTTTCATCAATATGCGGTTTTATCGTGATTTACCTTAATTACATCTCAGGATTATGACTAGCATTCATAACATTCATCGATGTGGTAAAAGTTTAAACATTTCTTCGACTTAAAGCGTTTGAAAGTTATAATAGGAACAGTATTGAATTGATGCATAATATGGTTAAGATACGATTAATAGAATGGTAGAATGGGTTGTAACCATTTCCGGTAGGAATGATAACATTTTTGTAACTAGTGGGAATTTTGGGGTTGAATAGTGGGTAGAGTAACAAACGGGAATTTCATATTTTTTTAGGTAGTATTCGTTAAGAGATTCTGATATACACACTTGAAGTATGGTTTTGAAGTTCAATTATAGGTAGTATTTCAGGTTTTCTAAATTAGGTTAATGTGAGTCGTTTTGAAGCAATCTACGTTTTCAATATTTCCAGCAGATATAGGATTAGCGTTCATCATAGGTTCAGATTGCAAAGCTTAGAAAAATAAAGAAATTCCAGTCTACTAAATTGATCGCGTATTGAGTCGGTGTTAGTTAGGAATTGTCTCATTACTTTAAAAGGATTTGGATTACTACATTATCATAACGTACGGGTTCTACCACTTTTAGGAGATGATCACTTGGCCATAACAAATCTAAAACATAGAACAAACTTAGCTTAAACTTAGATTATTTCTAGGTTTTTCTATCAACAAGCTTAGGTTATTTCTGACGGTACTTAGTTTCTTCCTTTAGGTTATTCCTATATGTTATGCTTATGTTATATTTAGGTTCTTTTCAACGGTATTAGATTTGCTAGCGTTTATGTAATTGCAATTGATAGAATATTTAAACTTAGGTATTAAAGTTAAGTTAGTTATTAAAAATACAATTATATGAATTTAGAACGGGTAGATAGGGGGGGGGGGTGTTACAGTACGCAGTCTAGCTGATAGAAAAAATTCTACATCGTTAAATCAAAATAAAAATACCAAAACAATAAATCACTGCTAGGCAAAACCAATATTATTATCCGCGAGTGAAACCGCGAGGCGAAACCACATTAGTAATACATTAGTAATTATATATAAGTAGAATCATTCTACAGAAGATAGATAGGCCTATTCAAATAGACATGGCATGTCTCTACCACCCGCGGTAGCGGTACATACAGCGCGGCATCCCGCGCGGTATTCACCGGCTAGGGTGGAACTTTTACCGCCTAGGTAAGCAATATTCCCTCTTTTATTTGACAGGGGCTGAGGCTTATAACTCATCTACCTATGCGAAGCCTGGTAGGGTCACCCAGGTCAAGTACAATTTATAATTATGAGTTGACTCACTAAATTCACGTGATTTATTATCGTTATACGCAGAATTCTTATCTCTTGAATGGGATGACTTAGTTTTTATTTTCAACGTCAATAAAGAAGTTCACCCGCTTTTTTCATTGAATCAGTTAACTTAGTACTTGGTAATGTAGTACCTATTTATTAAATATCGACGTTAAATATGTTGAATCTGTTTTACCAGAATTATTATCGCTTACAGCTACTCCTTCCAGCAAGCTGCCAGTTTGTAATAATTACGTTTCCCGATGTCGCTGTGAAGAGCTTAGAAGTTCTGTTTTACCCCTTTTTGTCTAAGGGTAGATGATCCAGACCAGACCTAGCATGTGCACCGGGAGAAAGCTTGTCAGCGTCGTAAGAGTGAGACACACTTAGGCGCTGCTATAGCGTTGTCACGGTCTCACGAGAGAAAGAGTAGAGAAAATTTTGTCGCTACGCGCATGCTGCCTCAGCTGATGTATTTACGGCAATAGAAAGGAGGCAGGAGAAGCCTGCGTTCCTTCGTCAGTCCATCCATTCATCGTTTTCTCCTATGTTTTTCTCTTTCACTTCTCTCTTCCCATGAATAGGGTTAGGATGTACAACTAATTAACCCGTGTGAATCCGGGGCAGGTTAGCTAGTGAAGTAAATAAAACAAAATATAAATTATAGAAATCTAAAAGTATAATTATAGAAAATAATTTTATTGTCAAACAAAAGCGTGGTCACATTATTTGTTAATAGTATTTAAAACTAATTTATATGATCATAATTATTATATTTGGTAATAAGTATAATAAAATAGTAATAATTGTAATCCAAGTAATGAAATCAGTGCTTGCCAAAATCGTGACATATATATTTGGTAAATTTTAAAACAGTTGAGACTCCATTACGTACATTATGCGACAAATCCAGAAATTCTAATGATACGAGATGTTCCAATACGCTTTTAGATATTTTTTGTATGTTGTTGTGGTCTAAATACAGGACGGTAAGGCTCTTTAAACTCCCACTATCGAACTTAAGTTCCGTCAGCAAATTGCGTGATAAATCTAATATTTCTAGAGATACCAATGAAGCAAACGCTTTTTCAGACATATATTCGATTACATTTGAACTAAGGTTTAGTTTTTGCAAGTTAACCAAATTTTCAAAAGCGTTAGCTTGTATATTAGTAATATTTCCACCACTTAGATCAAGTTCTCGAACATCAATTCCATTGAAAATATTAGTTTTTAATGTACTCGCAAGAGCATTATTTTTGATATGGAATTCAGTTATAGAATTTTCTTTGAAACTGTTCTCTTCTATAGTATGGATTCGGTTGTCTGATATTGAAAGCCAGTGCAAGTTTTTCATACTTTTTAGTATTTCCTTTGTTATTGTTTCTATTTTATTGTGTCCTAAGTCTAGAATTTTTATATTTGGGCGCTTTTCGAAATAATCCTTATCGATTTTCTTTATGTTATTGTATCTAAGATTTAGCTTTTCCAAACTCATTTGTGGCACATAATAGGAATCATAATAGGAATGATAATAGGGACGATAATCCTCAAGTTCTTTTATCTCATTGTGTGATAAGGAAAGTTCTTGCAGCTTATATAACGGTAATACTGTTCTAAAGTAAGACAACCTGTTGTATGACAAGTCCAGTATCTGCAAACTATTTTCGACTCCGTCAAATGCATGTAAATAAATCACATCCAGTTGATTGTTCGATAAATTTAAATGCTGTATCCTATTATAATTATATAAAAAGTTCTTTGGAATTGCTGTGAGGGCATTGTAACTCAAATCTATTGATTGCACTGAAGAACTTCCATGTCGCTTATCTGTTCTTATCTCAGTTATATTATTGTGTGATAAATCTAATATATTTAAATGAGTCATTGGCAAAAAGTCGTTGAAGTTCACTCTGCTAATTTTATTGTTGGTTATCTTTAGTTCTTCTATTCTTTTTATATTAAACAACTCTCTAGGTATCGTAAATAATTCTCCTTTCTCCAAGTTTAGTTTTTTTATTACAAGGTCTGGGTCTGTCATATTTAAGACCAATAGGTTATTTTCTCTGGGGTTTTGGACGTTTAACGTCAAATATATAAAATTATTTCTTATTGGGAATTCATCCTGACATTTTTTTAATGTGAAGTAGACATAGTTTTGGCAATCCGCTTCATATTTGACCCACGATCTAGAAGAGCAGTATTCTCGCGTTGACACTGGACTATCACTTCTCCAGGTACAAGTGGTGCTTTCCACAAAGTTCTTGTATAATATGGGTAAGAGCACACCTGAAAGTTTAAAACAAAATGAGTCATTATTTATATTTATTTATCATTCCACAAAGAGCGATGCTCGAAGTTTCCCTGCGAGACAAGATCCGAAATGAGAAGAGCCACAAAGAAACCAAATTCACCGATATTTTAGTTTCTTAGGATATTGTGTGTGTATTTGGAATAAATGTTTTTTCTTTCTTTCTTTCTTTTATATAGACTTCTCAGAATTAACAGGTTGAAGTAGCAAATGGCAGGCCACATTGCTCGTAGAACTGACAACCGATGGGGATGAAAGGTTCTCGAGTGGCGACCACGAACGGAAGACGCAGCGTAGGCCCACTAGGTGGACCGACAATCTGGTCTGAACCATGGGGAGCCAATGGATGTATGAAGCAAGCAACCGCTCAAATACATACATATAAATACATAACTATAATACTACAATAAGACTATAATATCCAAAATGACGTAAGAATTATTTGAGTGAAGAGAAGAGCTGGAGGGGTGCAAATTATATTTCCCAATTTCATCATCATCAGTAGCCTAAAGACATCTACTGCTGTAACAGAGGCCTCTCTTAGAGTGCACCACTTTTAGCGGCTGCTCGCCTTCTGCATTAGGTTTTTGTAAGATCTTCGGTTCACGTAGTAAGGGGTCAGCCTATCAGTCTTCCACTTTGTGATCGCCGCTTGATAACCTTGCTTACCCATCTGTTGTCAGTTCTACGAACGATGTAGCCTGCCCATTGTTATTTCAGCTTGCTTTTCCTATTTTACTAGTAATTTTATGTAAGTATCCTTGTAAGTAAGCAATTTGCATAAGTTTGCCATTAATGTCAATGGGTTTGAGTAGGCCATACCACTCGTAGAACCAACAATCACTGGAGCAGAAAGGTTCTTGAGCGGTGAGCTGCCTCGAATACGCAGAGTGCTCAGCGCACTAGATGACCAACGATCAGTCAATAACACTACTAATAAAAATGAAATGCTCAATAAAGAATGTATTTACTTATTCAATTAGTACAGGTAAAAAGCATGTGACGTCATTAAACCGTTTATATAAAAGTTTGTTTACTGACTAACAAGTGCTATATGTTTTACAGTTAAAATTCTACGCTACTATATTGTTCAATTTAAAAAGTTATTACAGTGCGATGGACAGGCCACATTGCTCGTAGAACTGACAACCGATGCGGAAGAAAGGTTCTTGAGTGGCAACCACGAACGGGAAGATGCAGCATAGGCCCCCCACTAGATAGACAGACGATCTGGTGAAAACCACGGGGATCCGATGGATGGCAAGCAGCCGATTAATGTGGGGCTCTGTGAAATAAGCCTATGTTCAGCAGTGGACGTCTTATACCTGTTGATGATCATGCTGTATGTGGATAATCCAAGATAATTAGCTTAAATTCAAATAAAATTCTTACTTTTTTTGTATTAATGGTTGCCAAAATCATAGCACACATATTTTGAAGCTTTTAAAGCAACTGATGGGGCTTCACGGCGTATATTGAAAGATAAATCAAGAAATCCAGAAGAGACGAGACGTTCGAATATGTCTACGGACATCGTTTGTATATCGTTATGGTCTGCGTAAAGGAATGCAAGGCTCTTTAAACTTCCACAATCAAAATCTAGCTCCATTATTAGATTACGAGATAAATCTAATGTTTCTAGAGATTCCAATGAAGCAAACGCCTTCTCAGATATATATACGATCCCATTTGAACTAAGATTAAGAGTTTGTAAGTTTCTCATGTTAAATACATTATCTTCTAGACTAGTTATGTTTCCACCGCTTAGATCAAGGTCACTTGCATCGACTCCTTTAAACGTGTTCTCTTTTAATCTTCTTGTAAGATAATTACGTTCAATGTGAAATTCAGTTATACAATTTTCTTTAAAACTGTACTCTTCAATACTTTGTATACGGTTGTTTGCTATGGAAAGCCAGCGCAAATTTTTATTATTGCTGAGTGTTCGATTAGTAATTTTTTCTATTTTATTATGTCCTAAATCTAGAATTTTGAGGTTTGCGAGGCCTTGGAAAGAGGTTTGATTGATTGACTTTATGTTATTGTAACTGGCATTAAGATTTTCCAAATAGGGCATCGTTACATTGTTGAAATTAAGGTCTACTATATTGTTGTTGGATATCGAAAGTTCCTGTAGGTTATGTAGCTTTGTTAATACTCTTCCAATTTCAATCAGTTTATTGTATGATATGTCTATCGTCTTTAAGTAATTAGCGACTCCTTCAAACGTTAGTACACTTAGGCTGTCTATTTCATTGTGCGATAAGTTTAAATGCTTTAGTTCTCTGAAATGTCTCACAAAGTGGTCTGGTATCGTTTTGATGAGATTGTGACTTAGATCTATTGTATGTACTGAAGAAACTCCATATCGTTTATCTGTTTTTATCTCACTTATATTATTGTGTGATAAATTAATCATATTTAAAAGGTTCATCGGTAAAAAGTCGTTGAAGTTCACTGTGCTTATATTGTTGTGGGTTATCTTTAGTTCTTCTATTATTGTTATGTCAAAGAGCTCATTTGGTATCGTTGATAATTGTCCTTTTTCCAGGTTCAGTTTTACTATGGTAATGTCTGAGTCTGTCACATTTAAAACCAATAGGTTATTTTCTCTGGGGTCGTGTACGTTAAACGTTAAGTTGTATTTGATATTTCTTCGGATGCCATTGATAAATTCATCTTGGCATTTTTTTATGGTGAATTCAACATAGTTTTGGCAATCTACTAGTGCATTAGATGAGCAGTATTCCAGCGATGCTGGAGTGGCATTTCTCCAGGTGCAACTAGTGCTTTCCGTATATTCAGAGTTTAAAACGGTTAACAACACACCTGAAAGGTTAAAATAAAATAAATCCTTAACGATATCAAAATGTTTCTTGCGTCTCCCAAAATATACAGGTAGCATTTCGTTTACGTTTCACCTATGCCTAGCTTATCGCCATGCGTTGCGTATACGTTTCTCCTCTAAGTTAAAATGTCCAAACCACGATTTTTTAAATCCAACAGTCTTATTACTGGTTGGTAAACTGTAAAAATTAGACTATATGCTTTCGAACCTATTTTGCAAAACTTAGTCTACTAGGCGTCATTAAAATTATTGATACTATGCATATTTATCATTTATTTTATGTTGTTACCGTAACTATAAGTATTTAAATCATATTGTATTATTATTATACAAGGTGACCTTGAATTGGTATGTTATCCCGAAATGGGGGGACTAGGACCATGATACCTTATAAGTTGAAGGAGTCTTACTTGAAACTGGGTGTTTCCAAACTTCCATGGTAAAAAATAAATCCACTTGCGAAATTGCACGTGCGATCGCTACGAGAGTTACGATAAATTCATTTCTAACCACAGGTGGTTAAACTCATATCTGTGCACCCGGTCAAGGACGAAGTTCAACCATCCAGCTGCGCTAAGACTATCTTCGAACGTAAACTTTACATGGCATTTATTCAATGAAAAACTATTAATTTAGTAAAGTCGTAGAAGAAACATTGTCTAACTTGAGGTGTAGATTTACCCCATTTCGGGATAATATACCAATTCAAGGTCACCTTGTATTACATCATATCGTGTCATATCACATTATATAATTCTGTCAAGATAATGTATGTTATTTCATGTTCTGCAATTACTTGAATGGTCTTTCACAAGTGTATATAATGATATTCTTGCGTCATTTTGGATATTACATGAATTTTGCCTTTGAGTCTATTACTACCTAATTTTAAAAAAAGTGGTAGATGCATTTTAATTTTGTATTATTTGAAAAATCAACTTACATAGTGCCCAAACGTGACGACACATGGCAGCACCCTGACTAGAAGGTACGAACCGTTTCTATCTTTTAAAATAATTTATTTATCATAACACGGTTGTTCGACTCCGCTCTTGACAATCAAATAAGTAACCAAACAAATTTTATCAGTGTTTTAGTTTACACCAGGTCATAGGGCAAGTACATCTTGTAATTCTTTAATCAACTGACTCATTATAATATTTTATTTGACTTCTTATTTGATAAACATCATATGTATGTAAGAAACAGATTTTAAACAATATTATTACTTACTAAACAAAAAATAAATGGGCGCATAAAATAAAAATGCTTTATATTGACAATAAAAATATATTTACCGATTATGCATACATATTTTGTTATACAATAAAACTTAATTAAATTATTGCTATTAACAATGTTAATTATTATTTACACAATTTAATCATAATATTATAACACTGTTATATAAACATTGAATCATGATTTATAAAGATATAACTACAACGAATTAAAAAAAAACACCATCAATCATTATCGTTTACCACTTATCGCTTATAATTAGTACGGTGATGTTTGTGCTGTATGCTTAAGATTTTTTATAGCCGTTACTTAAATTTAATCATTACTTAAAATATTCATTCGCGTTTTTCTCGTGGTTTTTACGTTTCCGAGTTGACAGGACGTTTTTAAGCATTGTCATTGTTGTAACCTTTTTGAAATATCCACACCATATTTATTTTTTAATTATTCATTAAACTTAAATAAAATTGTTAGTACACCTTACACTACCAGTAAAGCTATGGTCACTAGTCAGCGCATACTTAGATTATGAAACATTGGGTTACAATTTTCTAAAATCTTTATTAATTTGATGATCTGCAACCTTCAACTCTGAAACTTTAACACTTGAAAAATCTTTAAAAAACAGTAGTAATATTATTGCCATCCAAAGACATCCTTTCAACAGTCGGTAGCAAGTTAATGTCAAAAGAGGTTAGTGCATTGCTTGAAATATTTAAAAAACTAATTGATTCAGGTCCATCGAAAACTCCAGATTGTATTGACGGCAACTTATTTCCGAACAAGTTCAGTATTTCAAACCGTTTTACACTCAAAAACGAACCATTCTGTATGTTAATCAACTCGTTCATACTTAAATCAAGATTAATAAGGGAAGACATATTTGGAAACGAATTTTGATCTATTATAACAATTTTATTATTGGCCAAATTTAATGTCCGTAGTAAACTAAGGTGACTAAAATACTCACTACGTATGCTGTTCAATTCGTTGTTACTTAAATTAATTTCTATAATGTTAGGTATGGTTGAAGAGTTAATATGGAAGGAATCAAGCTGGTTATTGGACAAGTCCAGAACATTTATACAATCAGTCCCTGAAAAGGCGTTGTAATCTATCTGTTTTAGTTGTCCAAAAGCAGAACTTATATTTATAAGAGAAGTCAATCCAAAAAAGGATTCATTTCGAAAATGAGTTGTTCTCGTTCTATCCATATTGATAGTTTTTAAAGATACCAATCCTGATAAGGCCTTACTTTCCAAAACATTAACAAAATTACTGCCTGTAAATTTTAATACTTGTACGTTTTTCAGTTTTGTAAATGAATGAACTTCTATTTCTTTAATAACGTTGTTGGATAAATCAAGTATTTCTAGAGAATTTAAGTTTTCGAAAACATTTTTGATAATTTTTTCAATATTATTGTGATTGGCGTACAGTGTTGTTAGATTTTGTAACATGAAAGTTTCAAAGTTAAGTTCATTCAGTTGATTATGTGACAAATCTAGTGTATTTAACGATACTTGGTCCATAAAAGCCAAAGAAGATATATTTCTTATAGAGTTTGAGCTCAGATTGAGTTTTTCTAGTTGAGATACATTCATAAAAGCCTTATCTTTGATATATGTTATGTTTCCGCCACTCAAATCAATTTCTCGAACATTAATACCTCTGAAAGTAGCTGTCTCAACAACTCCTTTAAGACAGTTTTTCTGCATAGAAAAATCAGTAATACTGGTTTCTTTAAAGCTATTCGCTTTTATAGAAGATATTCGGTTATTTGATAATAATAGCTTGTGTAATTTAGTATTATATTTAAATATATGGTTAGATACCTTTTCTATTTTATTGTTTTCTAAATTTAAATACTCTATATTGGTAAGATTTTCAAATGCATTATTATCAATCGTAGCTATATCATTATAAGCAAGATTCAACGCTTCTAAGTTTTTCAATGAATCAAAGTGGTTTTTAGCAAGATTAGTTATATTATTATGGTTTAACAACAGCATCTGCAGATTAGTTAACCTGGAGAATATATTTTTAATGCTAAATATTCTGTTAAAGGACATGTTTAGTGTTTTTAACTGAGAAATATCTTCAAATGCTAGAACATTGATATTGCTGATCCGATTATGCGCCAAGTCCAAATGTTGTAAACTCTTGTAATGTTTAAAAACATTATCTGGTATAACTTCAATGAGATTGTTACTTATATTTATAACTTGAACAGTCAAGTCAGCGTGACTTTCAGTGTTTTCTATAACATCAATCATATTGTAAGCTAAGTTAATATCGTCTAAACGATTCATCTTTTTAAAGTTTGAGAAATTCACTTGTTTCAATTTCGTGTTCGTTATATTAACTATCTGCAATGTAAGTATGTCAAATACATCCTTTGGTATGGCTGTCAGATTTCCACCAACTAAATTAAGCTTTTTTATATTTAAGCCAATATAGCCTGCGTTACAAATATGACAAAGTTCGTTCTCTCGAGGATTATTAACATTAATGGTCACATTATAATAATATCCCGTAGTTTCATGAAATGTACTATTATCTTCATCATAATCAAGTTCTGTCTCATGTGTGTAGCATTCTACAAATTTTTCAAAGATATAATTTTCACAATTTAGTTCGAGTTCCTTGTAGGAGTCACAGTAATGGAATTGAGCTGGAGTAGCTTGGTAATTTTTAAATTCACATGGAAAGTCCTTGTATGCTTCTATAACGTGATTTGTGAATACAACAGCGAGCACCACACCTGAAAAAAGATATTAAAATTATATACTAAAAAATATTATATAAAAATATATAATATTATATAAAAATATATAATATTTTTTATTTTTTTGTATTATAAAACGATTTAGAAAATGAAATACTTCTTTAGTAATTAAATTTCAGGCTTGAGACCACTTGTCACGGTGAAATATATCCTTGCTTGAGGGTTGGATGGATACGGATTCAACCTACGCTCACTATTCAAAAGTTTTTCTTTACAATTTAATCTGTTCTTTAGTAATGACTAACTGACCCAGCCAAATCGAATGGGATGATTAATTTTAAATCTTAACCCTGTTTATAAGTAAAAAAAAAAGCAAAAAGGAAAAATATAGGGGAAAAGGATAAATAGATGGGACGGCAAAATAAGGGAGGGAGGCGGAGCCTGCTTTCCTTCGCCGTCCAATTATTAGAAGAGCCGCCGTTTAATTATTAGAAGGCGATAGGCTTATGAGTATAAGTGAATAAAAAAAAATACAAACAAAAGGTCTTGGATAAAAATTGCTTCGTGCAAATCGCTCTTGGCCGTTTTAGAACCCAAAAAGTATCCTAAATATTATTCTGGAAAATTAGCTATTACCATACATTTCAAAGCAAAATCCGTTCAGTAGTTCCTGTGTGATGCGTGTTCAATGGGACAGACAGACAGACAAAAATTTCAATTAAAATTTTTCTATTTTTATATAGACTTATTTTCAGAAATTAGTATTAAACTATAGGCAGGTAAAAATATGAATAATAAAGCTTGAGTAATAAAGGCATATTGCCCGTTAAAAAAATTATGAATAATTAAGTCAAAACGTTACTTTCAACTAATCAGATTTCGATATAATAATATTCTACGTATCGTTCTTCTTGGATTCAGTTCCTAACGCAAGCTGTGGCGGGCTATACTGGGTGTAATTGAATTCATTAGCATCCTTTGAAACTAGGTACCTACTCTTGTGGGGCTAGCATGGATGGTAGAAAAAATTGTCTCTCCCCGTGTTATGTCACATTCTTCATACAATTTACTTGTCAAGTGGAGTAAAACAGGGAAGAGACAATTTTGTCTACCGTCCGTGCTAACCCTGCTGATACCGGTCACGTGTGGACCAAAATTTTTGAATTCTAACACATTGGTATGGTAATAATAATAACTCTAAAAAATGGAATAACTTACTTAATCTAATGCTACAATACAAAAAATTGGAATAATGGAGTAATGTTTTTAATTAGTGCATACAAGGTATAAAAACGTTCAAATGTATCTAAATCATCCGTGCCAACTGCGTTAGGCGCCGCGGCAATCTTAATAATTTTCATTAAAAATATTTTCATTTACACTCTTTACTCTTTAATAATCATCTATAAATGATGTACTATCATGGGCTCAATTTATGCTAATGATTAAATTACACCCTGTATAGTGACGAGAGTTTAGCCTGTTCACCAAAATGTATATCACTCGACAGTTCTCAAATCAAAATTGCAATAAAAAAGCTAGCCAAATAATTGGCTCAACGCATCAGCATTGCAGTTCAACGAGGCAATGCTGCCAGCATGTTTGGTACGCTACCTACCGGCAGTGGGCTGAAGCATTTCTGTCTATAGGCCATCCAGCCTGGTTTACAGATCAAAAATGTTATTTGTAGTAGTGTAGTACGATTTTTAAGGTGTAAACTACACTTAAAGGTGTATGTATCTATAAAGATAATTATAGTCCTTAAATTTTAACAACCAGCGGGATTTGATCCCGCGCCCTCCAACTCACCGGATTGGACGCTCTAACAACTGAACAATGCAGCTAGCGGTCAGGTAACCATATAGCTTAATTGGTAGAGCGTCCAATCCGCTGATTTGGAGGGCGCGGGTTCAAGTCCTGCTGGTTGCTATCTTGGTAGTGTAGTAGTTAGGTTTAATAAAGGCACATTAAAAACTTACATGTGGTCCGCCAATGCGAAATCATCGTAGAGTACCTATGGAAGGTATGTTTGTGATAGTCTCTAGTTTAATTTTAGTTAGCCAAGTATACTACTACCGCGTGATGAAGGTAACTATGATCAGCATCGCGACGTATAGCATAGAGCTCTTTATATAATCATCTATTATTAATTGAAGACGGCTAAGTGTGACTATACTTCGCACTGCAAGGGTTCCGGTGCTTTAAAAAACTTTTGCTGTCTCAATAAAAATTAAAGAATCGAATAAATACGCGATCATATTGTGTGCAAACACTAATGACGTGATAATATAATATTAGTAGATAGTATTAGTGTACTAGTTATAGTAACAATAGAAATTAAAATGGTAATTCAAAAAGCTCACCCACACCTCGTGGACCCATGAAAATCTCGCACGGTCCATTTCTCGAGGTCGTTTCTGCCACACACGTGCAAGATGTGGAATAAGCTTCCCTTTGAGGTGTTTCCGCTGAGCTGCAATATGGGGCACTTCAAACGACGGGTAAATAGAGTCCTCAAAGGTAGGCAACGCATCGGCTACGCCCCTGATGTTGTTGGGTGTCTATAGGCGACGGTAACTGCTTGCCATCAGGCGGGCAGTAAGCTTGTTTGTCTGTCCATGTTATAAAAAAATACTTATATTCTTTTTGCAGTCGAAGAGCGCAAAATACTTGTTCTGTGTCTGGGTGCTGTGGAAGCATGGTCCTCGTAGTTCCTGGGTCCCTAGATACAGGGAATCCTAGTTAGGGTCCAGGATAATAATAATAATAATAAATATTTATTTGACTAAAGAAATAATACAAAATGTAAAATAGGTATATCGAAGCTTGTTACAGTGTAAACAGGATACATTATGTAAAGGAACTCTGAATCCCACACTAGGACGACCTGTGTCGTGGGATTTAGTGCCTTCCGATATCAACATTTTATAAAATGTACGAGTTGACGTAACGCAAAAAATAATAAATAAATACATAAAAGTAAAAAAAGGTAACAAAGTAAAAAAAAAAAGTAAAATAAGTACATTTTGTGAAAAATAAACAAACAAGGCAAACATCTCAGTTTTGCGGTGGTGCATGGTGGTGTGTACTGTGTGCTGTGTGTTGTGTGTAGAAGATGAGAGGCGTGTTATACGAAGTTTGGCGTGGATCTATGTATTTATTTATTTATACTTCAGCACAAAACAATGAACAGAAGGTTCTCGAGTGGCGACCACGAACTGGAAGACGCAGCGTAGGCCGGCCCCCCACAAGGTGGACCGACGACCTGGTGAAAGCCGCGGGGAGCCGATGGATGCAGGAGGCGAGCGGCCGCTCTAAGTGGCGCTCCCTGGGGGAGGCCTATGTTCAGCAGTGGACGTCTTCAGGCTGTTAATGATGATGATGATGACAAAACAATGTACAAGGAGGACTTAACGCTATGAAGCAAGGTAGCGGTGCAGTACAATAGGCATGATGACTAAATTTTTTTTTTGGATAAGATAATTATATACCTCATAATTATATACCCACTTGTGAAAACAAAAATTAAATATCTCAACAAATGACCAAGTTACAAGCATTTTAAAAACCGGAATAGAAAGAGATAGGTCAAACGGCCAGTGACGTCAGAGGAAGGTCGTTTCAGTACCTCATTACTAAGCTGTGGTAGCTTTTCATACAATCTCTTTGGCATGTGGCGTCACGAGTAGATTTTTCATAGTAACTGTGGAGGAGCTCTGTTTCGCGAGAAAGGGACAGGAGATACCTCCTGTAGAAACTTTAAAAGCTTGTTACTCCGTGATTTATTTACTGATTTTGCTTATTTTTTCAATAACTGCATTCATTTTTAATCTTCTTTATGAAATTAATATTAACTTGTTCATTTTTAATAGTAGTCATCATGCCTATTACTTAAAGGTTGATGTAAAATCAAGAAACACGTATATTTATATATGTGATCGTTGGGCGTTATTGGGGTTATTATTATTAGATTAGATATACAATTACAAGCGGAATAGAATCAAAGATTCTATTATTGGTTTTCTTCAATATGTAAGTTTGTATATTACATGTTTGTATAACTTGGAAGGTAGGTATTTCTTGATACTTCGACACTTTTTACGTACTTATATCACAGCTGTCGTGCCAACAACAATAACCTTCGCTTACATCACAAAAGTATAAAACAACACTTTCATTTCATTTATTTATTTAATATTTATTTTTTAAATCTGCGCTACGTGGGTCCGTGCTCTTTGTTAATTTATCATTTTTTTTTATTTCATTGGACAATTGTCGTACACGAAATGACAATTAAATACTTAACCTATTTTTTTCGTTTTTTGTATTTTTTTTGTTTTTTTATGTCATTTATTTATTTATAAGCATTTAACGGTATTTAACGTGACGATGGTAAGAGGCCTGATGGTATGACGTTAATCCCGTGGAGCCGTGGAAGGCCTCTGGTGTGGGATGCTACCTGCGTTGACACGCTAGCGCCTTCCCACGTTAACAACTCAGCTCGGGCGGCATGCGCAGCGGCTGAAGCTGCAGAAGACCTCAAACGGAGGAAGTATGAATCCTTAGGCGATGGATACATATTTGCTCCGTTTGGGGTTGAAACAATGGGTCCCTGAGGCCCACAGGCGCGGCTTCTAGTCAAGGAGCTGTCCAGACGGCTGGTCGACCTAACACGTGACCAAAGGGCTGGCGCATACCTCGGCTAACTAATCAGGTTGGCAATACAACGAGGGAATGTCGCCAGCTTTTTGGGCACGCTCCCCGCAAAAAGCAACCTAAATTCTGTGTTTTATCTATAGTATTTTTTTTGCGGCATAGCTTTATTTTTCGATAGGGTTTTCGTTTTTAGTTAGGTGTAAACATTTATTAAGATAGGTTTAAAGTATATTTAAGTTGTTTAGTTTAGTGTATATATATTGTTATTTAAGTTTTTGTACTAATAAAAGCATAAACTTACATTATCATTTACAATTGCAAAATAATTCAAAATATAGCTAGCAGCGCTGCTGACGCGCGTCTGTCGCTGAAATATTATATTATTATACATAATTATAAATATTAATTATATAATGAAATTGTAAAATAGACTTCACATACTTTTATTTAATTTTATTTCTTATTGGAAGTTTGGTACCAGTGAGCTTGTCCGCGCAAAATTCATCTATGTCATTTTATGCTCGTTTGAGCAGTAGCGTCTTTAACCTACTGGTAAACAAGCTGGTGCTCGGTGCATTGGTAATGCTTGCAGTTACTTGCAACACTGCTGCCAGAAAACAAAAAATTTGTTCCGTTTTTACTCTTTTTCACCAGGCTGTAGTAAGGGTTCGTTCTTAGCTTTTCGGTGCGGAACCATAAAATTCGACTCATGTATAGTTACCTATACCTAATACAGTTTCCGGTTTATATAGACTTGTAAACAAGGTTTTCCCAACTATTCAAATGTTATTGTTTTATAAACACATTGTTAGCTATTATTGTACAGGATGTTATTGAATTCATTAGCATCCTTTGAAACTAAGCACCTTACTCCTGACACCGGTCACGTGTGGACCAACATTTATGAAATCAAACGTTTTGACTTTGGTATTAATTATAAGACTAGAGAATAAGATAACCAACTTAATCAACTACTGTAGTATACAAATAACAAAAGAAAAATTAAGCACGGGTCTTAATCCTTGCATACATTTTAACAAAAAATGTAAAATTATCAAAATTATTTGCGCCAACTACGTTAGACTCCGGCAATATTCATGAGATAATTTATGAGTTTCGGAAGTCACTATTCTAATATGCCACAAGCGTCTACTGAAAACAATCTACTACCTTAGCGCAACGTAATAAGAATGAGCTATGCCTACTTGTCATTGTAGTAGGTACGTATTGCGCGTTTGCGCGCCGCAGTTTTTTGTTAGTAATCATATTTTTAATAGCAGTTTCAAATTTATTTTTATTTTTCATTCGATCTCTTCTTTTCTCTATAAAATCCACCAAAAAATGATGTACAACTACATACTCAATTTATGCCAATGAATTCAATAACATCCTGTACATTACTGATAACCTTTCTGGGGTTTTTTCATTAATCAGGTTGAACTTAAAAATAAATAACGCGATTGGAGGAAGTTGTTTATGTAGTGTTACTGATAATAGTAATTAAGCACGCTTTCCGGTGAAGTCATCATCACCACCGCCATCATCATCATCATCGTCATCACCACCATCATCATCAGCCTGAAGACGTCCACTGCTGAACAAAGAATTCCCCGACGGAGCATCACATTGAGCAGCTGCTTGCCTCCTGCACCCATCGGCTCACCACTATTCTGACCAGACCCACCTGCGAGTATTTTTTTATGAGAAAAATTATGTGACTACCGCCGACCGTCATTCACCTGATGTTAAGCGACACGGCTGCCCTAACAGTTGCGGTGTCACTCGGAACTTTAACATAGTTAAAGTTTCGCGTGACACTGCATTGCCCACGTCATCCTGTGACAGCACAGTCTAGTAGGTAATAATATTACTAGGCTCTGAGATCAAGTCAGAAAGTATCATTTGTAATTATGAATTTAAAAAAAAATCATATCACCTCACACACACATTATTAGCTGGAAGATGACAACTGCTAGACATAGATGATAGTCCTCCCCTATAAAATTCTACTTCGGTCGCATCATAGGAGGTAATTTTCCTGAATCACCAGGGTTTAGTCATTGCAGATTTTAATGTACTGAGGAGCGTGCTGCTGCCCATTTCCTGGATATTCCCTTAGCCGGCTCTTACGGCACCCACGGGAAGAGATGGGGCGGTCCTATTCTCACCCCAGGACCACACGGTTCATCCATCTGTCATACAAATTTGGTCAAATACATTTAACTTTTGACTGAGTTCTGCCTTCAGAATTGTATGTATGCTGTGGGTTCGATTCCCACCCGGGACTAACATTTTTTATTTATATGTATGTACATTTCACACAGCGCCAAACTAAACAAAGTTTGTACTATGGGAACCAGATAACTGATATAATACTTAGATACTTTTTTGTTTTGTAAATACATACATAGAATACAATATAACACCCAGACGCAGAAAAAACATCACATTAATGTTTGTCCTGGGTAGGCATCGAACCAATAGCCCTCAGTTCAGCATAGCGATTCAGGAGACCTCAGCGCTGAGCCTCAGCGCTGAGGCCTCGATTCAACCAACTTTTATTTGAAAATAGAACGGAAGTAGCGTCATCGTTTCTGCAAAAGGCATGAGCTAGGGGAGAGCTTTCCGTTCTATTTTCAAATAAGAGTTGGTTGAATCGAGGCCTCAGCGCTGAGGCTCAGCGCTGAGGTCTCCTGAATCGCTATGCTGAAGGCAGGGCTACTACCAACTGAGCTATCGGGCCCGTCGGGGATTTGTGTGATGTGAACATCGATGTTTATTTGGTGTCTGGTTGTTATATTGTATTCTATGTATGTATTTACAAACAAAAAGTATCAAAGTATTGTATTAGTTATCTGGTTGCCATAGTACAAGCTATGCTTAGTTTGGGACTAGATGGTGCTGTGTAAAATGTTCACACATATTAAACTGTAGTCACGTTAGATACAGACAGATATACTTGGCACCACCATGAACTAATGTGTTAAGATACGAAGTGAGCACAAAAGAGTGTTTGATTTTTTTACTGGATCCAGGTATCTGCTAATGTTGGATGCAATAATATGGAAGAAGCTTTTTATTGTATTATCTTTAATACTATGCCCTTTTTGTCAAGCGTGAAGCTGAAATATTCGGCTAAATGCGAGTCGGACTCGCGCACGGAGGGTGCCGTAACATTATCTATAAAAACGAAAAAAAAATACGTTTGTTGTATGGGAGCCCACGTGAATATTTATTTTATTCTTATTTGCCTACACGAGAAGAAGAAGAATTCTTTTTTTAGTATTTGTTGTTATAGTGGCAATAGAAATACATATCTGTAAAACTCTAACTGTCTAACTATCACGGTTCATGAGATACAGCCTTGTGACAGACGGATAGACAGACAGACTGACAGCGGAGTCTTAGTAATAGGGTTCGCTTTACCCTTTCGGTACGGATCCCTAAAAATAAAATCGTAACATTTTCATATAACAAGTGATATTTGTACCTGGTTCTCCTTATTACTAGATCTGATACTCTGCTATTCAGTACAAAAAATAGAACTAATAGTTCGTAATTGCACTAATTCTTGTGCCTGTGAAACTAAGTTGTCTTAGTTTAGTTACCAGAATATATTATAGTTAAAAATTATGCGTCTTACCACAAAAGATTTGGACGCGCCATACACACTCGTTGAACAGTTGTTTCATGAATTCTATACCACAAATCTGCGCCTAACACTCGTTTAAGATAGACGGGCGTTAAACGCGTGCTAAAATTTAAACATCCTCAACCCTTAGTTTAAGAGGTGTTTAGCTGTCGTCTTGCCTTAATTTTGAATAAAAAACTACTTACCTTAAAAAGTATCGTGAAGTTTTTGGATAATATATAAAGATATTTTTTATTATATTAATACACAAGATGAATGAGTATACCCGTTTCAATATTATGATGAATAGGTATCATTTCAAAAAGCTATACAAGTTAACAATAGATTTCGTCCGTACAATAACTTTAGATTGGGTAAAAGTTATGCAATTTGATCCTCATGGTCGATCTATACATAAGCTCGGCATAAAAATGAATCCTAAAACTGAACTGAACCCACATATTATTATCCTACATCGCACTTTGTCAGTGACCAACCTCAAAGAACAATACAGAAATACTAATGGCGGGGCGAATGAGGCATACCTGCCCTGCCCTTTATTTTGGGGCACCCCACGCACACCAGCGCTGTCACCATAACACATACAGTCAAACTTCACGCTAATAACATTCCGTTTTTTCTATGGTCAATGATGGTTAATGATGATGATGATGACAAAACAATGTACAAGGAGGACT
Source organism: Ennomos erosarius (assembly GCA_963580505.1). NCBI lineage: Eukaryota > Metazoa > Arthropoda > Insecta > Lepidoptera > Geometridae > Ennomos > Ennomos erosarius. The sequence goes on along the minus strand of OY757003.1, from coordinate 8,335,719 downwards.
TAACGCTATGAAGCAAGGTAGCGGTGCAGTACAATAGGCATGATGACTAAATTTTTTTTTTGGATAAGATAATTATATACCTCATAATTATATACCCACTTGTGAAAACAAAAATTAAATATCTCAACAAATGACCAAGTTACAAGCATTTTAAAAACCGGAATAGAAAGAGATAGGTCAAACGGCCAGTGACGTCAGAGGAAGGTCGTTTCAGTACCTCATTACTAAGCTGTGGTAGCTTTTCATACAATCTCTTTGGCATGTGGCGTCACGAGTAGATTTTTCATAGTAACTGTGGAGGAGCTCTGTTTCGCGAGAAAGGGACAGGAGATACCTCCTGTAGAAACTTTAAAAGCTTGTTACTCCGTGATTTATTTACTGATTTTGCTTATTTTTTCAATAACTGCATTCATTTTTAATCTTCTTTATGAAATTAATATTAACTTGTTCATTTTTAATAGTAGTCATCATGCCTATTACTTAAAGGTTGATGTAAAATCAAGAAACACGTATATTTATATATGTGATCGTTGGGCGTTATTGGGGTTATTATTATTAGATTAGATATACAATTACAAGCGGAATAGAATCAAAGATTCTATTATTGGTTTTCTTCAATATGTAAGTTTGTATATTACATGTTTGTATAACTTGGAAGGTAGGTATTTCTTGATACTTCGACACTTTTTACGTACTTATATCACAGCTGTCGTGCCAACAACAATAACCTTCGCTTACATCACAAAAGTATAAAACAACACTTTCATTTCATTTATTTATTTAATATTTATTTTTTAAATCTGCGCTACGTGGGTCCGTGCTCTTTGTTAATTTATCATTTTTTTTTATTTCATTGGACAATTGTCGTACACGAAATGACAATTAAATACTTAACCTATTTTTTTCGTTTTTTGTATTTTTTTTGTTTTTTTATGTCATTTATTTATTTATAAGCATTTAACGGTATTTAACGTGACGATGGTAAGAGGCCTGATGGTATGACGTTAATCCCGTGGAGCCGTGGAAGGCCTCTGGTGTGGGATGCTACCTGCGTTGACACGCTAGCGCCTTCCCACGTTAACAACTCAGCTCGGGCGGCATGCGCAGCGGCTGAAGCTGCAGAAGACCTCAAACGGAGGAAGTATGAATCCTTAGGCGATGGATACATATTTGCTCCGTTTGGGGTTGAAACAATGGGTCCCTGAGGCCCACAGGCGCGGCTTCTAGTCAAGGAGCTGTCCAGACGGCTGGTCGACCTAACACGTGACCAAAGGGCTGGCGCATACCTCGGCTAACTAATCAGGTTGGCAATACAACGAGGGAATGTCGCCAGCTTTTTGGGCACGCTCCCCGCAAAAAGCAACCTAAATTCTGTGTTTTATCTATAGTATTTTTTTTGCGGCATAGCTTTATTTTTCGATAGGGTTTTCGTTTTTAGTTAGGTGTAAACATTTATTAAGATAGGTTTAAAGTATATTTAAGTTGTTTAGTTTAGTGTATATATATTGTTATTTAAGTTTTTGTACTAATAAAAGCATAAACTTACATTATCATTTACAATTGCAAAATAATTCAAAATATAGCTAGCAGCGCTGCTGACGCGCGTCTGTCGCTGAAATATTATATTATTATACATAATTATAAATATTAATTATATAATGAAATTGTAAAATAGACTTCACATACTTTTATTTAATTTTATTTCTTATTGGAAGTTTGGTACCAGTGAGCTTGTCCGCGCAAAATTCATCTATGTCATTTTATGCTCGTTTGAGCAGTAGCGTCTTTAACCTACTGGTAAACAAGCTGGTGCTCGGTGCATTGGTAATGCTTGCAGTTACTTGCAACACTGCTGCCAGAAAACAAAAAATTTGTTCCGTTTTTACTCTTTTTCACCAGGCTGTAGTAAGGGTTCGTTCTTAGCTTTTCGGTGCGGAACCATAAAATTCGACTCATGTATAGTTACCTATACCTAATACAGTTTCCGGTTTATATAGACTTGTAAACAAGGTTTTCCCAACTATTCAAATGTTATTGTTTTATAAACACATTGTTAGCTATTATTGTACAGGATGTTATTGAATTCATTAGCATCCTTTGAAACTAAGCACCTTACTCCTGACACCGGTCACGTGTGGACCAACATTTATGAAATCAAACGTTTTGACTTTGGTATTAATTATAAGACTAGAGAATAAGATAACCAACTTAATCAACTACTGTAGTATACAAATAACAAAAGAAAAATTAAGCACGGGTCTTAATCCTTGCATACATTTTAACAAAAAATGTAAAATTATCAAAATTATTTGCGCCAACTACGTTAGACTCCGGCAATATTCATGAGATAATTTATGAGTTTCGGAAGTCACTATTCTAATATGCCACAAGCGTCTACTGAAAACAATCTACTACCTTAGCGCAACGTAATAAGAATGAGCTATGCCTACTTGTCATTGTAGTAGGTACGTATTGCGCGTTTGCGCGCCGCAGTTTTTTGTTAGTAATCATATTTTTAATAGCAGTTTCAAATTTATTTTTATTTTTCATTCGATCTCTTCTTTTCTCTATAAAATCCACCAAAAAATGATGTACAACTACATACTCAATTTATGCCAATGAATTCAATAACATCCTGTACATTACTGATAACCTTTCTGGGGTTTTTTCATTAATCAGGTTGAACTTAAAAATAAATAACGCGATTGGAGGAAGTTGTTTATGTAGTGTTACTGATAATAGTAATTAAGCACGCTTTCCGGTGAAGTCATCATCACCACCGCCATCATCATCATCATCGTCATCACCACCATCATCATCAGCCTGAAGACGTCCACTGCTGAACAAAGAATTCCCCGACGGAGCATCACATTGAGCAGCTGCTTGCCTCCTGCACCCATCGGCTCACCACTATTCTGACCAGACCCACCTGCGAGTATTTTTTTATGAGAAAAATTATGTGACTACCGCCGACCGTCATTCACCTGATGTTAAGCGACACGGCTGCCCTAACAGTTGCGGTGTCACTCGGAACTTTAACATAGTTAAAGTTTCGCGTGACACTGCATTGCCCACGTCATCCTGTGACAGCACAGTCTAGTAGGTAATAATATTACTAGGCTCTGAGATCAAGTCAGAAAGTATCATTTGTAATTATGAATTTAAAAAAAAATCATATCACCTCACACACACATTATTAGCTGGAAGATGACAACTGCTAGACATAGATGATAGTCCTCCCCTATAAAATTCTACTTCGGTCGCATCATAGGAGGTAATTTTCCTGAATCACCAGGGTTTAGTCATTGCAGATTTTAATGTACTGAGGAGCGTGCTGCTGCCCATTTCCTGGATATTCCCTTAGCCGGCTCTTACGGCACCCACGGGAAGAGATGGGGCGGTCCTATTCTCACCCCAGGACCACACGGTTCATCCATCTGTCATACAAATTTGGTCAAATACATTTAACTTTTGACTGAGTTCTGCCTTCAGAATTGTATGTATGCTGTGGGTTCGATTCCCACCCGGGACTAACATTTTTTATTTATATGTATGTACATTTCACACAGCGCCAAACTAAACAAAGTTTGTACTATGGGAACCAGATAACTGATATAATACTTAGATACTTTTTTGTTTTGTAAATACATACATAGAATACAATATAACACCCAGACGCAGAAAAAACATCACATTAATGTTTGTCCTGGGTAGGCATCGAACCAATAGCCCTCAGTTCAGCATAGCGATTCAGGAGACCTCAGCGCTGAGCCTCAGCGCTGAGGCCTCGATTCAACCAACTTTTATTTGAAAATAGAACGGAAGTAGCGTCATCGTTTCTGCAAAAGGCATGAGCTAGGGGAGAGCTTTCCGTTCTATTTTCAAATAAGAGTTGGTTGAATCGAGGCCTCAGCGCTGAGGCTCAGCGCTGAGGTCTCCTGAATCGCTATGCTGAAGGCAGGGCTACTACCAACTGAGCTATCGGGCCCGTCGGGGATTTGTGTGATGTGAACATCGATGTTTATTTGGTGTCTGGTTGTTATATTGTATTCTATGTATGTATTTACAAACAAAAAGTATCAAAGTATTGTATTAGTTATCTGGTTGCCATAGTACAAGCTATGCTTAGTTTGGGACTAGATGGTGCTGTGTAAAATGTTCACACATATTAAACTGTAGTCACGTTAGATACAGACAGATATACTTGGCACCACCATGAACTAATGTGTTAAGATACGAAGTGAGCACAAAAGAGTGTTTGATTTTTTTACTGGATCCAGGTATCTGCTAATGTTGGATGCAATAATATGGAAGAAGCTTTTTATTGTATTATCTTTAATACTATGCCCTTTTTGTCAAGCGTGAAGCTGAAATATTCGGCTAAATGCGAGTCGGACTCGCGCACGGAGGGTGCCGTAACATTATCTATAAAAACGAAAAAAAAATACGTTTGTTGTATGGGAGCCCACGTGAATATTTATTTTATTCTTATTTGCCTACACGAGAAGAAGAAGAATTCTTTTTTTAGTATTTGTTGTTATAGTGGCAATAGAAATACATATCTGTAAAACTCTAACTGTCTAACTATCACGGTTCATGAGATACAGCCTTGTGACAGACGGATAGACAGACAGACTGACAGCGGAGTCTTAGTAATAGGGTTCGCTTTACCCTTTCGGTACGGATCCCTAAAAATAAAATCGTAACATTTTCATATAACAAGTGATATTTGTACCTGGTTCTCCTTATTACTAGATCTGATACTCTGCTATTCAGTACAAAAAATAGAACTAATAGTTCGTAATTGCACTAATTCTTGTGCCTGTGAAACTAAGTTGTCTTAGTTTAGTTACCAGAATATATTATAGTTAAAAATTATGCGTCTTACCACAAAAGATTTGGACGCGCCATACACACTCGTTGAACAGTTGTTTCATGAATTCTATACCACAAATCTGCGCCTAACACTCGTTTAAGATAGACGGGCGTTAAACGCGTGCTAAAATTTAAACATCCTCAACCCTTAGTTTAAGAGGTGTTTAGCTGTCGTCTTGCCTTAATTTTGAATAAAAAACTACTTACCTTAAAAAGTATCGTGAAGTTTTTGGATAATATATAAAGATATTTTTTATTATATTAATACACAAGATGAATGAGTATACCCGTTTCAATATTATGATGAATAGGTATCATTTCAAAAAGCTATACAAGTTAACAATAGATTTCGTCCGTACAATAACTTTAGATTGGGTAAAAGTTATGCAATTTGATCCTCATGGTCGATCTATACATAAGCTCGGCATAAAAATGAATCCTAAAACTGAACTGAACCCACATATTATTATCCTACATCGCACTTTGTCAGTGACCAACCTCAAAGAACAATACAGAAATACTAATGGCGGGGCGAATGAGGCATACCTGCCCTGCCCTTTATTTTGGGGCACCCCACGCACACCAGCGCTGTCACCATAACACATACAGTCAAACTTCACGCTAATAACATTCCGTTTTTTCTATGGTCACAGCTATGACGCTAACATGTATTGGATTTACAAAATGAGTTCTGCGCGGAATGAAACGTCTCGCATGATGTTTGCTTATTAAAAAAAGGTGGATCGAGTTAGACAGTGTTTAAGTAAACACGGTATAAACATGGTTTTGTAGTGACAAAAATAAAACATTTAAGGAGCATTTAACTTTTAGACGCTGTCTAACTAAACATTTGTATAAGCGATGTTTAAAATTATGCTTGTGGTAAGACGGTATATTACTGACATAAACACCAGGTTAGCTTCACCATTGGGGGTTTTATGCGAGATAATATTCGAAAAGAAAACTAAGCTCTTAGAATCAGCAAGTAAAAGTGGCAGTAAGCAGGCCACATTGCTCGTAGACCTGACAACCGATGGGGAAGAAAGGTTCTTGAGTGGTGACCATGAACCGAAAGACGCAGCGTAGACCGTTCCCCACTAGTTAGACCAACCATTTGGCTAAAGCCTCGCAGGGCCGATGGATGCAGGAGGCGAGCAGCTACTAAAACTGGTGCCCTATGGTGAAGGCCTATGTTCAGCAGTGAACGTCTTCAGGCTGGTGATAATTATGATAATGATGATGATGATTCGTTTTATAAACCAAAATAATTTTATAAAAGCCGTGTCCACTGTAACCTACTTTTAAACCGCACTCCCACTCCGTAGAGGCTCTACACCGTAGCACCGCATTATTAAAACGCTCGTAGCTCGTAGCCGCAGCCGTAGCTCGTAACGCCGTTGCTCGTAACGTCCGTTTGATTGTACGATTTGTCGTACGAATGTATGTTTTAATATAAATGGGTAAGGTGTGGGCGGAAAGCTTTGTTAAGGAAGTTGTTAAGATAAATACTTGGTAGCAAAGTAGAAAAAATGTAGTAATTAAGGATGGTCTGTGTTTTCTTTTTTTTTTTGTTATGTGCTTAGGGAAAGATAGAAAATAGAAATAGAATTAAGATTCATATGAAAGATAGATCCTACACAGAAATGGCTTTATTGCACAAAAATACTCTTAGGTAGATAATAGGTACATTTAAGGCGCTGAATGCACCCAAATCGACTATTTTGAACGTGATTGTCTCAAAATGTAAACCATTTACAGGATTAAAAAAATACACAATAATACTGGTCATATCTTCTATCCATTTGCAGAAACCGAAACACAATTACGAAAAGTTTTCTCGATAAAAAAAACGTGAAGTAACCTCTACAAAAGCATTCAAACGCTCTAAAATGTTAAATTATAATACGACACTCCATTGAAATAAATCATAGTGATAAGTTATGTTTCAATGCTCTCTGTAAGCTTATTATTTTAATGACAATAAATGTTTATTTTATAACTAATTATTTGTACCAAAAAGTGGAAAAGTCGAAGTGCAACGCAACGTAATCGCCATATTTTTGCGATAAAGCGACCCTATTTAATACAAAATACGGTTCATGTTCGACTGTTGTAATAGTGCTCGTATTGGGTCCTGTCAGAGTCTTAATCGACCTTAACTTCTGAAATACCAGCATTGAGATGACAATTGAACAACGATGCATGCGTGTCCGATATCGGGTCACTGGGGATTTAAGTGTTCATAGTAGAAAGAATTCTCTTCGAGTTAACTTCAGCTGGCAACCACAAGGTTCATGTTTAATGGCATTATTATTTCAAGGTTACAATAATATTGTTCGAATTCGTACTTCGTATGAACTTATAAAGTATCCCTGCGTGTGAACGAGACGTCTACATTTTTATATGGCGTTATCACTATCGCACGTCAGTGTCAACATGATGTAAAGGTATGACATGACAGTTGTATTTGAGTGAACAATTTAACGTAACGTCATCAAAACTGCTCTGGCTCTGCAACATTAAAGTATTCTTACTTTTATGTAATTTGTCAATGTATGATTGAAGTAATATTGAAGTAATAATGCTATAAGCCCTTGTGTGACCCCTCTGAATGATTAATATTTCTATCTGTCTATCTAATATTTGAAACGTGATTTTTTTGCTCGTCTTTATAAATAACGGTACGGAACCTTTCGTGCGCGAGTCTGACTCAGCACTTCGTTGTTTATTATAATTAAAGTGGGCAATGCGCTCAAAATACCAGCAGCATTGCCTTGTTGAGTGGCAATGGCAAACCTTTGGACCAAGTAGAGGCCAGAATTTATATATTTAGTTTATTTTAGCAACATTAATTAAACAGCGACGCTAAAATGACCACTTTTTGATATTAATATTGCAATTTGGTGAGACCGATAACCGCACCACTTACGCTTATTAATGTCTGCAATTCATAAGCAGGAGCGGGTAAAGTTTCTCAACTATATTTTTTCGATTAGCATGAAGTCTTATATCGTAAAATATATACAACAAGCTTACATCTGAACAAATATATATTATTATATCGTATTCTATGTATGTATTTACAAACAAAAAAGGATCTATGTATTGTAACAGTTGTCTGGTTCTCATAATTCTTAGTTTTGGGCTAGATGGCGCTGTGTGAAAAATGTCCACTCTTATTAAAAAAAAATAGAGAATAAACTCGTCATATAAAGTCACGTTAAAAGGACCGGTCTTGATATTTGAGAATATTGCCGTCGCTCTGCTCTCCGCACGTATGATAGAGACAACATGAGTGAATTTACCTACATTTTAGGGTTTTGGGTGAAAACAGTTTTCACCCTCTAAATTTTAACTAAATTTTTCGATTGCTATGTCAATCGTCTGAATAGATCATAACGTATGCTTGTTGGCTTGATTTTTTTGAAAATATGTTTCGTGTTCAAATTACGACAAAATTTTTTCGTCAAAATTGTGACGCCTTTTTGGTTCTTGTAAGTTAGACCATATTTTATGTAGCGGCTCAGCTTAGATGCAATTTGGGCAGCCCGCTGTGAACGGACCGACCCAACGAAGTTATTAAGTACGTACGGACGAATAGATGCATAGTTTTATATGTATAGATTCATAATACATTTTAGTTTAGACTAACATCGCTATAAATACAAACTAAAATAAGAATAATCTAGTGTAATTCCGTTAAAAATTTGCGGAAATTGGCGGAATTAGAAATTGCACTAGATATCAAGTTTCATTTCGTATTTACGATGAACTTCCGTAATGTCACGCTTATTAGCTGTAAAAATCGACATAATTATCTCTTCTCTGTAACGGATTAATATAACCCATTAAAAGGCGACCATAGACATTCAAACAATAAAAATCATTTAAAATTGAAATTTTAAATTTTTCCTGCTTTCAGACCTTTGACTACAAAAACTAGATTCGAAGCTCAAGCGTTCGTCTTCCGAATCAGAATACACAGCACTCTAGCACAGCTTCAAACGGTATTTGCATTGTATATTTTAATTTGTCATTCACTGAATAAATTGGAAAGAGTGTAAAGATTCAAAAAGATCGTAGAGCCAAGAACAATGTAGATAACGTAGTCCATGCTGAAAGAATGACTGACCTGATAGCTCAGTTGGTAGCAGCTCTGACTTCTGAATTGTAGGCTGTGAGTTCGATTCCCAAGCGGGACAAACATTTGTGTGATGAACATCGATGTTCATTCTGTTTCTGGGTGTTATATTTTATTCTATGTACTATTTATGTAGAGGATAGATAAGTTCTAATACCGTTCCCACATCCATTAACTTTTCATGCGTTTGAAACGACTGTGCCCTGCACAGGAAACGTATTTTTTTTTATTTTTATAATATGCAGCTTAATGTTGTTTCGGTAGTTTAGTTTAAGCCAAGGTATTATGTTATTATCTGTGCATATAAATAGTATATTATTTAAATACATGGCGTTAGCGTAACATTCTTTTATGAGAATGAATCACGTGACGAGGCATCTAATGTTAAGCGACACGGCTGCCCATAACAGTTGCAATGCCACTCGAAACTTTAAAATAATAAAGTTTAGTGTGATACTGCGCCGCGCACGTCACCCTGAGACATCAGATTACTAGACTGTGAGGTCAGGTCATAAAGTCTCATCTGCCCTGTTATGTCACTAGCTACAATGCCCTTCAAACCAGCACACACCTGTAGACGTACTTTTCAGATAGGTCCTACCACCTAATAAACAGTTATTATATACATTCTTGTGTTTCTTCCAAAAAAGAACTTAAACCCCTCTCTGGAATTTTCGACAATATATTACGCTGACCTACATATCCAATTACCACGAGATTATTCTACACCTCTAGTCTCATCTCTCAGATACTAATACAATATTAAAGTAAGCGTGTTAATGACCAATTTCGCGAGCTATATACATAATATATGTACAGGCACACGGCTGTGAACGCTAGAGATTGTTTCCATTGGACGCTGTGAAGAAACGACAAAAAATCGGACGAGACATTCGTTGTCGCTCTGCTTGAAAATACGCATTGGTCGCCTCATTATTTCAATTTAAAATAATGGATGGCTTTTGTTAAATCAGGATATAACCGAGCCTACAATTCGAAAAAAGTCAAAACTATTTTTCCAATATATTATGAAAAAAAATTAAAGCTCTGGAGTAGTTTGGTTTTCTAACCTTTTGAAGATAATCATAATAGAAGAAAATCTCTAGGAAAAGGTAATCAAGGAAAAAAAAACTCACACAAAATAATAAGTTCTTTTATTATTAAAATCCAAAATAAAATGAATTGCGTTTCCTATAATATAGAGAGCGTTAATGACAAGATTTTCTTAAAGTTATAGCCAAAAATAATGAATATAAATAATCTTTTAGACATTTTAGACCCAAGATAACTTTGACACTTTTATGATTAGACTGCCTACAAAGTAAAAAGATTACAAGGGCAGATTGACTAAAAGGTAGACAAATTAAAACTGCACTCGTAAAAAAGTCGTCACCGCACCTGACAAAGTTGCACGATATTTATAATACTGCTAGGCAGTGGAAACAGACACTTTTCGCAAGGTCAACATTGCCTCTAATTTAATTCACCTAACATTTGTATCTCGCTCCATAATAATCGTACAGTAAAGGATTATGTGGGACACGTGTAGCTAATGCGAAAAAAATTAGGACTTGTATTATACCTAGTACTTAAACGATTTAAGCCTAAAATATTTTTGAGTGTACCTACATTGCTGCGAGATTAGATTCAGAATGAGGAGATCCACAGTAACCGATATACCTAGCTCTTAGGATTAGCAAGAGAAATCGCAGGAGGCGGGCCACATCGCTCGTAGAACTGACAACCGATGGGGAAGAAAGGTTCTCGAGTGGCGACCACAAACAGGAAGACGCAGCGTAAGTCAGCCCCCCCCACTAGGTGGACCGATGGTCTGGTGAAAGCGATAGGGAGCAGATGATCACAAGAGGCGAGTAGCCGCTCAAAGCAACGCTCTCTGGGGGAGGCCTATGTTCAGCAGTGGAAGTCTTCAGGCTGGTCCTCGCGGGATAATAAGGGATAACTCATGATGAATGAAAATTAACTTCAACCAAGAAAAACAAAGCTTGTACTAATAAAACCTTAGGTAACTGCCAGCGGGGTAAACGAAGGCATAAAATTAAAAACTGGCAACATCGCCCTACGACTCATTTACTCTCTCCTGACGAGAATTAAACTGCTCCGGAGTTAATGAATGGTTTTAAAGCATTGATGTGTAAAACACAGGACCGAGGAGATGTGGCAGTAACGGCGAAATTTAAGCACCCTAATTAAAAAGATTTTCATTCTCATGATTTTTAAGTGTAAACCACACTCAAGGACTATAAAACAAACAAAATGTTACAAATTTTAAGGACTATTATATCTTTAGATTCTATTTGAAAAATTCCCGAAAAATGAATTGACACAAAAAACAACATAAGTAGGTACTTACCGAACCTCGGGGTCTAGCAAAGATCCCAAATACTAATGCTAACGCCAAACGCTACCTTAAAAATGTATTGGAATGACATTTCGGCAATTGCATACTTTTCCTTAGCCCCAGCCGTAGCTAATGTTATTTCAGTACATTTTGGAGTTAGCGTTTGGCGTTAGCGTTAGCGTTTGGACTCTTTGCTAGACCCCTGTTTTCAAAATTTTACGAGAATCGGTTGAGTAATACCACAACCTCTTATAGCATTATTACTTCAACCATACATTGAAATATGACATAAAAGTAATAACAATATTATAACGTTGCAGAGACAGAGCAGTTTTGATGACGTCACGTTAAATCGTTCACTCAAATACATTATGTTGACACCGACGTGCGACAGTGATAACGCTATATAAACATGTAGACGTCTCGTTCTCATGCAGGAATACTTCATAAATTCATGGTACGAACAATATTATTGTAACCTTGAAACATTACTGTCATGAACCATGATGGTTTTGTATTAGTTTGTGATCAAGCCCGTGTAGAGAACAACCGGACATTCCACTGGATATGCACTGGACAGACATACGATTCGTTGTTCCCAAACTGAAACAAGCAAGTTCTGCAATGGAAGCCTTCTGCAGCTTCATAATACTGGCTAAAATGATTGATGAGCAGAGTTGGTAATCTTTAATTGCCACCTCCAAATTTCCTTTCTCCCGGGAGCTCATCAAGCGAATTCCAATTGTATCAGATGTAATAGCTACACTGGAGAAGAAAAAATAGATATAATCAGCATCCGAATTCGGTACACAAAGTTAATTATAAGATAAAACCTGCTTTCTTAATTAGTTGGGTTGGGATGTTAAGACAGGAATAATTATACTGTTCCTGAAACGTTTGGTGTTATATTTATAAATGTTAGTTAAAATTTATCGAGTTTTTCACATTAAAATACCACGCTAGACTTCTTTATTAAAACCGTGCAAGGTTGTCTCGAAGAGATCGCTAACGATTACACCACCCATTGATACACTTTGGTTGTTTTTATCACTTAGCTTTTAATTATTTGTGATGTGGTGCTTTAAATAAAGAAATTATCTATCTATCTATCTATATCTACCCCTTCTAACTCCGACCCCGCCGGCGAGGTGGACGTACGCCCCGTAGGTTAGCTAGAATGGTCGCGACTTTCCATAGGGTCCACTCCTCCAGCGGACGTAGCCTTCTCGATTCTCTTATCCCAGCAGAAGCCCAAGCCGAGACTGGGAGAGGTGCTTTCGAGCTAGTTTTTTACATGTCAAGCCCAACCGCCGAAAGTCAGTACCTCCAACTTTTGATGGTGCCGTATGAAAAGTGTAAAGGCTGATAGAGACCAACTTAAGTCCGTTCAAAATTGTACATTTGTGCTATATGTTAATGCTATGTTCTTCTTGTAAAGTCTCAATTAATCTTTGATTATAATCTGTAATGTAGCAGCGGTTCTACTAAAACGTAAACAAGACATAAAACCTTAATCAGAATAATTTACGGCAACTTTATACAAAACTTTATCTTGTCACAAAAATCCGTATCCCGCAAAAAGTTGGTCACCCTTGGCCGGATGCGATATCCGAGCACTGAGATGAAAAAGTTTAGAAGACATCATAACTTCTATGCCAAATAATTACCTCCACTAGTTGAAAAATTACACTATAACAATTATTTTTAGATATTACAAAAATCAATAATAGTTAGGTTTTTTTATTTTCAAGGGTTGAATTTTTTTTATGGGCAACTAAAATAAAACTAACTACACTACACACTAACTAGCTACACTATAGTTAGATTATATCGCACATAAATATGGTAATTTTTATTAAAAATATAAGCGGTAATGCAAACGTAGGTTTTTAGATGTCACTATTAATATCGCGTCGCTTAGGCAAATATTATTTTAAGATGCACCATCTAGCGGTGGCGAGCAGCGTAGCTTCTAATGCAATGACATCATTTTACTATTGTTTTTATTTGAATAAAATTAGTAACTTTTAAGTTTAATATTGGTCCCTTTTTGAACAAAAACAAGTTGAAATTTCTAAAAATTAAGTAAAGGTAATCGATCTTTATATTAAGCCTGTGTATTAAGCCATTGAACTATTCGTAAAATTATAAATGATGCCTGGTGATAAATTTCAAAAATAATATCTTTTTTACGTTGAACGGCATAACAAGTCCATTCGTGTTTAACCAATGCTTCCAAGTAACTTTTTTAATTTGTAAAAGTGGACATAATCGCGGAAGTGACGTCATCAATCTATCTTGACGGGCTCAGAAAAAGTGTCTCCACCCCTGTAACCGTTGTAATAGGTTATTTATTTTGTAATATAAAATAATAGGGGATGAAAAGGTTTTGTCAGTTTAATCAGTGTTGTTATCGGGGGTGATGAGCTTTAGATTACTAATTTAAATCACGTATAATACGAGTTTTTTGAATAGCAAGTCTAAGGCATTTTGAGGCAAAAAAAATTGTTATAAAGAGGAAAGATTTGATAGGTTGTGTGTTTGTTTGCATTGAATAGGCTCCAAACTTACTAAACCGATTTGAAAATTCTTTCACTGTTGGGAAGTTACACTATCCCCGCGAGACATAATATTAACCATAATATACCATAATAGACCATAATATTATATTTTTTATAAATTAGGGATCCTTACTAAAGGATTAGGTACTGCGTAAAACTAATTAGCCCTTGCGAAGCCGGGGTGATTCAGCTATATAAAATACATCGTATGCTTTATTAAAAAGAGGAGGAGAAAAATCCAACTAGGTATAATAGTTGCACCACTAACAAGCTTGTACTACAGCACAAGTGCGAACAACTGTCAACTGTCAAACACGTGTATTGCACCGCATCTGACAGTGTCGTTATCTCTGTACTGTCATGTGACATCACGTATCGTGGCCACAGTGTAAGCAAAGCCAGTTAAATATATTATAAAAGAATCTAATCAATCAAATTAGTAAGAGAATGAAACTGATGACTGAACTGAGGTACAAAGAACGAAATGATATCAAAAAATGTGAATCACAGAGCTTTTATAATTATATTCTTTGCAAAAAACTGACGCAAATGAAATAGCATTCGGTGACTCCGTAAAACCGAGCTGGGCGGTTATTCTCTATGAGAACACAGATTCAGAAACCACGTCGTTATCGTGTCTTGTTCAAATCGTGTTACAGGGTCAGATATACCTTTACTTTACATTAAAGTTATTTTGAATAAAATATATTGACACATGTGGTCATATCTTTTGATGTGTTGATGTTTCGGAACGCGTCTCGGTAAAACGGGCCCGATAGCTCAGTTGGTAGTGACCCTGCCTTCTGAACCGAGGGCTATGGGTTCGATTCCTACCCAGGACAAACATTTGTGTGATGAACATCGATGTTTGTTCTGTGTCTGGGTGTTATATTGTATTCTATGTATGTATTTACAAACAAAAAGTATCTAAGTATTATATCCGTTATCTGGTTCCCATAGTACAAGCTATGCTTAGTTTGGTGCTAGATGGCGCTGTGTGAAATGTCCACACATATTTATTTTATTTATTTATTTAAACATATGGTTTTGGACAGTTAAAATGTCGCCAATTCCAAATTCATTTCGCGCGGTTTTGTTTTCATTTCATAGAGAATAGAGTTTTGCAGATTTCTTATGTAAGACAGGGAATTCGCGTGGTTTCGAAGTAAGGAATCGATAGAGAATAACCGCCCTGGTCACCGAGAGAAAACTTGGACTAGGCCTTCAGGTGTAATCGTAGAGTCAGTGTAATTTTGCATGGAATTTGACTGCTGGGTATTGCTTTTTTTGCTATTTCAGCGAGTATAAAACTATGTTTTAAATCGAGATATAGTGCTGTTTAGATATTTCGATTCGATAATAATTATATCTACTGGGTGTATTTGAATTCATTAGCATCCTTTGAAACTAAGTACCTACTCCTGATACCGGTTACGTCTGGACCAAAATTTTTGAACCCTAACACATTAGTTTAGTGATAATAATAACTCCAAAAAATAGAATAACTTACTTAATCAAATGCTACAATACAAAATTTAATTAAAATAACGTAGTACTGTTTTTAATTAGTACATACAAGGTATAAAAACGTTTAAATGTATCAAAATCATCCGTGCCAACTGCGTTAGACGCCGCGGCAATCTTCATAATTTTCAATAAAAACATTTTCATTTACACACTTTTACTCTTTAATAATCATCTATAAATGATGTACTATCATGGGATCAATTTATGCTAATGAAATAAATTACATCCTGTATAGGCAATTACAAACGTTAGGCATTGACGTCTTGGCATTCTGCTTGTTTTTCAGCTAGATAGGTAGGATCTTAATTGGCATCTTTCATTTTAGGTTATAAATTCAAAACCGTGTAGTTTTGACTTGCCTCACTAAGTTAACAGAACACTGTGTCACGGCAAAACTAACGAGCGACGTCACTTCGAACGGGAGACGTATTCTGAATGTAGTTGAGAATAAAGAGCTAACTACTGAATCGCGGTCTGCGATACATTTATACTACTAAACTTAGGCTCGTCGTCGATCATAGCTCAAGTCAATATTCCATTTATAAATTGATCATTTTGGTAAAAGAAATATTTTCTTGAGCCCCGATTCACAGCGCAGGTCAGGGGCCGTACTGTGAGCTCTTAGCGCGCATCAAGGTAGACCCAATTTATTTTATATTAATTATATTATACAATTTCTTATTTAATTTTATTAATATACATTTTTTCTTTGTGTTTATCAATGTATGATGACTTACTTACCATAAGTAAATGAAGTTAAATAGTATTATAATAAGTTAATATCATTGGATAGTCTATACGTCCAGTATGTAATTTTGTATTCGCCAGGTACACCTAAACATTGTATTTTGTACCTACGCACACTGTTATACCAATGATTTGTAAAATGAGTTTAACAATAAATTAGTATTATTATTAGAATTAGTTTGAGTATTATTGGATCGCTTTGTTTTTTTAACCAATATAAGGTCTGCTTTGAAGCACACTAAGAGCTCACAGTACGGCCCCTGTACGAACCATAGAGTCCCAATTTTGTCCGAAAATTATCAAGTTTTCATCATACGAACATAAATTAAGTACCTAAGGTTGGTCCTGAAAAAAAATAATGAAATCATATAACAGTTCTGTACTACGGCGGAGTCAAAGTACAAATTTAGTGAATTAAATTGAAGGGGGTCTACAAGGTGACCTTGAATTAGTATGTTATCCCGAAATAGGGGGACTAGGACCATAATACCCTACAAGTTGTGAGAGCCTTACTTGCAACTGGGTGTTTCCAAACTTCCATGGTAAAAAATAAATCCACTCGCAAAATTGCACGTGTGATCGCTACGAGAGTTACAAGATACTATAAATTCATTTCTAAATACAGGTGGTTAAATTCATTTATGTGCACTCGGTCAAGGACGAAGTTCAACCACCCAGCTGCGCTAAGGCTGTTTCAGAACGTAAACTTTACATGGCATTTCTTCAATGAAAAACTATTAATTTAGTAAAGTCGTAGAAGAAACATTGTCTCAGGATAACATATCAATTCAAGGTCACCTTGTATAGAGCGTTTTGTTTAAAGTTTTTTTTTTTTTTTTTTTTTCTTTTTTTAATCTTTAAATTTTTGGGAGCTTTAGTCGCATAGCGATTATGTCAGCTCCATTATGTATATTCTTATATTCTGCCTACTTAAATACATCTTTAATCATCGTGAAAAGGTCTTGGCTGCCCCACTCAGTGGAAAAGCCAAGACATCTTGTATTACTCCTACGTCCGCCAAATTTACTCCGTACAGCGCTAGCATTTGTGCCCTCACAGACTGGGTCCTGACACACTCCACTAGGACATGATGTACGTCCTCTAGGACCCCACAAGTACCACAATTAGGGGAGTCCGCTCTTCTCATCATGTGGTTGAATTTATTAAGTGGCATGTGTCCGGACCTAAGTCTGTGAGCAGTAACTATTAAACACCTCTTCAACTTACAGTTTACAAACCTTGGAAGTTTTAAAGGTTCTTTTTGCACGATTTTGTACCAAATTCCTTTCTCAGACGAAGTAGTTTCAAAGTAACTTTTCCATTTCTCATAAATTTTGTATCTATATTTACATAGTACTTCTGAAATTTCCGGCATTAAAAAAACCTCCCAAACCCAAAGTAATAGCCTGCTTAGCCACCTTATCTGCTTCTTCGTTACCATAAATATCAACATGGGACGGGACCCACTGCAATCTCAGACGCACACCATTGTTAAGAAGGGTTTGAATTTTCTTTATAATGTCATATGCTATCGATGTATCTCTAAAGTTAGAGGCACATCGAGCAATATGCTGCAAAGCACTCCGGCTATCTGAGAAAATAACCACATTCTTTTGTTCCAAATTCGAAACATATGATAGTGCCTCTGAGATTGCAAATAATTCAAGGGATATGATCGAATTACATTCAGATATAACTTTATATCCTTCCCTGGCATCTTTACTTGGATCAAAAAAGGCAGCTCCCATTTCTTCTCCTACTTTCGAGCCATCTGTGTATAATTTATACCATTCTGCGTAAGTAATGTTTATCATGTACAGTGTATTAATTTTTAGTATTCTAGGGTCATATCTATTTTTAGCCTTTTGTATGCCTTCTACTTCTGTAATAATAAAATCCATTTGTAAACTAGAGATCCAAGTATTGAGTCTAAACATGTTCGACGGTTCTTTAATCTTAAAAAGTTCTAATTTAGTGTCATCTAAAATCATAGTTAGTAGTGGCTTTTTTTTCCTATCCCAGTAACTTGACTTACACGAATCTGCGAGTTCTGTAAGTATGCTAACTGTCATATGGGACGACGACTGGACTTTAAGAACATGCTTCGTAGCAAGATACTGTCTCCGTAGTTGTAGTGGACAAATGCTGAGTTCACATTCCATAACGTGTATGGGCGTTGTTCTAATGAATCCCCCCACTACGCGCATTGCTACATTTTGAACCTTGTCGAGCTTGTATAAATTGGACTTGGCTGCCGTATCATATAAAAAACTTCCGAAGTCAATCTTACTGCGCACTAAGGCAATGTATAATCTGCGAAGATGTTTAGGATGAAGTCCCCATGATGTACCAGCTAAAACTTTTAGTAGATTCAACGTTTTTGATACTTTTTCTACGGTTTCATTTATATGCTTCCCCCAAGTTAGTGATGCATCTAGCCATAAACCTAGATATTTAAAGTGATTTGCCATCGGGATGTTATAACCGTTGACAGTTAACGATATTGGTCTACTATCTCGACCTCGCCTAAACTTATAAACCTGAGTTTTTGAAGCAGATACCTGCAATCCCAACTGACCAATTAAACTCACTACTACATTTAAAGCATTTTGTAAATAAACCGACCCAGCTTGTATGTTTCTGTTTTGTGTATATATGACGAAATCATCAGCATACTGAAGTAAATATACATTTTGTAAATTTTGAACGATATTGTGCGTTATAATATTGAATAGGAGAGGAGATATTGGATCACCTTGTGCAAGACCTCTACTACACCATCTCGTCATCTCTTCATCGTTTTGTTTAAAGTTGAAAAACACATATTGGATTTGATGTCAAAGAAGGTCTGCGTTGTCGTAGTGTTATTTGTTGATTTTGTTACCATAATTAATAGAATAATTAGAAGTGTTTTGACCAAGACGGAGTACCGGAAAACGAATGATTAAATCTAAACTTGAATTCAATTTGAATTCAATTCCAAATCGTTTTATTTATCCGTAATAACTCCGCATTGTATCATATTGGCAGAGATCTCGGTCGGTCAATGGTACTCAATACCGTAGCTCAAATAATTGGATACGGGAGCGGGTGGAGACTAACCCTGAGTGATTTGTTTTTGTCATTTTTTTTTTTGGTTTGTTCTATTGTCAATATTTGTGTTGCTTTGTTTAGTGTATATCATAGATTTGAAATTTTGTATATAGTCACTTATTTAGTACTTACATTTTGAGATTGTTTTTTTTCATACTTCTTCGAAATTTTCATTTCGGTTGTATTTTTTAAAATTTTTGTTACCATAGATGTCTGTCATGTACGCTTACTTTCAGATATTTCCTAAAGTTTATCATAATCTATTCAGTAGGTGCTTTGGTATATAAATCAAAGTAACTGGAAAAAATGACAACTTTCTTTATTTATTTTATTTATTTATTTATAAGAAGATCAACAGCTAATACATTTGTTATATTGTACACGAGTTAAATTACAAAAATAGGCCAATAACAGAACTTCCTTATAATTTTACATTTAATAAATTATGCTCGTCTCTCCAGCGACCGTGTGTGTGTGTGTGAGGTGTGAAGTGTAGGGGTGAGTGTATGGGTGTTCTTGAGTTACAAAAGTTACAAGTCAACAGTACCCCTAGGACGAGTTTTTCAATACGTGAATACGCGCGAATTCATTTAAAATTAGTGCCATTTTTAGTTCATCAACGTGTTCGCTAGGGGCGCTGCAGAGTAATGTATGGGAGAAAAGGGAGAAAACGTAAACGAATCAAGTTTTAGTAAACTAACTATAATTAGCACTATCACCATCTCAAAAGAAAAAGTTCAGCAGAAACATAAAAAAAAACCTACTTCTCGTACAAAATAGTACATACACTATTAATCACACTCAAAACTCTTTCAAAAGCACGCCCCGTCCATCCTAACTTGGATACTTAGTGCCAAAATATTAATCCTAAGTTAACCCTGTCCTCGAAAACTGGCTAAGAATAACACTTGAGTGTAGGGCGACCATCACCTCGATACCCTCGTTAAATTTACGAATTTGGGTCTATAGGAACAAAATACTGATTTCTTGTAGATAATTATATACGATGGGATAGATTACAATAGAAAAAATAAACACCATTCATCACACTTTCATTCTTGATGGGTCAGACACCTCAGAGACATGGGACAACAGAAAAACCTGCCGCTGTCCCGATAATGAGAATGGTCTATTTTTGATGTGATGCATCGGACATCTCTCTGAATGCATCTATCGTTCACTGCTGAACAAAGACCGCTCTATTTAAAATCAGGAAGTATTACCATTACTCGCACGTTCAATTGTCAGACATATTATATTTCAAAAATTTTGTTTGTTTTTCCGTACGCAATGTGGGACACATTGAAAATATGCGATTAATAAATAAAAAGTTAATTTAAAACTTAAAACCCACCGCCATCCTAGATGTACATCTACCATTTGAGAAACACAATTGACTGTTGGCGGCGAAGTGTCTCACTAGCACCATAAATTAAAATCAAAAATTTTACTAGTTTTGGTTATGTCTTTCTGTCCCCCAATAATAAAGAGTAGTTTGATTTGGTATCCTGATAATTTTTACATGAACATGGTGGTACGAGTCACTCGATAGTTTTTCCACGTTTCATGCGGGATGTCAAGAGGCCGCTCGCTCAAGTGTCTACGAAATAACTTACCGGTATTTTTTGCTCGAAAATGCTAGGATTTGGTCGCAACGTAGGATAGAAAGATGAATATTTAAAAAGGTTTTCAGAGAGAAACACGTTTTTATATTTCGGAAAAGTTATACTGTGAACGTTGTCAGAAAGAGATGGCTTGTAAGCTAACCGTGTGATATCATACGCGGATTTATGGTTGTCACAAACAAATGACTTTAAGCTATACCTACGATTATCTTTTGATGACATCAGCCAGAATTCATGTACAGTACATAGGCCTCCACCGGAAAACTTAGATGCATATTATATTGCAATTCGCTAATCACGTGGCTTGGCAGGCGGCTTGGTGCTCGCAGAAGATGTTAATGAAAGAAAATGCAGTTGCCCATTCCCTGGATATTCCCTTAGCCGACTCTTACGGCACCCACGGGAAGAGATGGAGTGGTCCTATTTGCAAAATGGGACTACACGGCCATGGTCTTTTGGTCGTTAGTGCCATACTGTTTATGATAGTAATTACTTTGTCGGTCTATGTGTCAGTCACTCAGAACAAAGCCTTTTATTAATGTAATTGAGTTTTCAAATAGGTAGTTAATAGAAATAGCTGGATGAGAAAATCTTAAGAAAGGGGTTTTATGAAGAAGCCCAACTTCCAGCAAATTTTGGGTAATGCACGATTATAATAATTTTGTCTTTGAAAAATAAACTCAGTCTTGTTTCACAAAAGTATGAAGGCATGGTCACCCGAACAAACTTCTCACTTCCGGGAGCGACATCAATCAATCGGTAATGACGTACCAGTTCAGAAAAATATCCGCGGTTCTCAACCTGCTTTTTACGTCTCTCCAAAAGCGACAAGAAAATTAGACAGGTTAGTCGCATTTTCCCGACGACCTGATCAGAACCGTGGCGAGGCAAGTGGCAAGCAGCCGCTCGAAGTGGCGTTCTTTGAGGGAGGCCTATGTTCAACAGTGGACGTCTTTAGGCTGATGATGATGACGATACGCATTACCAAATTCACCAAAAACTACTATCTAAGGCATATTTGGTCCATCAGCCCATGGCACCGTCCTATGTTCCATGACATACCAGGCGAGTGGTACTGCTTGGCTGCAGAACCCACCAAGTGTTGCAAGTTATCTAGACTTGAGACAGGCTACATAATATCATTACGCGTTTTGGGCGCTTTCTCCATCCTCCGTAGTGGGGTCGACGGTGGAGTGTCGGGGGACTCTCCGCTGCGCTTACACGACCCCACACGTTTAATGGGTAACCCCTATAACTCTGTTATTAAGAAATAAATGATAAATGATAAATGAGGTGTAAGGTTATCCACACACAGGGCGCAAAGGCCCGAAAGGACCTATACAATTATTTGAGGACATAGGTGCCCTTGAATTTTTCAAAGACTTGACGTTTGATGAATAAGCACGTGAGTCATCATTAACAGCCTGAAGACGTCCACTGCTGAACATAGGCCTCCCCCAGGGAGCGCCACTTAGAGCGGCTGCTCGCCTCCTGCATCCATCGGCTCCCCGCGGCTTTCACCAGGTCGTCGGTCCACCCAGTGGAGGGCCGGCCTACGCTGCGTCTTCCAGATCGTGGTCGCCACTCGAGAACCTTTCTTCATCATTGGTTGTCAGTTCTACGAGCGATGTGACCTGCCCATTGCCATTTCAACTTGCTAATCCTAAGAGCTATATCGGTCACTTTAGTTCTTCCGCGGATCTTCGCAATTCGGATCTTATCTCGCAGGGAAACACCGAGCATTGCTCTCTCCATAGCTCGTTGCGCGACTTTGAGCTTAGTAATGAGGCCAACAGTTAGAGACCACGTCTCACATCACGTGAGTAAAATCTGACATTCATCAGCTATCATCAGCTGGAAGATGTCCAGCAGAACATAGTCCTCCCTCATGATAGGTGGATAGGGGGGAGGGATTTGTCATAAACACCACGCTTGACAGGCGGCTTGACTCAATTGGTAGTTGAGTCGTTTTTTGAGATGAAATAAAATGGTCTCTATTTTCTGAAAATTATTTACTCCATAATAGTAAGATTTCACTTTTTAAATGAAATTAAGTTTATATAGAAACCCTTAATATAAAAATAAAATGAATAGTATATTTTCAGTGAGCGGCGAACGAACTTTTCTCTATTTTGTTTTGTTCGACCGAAAACGAAGTAACCAGGGTTGTCAATTAAGGATAATTTAAATTCTATTTTTATATAACTACTTATGCAAGTGCGATATTAAAAACCTATTGGTTTCTTGTACTTAGTAAATTAATAATATTATGGAAAATTAAATTAGAGCTTTACATTTGTAACAAATAAAGCAAAAATGCAAGGCTTTACAAAGCAAAGGTTTAAAAAAATACACATTATTTATTATGTATTACAACCAAGGCGGAGAGGTGTTGTTACTTCCAAAGAGTATAGTTATATTGCTACGTTTTCGTTCTCCATTGCGTTTCACCAAAGTGCGTACTACCACGGACGCGTCAGGCTGGGCGCCCATGGTAGTTCTATGATGTA
This sequence comes from Ennomos erosarius, assembly GCA_963580505.1. Classification (NCBI taxonomy): domain Eukaryota; kingdom Metazoa; phylum Arthropoda; class Insecta; order Lepidoptera; family Geometridae; genus Ennomos; species Ennomos erosarius. The sequence continues at coordinate 8,312,281 of OY757003.1, read as the reverse complement.
ATATCACAGAATAATATTACTCTTAAAACTTAGGGCCTAAGTGGTACGCATAGGTGCTATTTTTTTCTACTGATGACGTAGTTATAGGTAATCGCAGACAGACTAGACGGTCACTTACGCCAATTTAATTTTTTACTCATAAATAGTTTATGTTTTGTGTAGACCAATCCTTGCAATTACATCGTTTTTTTTTTGAGAATGAATGGCTTGGACTAGGTGCTATTTTCGTAATCAGCCAAGTGACAACCCTGCCCCACATGTGTCGACGCGACAGAACGCCCGACATCTCTGCCCGCTCCGTTTTGCTAAGCGTGAATACGCTGTCACTGTTTCAACTGACTGTTTTGAATATACGCTCTGCCACAAATAAACATTTAGTTTCAAAATGGTTGACTTTGCGATTGTTTCAAACATTTTTACTTGAAATCGAGCTGTTTGTTTGTGTCAGTTACTTTGATTTTTGTTTATTTGTTGTGAAGAACTGAAACAAAAATAATAGGTCTTAACCTATGAAATTGGAGTTTCTATAACCTATAGAGACCTAGAGAGATTCTATAGCATTTTCAGATTTAATTATCTGTGAATATATTTTCATACTGAATATGAATATGAATATATTGTTACTAGTAAGTACTATGTACTATGACGTTAAAGTATAAACCAAACAAGAGTCAATTTAATCGAGTTTCAGTCATTCACTTTTCACATCACAACATTTCAAAAATTCATGACTGGATTTCATTTTAATCGAGTACACAAAATATCGCAAAATTCGTTGAAATGCATGTAAATATTTAAATCATAATAATATCACGTCTAGACGCGTATATCGAGACCTAGACGGTGCTCTGAATACTTTATTTATAAACATAGTATTATACTAAGTATGTTGTGTGTAACTTGCTAAACCAACATACTATTTTGTTAATAAATTGCTGATTATCACCATTATCATCATCACCATTAACAGCCTGAAAACGTCCACTACAAAACATACGTGCTATTTTGAGCAACTGCTCGAGAGCTCGCGTCCTGACTCAATCAGCTCCCCGCGGGTTTCACCAGATCGTGGGTCCACCTAGTGGGTAGGCCTATGCTACGACTTAATGTCTTTTTAAGTTGTTGTTGACACAGCGTATAATCACATTAGAAAGATAAGGATACACTAAATATTATATTTATACCTCAAATCTGCGTTGGTTGGAGAGAATTCAACTCCGAATATTTCAGACAATTTTATCTAATAGTATTCTATCAATTACCTGGTTCCTATAGCACAAGATTTGAGCTGTGTGAATTGTCTACAAGTATTATTATAATTCTATCGATTTACTCAAAGCACGTGTGTGTTGCCATTGATGGCATATGGAAGTGAAACGTGGTCTCTTACTGTTGGCCCCATTAGTGAGGTCAAAGTTGCACAACGAGCTATGGAGAGAGATAATTATGGTCGGTGTTTCCCTGCGAGATAAGATGAAAGAGGCAATTTACAGAAGGACCGATATAGCCCTTAGGATAAGCAAGTTGAAATGGCAATGGGGAAGCCACATTGCTCGCAGAACTGACAACCGATGGGGATGAAAAGTTCTCGAGTGGCGACCACGAACCGCAAGGCGCAGCGTAGGCAGACCTCTACTAGGTGGACCGGTAACCTGGTGAAAAACGCGGGGAGCCGATGGATGCAGGAGGCGAGCAGCCTCTCAAAGTGGCACTCTCTGGGGGAGGCCTATGTTCAGCAGTGGACGTTTACGGACTGTTGATTATGATGATCTTCTTCTTCTTCTCGTGTAGGCAAGTAGTCAGCCCTGATGTCAGAATTTTTAAGCCGCCCGAAGGCTTCTGACTTGGCTTAACGACTATTGTCTTACGACAACAGCCGGGACCGACGGCTTAACGTGCCCTCCGAAGCACGGTAGCGCTCATTTGTAAATACCAACTTTTTGCTGTAGCGGTCACCCATCATAGTAGTGACCGCAGCGAACGTTGCTTAACTTTACCGATCGGTTAGGAACGGCTAGTCGTACTTCGCTATGAGCGCTACGGTTGTGATGATGATGGTGGCTTAAATCAAACGTAATCGTAATCGTAAAGCGTAATAATGACGGGCCTGATAGCTCAGTTGGTAGTCCCACTGCCTTCTGAACTGAGGGCTGTGGGTTCGATTCCCACGCAGGACAAACATTTGTGTGATGAACATAAGAGGTTTGTTCTGTGTCTGGGTGTCATATTGTATTCTAGACTAGAAGGCGCTGTGTGAAATGTCCACACATATTTATTTATTTATTTTATTTATAATCACGGGAAACAACAAAATCCATTATACTTTCCATAAGTTGTGATAAGAGTTTTATAAATCTGAGGGAAATGCAAAACATGAGACAATAATTACTGTTGTGGAATCTATACATATAATAAAACTGTAGAGATAAAAAAATCTGTAAATGCAATATATCGAAAAAAAAATGACACAGGTTGGCTTGAAATTTTTCGCTGATCACGTTAAGCTACTTTTTAGAGATTTTGTCTGTTTGTTTGTTTGTTTGTTTGTTTGTTTGTTTGTTTGTTTGTTTGTTTGTTTGTTACGGCACAAGTCCGAAAATACTGAACGGATTTTCATGCGGTTTTCACTAATAAGCTTAGAAAAACCCGGCGCAAAACATAGGATATATTAAATTTTAAATATCGTTAATATTTTTTTTGGTGAAAATGATTAAGATTTCATTATAAAACGGAACGGGATTTTAACAAGATGGCCGCTTCAAGGCCTCAAGGTAAGTTTTTTTTCTTATATTTTGGCTCCACACATAGTGTAGGTATTTAGCCAGTGTCAAAAGGTAAGTTATATTTTGGCTACTAACCATAGATGAAAGAAAAAAAATGTTACTCAGCTACACTGCTACTGACGGTAATTTTACCTCGGGTTTATCCGGATGCACAGATTAAATAAAAAACTCTGTTACTTTTATGGCACGGCTTCATATACGCCCAAACCTTTGCTGTTGAGTTGGCGTGCAAAAACATCTCTGTTGACTATCCTCGATGTTTTTGTAGCGCCCCAACCTGGACACACAGTCAATTTGTTTGCCTGCTGCGCGACCGACGTGGGCTAAATAAAATGGAGGAAGCAGTAGCGTTAAATTGCATGTCGGCGAATAAATATGTTTTACAAACTGTGAGAGTATTATTTGCGATTACAAAAATGAATTGTAATAGTTTTAATTTATAATTCCTTATCAATATGAAGTAAAACCATTTTTTTTTATTTGCCTGTTTATCTGTCCCTTTGAATACGGACCACGGTTATCATAGTGGCAACAAAAATATATCATCTGTGAAAAATTCAACTGTCTAACTATCACGATTCATGAGTACATCCTGGTGGACAGACCGACAGACAGACGGACGGCGGAGGTTTAGTAATAAGGATTTACTCTTTGAGTACGGGACTCCTATATTTTTGTATTTCATTCTGAACAATCCGCACTGCACTAAGCAATAAGGAAGTAATTTAATGCATGTTTTACAACAGTAAATAACAATTGGTGCACCTGCATTAGCGGCAGTGTATCAAACTTTTCGGGCTACGGCGAAATACAACGCGCAATAACTTCGTCTGCGCTCGATGCAATGCAGATTAGAGAAAAACAATGTGTTCATTATGTAAGTACCTATACCCAAAAATATCATATGTACTTACATATAGATAAGTTTTTTCGTTAATCTGTGGTCCAAACTAAAAAAGAGGATGAGAACCTTCTTGAATGTGAGCACGACACAGAGAACAAGGAATTTAGAAAACTAAAAACTTCTTAGACTTTTTTATAACTTTTAAGGCTTCACGCGATATCATATTTAGCCAATATTGAAACATAACTAAATTATTATTCATGTTTTCGATTTATTGGGTTCTGGAGAGGGCAAAATTCTTTATTGGCGATCTGGTATTACGTATTAATTTTCAAAAATCTACTACGCGTTACCATTCGAAATAAGTATTTAAAATTGTATTTATAGTACCTATAGCTTAACCTTTAGTAGTAACATATTCAGTAATCTGTGCCCATTGACCCTTGCTTTTGCTACGCATTGTAAACCCTTTTTTATTTTGGCATTAGACAAAATTTGTATTTAGCCAATGATAGGAAGTATTTTATGAAAACTGTTTAAAAGGGTAGGTATTTAGACTTTTTATAATTATTCATAAGGCTTCACGCGATTATCATACTTAGCCAAAATTGAAGCTTACATTATTATTCAAGTTTTCGATTTATAGGGTTTTGGCGGGAGCAATGTTCTTTATTGGCGATCTGGTAAAATGTATTATTTACATGAACTTACTACACGTTACCATTCTAATTAGGTAGATAAAATTATTTTTGCGCTACTGCTTCTTGATCAACCCCAAGGAAGTTTTAAGGTACCTGGGGGTCTAGCAAAGAAACCAACCACTAACGCTAACGCCAAACGCTAACTCCAAAATGTACTAGAATGACATTTCGGAAATCGCTTACTTTTCGACAGCTAATGTCATTTCAATACAGTTTTGGAGTTAGCGTTTGGCATTAGCGTTAGTGGTTGGTATCTTTGCTAGACCCCCTGTAGTACTTATAGCTATATACTTAAGTTATATACCCTGATCATTGCTACGCATTTTAAACCTTTTTTATTTTGGCATTAAAGTAAGCCGGAGGTGCTATTATTTGTATTTAGCCAAATATTTGATGAAAAATGTTTAAAAAGGGTAGGTACTTAGATATAATAATTAATATGTAAGTATTCATTATGGCAATAAAATTGTATCCTCGAATTAACAACATGGCGCGTAACGTTCGTTCATTTTTGATTTGTTCTTCTTCTTCTTCTTGCATGTTGAAATAAGTTTTTAATAGTTAAAATATTTTAGATCTGTGGGCTTTTAAATAAACCACGGGAGCGGAAAATGATTGATTACTCGGTTACTTCAAGAAGGAGTTATAGTAGGTAAGTAACTATCTTTGGGTGTTAGTAATAATTATGTAATGACGATTTAACCTACTTCCTCACTTTCATCACTAGGTAGGTATGTTGGGAATGAGACAGCGTGGAAAATAGTGGACATAATAATAATTATAACTGTCGATTCTTTAAGGAGTGGTGGTTTAGTATTTGTAATTCCTAATTAGTATTAAGAAAATTAATTATGTACGCGTCGTACAGATAAATGCATATCTCCAGCAATTTATAAACTTATTATTGACACTGGCTATGTGTAGGTAGTTAGGTACTCAATTCGTATGGAACCAAACTTAAGAAGGTAAAAAAAATGTGGTAAATGGAACAAAAAGCGCGCGGATAATATGTAAAACTGAGCAAAACAGGATCATCGTGTGTGATTCTTCCATATTTTTCTAAACTGTACCTGCCTGCTTAGGTAACTACTACCTAAACTAAACTTACTGAAACTTCTGTTAAAGACCTGAGTGAAGTGATGATGATTTCTTTTTGTTGTAATATGAAGAGGTACTTATAAAATTGTAGTTTTTTGTTTGAAACTTCTTTTACTGTTATAAATCTATATTAGACTCAAAACATTTAATTTTAGGTAATGGCTTAAATCTTAAATAGCTTCCACTCACGGCTATGCTTGCGTTATACCTATACCTATGCTAATACAGGTTACTGTGCTCAGCTTCGAAAAGATTTAGTGGATTTTGTTGTTTGGTACGAAATGCATGATCTATTATTAGACTAAAACGTAAAAATAACATAACACAAGCGTGCGAAGCCGCGGGCAAAAGCTAGTACAAAATAAAGAGCTTTAAAGGACGTTGCAGCAGCAAACAACAACTAAACAACTTTGTTTTGGGAAAGATTCAGAAATATATTTCTATAGACTTGTACAAAGCCTTTTTACAAGTACTTATAATTTACATGTTCTTGCCGTTTAGATGTTTTATGTGTATGCTGAAATAAAAACCTTATAATTTCTCTGATTTCGAACCATAATAGATATAAGACGGTGAATTTATGCACCTTGTCTGTTATTATTATATTTAGTAAAAATAATGAATGTTCTTTTGCTTTCATTTATTTATATAACTTTATAAAAGCTTCCAAAAGGATTGGTGGTAATTATACTATAAAAATTATCTATGCGAGTTTTTATTATACAAGGTGACTCTGAATTAGTATGTTATCTCGAAAGGGGGTTAATCTACACCCCAAGGTAGACAATGTTTCTTCTACGACTTTACTAAATTAATAGTTTTTCATTGAAGAAATGCCATGTAAAGTTTACGTTCGAAGATAGCCTTAAAGAAGCTGGATGGGTTGAACTTCGTCCTTGACCGAGTGCACATAAATGAGTTTAACGACCTGTGTTTAGAAATGAATTTATAGTATCTTGTTAACTCTCGTAGCGATCCCACATGCAATTTTGCGAGTGGATTTATTTTTTACCACGGAGGTTTTGAAACACCCAGATTCAAGTAAGGCTCTCACAACTTGTAGGGTATCATGGTCCCAGTCCCCCCATTTCGGGATAACATACCAATTCAAGGTCACCGTATATGAGTCTATATTCAGTTTGTTTCAAGCATGGTAGTATTCGGCCTCATGACAATGTTGGGTATTGACTCTCAAAGTGAGACTGCCAGCCAACCATTAACTAGCATGGTAGCTGCTAGCCGATCAATACAAAAGCATTCCATATAAATACGGTGAGCCTAATAAAACCTAAACGTAGCACATTTTCTTTAATTTTCTTTACGTCTCAAAATATCCTTCAGTTTCTTCAACCAAAATACTTTTCCTTCATAAATAACAAAATCTGAGATCCAAACCTACGTATACAGTACGTGATTTCTACGTGAAACCTTTTGAAATTAGAACGTGAAACGTGAAAAATCCCGGCGAGTTTCATGGGAATTTCAGCTTTCCCTGAAAACCCCGTTAAGGATGTAATTTACTTTTAATTGGTCGCGCGGGCCTTTGATTTTTTCCCGGGGAATTATGGATATGAGGTAGCTGTTGCGTAATGTATATATTTCGAAATATAGAGACGCTTTGAGTGTGATAAAATTGAGTTCAAATGTTCTGTTGCTACACAATATTTCACTAGTTATGCCACGCGGTTTCGGTTTAGGTTTAAAGAAATTTATTCTCAAATAAGACAATGTAACTTCCATGAGAACATAGTTGAGGTTAGAGATATAAGAAAATATTTCACTTACATGAGAACTATTTAACATAATGTTTAAATAATTACTGTTGTCGTACGAAACAGATGTTCTTAAAATTAAATACTTAGTATGCCTAATTTTGAAGGCTTTAGTTGACAGTATTTAAAATACTAAAAATATATCCGTCTCTTACATTCCTGATTGTTTGACAAGAACAGCAACAGTTTTAGTAGCTTTAGATCTGTCAACTAAAGCCTTTAAAATTGGCCCTATTAGCTATTTTTGTAGTAGTAGGGTAGTTAAACAAAACTGGTCATTATTTAGCTTTTGTTCGATGCGGGTTACCGGCTAGCACACAGCGATAAGCAAGTCGCTTGCATAGATCAGCGTACCTGGAAGTGGCTCGAGCGCACTTTACCGATGGAATAGCTATGTTTTTGGTTTAGGTAGATATTAAATGCAGTGACTTAAGAGGTTACGACGTAATGGTTATTACTATATATATATTTATTTTATAGTTACACTTAAAATTATTATACATACATACATTTGCCGTCACATAAAATAATGTAGGTAGGTAACAATATAAATACGTGCTAAGTAAAATTAGAATAGGTACATTTATCATCGATACTTAATTTAGAATATTTACTTCGGCAGTGGATCCGCCATAAGGTATTGAGTCAACTGCCTCTTGAAAACGTTAAATGAACCTAATTTTTTTAAATGTGAGGGTATTTTATTATAAAGTTGTGCTCCTTCAATAGTAAGCATTGTTTTGCATAATACGTTCGAGGCTTCGGAAGTACAAGAAGGCTACCGCGACGATTGCTGCGTTTGGAAACCTGTTTTACTTTGGTGAACGTTATGTTAGTGTGGATATCCCTGTTATGTTTTTTGCGACTAAAAATGCACATGTTATAATTATATAATTAAAAAAAAAAAGAAAAGAAAGCAATTAGATTGCTTTCTTTTGTTTTATATATAGCAATTTTTAACGATATCGCCTTTTTTATTAGATTTTTCGTTTTTAGTTAGTGTATATATTTATTGAATTAGTTTTAAAGTTATTTAAATTTAGTTTAGTATATATATTATGTTATTTAAGTTTTTATAATTTTTTGATGTTCATTATTTTTGTTTCTATATTTTTTTTTCGTTGGTGCTAAATAATGATAGTTAAAAAGCATTTTGACAATTTTTTTTTGCAAGACTTGAAGTTCGGCTGAAGGTTTCACCCATTTACTCGTTTTTCTGTGGGAACTCTTAATTTTCCGGGATAAAAAGTACGCCATTTTGGTTTCAGTAGCATCAGCCACCTGCAGCATTAACCGAACGGACAACCTTCCCTTTTTTTGAACTTGGATGAAAGTAAAGTATTATTTTGTTAAAAATCGACTAAGTGCGAGTCTGACTCGCGCATGAAGGGTTCCGTACCACTATCTATTAAAACAAGGAAAAACACCACGTTGTTGTATGGGAACCCCTTACATATTTACTTTATTCTGTTAATTTGTATTTGTTGTTATAGCGGCAACAGAAATACATCATCTGTGAAAATTTCAACTGTCTAACTATCACGGTTCGTGAGATACAGCCTGGTGACAGACGGACAGACGGACAGCAGAACCTCATTAATAGGGGTCGCTTTACCCTTTGGGTACGGAACCCTAAAAATGAATTTTCCTAATCAGATTATAAATAAAGGAGATATTTATGACAAATAATATTTTGTATTAGCATAATGGCAGACGAGGAAAAACGCAAAAGTTTTTAACCAAATTGAGAATCTATACTACGTGGTAGGACTTTTCTACTAGACGGTAGGACTTTCACTAGGTAGTAGGACTTTACTGCAAAGTTCGTCTAGGTAGGTACCACCGCTTTGCCTGTTATTCTGCCGCCAAGCAGTAGTGTGCAAGCACTACTGTGTTCCGGTTTGAAGGGCATTGTAGCTAGTGAAATTACTGGGAAAACGAGAGTTTATGACCTGATTACACAGTCTAGTAATCTGATTACTAAACTGTGTGATGTCTCGGGGTACGCAGTGCAGTGTCACGCGAAACTTTATTATTTTAAAGTTCCTAGTGACACTGCAACTGTTATTTTTTTTTTTATTCGTTTATTTCAGGCAACTAGCGGCCCATATTTACATATACCTTACAGACTAACATACATATTTTATAATAAAAACAACTTAAATAAAAGACGCACAAGTTCAGGAATTTTCTTTTTCCGGTCGCGGCTCCCTGTACCGCCGGAACACAATTCCTTTTGGCCAAAATGCAGGATCCAGAAATATTTCCTTGTACTTAGCTGGAACCCGGAGCAAGAAGGACTTGAAATTTGTCGACCTCGTCGACTCCAGACTCGACAGCAGCAATTCGGCTTTATTCTGGACCCGACCATGGCACCGCTCGTTGAGATATTTTTTGACTTCTTCTCCCGGCGTGTTCTTTTCGAACCGGGAGAGGTATATCGCCGTTATGGGCTCTGCAGCACGTAAAGTTGTAGTCGCAGCTGCAGCGGAAGCGGTGCCACGATGGTAGCGGGGTGGTCGAGGTCGACGCGTCTTCTTCTCCACAAGGGTGAAGCCTTCATTGTCAACCTTCGTCGGTTTTTCCTTTACGGGTGGTATCGTACGCATAGGCCGAGATGCATGCGCATACGACTTTTTGCGTTGTATTGGGTCAGTGGGCGTAGCAGGAGCAAGCGCAGGCTTTTTGGGTTGAATCGGTAATTTCGCGGAAGTCGCAACCGCGCTAGGAGCGCCGCGCTGCAACGGTGTCGGATGTCGGAGACGCTGACGCATTCCCGCCGCGCCGGCGCACTGTAATATTCTGTTCGGACGATGGCGAAATTGTCGGTGCTGCAGTTTTATTGCACAATTCTGCTAGTTCGGCCTTCAAACTCTCTACCTTTTGCTCTGAAAGATCTCCTTTGAAGCGTATGGGCAGCCGTGTCGCTTAACATCCGCTTAACAAGCCAGGATATGCTTTACTTAAGCTACAGTGACAAGTGGTCTCGTGTCTAAAATTTTTCCTTCGCCTTTTACATCATCATCATCATCATTAACAGCCTGAAGACGTCCACTGCTGAACATAGGCCTCCCCCAGGGAGCGCCACTTAGAGCGGCTGCTCGCCTCCTGCATCCATCGGCTCCCCGCGGCTTTCACCAGGTCGTCGGTCCACCTAGTGGGGGGCCGGCCTACGCTGCGTCTTCCAGTTCGTGGTCGCCACTCGAGAACCTTTCTTCCCCATCGGTTGTCAGTTCTACGAGCGATGTGGCCTGCCCATTGCCATTTCAACTTGCCAATCCTAAGAGCTACATCGGTCACTTTAGTTCTCCTGCGGATCTCCTCATTTCGGATCCTATCTCGCAGGGAAACACCGAGCATTGCTCTCTCCATAGCTCGTTGCGCGACTTTGAGCTTAGTAATGAGGCCAACAGTTAGAGACCACGTCTCAGTTCCATAAGTCATCACTGGCAACACACATTGATTGAAAACTTTTGTTTTCAGGCTTTGTGGTATTTTGGACGAAAAGATAGGTCGAAGCTTCCCGAACGCTGCCCAGCCGAGTTGGATTCTTCGGGCGACCTCTTTGTCGAAGTTGGACCTACCCAATTGGACAGTCTGCCCTAGATAGACGTATTTGTCGACAACTTCGAGAGTATCGTTCCCGACAATTACCGGTATAGGTGGAACATGGGCATTTGACATGATTTTCGTCTTGTCCATGTTCATTTTAAGACCAACCTGTCGGGAGACTCTACTGAGGTCGTTGAGCATGGTGCTGAGATCATCGAGCGACTCCGCCATTATGACTATATCATCGGCAAAACGAAGGTTAGTGATATACTCGCCATTTATGTTGATGCCACATCTTTTCCACTCCAAGAGCTTGAAAACATCCTCCAATGCGTTTGTGAACAGTTTCGGAGAAATAACGTCTCCCTGTCTCACGCCTCTCTGCAATGGGATCTGTTCCGTACTCTGGTCTTGTAGTCGGACTGACATAGTGGCCTTACTGTACAAACACTTCAACACTTCGATATACCTATAGTCAATTTGGCATCGCTGTAAGGACTGCAGCACCGCCCAAGTCTCGATTGAATCGAAGGCTTTCTCATAGTCCACAAACGCTAGGCATAGCGGCCGATTATACTCTTCGCTCAGAAACTCTCAGGAAACACTCTTAAATTAATGGCAGACCGGAGCGAAAAGAAACTACAGTCTTCAGTTGATATGTCAGCCTACGGTGAACTCAATAGACGTATCTGGAGTTCCATGCGACACGATTTGCGTGCTTTTAGTACTTCACGTATTGAGGCCGCAATTGAGCGGAACCAAGGCTCTAAGGTGTTCGCAAAAGATTCGTCTATTGGGCAAAGCCAAATGACAAAACTGAAGACCGAGAATGGTAGTGTCATTTCATCCAAGCCTGAGATCCTGAGAGAGATTGAGAACTTCTATGGACAGTTATACACATCGACACGTGAGCCCGCTACTAACACAGCTAAGGACACCAGAGCCAAGTTAGTCCGACACTATACCGAAGATATCCCGGACGTCAGCCTGTACGAGATTAGAATGGCCCTCAAACAGCTTAAAAACAACAAGGCGCCAGGTGAGGATGGAATTACGACCGAACTTCTGAGAGCGGGTGGTAGACCGGTACTTATAGTCCTCCAGAAGTTATTCAACTCTGTCATCCTTGAAGGTACAACGCCGGAGGCATGGCACAAGAGCGTGGTGGTGCTCTTCTTCAAAAAAGGTGATAACCCCTTATTGAAGAACTATAGGCCCATCTCGCTCTTGAGTCATGTGTATAAGCTGTTTTCGAGGGTCATTACGAATCGTCTCGCACGCAGGTTTGATGAATTCCAGCCTCCCGAACAAGCCGGTTTCCGAAAAGGCTTTAGCACCATAGACCACATCCATACGCTACGCCAGATTATACGCCTTTTACAAGCAACTGAAAAGTCCGACTTGAGGGATGGATGAATACAGGTTCAATTCCCGCTCGTGAATCTAATTTTTCCTTTAAGAACTAATATGTAGATTATGCTGAGCAGGCGATACTGCTATAAAAATCATCTACTCAATTCTACAAATTTTTTTTATGAGAGTGAATGATGTGACGAGCTAGTCGTTCACCTGATGTTAATAGAAACGGCTGCCCATATTGTATAACAGTTGCACTGTCTCTCGGAACTAAAAAAAATTTCGCGGGCCATTCCAACTGATAAGCAGCCGTGTCGTTTGACATCAGGTGAACTACTAGCTTCTCACGTTCGTTCAAGATCAATACTAATGAATGAGATGCATGCGCATACGACTTTTTGCGTTGTATTGGGTCAGTGGGCGCAGCAGGAGCAAGCGCAGGCTTTTTGGGTTGAATCGGTAATTTCGCGGAAGTCGCAACCGCGCTAGGAGCGCCGCGCTGCAACGGTGTCGGATGTCGGAGACGCTGACGCATTCCCGCCGCGCCGGCGCACTGTAATATTCTGTTCGGACGATGGCGAAATTGTCGGTGCTGCAGTTTTATTGCACAATTCTGCTAGTTCGGCCTTCAAACTCTCTACCTTTTGCTCTGAAAGATCTAGTTTGAAGCGTATGGGCGGCCGAGTCGCTTAACATCAGGTGAACGACTAGCTCGTCATTCATTCACATAAAAAAACTCTTCCTTTCTTGAAATTGGATGAGAATAAAGTATTATTTTGTTAAAAAGGAGTTCTTGCGTAAGGGTTATGTCGTGTAAATATTTAACTATACTGTATCTGTGGTAAGGTTAGAGTATGCCGTCATGTAACCTAAGCAAGCCTACAGGCGGACATGTAAATGGGCAGGACTTATCAAAAATACATTTTTCCTTGCTTGTAATGTTTTAATAATGTCATCTTGGTCGCAACGAAAATGTAGCTTTCATGGTATGGAGACGGCGTTTTAAACAAAATAAATATAATCCCAGATAATATATTACCTTACATAAATTTTTTTTTTACATCTCCCTCTACTTTGTCTAGAAAATCATAGTAACGTGGTTATTGTTGTGAAGAGGGGTCGTAAATGCAATCATCACCATCATCATCATCATCATCATCATCATTATTATCATATCAGCCTGAAACCGGTCCTCTGCTTAACATAATATAAGTAAATAAAATTCACTTTGAGTGGCTTTATTTTTTTGGTTATTAACTAATTAGGCACTGGAAATGGGTACCATCAGTCATAGAACTGACAAGCGATGGGAAAGAAAGGTTCTCGAGTGGCGACCACGAACCGGAAGATGCAGCGTAGGCTGGCCTCCCACTATGTGGACCAACGACGAACTGGTGAAAACCGCGGGGACGATGCAGGAGGTGAGCAGCTGCGCAAAGTGCCGCTCTCTGGAGGAGGCTTATGTTCAGTAGTAGACGTCTTCAGGCTGCTGCTGATGATGATGATGATTCGAGCGAGCGATAGAGTGAAAGGGGTTGATGTGTGAAAGAGAAACAACAATTTTGAAAGAGAAACTACAATTTATGCTGTACTTATTTCTTCGAGCACCGACATAAATACCGTCCCCCTAAAATGGAAATGGTTAAAAAGTCCATTTCCACAGTATTTCCCCTCCCGCACCTTCCCGGACATGTCATGAAATTCTCATTTGCCCGGTTTGTCCTCCGCGGCCGATATTATCCACTGTTTTACCCGGATCTTGCTAAATTTTTTGGGTTCCGCAACAATTTTTTTTTTTAATAAAAAAACGTGCGTGTTTGGAATGAAAACGGAAAAAATACATAATTTATTAATAACAGTATAGTACACTATACACATAATATGTTAATGATTATTATCATCATCCTGCAGACGTATATTGCTGAACATAGGCCTACCCCATAGATTGCCACGTTGAGCGGCTGCTTGCCTCCTGCATCCATCGGCTCCCCCCGGTTTTCACCAGATCGTTAGTCCACCTAGTCCTGCACTGCGTTTTTCGGTTCGTGGTCACCACTCTAGAAAGAAGAAGAGAAGAGCAGAAGTAGGTACCGTACCACCAACTTTAAGCGTTTTCCCCTGACATTAAAAAAATTGGAATAACCTGCCTGGACTTTTCAAAAGCTTATAATCTTTTGGTGGTTTTTGACGGGTCGCCTCGTCGTCTGTGTTACGCGACCGGCGACTTCTCCACCACTTCTTATTGTATTTGCACTGGACAACGTCACGGGCTACTGACTCTACACATTGGTGATTAAAAACTGCAGGATACTAAATAACACTTATTTATTGTACAAGAGCTTACGAGATATACGCATCGACCAACAGAAATTTTCACCGTGATTGACTATGTCAAAAAGTCAACAATCTTCAATTGTTATTTTTCATGCTCTCATGTCAAATGCTCTCGCAGAGAGCATGAAGAAATAAAATAAAGACTTCTTGCGACGCCACATCACCCCCCCCCCCCCCCCCACGGAGAAGGAAAAAACTGATTTAGAAAAAAATAAAAATAAACTATAATTACACTTCTCTAAATCTAACCGTCCTACCAGCCCTGGTGGTAACCGGAGCAGGTGTTGAGGCAGGAGCTGCGACTACAGTTGGAGCTGGCACGGGCGGAGTAGATGATGCACCACTACTTAATGTTAGACCAGGATCCAGGTGCGCAGGCTTCACCCGATCTACACTAACGGTAGATTCCTTTCCATTTACAACCAAGGTTAATGTCTTATCCGACCTCTTAAGGATCCGATGCGGTCCGGAATATGGAGGCTGTAATGGGCGGCGAACCGTGTCGTCGCGAAGAAATACGTGCGTCGCTGTAGCTAAATCTTTGTAGATAAAATGCGATAGTTCAGCGTGCCGAGAAGCGGGTATGGGACGTAGAGCTTCCATACCACGTCTTAAATCCGTGACAAAATCTGCGATGTCACTAGGACTTGCAGGTACATCTGGAGGCACTATGAGTTCACCAGGCAAACGGAGTGTCTACCCATAGACCAGCTCAGCAGAAGATAATTTTAAATCCTCTTTGAGGGCCGTCCTCATGCCGAGGAGAACAAGTGGCAACGCTCTTGTCCATGTGTTAGCATGGCACGTTAGCGATGCCTTAAGTTGGCGGTGCATGCGCTCTACCATGCCATTTGCACAAGGGTGATAGCTGGTGGTGCGAATACGTTTTGTGGCGCATACATTTAGGAGACGTTTAAACAACGCGGACTCAAATTGTCGTCCTTGGTCAGTTGTTATAACGCTGGGTACCCCAAAACGAGATATCCAACCGGATACTAACGTCTCCCACTAACGCCACTTCCTCTGCAGTTATTGACGTCATAGGCCATACCTCAGGCCACCGCGTGTACCTGTCGATAGCGGTGAGACAATAATTATATCCACCGGAATGCGGTGGTAATGTGGATGTGCTTGAATCTGCCAGAAGGTGAACCAAAATGCCCGAGAGGCGACGTAATGTGTCGGGTAACCTTACTGCGCTGACAGTCAAGACAAGAGCGCGCCCACTTGCTACAGTTAAAGTTAATGTTCGGCCAGACGTAGCGCTCAGTCACCAAGTGAACGGTTGCCCACACGCCAGGGTGGCTGAGGTTGTGACAGCGGTCAAATGCGGCGCGTCGAAAAGGTAACGTCAGATAGGGACGTTGTCGACCAGTGGATGTGTCACATAAAACGGAAACATTGGTGCCTGGAATGACGATAGGTTCCAGTTTGAGTGAGGAATTGCCGCGCTCTTTGGCTAGTTCGTCGTCAGTATCCTGAGACTGAGCGAGTGCAGCGTAATCTTATTCCAGCGAGATCGACTCGATGCGAGACATGGCATCAGCTACGACATTATCAATGCCTTTAATGTGGACTATGTCCGTGGTGAATTGGCTGATAAATGACAGCTGATTCAGGTGTACGGGTGGCAACTTCTTCCGTCGCTGTACAAAAGCATAAATAAGCGGCTTGTGGTCTGTGTATATGGTCGCATGCTGGGCTTCTAAAATGTGCCTAAAATGCTGCACGCTCTCATACACAGCCAAGAGTTCGCGGTAGTACGCGGGCCACTGTGCCTGCTTAGCGTTAAGCTTCCTACTAAAGTAGGCCAGTGGTTGCCAGTCGTTTTTGTCGCCGATGCGTTGCTGAAGGCATGAACCCACATGAGTGCTCGAGGCGTCTGTGAATAGGCCAAGCGAAGCATTGCAGTCCGGATGAGCTAAGATAGTAGCGGACATTAAGCTCCTCTTGCAGGCTTCAAAACACTCCTCGAGCTCAGGCGTCCATATGAACGGCTTATTGCCTTTGCCTTGTATTGCATTAACGGCGTCGATTAACGGCGCCTGATACTTAGCTGCATCGGGCAAAAAACGACGATAATAATTCGCCATGCCAATGAACCTGCGCATGCCTTGTACAGTCTTGGGTTGCGGATATTCTACCAGAGCTTGAATTCTGTCCTCTGGTGGACGTGTGCCTGCTGCATTGATGCGATAGCCAAGAAACGAGACTTCTTCTGCTCCAAAAATGATCTTAGTGACGTTGATGACAACTCCATAGTCGTGCAGCCTCTGGAATAAAATTTCCAGGTGGTCTGCATGCTGTGCTGGACTGCTGGAGTACACTAGGATGTCATCTACGTATGCAAAGCAGAAGTCTAGGCCTCGCATCACTTCATCGATAAATCGCTGAAATGTCTGTCCCGCGTTACGCAACCCAAAGGTCATGTACGGAAATTCGTACAACCCAAACGGTGTAATGATTGCCGTTTTGCAGATGTCACCTGGGTGGACTGGGATTTGCTGGTAGGCTTTAATTAGGTCTACTGTGCTAAACACAGTAGAGCCAGCTAAATTGTGCGCAAAATCACCTATATGCCGAACGGGGTAACAATCTGGAATAGTGCGGGCGTTCAACGCACGGTAATCTCCGCAAGGACGCCACGTCGAATCCTTTTTGAATGCGAGGTGTAATGGAGAAGACCATGAGCTGCTCGAAGGTTGAGCAGTACCAGCGTGAACCATATCCTCGAACTCTTTCTTCGCGATGCGGAGCTTCAAGGGTGCAAGGCGGCGCGGTCGAGCTGTAACGGGGGGACCATCCGTTGTATTAATGTAGTGCACGGTGGTATGTTTAGGTTCCCGTGGTGCTCCAGGTGGTCGCGTGATACTTGGGTACCTAGCCAGAATCGCGGTGTATGGCGAGTCAGGCAAGGATACTACCTTGACGCTTGGTTGGTCTACTGCACGAAGATCTGCGGCAGAAGAAAGTCCAGTCTTGCCATCACGCAGTCTGCCTTGGGTGCAGTCAGGAAGCAAGTGGTAGTGTGACAAAAAATCCGAGCCTATAATGCCGCTCTCTACGTCTGCCACTACGAAACTCCACTTAAACTCGCGCCTTTTTTTTTTTTTTTTTTTTATCATCAATAGGCTAACATTTGACCACGGTCTCACCTGATGGTAAGTGATGACGCGGTCGACGATGGAGCATGCTTGCCTAGAAGATACCGGTTCACTCTAGCCTTAAAAACTCCCAGATTATATTTGTCAGGAAACAATGACGCTGGTAAGGTGTTCCATTCCTTCGCTGTCCGAATTATAAACGAAGAATCAAACCGCTTTGTACGTATTCGAGGAATCTCTACCATATACGGATGCCGTGTTTCCGTGCGTCTTGATGTCCGGTGGTAAAATGGGGATGGGGGAATTAAGCTGTGCAATTCCATCGCACACTCTCCGAAGTGCAGCTTGTAAAAAACCGAGAGGCTGGCAACCTTTCGTCGATGCTCAAGGCTTTGGAGTTTAGCCTTTACTAATGTATCGTCGCCAATGAGTTTTATAGCCCGTTTCTGTATTGAATCGAGGGCCTCAAGCTGATACTTAGCCGAACCATCCCAGAGATGGCTGCAGTATTCCAAAGCCCTAAACATAGATTTAGCTGCACCAAACCATAAGTGCTAATCTTAGTACCATTTGCAGCAACTAAATCATATGGCTGTGGTTCGTATGTGCGGTTATTAACATACCGACGTGGTATGCAGCCATAAGTCCGAACCAGTATCGACCAAAAATTTTTGGTTTGAATACCGGTCGGTTACGAAAAGACGGCGACTTGATGTAGAGCAATCGGCTGTCGCCTCTACCGACCGCTGCTCTGGTTTCCCTGGATATTAGGTGAAGCACCGGACCAATTGCACGGCGGTACGCACTTGCGTGCTTTGGCTGCAAATCGGTCGTGGTAAAAACACAGTTCCGGGTTGCGTGGACGCGAACGACTACGGCTACGACTACGATTGGAGCTGTTGCTACGCGCACGACCATAGTCACTAGTAGTAGCGAGCGATGCAACAATGCGTATAAGCTCATCCACTTTTTTAACCAGCTGTTGTACTGTGCTGTCATTATCCGCTCGCGGTGGTGTTGAGTTCGCATGACTGGAATAAACCTCCAATGTGGATGGAGCATTAATTTCCATCAAACTGTCAGCTAACTCGCTGAGCTCTCCTAATTCCTCCAACCGCTGGGCTGCCAGAACTGTTTGGAGAAAACGTGGTAGCCGGCCCATCCAAATAGTTTTCATAAGCTCATCAGGAAATGTAGGCCCCGCTAAAAATTTAAGGTGCCGCAGGAAAGATGACGGCTTCCTGTCACCAATCTGCTCTTTTTCCAGTACGCGTCTGACCTTTTGTTCGCGACAGTCGGAAAACCTAGAAATTATCGCGTCTCGTAATTTTGTGTATGGCTGTACCTTCGGTGGCTGTATAATGATGTCTTCTGGGTAGTTCTCATCGATGCTCAAATTTGATGGTCACGAGGTTATATTTCCTAAATGGCTTAAGATACAAACAGAATTTGTGAATTAAATGATGAAACATCTATTAAGCTACAACAGAAATAAAGCTTGTCAAAATAAAAGCAAAAATAATACCTTAAATTAACACGAAATGGTCAAAAACGGGGTAATTTTTCGTGTTCTCATCGTGTCACACTCTCCGATGCAGTAAAACATTTGCTTACCACTTCACCAAATTTCACTGTATTTGTATGTAACATATACTAAAATTATCGTAATTAAATAAACTTTACACTAAATAGTTTAAAACATATCTTTTCATCATTATTTTCAATTTAAAACAACATACGCGTCGGTCACGCGGATATGGGTTCTTTAAATTCGCGTGATATAACGGCTGCCTGTTAAACAAAACATCAGCAATCAAACACTGAGTGTGGTCCGGTCGAACGTCAGTCGTGTACTGGCATCGCAGACGTAAGACGTGTGGCTCAACGTGCCGGAAAAAAAAATATCGGTAAGCTTGTATTTGTTCATAGATTTACCGATCACACGTGCACTACATTTTTTGGGCATTGTATTTCAGCAATTGAAATCAAAGTTAGCTCATCGAAACCCTAAAATGTGCGAGATATTTATGTAGTATTTGATTTAAATCGATACACTTAACTTTGCAGCAATTTTACAAAAAAGGGATAATTTCGTCAGTTTCGTTTCATAAACTTCGTGGCATTTTAGTCATGAAACTGATTTTGGTACATGAAACTGATTTTATGCATTCTTTTATTTAGAAATGTAGCGACTAGTGTGAGTTTATTGAAACAATTCTAGTTATTGTAGTATAACAGATGTAAGATAGTGTTTTGAATAATTATGTAAACGTGTTTTTATCGAGAAAAGATGGGTCGATTCGAACTCACTCATCATTCATTGTGATTAATAATCATAGCCTAAAAATGGATGAGTTCGAATTGGTAGGTATGTCATGTTATCGCGAAAAGGGGTGATCTGGACCGTGGTAGCCTAGTAACTCTCAAGTTGGGAGAACCTTCCTTCGAAACTAGCATTGTATTATGTTTAATAATAGGTACCTAAAGGGGAAAAGCTAGTAACAGTACCTACGTTTGGTAGGTAGTAGATTAAAAGATTATGTTTACATACCATTTTTCTGGTTTCCGGGAGAAGCATCCTATTGCGAAGATTCCGGTAGGTAGCTAGGTAAAAGGTACCTACCTAGCCCAAGTTCACATTCTATGAACACTTTTCTCCACACACGTTTACCGTCGGATATTATGTACCTAAAGTATGTAGGTATTAGGAACTATCACCAAAAGGTTCTGAAATTATTAATAACGTCACGTCATATCACAATACTACCTATTCTTGACGTAAGTACGTATATAGGTACTAGGTAGGGAGGTAGGTATCTACTAGGTACATTTTGGTCCCCGCCTGCCAACATTTCAATCATACTTTAATTATTTTGCTCGTAGGCTCGACTCCGAACACGTAAAGCTCATATTTAAAAGTTTATAGAAAAATCACGAAATCAGGAGTTTCTAATCCAAAAGAGTACCTAAAGATGTGCCAGATATTGTCTTTTGTAGTGAGATTTGTTTTTATATATAAATCGTTATAATATAAGTATAGATTATTTCTATTGTAGTGAAGGTTGTTGTTCTATTGAAAAAGTAACACAACTCATAAATAAATACACTTTTTAAATACTCATGATGCTTCTTAATTAATAAAGCTATTAATACGATAACTATCTGTTTTTTTTGTCAGCGAGGCTTATTACCTATAATATGTAGTTAAGTGGATTAGTATTCGTATTTCGTAGGATGAACAAACTCAGGACCGAACTGATAATAATAATATACATAGTTTTGGTTATTAATACCATTTGTTTGCCAGTTTAATTATGAAAACAAGATTACGATGTTATTTTATGAACATTTAGTCTTATAAACAGTGGCAAAACGTGAGAAAATGATAGCTGTAAAGTTACTGAGTCATTTTCGTGATCCGATGCGTCGCTTTCGTGGCCTCACCCAAACAAGACTTTCTATTTGATTAACTTATATATTAATTTACTCGTCTTATAAAGCGCTATAATTTATTGTACAAAAATATTTGAAATAAGAACAATATAAAATTGTACATGAAACTGACGATGAGAATCGTAAAAATGAGAACGAGCCTTCTACTTCCCTAGTGCAGTCGGTATCCAGATGCGCAATTGCAAAATTAAATTTTGTCAATTCGTGCGTAATATTATTGATACAAAATTGCTTCTAGACTAGCAAACCATAACGCCGGACGGTCCTCACAAAAAGGAGGGGTACGGATGGATACCCTATTTACGATCATCCTTTCCATGCCGCTCGTGCCAGGTTGGTCGTGATTCGGCGGTAGTGTAGAAGCAGGCCTAAATTCGTCAACCTCACTATCACTCATATTGTACCACCAAAACCGGTAGGAAAGTCAAACGATAATGTGCACCGAAAAAAAAAAAGCAATATCAACCCGAAAGAGAGAAAAAAAAATGAGGGTGTGGTGTGCGTGCAAGGTAACATGCGTATATAAAAAGGCAAGCATAAAACAGTAACTATAAAATAAGGTCAGTATAAAAGTTGTCTATAAAATAAAATTAATCCGCTCCGTCTTCAATAAACAATGTACCGTCACCTTAAGTAAGCCTTATTAATGTACAAAAAATCATAAATTTTAATACGGCACAAAAAACATTTGGACTAACACTTTATACCGTGACTGTACTTGTTATCTGTTATCTCAATGTTCGCATGCACGCAAATTATTCCATCACCAACACGAACGAAAGAATATCAAAGTTCGGTACCTCTTGACATCCAGAAAATGATCGTCGTAGTCTGCGGGTCACCTGGCTCTAGGTAGCGTTGAGTGCAGCTCCAGTTGCACGACCACGGGCGTTATACTGCTCCCCGAAGAAAACGCTCGCATGGAGGGCGTCGCACGTCGTCAGCGTGGCACGTCGCGAACTCGCCAGCGCCGTGCAGTGCAGTCGTGCCGTGTAGTGCGACGTCACTCGTCAGCCTCGCGCGCTGCTAGTATCTCCCAATATATATAGAGCCTGTGAAATTCCGCAGCGTTTAGGTGCGTTGTACGAAGGAGTCACCGCTTTGGTAACTCAACTTTGGTCACCACTTTGGCCGTGGTAACCACGTTGGTGTGTAGACACGGGCTCCTTCACGTTCCGAGGGTCACCACTTTGGTGGTTTTTGACGGGTCGCCTCGTCGTCTGTGTTACGCGACCGGCGACTTCTCCACCACTTCTTATTGTATTTGCACCGGACGACGTCACGGGCTACTGACTCTACACATTGGTGATTAAAAACGGCAGGATACTAAATAACACTTATTTATTGTACAAGAGCTTACGAGATATACGCATCGACCAACAGAAATTTTCACCGTGATTGACTATGTCAAAAAGTCAACAATCTTCAATTGTTATTTTTCATGCTCTCATTTCAAATGCTCTCGCAGAGAGCATGAAGAAATAAAATAAAAACTTCTTGCAACGCCACAATCTGTATCAATTCATGAATATTATAACATGAACAAAATATTCTGATCGATCTGGTGAAAGTCGCGGAGAGCCGATGGATGCAGGAGGCGAGCAGCCATCATAGCGGCGCTCTCTGGGGGAGGCCTATGTTCAGCTGCAGACGTCTTCTGGCTGTTGATGATGGGGAAAAATATATTATCTGTGTGTATATAGGTAAAATACGGAACCCTTTACTGTTTTTTGCAAAACCCTTGTCAGTTTTCCACTTTTTACTTCCGGACGACCATTATGAAAATTACATTCCTGTACCTAACTTAACTTCGAATTATACGGGTAGTCTGTGATATAATACTACTCGCTGTCGCACGTGGCTTTGGTTATGAAGGATCCTCTACCATACAGATTAATTTGTAAAGGAAAAATTAAAATCTCGAGCGGGAATTGAACTCGCATCCATCCACCCCTCCAGCCGGGATATGCTTTAACTTTTGCTATTACTTAAGTGGTCTCGTGTTTGAAATTTTTCCTTCACCTTTTACAACCAACTGAAAAGTCCGACTTAATATTGTATTTGTATTTATTTATTATAATAAGAACGGCAATATGCCAATTACACTTGACTTGAGGGATGGATAAATGCGGGTTCGATTCCCGCTCGTGATTCTAATTTTTCCTTTAAAAACTAATATGTAGATTATGCTGAGCAGGCGATACTGCTATAAAAATCATCTACTCAATTCTACTAATTTTTTTTATGAGAGTGAATGATGTGACGAGCTAGTCGTTCACCTGATGTTAATCGAAACGGCTGCCCATAATATATAACAGTTGCAGTGTCTCTCGGAACTAAAAAAAATTTCGCGGGCCATTACAACTGATAAGCAGCCGCGTCGTTTGACATCAGGGGAACTACTAGCTTCTCACGTTCGTTCAAGATCAATACTAATGAATCGCGACAACCTCCGTGGCGTGGTGGTTGAGCAGAGCGGCTCTTAACCCGGAGGCAGCGGGTTCGATCCCCGCGACAGGACAAGTATTTGTGCACAGGAAAAAAAGCGCAAATACTAAACTTGTTTTGTGCCTGGGTGTTGTGGGAGCATGGTCCTCGTAGTTCCTGGGTCCCTAGATACAGAGAATCCTAGTCAAGGTCCAGGATCTATGTGTGATCATTGGGCGTTATTTATTTATGTTACTTAATCATAATAAAATTAAAAAAAAACAGATCATGATTATCTTAGGGATTTGAAACTTAAACCAAACGTTATTAATAAATTATTAAATAACATAGGACTCGAACCCAAGTACCTGTAACTCGACCACAGGGAGTTTTAATTGACTAATAGGCAAATTAATCAAGCCGCTGAAAGCAAAGTTGCACCACTCGGCTACCTGCCGCAATATCCGGTTTGGAACCGGAAGCGCCAGTTTGCGCGCCAACTCATGTTTCCGGTTTGCCTGATAGTGGCGGGATAATAGATTTTAGACGTGTTTAATAATGCCTTAGGATTCTAAGGTGCTTTGTGATAAAGTTTAGATATTGATTGAGTTTTGAAGTATTTTGATGGATTGATTTTGAAGTTATTTGACATTTGACAAATAACTTCAAAATAATAATAATAATATTATTCCTATGATTATGCAGTTGCAGTAAAAAGAGAATCCAAAAATACAAATTTTAAAAGAGAGATGTTTCTGCTTTTTTCAAGAGAAGGGTTGTGTGGGTTAAGCGAATGATCATGTTTTTAGTTCCGTACCCTAAGTATTGACTACAGAGTTACACATAGACGTGCAACCTTTTTATTATATATTTTTAATTAAAGCTTGGCGTCCGTACGTTACCTATAAAACAAGAAGTAGCTAATAATATCTTCAATTGACGTACGGGCGTTACAAATATTAATTTATTTTAAAACTATGATTTCCCTCTTTCTTCATTATAATCCTCATCGATCATTAACACAAAGGGTAAAGTGAACCCTATCGACGGGCCCGATAGCTCAGTTAGTAGTAACCCTGCCTTCTGAACTTGAGGGCTGTGGGTTCGATTCATGACAAACATTTGTGTGATGAACATGATGTTTGTTCTGCGTCTGGGTGTTATATTGTACTCTATGAATGTATTTACAAACCAAAAATTATATAAGTATTGTATCAGTTATCTGGTTCCCATAGTACAAGCTATGCTTAGTTTGGGGCTAGATGGCGCTGTGTGAAATGTCCACACATATTTATTTATTATATTTATATTTTATTTATATTACTAAGGCCACGCTGTCCGTCTGTATGTATGTCTGTCTGTCGCCAGACCAGGGCGACAGACAGACAGACAGACATGCGGAGGATGGAGTGCGTATCTCATCAACCGTGATAGACAAATGAAATTTTCACAGCTTAGCAAACGTAACACAGGGTAACCTAATACGGATGCTAAAATACTTTTAGATTTCTTATGTAAGTATTGTAATTTAATTACCTGGTTAATTAACATACCTACCACATAAGTATACCGGCATAAGATTGTAACTCTTATTATTATGGCAAATAAATTACTTATTACTTATTACAGATAATGTATTGGCCTCTGCTCTGATTAACCCTCTATACCAGTTATTTGTCATCCTGTCAACCATCCAAGTACGGAGTGAGTTCAGGTACGTCGTAAGCCCTTACCCACTTATAAAAATATTCGCTCGACCTTTTCTTAAGCTACTTTACGATCTATTGGAGCCAAATATGATGATTCAGATTACTAAGGTCTTGAAAATAACAAGACAAAAACAATTTGTACGGTACAGACGAACCTTTTTATAGATAAATCAGAAAAAGGTGACTGGATAAAAAAAGGTTTATGCTAGCCATGGCGTAAGAAAGTAATAGAGTACTAATGTGTGCAAGAATTTAATTATTAGCACGTACGAGACCTTTGCTTGCCATTGATTCAATTTGCCTCTTACATAACGGTGATCGCTACCAGTTTTCATCTTGCTGATCGCAGAGACATAATAGAAAACGCGCTTTTTGGTCGTCATGATGAAGTCTACCTTATTTTTGGTGAAACCGTCGGGGCTTATCCACGTCCACGTCCTGGATGGCGACTTCTCGTACCTGTAACTCGACCACATCTTAAAAAGTTCCTCCTCCACGTAGTCAGCTGGCCTATATTCCCGAGAGTTCCGCTGCCCGTATCCAAATAGTTCCACTCTCAGCTCATCGCTATTCCGTAACCGTAGTTGGGTCGATTTAGAGACGTTGCTATTTTTTTCTGTCGCAATAAATTATTTTCTTGCCTTTTCAACTACTACACATAAAAAAGTCCTCATCCAATGTACGCAATTGAGCCTGATTTGGCTCAACTTTAGCAGTTACCTATATTATTTGACGTAGCAGACAGAGTCATTATAGACTCTAGGTTAGCATTGGTAGTATCTACTTTGTCTTTATTTTCTAGGTCACATCTAGCTCATAGGTATTGGTAGAGCATTATGCTTTGAACATCAGCTTCTCAGTGACTGACGGGCAGCAGTATTTGCAGTCTAGTGATTTAATAGTCTTTGTGTGGTGCTTATTACGAGGTCAAGCCAGGAGCATCGGATCAGAAAATATGGCCAAATCAAAACATCGAACCAAATTAGGATTATTTGCAAATCGAATTAATATTACGTTGACCTTTCTAAACTTTTAACAAATGATTTCCAAGTCTATGACGTCCTAATTTATTAGTAGTTGTCTTGAACCGTTGTCATTTAGGGTTGACCTCCTTTGCTGAAATAGGCCTCCCCAATAAAACGTCACTTAGGTTGGATATCCGTTAGTTACTATAACTATTCTCATAAAGGAATTTATTACGATTTTTTAAACTTTTTATTATGTGGACATTTCACGCAGCGCCATCTAGCCCCAAACTAAGCATAGCTTATACTATGGGAACTAGATAACTGATACAATACTTAGATACTTTTTGTTTGTAAATACATACATAGAGTACAATATACTGCCTCGGCGGCGTTGCCCGTCTTCAGTTAAATCTGCTTTACTACAGACACCTGGGTCCGTGCTCTTTGTTAATTTATCATTTATTGTTATTTTTTTTTTTATTGAACAAAAATCATACATAGAGGACAATTAAATACTTAACCTACTTTTTTTTTGCTTTTTGCTTTTGTTTTTTTTTTGTTTTTCGATTTGTGCATACACCGCGAGCAGACCAGCTCCCGCAAGCAGCGCCCGTTCACGAGCTTGACGCATGCGCCAGCCATCGCCCTCCTCAACCATTTCTGAGGGAAGAGGACGACCCGACGCCGCCGCAAGAAGAAGCTTTTTAGTGAGCGTGAGTGCTCCCGATGTACACACAATAATCATTTACATTCTAGTACTATTTTGTTCATACGAGCGGGATAATTGACAGGCTCTTTTGAGTCCGTCAATGATCCCGCTCGTACCCACTTCGCGATCCTTGCCCAGCGATCTGGGTGCATCCGACTTACTTGTTCAGCCCACTCCCATTTCAGTCTAGCAGTTTTATAACGCTTTTTACCTTGTATTATTAAAAGGTCTTACTAGATTCTGCTGTCTCACGATGATGTGCGCAGTGCAGTGTCACGCAAAACTTTATACTAGAGTTCCGAGTGACACTGCAACTGTTATGGGCGGCCGTTAGACTCTGACCATGACCTCTAAATTTTAGACTCCCCAAAATTTCAACACAACGTAGTTTGTGAATATCGATTTTATTTAGTTAATAAAGCACTGAATAGGTACATATATTATGCAGTGACGTAAATTACTTACTTCCAAAATTAGTTCCACTTATTGCTGCGGGACAGCTTTCGTGAGACAACGTTTAAGCTTAACATCAGGTGAATGACTAGCTGGTCACGTCAGCCATTCACATAGACAATGAAAATAAAACCCTTTTAGGGAGTTTTGGCGGGAACGCGGAAAAGTTATTTTTCAAAACTTGTTCTTTTTCCAGTGTTAATTTATTATTTATTTATTTTAATGTTTAAAATTGGTGGCAATTTACGCAAGTGCTGAATTACGAGCAAGAGTGAGGGCAAGTGATTAACACTGGAATTCATAGTCAAGGTGAGGGCTCCTCTAGAGGATGATTCAGGCGCTGTGTGGCGAAGTCTAGTTTCATACATTTCATAAACAAAACCAAGTAGCCTCCAATCTGACAATTCTGACATTGTCGAAGGCAGGTTGCTATGAAAGTGAAATATAACCATTCAATCTCTATGAGAAAATCGAATGGTAGATTTTGGGGGTTTGTTCACCCCTTGACTATGAATACCACTGTTAATGTGGTGAAACGTGATTTTTCGTGTTGCTTCCAAAACTCCATAGAAGCTTCTAGTAAATTTGCCACCACTTTGCTGGAGCATGACTTAGACTGGGCTATGACTACCTGACTTAGACTGGACTAGGACATGACTGCGTGAAATATTTTATAATACGATGAAAATTATAATACTTGACGCTGGCCAAATACAACTAAGTGTGGAGCCAAAATATAACTAAAAAATAACAAAAGAAATACCCCATAAATTTTTAATAAATTTTTGTGAAAGTCAAATAATAAAATAGTCAAACTCCTTGTCCTCAGACTAAGATAGGACCAAGTTTAATTTGAAAATTCGTGCACACAATCAAACTTTCTTTATCTAGTCTATATTTAATTTTGTACCTTAATAATTATTTAAAAGTCAAAACTAATTCGTTAACACAAACTGAAGTCTTTCAGATAGGTAAACACTTAAATTAAAAAGTCCAATTTAAAATTTCGATTTGTGTTTTAAAAGTGGAAACACACGGGGTCATATTAATATTTTAACCTGAATTTTGTAATTTGTGGAACAGGTTTAGGACGTAAAACTAACTAATTAACCCGTGCGGAGTCGGGGCGGGTCAGCTAGAGTACATATGCAGAATATGTAAACCGCAAAATGAGCACAACACGCAAAATGTACAACACTCAAAATGTTATTGTACAATGTAGGCCTATGTAATGGTTTCATTGACAGTGATACTGTATCTCGACAAATGTGACATTAGGTGGACTGTTAATAAATCAGATCACAGAGAGCTATGGAGAGAGCTATGCTCAGTGTTTCCCTGCGAGATAAGATCCAAAAGAAGGAGATCAGCAGGAGAACTAAAGTGACCGATGTAGCTCTTAGAATTAGCAAGTCGAAATGACGGCCACATCGCTCGTAAAACTGACAACCAATGGGGAAGGAGATTGTCTAGTGGCGATCACGAACCAGAAGACGCAGTGTAGGCCCTCCACTAGGACCGACAATTTTGTGAAAACCGCGGGGAAACGATGAATGCAGAAAGCAAACAGCTGCTCATAGTGATGCTCTTTGAAGGCCTATGCTCAGCAGTAGATGTGTTCAGGCTGAATAAATCAGTAGAAGTATTTCCCCGTATGTTTGCATACAAAATAGCTACAGACAGGCAATGACCGACTCAAAGGCTTTGTGCCCGAATCGCCTGGGAAATACTTCACGTTGTGTTCAAATACTTACACACACACAACAAAAATAGTTATATAAGTTCTGGGGCGAAGCCTTTTATTGTTCGTTTTGTTTGCACAGATCAAATGATAGTTGCTATGATTTGGGTTAGTTTGTGAGTTTTCCTTGCACAGATTGAGTGATAGTTACTGTGGTTTGGGTGAGTTTGTAACTTACAAGTACTAGCCCTATGCAGTTTTACTTGTAATTACCTGACTTTCATGAGGAAATTAATATCGAATTTTGTGGGATAAGACTATTACGCTGCGTCTGCCGGTTTGTGGTCACCACTCGAGTCTTTGTGGTCAACCCTTCTTCCCCATCGGTTGTCAGTTCTACGAGCGATGTGGCCCTGCCTATTGCCATTTTCAACTTTCTAGTAAGAGTTATCGGTCACTTTCAGTTGATTTAACTATTTCATCATCATCATCATCATCATCAACAGCCCGAAGATGTCCACTGCTGAACCTAGGCTTCCCCCAAAGAGCACCACCTTGAGCAGCCACTCGCCTTCTGCATCCATCGGCATTAACTATTTATTAAGACACAAATATTCGCATAAAAATTACATGAAGATAATAACAGAGAAGTAGGTATTATAAATTGCATAGAGAAAACGACACTAAAGCCTCTTTTCTGCGACACCTCTATCGCTAATGATATTTTCGCGTACAAAATGAGCTTCCGAATGGATGATGTTGCGCCAGAATGTGTCAAGACAATATTATTATTGAATCAAGTGCCTAAAACTATAAACCTGAATTGCAGATGGGCTGGTTACACTAGCTACAGAATTTAAACAGCCGTGTTCTTAGATGAAATTAATCAATCAATCAATCAATCAATCAATCAAATCATTTATTTGCTAAATATACGTATTTGTTACAGGAGTTGATAGTGATTACATTACAGATCGGTATATTTAAACTTAAAAGTATGCAAATATTATAAGTTTTAACTATTTATACCTAATAATAATAGTAATCTAATTTCTTATTAATGATTATTTAAATGTCAATACTGATCAAATGAAAATTGTATTAAATTATTTTAATATATTATGTTATGATAGATTATTTTTATTAACATTCGATCGACTTTTGATCGACTACTCATTTCATTAGTACCTATCTCTATAATCATTGTCATTTAAATACTCATTTACGTCATAGTAAGCCTTACTTAACAAAAATTGTTTAAGTTTCAATTTAAAGTTATGTAGATCCGTACACTCCAAGATTTGTTTTGGCAGATTGTTATAGATGCGGGGTGCCATACAAAAGACACTCTTATTAAGCAGTGCGGTCCTATTTAGTGGAAAACACACCTTCTGACAATGTCGTTTACTTTTAAAGGGTTCAAAGAGACATTTATTTGTAAATTCAAATACCGAAATTTCATAGATGTAAATGCACGGCAAGGTCAAATGTTCTAAATTAACAAAATATGGCTTACAGCTCTGTATCGGTTTAAGTTTGCAAACTGCTCTCACGCATCTCTTCTGTGCCTTAAATACATTTTGTTTGCCCACCAAGTTACTCCAGAAAATAACACCATATCTTATTAAGGACTCTACATACCCATGATACGCGGTGATCACTGCAGATTGGCTCACTATCTTCCCAAGCATATAGAGTGCGTACGAAAATTGACTCAATTTAGAGCAAATATTTTCTACTTGGGATTTCCAGTTTAACCTACAGTCGAGTTTGAGACCTAAAAACTTGGCAGCCTCCAATTCATGAATTCTTTGTCCATTATAATTTATGTCAATACTTGATAGATCATTAGTCCTATTTCTGAATGTCATTAAATTGGTTTTATCCAAGTTTATTAGTAAATTATTACATGTTAACCATTTAATCATTATATCTAGAGTGCTGCTCATGTCTGTCTCGAGGTTGGATTTAGATTTATTTGTAAACATTGCTATACTGTCATCTGCAAACAAAACCATGCTTTGGCTGACCACTTTAGGTAAATCGTTTATATAGATGATAAACAACAAGGGGCCTAATACACTACCCTGAGGCACCCCTTGTGTAACATTGATGTATATGTGGTCTCTGGTTTTGTTTTTGGGCATATTCTTGTGATCTGTGTGCATTGCTTCCGATTGCTGAGATATGACCCTAAGAGACTTAGAACATTTCC
Organism: Ennomos erosarius; assembly: GCA_963580505.1. Taxonomy (NCBI): domain Eukaryota; kingdom Metazoa; phylum Arthropoda; class Insecta; order Lepidoptera; family Geometridae; genus Ennomos; species Ennomos erosarius. Next base: position 8,281,122 of record OY757003.1, on the reverse strand, counting down.
TCTCACTCCATACGCTTCTAGTTTATTTTATAGAATACTGTAGTTCACATAATCGAATGCTTTTGTCAAGTCCATGTATAGGGCAGAAACTAGATTCTTTTTATCAGGACCCAACATTCCAGGCTGTAGAAATTTATAAATAGCCAAGTTAATTGTTTTGTTTTTCCTGAAACCTATTAGTAGTAGATATTATTAATTATTATATAGTGGCTAGTAATAGCTGGAAGGGAAGAACCGAAAAAAATATAGAGTCCTTTTCTAAAAGTGTAATAATAGGCATTTTTTTTTTGTCAACCTTTTGTGTCCCACTGCAGGGCAAAGGTCTCCCCCAATTCTTTCCACGTGTCCCTGTTTTCTGCAATGTGGACCCAGTTGGCTTCAAAGGAGCTTATGTCATCGCGCCACCTCTTTCGAGGCCGGCCACGACGTCGCTGGCCGTCTGTAGGCTCCCAATAAGTAGCGATTTTTGCTCACCTTGCTGGGTGGGCTGGGGGTAAAATTTTTTTTTTGGATAAATTTATTATATTCCTCAATAGATAAACATTTTTGAAAACAAAAATTAAATATCTCAAAAAATGACCAAGTTACAAGCATTTTAAAAACCGGAATAGAAAGAGATAGCTCAAACGGCCAGTGACGTCAGAGGAAGGTCGTTATAGTACTTCATTACTAAGCTGTGGTAGCTTTTCATACAACCTCTTTGGCATGTGGCGTCACGAGTAGATTTTTCATAGTAACTGTGGGGGCGCTCTGTTTCGCGAGAAAGGGACAGGAGATGCCTCTTGTAGGAACTTTAAAAGCTTATTACTCCGTGATTTATTTACCGATTTTGCTTATATTTTCAATTATTGCATTCATTTTTAATCTTCTTTATGAAAGTAATATTTACTTGTTCATTTTTAATAGTAGTCATCATGCCTATTAGTAATAATGTATCCGGGACGGGTCAGCTAGTCTCCAACATTTTCCACAGTCATATTAAAAATGTTTCATCCATAAATATAAGGTTTTCCAAAAGCAATAACATTCTTGGTTTGTTCTTACATGCCCCCCTTCTTTGCGAGTGCGTCTGTAGCAAATTAATGCAGATTTCAGACCACCACTTTGTGAGACGCGTCTATCGTCTTCTCTACATCACATGGTGCTTCTTGGGAATGCACCCAGCTGAATGCAAGGAATAATCATTTCCTTGCATTCAGCTGTGACAATAGTTGAGTGTGCCCCGAAAATTTTACGAAAATAATGTATTTAGGGCGAGGGCGATTGCTTGAATCCACAGTGAAGAGGGTTCTAGAGCAGAATCCTTAACGTAGCGAGGGATTCAAAGTATAATATCATTGTACACACACTTTTTTTTATACTTGTCTTTATGAGAAAAATAAATAAAATATGCTTTTAGTATGTAGTGGTAGAAATGACTTATTTTTCTCGCACCGAGGAAAGCTCTTTTCGAATAGATGAGATGAAAATAAAAATCCGTCATAAGACTTATTATTACAGTTCATCATCAGCATCATCAGCATCATCATCATGATCATCATCATCATCATCATCATCATCAGCCTGAAGACGTCCACTGCTGAACATAGGCCTCTCCCATAGAGCATCACTTGCAGCTGCTCACCTGTGCATCGGCTCCTGATGATTCTGACCAGATTGTCAGTCCACCTATAGACCGGTAGTGGAATGCCTATGCTGCGTCTTCCGGTTCGTGATCGCCACTCAAGAACCTTTCTACCCCATCGGTTGTCAGTTCTATGAGCGATGTGGGCTGTTTCAACTTATTAATTCAAAGAGCTATATCAGCCTTAGTACTCCTGCGAATCTAAACACTACACACATAATTACAAAATATGACGGAGTTCTGAAGTAAATTAGCTTTAAAAAATACAACTGACTTTAGTACCTCTCCCTTTTTTGAAGTCGGTTGAAAACAATGTCCCATGAAGAGTGCGACTCAAACTGAGTGGCGGTTGTGAAGTGAACTACAAGCTCCGGTACGCTACGCTCACCACACAGAGCTAATAACATGTGGCTCACGGCTTACCTCTGCCCTTGCATATCTTTCTTTGCCTCTGCGCTGTTCGCAAGCCTTTCTCACCGACTTCACAGTCGCCATTACTTTTTAATCACGCTCTACACTTCAATTACTTACACTTTATTTAGTTCGCTAAAACCATTTTGCCTCTTTTCACTGTCAAAAACAAAGCAAACTTTAAGCGCCTAAAACCAAAAAGCGCTCAATCCATGTCAGTGTTTCACCGTAAAATCTAACGGACACGGGCTTAAAAGTTAAAGCTAGCTTTTCAACAATTTCAACAATAGTTCTCATATCCCACTTGTGAAATAAATCAACAGTTGTGACAGCCCTGGCTTAAGCCGTTGATGTACAGATGTTGAAAAGTTGACCGAGTTTTGTGTTGTGAGTTTGAAATGAAAATTAGGACGAGTGGAAAGTTTTGTAAATTAAAATTGATTACGCTAATAATGTGCAAACATTTACTTTAACCACGCAAGAAAAAATAATTAACGTTAATAATTTACAACAGTAAAATTAGCAGCTTAGGCCGACTCCCCACTAAGGTGGACCGACGATCTGGTTAAAATCGCGGCGAACCCATGGGTGCAGGAGGTAAGCCGCTCAAAATGGCGCTCTGTGGGAGAGGCCTATGTTCAGTAGTGAACGTCTTGGCTATTGATGATGATAAACAGTCAAATCGAGCTTATTGTGCAACCCAGCTTACCGTCAAGCAGTAGTGTGCAATAACTACTAAGTATATCTTCAGTTGTGACTGCTGGGTCAGGACTCTAAACATTACCAGCAAGATTTTGCCCAAACAAGTCACAACAAGTCGCCTGAAGACGTCCACTGCTGAAAATATGCCTGCAGAGAGCGCCACATTGAGCGGCTGCTCATGTCCTGCATCCATCGGATCCGCGCGGCTTTTACCAGATCATCGGTCCACCTAGAGCCTCACTGCGTCTTCCGGTTCGCAGTCGCCATGCAAAAACCTTTCTTCCCCATTGGTAGTCAGTTCTACGAGCGATGTTGCCTGCCCATATTGCCATTTCAACTTGCTAATTCTAAGATATATAGGTACCACACTAAGACAAAAACACCTGTTAAATATCAAGATAAAACTTCACTTTCTTGGGCAAGAAAACATTCAGTTTTACGGCTGGATACATAATTTTAGGTTATACCACAGAGCACATAATAGTACTGCGTAGATATACATACTTTCTCTTAAGTACAGCTATGTTATATCGCGGGCGTGTGCTCCTAGAGCACGGCCGACGGTGAAATTCGCCTGCAATGCGTTGGACGTACTAATACGTGGAGACGACAAAGTAAAAAGTTACCTAAGCGTGCCTCAAAAAATTGCCATCAAATATTTAAATAAGATTTGCACGTCTGCTTGGCGTACAGAATATTAATAATTTTATGACAGTGCGTATAAACGAATTATAATATCACATTTTGCAATGATTTTGTCGTTAAAGATGTAAAATGGTTGACCCATTTCCATAGTTAGGTATTGTTCTCTGCCATGTACTACACCAATACTGTTTGTTTCAATTTAATGTTTTTTTCTTTCCTTCTAGCTTTCAGTTCTGCTAGTGATATGGCCTGCCCACTGCCATTTCAACTTGCTTATTTTAAAAGCTATTTGTGGCAACTGGCAATAGTTGTTTATCTATTTGTTTTATAAAAATATTTTACTAGTTTATTAACTGTTGTAGTTGCCATGAATAAACATTTTTTTCTTTCTTTCTTTCTTTCTAGCCTATATTGGTGACTTTTGTCCTCCTTTAGATATCCTCATTTCGGATCTTAACACGTAGGGAAACCCTGAGCACAGCTCTCCCCATAGTTTATTGTGTGAGTTTGAGTTATTTAAATGTTATAAAAACATATAGTACATACCAAAATATCTGGTGGAATGAGGGCGAAAACTACTTATGTAATAAATGTTTTTTTTTATTAACAAAAGTATTTAAGTACTCTATAATACGCCACGCCATATTTCATCAAATCCGAACAATAGTTTAACAAAAAATTAAAGACCTATTTCGACTCTACACCTCCCCTGTTCTTGCTCATTACGACTGGCAGCAATAAGAGCTCACGTTAACACACCGAGTGCTGAATATTTCAAGCTTGGCGTTACCAACGCTATTATTGACTATTCTGTGTCATCGCTCAGTGTGGCCCTGGCCTATTTGAATCATTTATTTTTTTCGATTTTGCCATTTTGATTTTTTTTATGTGAATGAAAGACGTGACGATCAAGTCGTTCACCAGATGTTAAGCAATACGGCCGCCCATAACAGTTGCAGTGTCACTCAGAACTTTAAAATAATAAAGTTTCGCGTGACACTGCACTGCGCACGTCATCCTGAGACATCATACAGTCTAGTAATCAGATAACTACATTGTGTAATCAGGGCATAAAGTCTCATTTACACAGGTACACAGGAAATAAAAAGCAGAAATAAATAGGTCCTTACTTCTGTGTCTGGGTGTTGTGGGAGCATGGTCCTCGTAGTTCAGGTGTCCCTAGACACAGGGAATCCTAATTAGGGTCCAGGATCTATGTTACACTGGCTAAATACACGATGTGTGGAGCCAAAATCTAAGGATAAAAAAACTTATACTATTTTGATTAGTTCCAATTTTGAAACTAGATGGCGTTAGTATACAAACATATAGCTCGCGGTACTGTTTTATACCCAGCGTGTGAAACTAGTGAAATTTTTTTCAGTATGATGAAGTTGGTTGACCCGGTAAGTTCGTTACACAATTGTACATCTTTACAAAAGATGTGTAAAAGTTTTTGGAGGCTTTCTTCTTTTAAAGAGGCCGTATGATCATGTTCATAGCATTACCTATACCCAAAGGGGGGGTGGGGGGTACATAAATGCTACGCTTATGTACCTAATTAAAAATTTAAAAAAAATCGTGAAAGCAGCAAATGGGCGTTTTAGAAAACATAAAGTTAAAAGTATGATATGCTAAATATAATAGGCATGATGACTACAATTTAAAATGAACCAATAAATATTACTTCCATAAAGTAGAATAAAAATAAATACAATAATTGAAATAATAAGTAAAATCGGTAAATAAATCACGGAGTTAAAATTTCTGGAGAGGGCATCACCTGTCCCGTTCTCGCTAAACAGAGCGCGTCCACTAGCAATGGAAATTAATGCGATTTTGCGTAAATTTCATAAACATGCTAATTCACGAGTCTTAGCACGCTAATGCTAATTGCTATTGCTATGCTATTTGCTAAAATGAAATGAAATGGAAATGAAAAATGAAATAAGAATTGAAATGAAAAATGATATGCAAAATGGAATGAAAAAAGAAATTAAACATGAAATAAAAATGAATGAAACTTTAAATTATAAATTAAATTCAAAATGAACTAAATGAATTGAAATGAAATTTCATATTTCACAGAATTTTGCAACTAAATTTCGTTTGCGAAATGCTAATTGGGTTTTAACATGCTAAAAATGAATGCGAATGCTAATTAATCCATCACTAGCGTCCACAGTTACTATGAAAATACCACTTGTGACGTCACATGCCAAAGAGATTGTATGTAAAGCTACCACAGCTTAGTAATGAGGTACTATGAAGGACCCATCTCTGACGTCACTTCCCATTTCAGCTGTCTCTTAGACCACGTCTCAGTGCCATGTGTTATCATTGGCAACACACACTGATGATGAAATATTTGTATAGATACAATAACACAACAATTGACAATTCAAAAACTTGAATAATAGAGCGCAGGGTTTTTTTTGGCGGGAACGCGGAAATGTTCACGTCGTTGCATTGTATTATTTCTGAAAACTTGTGCTTTTTCCAGTATTAATGATTAAAATTGGTGGCGTTTTACGCATTAAGTGCTGAATTACGAGCATGAGTGTGGGCAAGTGATTCAATGTGGTGAAACGTGAGTTTCCGTGGTGCTTCCAAAATTCCATAGAAGCTTCTAGTAAAGTTGCCACCACTTTACTGGAGCATGACTTAGACTGGACTTCGACTACCTGACTTAGATTGGACTATGACTAAGACTTGACTTTACGTGATATATTCTTTTACGATGAATAATTACAATACTTGACACTGGCTAAGTGCACTATGTGTGGAGCCAAAATATAAGAAAAAAAAATATAGAGCGCAAATAAATAAATAAATAAAAGAACTCTTAGCCTGATCTATATACCTAACATAACTCTTTAAGGCGCTGAATGCTCCCAAATCGACTATTTCGAACGTAATTTTCTCAAAGTGAAGTTCTTTTACAGGATTGAAAAAAAATGCTCGTTAATACTGGTCATATCTTCTTTCCATCTGCCGAAATCAAAACACGATTACGAAAAGTTTTCTCGATAGAAAAAAATCTCCTGGCCTCTGAAAAATCATTCAAACGCCCTAAAACGTTATATTAATATAAGACACCCCATTGAAATAAATCATAGTGATGAATTACGTTTCAATGCATCCGTGTGTAGACTATTTTTTTCATAACATTAAGCGTTTCATTTATAACTAATTATTTGTACCGCAAAATGGAAAAGTCGAAGTGCAACGCAACGTAATCACCATATTTGTGCTAAGAATAAAGAGACCCTATTTAATACTCCATACGTTTCATTTTTGACTGATGTAATAAACGTGCTCGCATTGGGTCCTGTCAGCGTCTTAACTCCCATCGACCCGATATCGTACACATATGCATTAATAATAAATAATAAGAATAATAAATATGTGTGGACATTTCACACAGCGCCATCTAGCCCCAAACTAAGCATAGCTTGTACTATGGGAACCAGATAACTGATACAATACTTATATACTTTTTGTTTGTAAATACATACATAGAATACAATATAACACCCAGACGCAGAACAAAGATCTATGTTCATCACACAAATGTTTGTCCCGGGCAGGAATCGAACCCACAGCCCTCAATTCAGCAGGCAGGGATACTACGAACTGAGCTATCGGGCTCGCATTGTTATTCAATTGTCATCTCAATGCTGGGATACCAGAAGTTAAGTGATTGGACACGGCTAAAACATTAAGATTTCATACGCAATCACTAGCATTGGGTCGTGTACAAGTCATAGGAGGTTAGCGATTTATCGCAATAATATCACCTCACATCACCTCGTCACATTTCATTTCTAGGGTTACGTACCCAAAGGGTAAGCATGCACCATCGTTGGCTGCATTGTTACTTTCCAACAGGTGAGACAGTAGTCAAATGCTTTGCCTATCACACTAATAAAGAATAAAAAAGAAAAAGAAAATGTCTTATAACTTACACCACCCCGTGTGTCTAAAGCAGATGCCCCAGTTTATTGGTTTAACCACCGGTTTAACCGACCCGCTAATGAAAGGGAATTTTAAACTATCGAGTAAATTACTTTAAAGTGTTGCTTAGTTGTGTATAGAGTTTGGTGCAGAATACGCTTGGTTTCAAAATCAGTTAGAGATCGCACATAACCTGTACGAAACAGAAGAACTACAAGTTCTGGTTTGACGGGCTAGGTACTAAGTATAATATGCGGCATTGTTAGATCGACAGTGGCTGAACCATTTAAGCGACTGAATTTAGCGCAATTTAATAAGCCTTTTAGTTTACGTGGACTTTAATTCCCATATTCATAGAATATTGTTATCAATTATCGTCTTATTAGCAAATAGCATAGCAATAGCAATTAGCATGCTAAGGCTGAGTTGCACCATAATCACGGTTAAAGTTACGGTCAAATTTTGACCTTAGCCCGCCCGGCGAAGCATGGACGGTAGCGATGGCAATTAATGCGATTTCACGTAAATTTTATAAACATGCTAATTCACGAATCTTAGCATGCTAATTGCTATTGCTTATGATATTTGCTAAAATGAAATTAAATTGAAATGAAAAATGAATGAAAATTGAAATGAAATTTAAATTAAAAATGAAACGAAAAATTATTTGAAAAATGAAATGAAACATGTAATGAAACTTTAAATTAAAAATTAAAGTCAAAATGAACTAAATTAATTGAAATGAAATATCATATTTCACAAAATTTCATTTGCGAAATGCTAATTGAGTATTCACATGCTAAAAATGAATGCGAATGCTAATTAATCCATCACTAGTGGACGGTGACAGTTAGCAGTTGAAGTTAGCGTTAAAGTAAGCTGGTGCAACTCAGCCTATCACGTGTTTATGAAATTTATGCAAAATTGCATTAATTGCCATCACTAACGGGCACTGTAGCTATTATCTTGAAATTACAAAATTTTTTTAGGTAATTGAGACTGAAATCTTTTAACATTAATCGAGCCTTTCTAAATGAAAAGGCCTTACAAAAAAGTGTTAAATATAACAAGTCATTCCTGTGCTGTCAACTTAGTACCTTGTCGCTGTTTTACCACTGACCTATGTTGCCTTTAACATGAAACGCCACCGCGTGTTAACTTGCATACTTACGCCATCTAGTTTAATTTGCAACTATTTTTCCAGTCCAGTCCAAAGAGAATAATTGTGTCGCTTAACTTCAAACTTGGATAAATCCTCTCTACCCTTTTTGAAGTAAAAGTGATTATAAGCTCAATTCCATGATTTAAAACCAGTTTTTTTAGTATGCCAACAGGATTGAAAAAATCGATCCTGTTCAGCTAATTTAGTTTAAAAACCATTCATTCTTCCAATAATTCAATATTTAGTTTAGATTTACCTTCGACTGATTTAATGGAATGCAACTCTGAGGTGATTCATAGAGTTTTGATGTAATAGATGTGAATTTTTCTGAATTTGAATGTGGAAATCATACATCGACTGAGGGCCATATTGGAAAACCCATTTCGCTGACTGCTGTGATAGACAATATGGACATAGCTATATTTATATGAGTCGTGTTAGTAGGAGATTATGGTCACGAGCTATCAACGGGATTTACTTATAATCTTCGATTGTGAAGGAGTTACAATGTGACTGTCCAGATTATCCTAATATTAATATTATTTCACTAGGTGGTAGGACTTTTCTGCAAAGTTCGTCTAGGTAGGTACCACAGCTTTGCCAGTTATTCTGCCGCCAAGCAGTAGTGTGCAAGCACTACTGTGTTCCGGTTTGAAGGGCATTGTAGCTAGTGAAATTACTGGACAAATGAGACTTTATGACCTGATTACACAGTGTAGTAATCTGATTACTAGGCTGTGTGATGTCTCGGGATGACGTGCGCAGTGCAGTGTCACGCAAAACTTTATTATTTTAAAGTTCCGAGTGACACTGCAACTGTAATGGGCGGCCGTATTGCTTAACATCAGGTGAACGACTAGATCGTCACGTCATTTATTCTCATAAAAAATAAATAAAAAAATCTAAGTATATATATAAAGGGTGCGAAAATATTATTGAAGATCCTGGAATATTATTTGCGATGTGCAGGGTTAACAGTGAAGAAAAGACGGAAAGTTTGTCTCGCATCACATCACATCTTATTTTTTAGGATTTCGTACCCAAAGGGTAAAGCGAACCCTATTAGCTCCGCTGTCCTTCTGTCTATCTGTCTGTTCATCTGTCACTAGGCTGTACGTCATGATCCGTGATAGTTAGACAGTTAAAATTTTCACAGAAGATGTATTTCTGTTGCCGCTATAACATACTAAAGAAACAGAATAATGTATATGACCAATTAGCGCCATACGACCGGCAGAGGGGTACGCCTTGCCTTGCCACCTCCATTTATAAATGATGTAAGTATGGGATAGGGAGCTTTGGCGGGAACGCGGAAATGTTCACGTCGTTGCATTGTATTATTTCTCAAAATTTGTGCTTCTTCCAGTATTAATGTTTAAAATTGGTGGCGTTTTACGCATTATGTCCTCAATTACGAGCATGAGTGTGGCCAAGTGATATAATGTGGTGAAACGCTAGTTTTCGTGTTGCTTCCAAAATTCCATAGGAGCTTCTAGTAAAGTTGCCACCACTTTATTGGAGCATGACTTAGACTGGACTACGACTACCTGACTTAGACTGGACTATGACTAACAGTTGACTTGACGTGATATATTCTTTAACGATGAAAAATAACAATACTTGACACTAGCTAAATACACTATGTGTGGAGCCAAAATATAAGAAAAAAAGTATGGGATACCTATATAATGGCACCTTTTATCTTATAACTTACACCACCCCGTATGTCTCTAAAGCAGATGCCTCAGTTTATTCCGACCCGCCAATGAAAGGGAATTTTAAACTATCGAGTAAATTACTTTAGCTAGACTTCCCGCAAACCAAGGGCTTAAACCTGGTTTTTTTTTTTTTTTTTTTTTCTTTCTGGTTGGTAATTACTGGGCAAATGAGGCTTATGAACTATCTCACAGTCTAGAAATCTTTTTAGACTGTGTGATGTCTTGAGATGACGTGCGCAGTGCGTAGTGTCCACGCAAAAGTTTAATTTTGATCTCTGAGTGACACTCGACCTAGACCTAGTAGGTATATAGGTTTATATACCTACGGGCCCGATAGCTCAGTTGGTAGTACCCTCGCACTCGTAGTAGTTGGTCTTCTGAACTGAGGGCTGTGGGTTCGATTCCTACCCTGGACAAACATTTGTGTGTCGAACATAGATGTTTGTTCTGCGTCTGGGTGTTATATTGTATTCTATGTATGTAGTTACAAACAAAAAAGTATATAAGTATTGTATCAGTTATCTGGTTCCCATAGTACAAGGCATGCTTAGTTTGGGGCTAGATGGCGCTGTGTGAAACGTCCACAGATATTTATTTATTTATATTATAGTCTGATGATAACACTGCAATCTGTTATTGGCGCCATTCGTTCACATAAAAAAATAACCGGCCGGTTCCGTACCATTAGGTTGTCTGGAAGAGATTGCTCTGAGCGATAAGACCGCCAATTGATACGCTTTTTTAAGTTTGTTGTTTGTTAGCTTTTATTTATTTGTGATGTGGTTTTTCAATAAAGAGTTTATTTGTCTATAGATACCTAAACGAGCAAGAAAATCATGTTTGTTTTATGGGAGCCCCCTTAAATATTTATTTTATTCCGTTTTTTTTTGTATTTGTTGTCATGGCAGTAATACCTGTCGGTGCGTAAGCAGAATAAGCAGTAGCAACCTCTTCGTAGGTAATATCTACCACCACCACTAGGTCGACCGACGACCTGGTGAAAGCCCCGGGGAGCCGATAGATGCAGGAGGCGAGCGGCCGCTCTAAGTGGCGCTCCCGGGGGGAGGCCTATGTTCAGCAGTGGACGTCTTCAGGCTGTTAATGATGATGATAATGAGGTAATATCCTACACCTACTTAAAAATTATCTGTAAAAATTTTAATTACTGTCTAACTATCACGGTCCATGAGACAGACGGACAGCGAAGCCTTAGTAATAGGCTTATTAATAGGGTTCGCTTTACCCTTTGGGTACGAATCCCTAAAAATGTTACAGTAACATAATAAAGTTGCTAAAAAACTAAACTGAAATATAAATAGACTATTTGGCAAAAATACTCTATTTACCTATTAATTGATGAAATCATTCTAATAATTTATTTACATGAAACAGTTACATTTAGTTATAATAATAATAATTAATATTATTATGATGATCTACCAATTATTATTATCTGGTGTGCTTTTTTTTTGGTGGTTTCTTATACGCTTAATTTTAAATAATATAAGTTATAATGGGTTATAATTTTAAATATGATTGTCATTCATAATTTTTAAATTGGAGTAGTATCAAATAGTGATGGATTAATTAGCATTCGCATTCATTTTTAGCATGTGAATACTCAATTAGCATTTCGCAAATGAAATGTAGTTGCGATATTCTGTGAAATATGAAGTTTCATTTCAATTAATGTAGTTCATTTTGAATTTAATTTTTAATTTAATATTTCATTACACGTTTCATTTCATTTTCATATACTTTTTCATTTTACTTTTCATTTCATTTTAGCTAATAGCATAGCAATAGCAATTGGCATGCTAAGATTTGTGAATTAGCATGTTTATGAAATTTACGCAAAATGGCATTAATTGCCATCGCCAGTATCAACTATCAATTTAGTATGTTATTTTATTTGCACTCATTTCCGTAATTAAAAATTTAAATTGGTTGAGCCTTTCCAATTGAACAGGCCTCACAAAAATCCATATTGTAAACGTCACTGTCAGCTGTCAAGTGTTCGATTGCTGTTTTACGATTGACCCATGCTGCGTTTCACATGAAACGCTACCGCGTGTTAACTTGCATACTAGCGCCATCTAGTTTGAAACTTTGCAACTATTTTTCAAAGACCAGTCTCACTAGGGCCAGTATTCCGTATCGATTCCTTACTTCGAAACCACGCGAGTTCCTTGTCTTACATAAGAAATCTGCAAAACTGTATTCTCTATGAAACGAGAACAAAACCGCGCGAAATGAATTTGGAATTGGCGCGATTTGGACTGTCAAAAATCATATGTTTTACTGAGACGCGTTCCGAAACATCAACACATCAAAAGATATGACCACTTATGTCAATATATTTTATTCAAAATAAAGATAACTTTAATGTAAAGTGAAGGTATATCTGACACTGTGACACGATTTGAACAAGACACGATAACGACGTGGTTTCGTATCGTGTGGAATCTGTGTTTCCATAGAGAATAACCACCCAGGCTGTACTTGTGAGTCTTGTGTAGAGACTTGTGTACGTAGAGTACTTTAATAATAATAATAATAATAATAAATAATAATTTAATAAAAAAAAAAAAAAAAAAAAAAAAAAAAAAAAAAAAAAAAAAAAAAAAAAAAAAAAAAAACCGCTGTCAACTAAACACGTCTTTTGATCTTTGTAATTTTATAAAAATATTTTGAAATGTTTTAGTACACAAGTTTTGGTTACATTGAAGTGCAATAGTTTATTTTCTACGCCGTTTTACAAAACACAACAAATAATTTACAGCAAATAACATTTTATACCAAGAATCCGTTTTACAATGAGAATTTTTCTGACTGACGTTGTCATGGTTGACAAACCAGAGACCCCGTACTACCAAACAAGGCTTTTATTATGATAACGAGATCGAAGACAAGAATAACAGCGGAACTACAACAAAGCGCACGACCTCCACCAACGCCCGCCCCGCCATCTCCGAGTTCGTCGTCGGGGGATGAGTATGGTACTCCTCCCGACACCGCTGCGTCGAGCGACGAGGACGGGCCACCGTCACCTCCGCCGCCGCCACCACCTGCGCGACGTGGGCGACCACCGCTGCCGGCACGCTTGGGGCCTGCGGGGCAACCTGCTCCGCGACCGGCCCCCGCTACCGGTGGTATAGTGCGCCGCATGCGATGGTCTCAAACAATAAACGAGAACTGCATGCGCGCCTATTATGGGGCTACAGAGGGGGGAAGCAGCCTGACTGCGTACCGAGATAGGATGCTGTCACTGTTTCAGGGCCTTGAGCCAGCCGTCGCCGTATCCGCACAACGACTGTCGGATCAGGTGCGGGCTATCCATCGGTGCAAGCTGCTGGACCAGCCTACGCTTGATCGGTTGCGCCTGGAGGCGCTGCCTATTCGCACTACTTCTCCTTCGCTGCGGGTCCTGCCTGCCGCGCTACCGGATCCGGGACCAATTATGGGCCCGCCACCGGTGACGCCGCGGGGTGATCCCGCGATCGATGGGGAGGAAGGTGTGAGTGACAGCGTAAGTACCCAGGCGAATGAGCAATTGAGGAGCGCTTTGGAAGACGCGATTGGGCGGTATCGGTCCACACCTACCTCTAGGCCGCGACTACCACGTTTGCCCACGAATAGGCGAAACCTAGTGCTAATGGGAGCCCTGAACGCTTTGCTAGCTCCATACTTACGGACTAGCGAAGACTTAGTTGATACGCACTCGATCTTGTATTGTGGGGCCATCGCGGCGTGTCGCGTGGCTCGTGTCAAGTTTCCGGACACTGACCGAGCACCGCGACCCGCCGACGGTGCTCCCGCGTGGCAGGTACGGATCGAGAGGCGTATCACTACATTTAGGACTCTCATAGCGAAGCTGGTCTGCTTCAGCCGGGGCAATCATCGCCCCCGAGTCATGCGTTTTGTGACCCAGGCCTTTGCTGGGACCGATACTAGGCCCCAGGATTACATGGCTTGTGTTACGGAGCGCATTGACTACCTGAAGCAGAAAGTCTATGCATGGGCAAGTCGTATTCGCCGCTACAGAGAGCGTGTGGATAGGTACCAGCAGAATCGCCTTTTCCAAAGTGACCAAAGGAAGGTGTACCGGAACTGGGAGAGAACCGGCCAACGTGTGGTCGACGGGCAGCTGCCGGATGCAAACGCCATGAACGAGTTCTGGCGTAGCATCTGGTCGGTGCCCGTCGAGCACACGGAGGGTGATTGGATGCGAGTTGTCGAGCGTGGGTGTGAGTCGATCGAGTCCATGGGGTCTATTACTATAGACCCCGAAGACGTAAGTTGTGCGATCCGTACGGCCCAGAACTGGAAAAGTCCTGGACCGGATGGATTGCACAACTTCTGGATTAAATGGATTCGATGCTCATACCCATGCTTGGCGATACAATTTCAAGAAGCCCTCGAGGCTGGTTCACTCCCAAGATTCATGACAACTGGTGTCACCTTCCTGCTCCATAAGTCCGGTAGTACCACGGAAGCGAAAAATTACAGACCCATCACGTGCTTGCCTACGCTGTACAAGCTCCTTACATCCATTCTGAGAACAAAAATTAACTCGCACATTGTTGCGAACAATATTTTGGCCCCCGCTCAGAATGGATGTAGGATTGGGTCCCGTGGTACTAAGGAGCTCCTCCTCATCGACACGGCCATCTGCCAACAGGTCCGGCGGGACAGAGGGGCTCTCTCTACTGCCTGGATTGACTATAAAAAGGCCTATGATTCGGTACCTCACTCATGGCTGGAGAGGATCTTGGAGCTGTATAAAATAGATGCAACTCTAAGATCCTTTTTAAGGTCATGCATGGGGCAGTGGACCACGGTCCTTCGTCAACCAGGTAGGGGGGACAGCGTCTCTGGTCCGCAGGACTTAATAAGGATTGAGCGAGGCATATTCCAGGGTGACAGTCTGAGCCCCTTGTGGTTTTGCTTGGCGTTGAATCCTCTCAGTACCTTGCTGGGAGATTCAAAGCTAGGCTGTCGGCTTCGGAGAGGGGGTGAGATCATATCTCATCTACTGTACATGGATGACCTCAAGCTGTTCTCACCGCAACGTCCACAATTGATAGAGTTGTTAAAAATCACAGAGAATTTTAGCAACTCTATCAAGATGGAGTTCGGTGTGGATAAGTGTGCGGTTATGCATGTACGGGTAGGGAAAGTTGTAAATTCCACGAATTTGCAATTTTCCGAGACAATGACTCTCAGGTCCCTCTCCGAATCCGAAACCTACAGGTATCTTGGTATGTCAGAGTCGTTGGGTGTTTCAGTAGGGGACGTTAAGCGGACGGTGAAGGAGCGCTTCTTCTGCCGTCTGACAAAAGTACTCAACAGTCTTTTGTCGGGTGGCAACAAGGTGCGCGCCTTCAACGGCTGGGTGATGCCCTTATTGATGTACTCCTTTGGCATACTGAGATGGACTCAGACTGAGCTGGACGCCCTGGATAGAAAGGTCCGTCAACTGCTTACATCGCATCGTATGCTGCACCCGCGCTCGTCTGTTATGAGACTGTACATTCCGCGGAAATGGGGAGGTCGAGGCTTTTTAAACGCCAAAACCCTCCATAACCGTGAAGTGTGCAGTCTCCGGGAGTATTTCCTCAACAACGAGTGCGGGATGCATCGCGATGTGGTGGCAGTTGACAAGGGCCTCACGCCGCTCTCCTTGGCAAAAGAGAACTGGCGTAAACCGGTGGTACTTAGTACCGAAGACCGTAGGGACGTATGGAAAGGCAAGGAGCTGCACGGGCGGTTCTATCGGGCCCTGACGGGGCCCGATGTGGACCTGCATGCGTCGGTGAACTGGCTGCGATTCGGCGACCTCTTTGGGGAAACCGAGGGTTTTGTCTGTGCAATTGCGGACGAAGTTATCAAGACGAATAACTACCGGAAATATATCATGAAGGACGGTACGGTCGACATCTGTCGGGCATGCCGCCGTCCCGGAGAATCTCTCCGACATATTATTTCCGGTTGTTCTCATCTTGCTAACGGAGAGTACTTGCACAGACACAACCTAGTGGCCAGGATCATTCATCAGCAACTTGCCCTTCAATACGGCCTTGTCGAGTCTGAGGTGCCGTACTACAAGTACAC
Organism: Ennomos erosarius; assembly: GCA_963580505.1. Lineage (NCBI taxonomy): Eukaryota > Metazoa > Arthropoda > Insecta > Lepidoptera > Geometridae > Ennomos > Ennomos erosarius. The sequence continues at coordinate 8,264,789 of OY757003.1, read as the reverse complement.
ACCGGGGCCGGTTCTTGAAAATGGCCGTGCGTTGCTCTATTGGGACCGCTCTATCATCACGGACAGGACTATTGTAGCCAATAAGCCTGATATCGTGCTGGTAGACCGGTCCCAACGCCGGGCAGTGCTCGTTGACGTCACCATTCCGCATGACGAGAACCTCGTGAAGGCTGAGAAGGACAAACTCAGCAAGTACCTTGACTTGGCTCACGAGGTTACCGCCATGTGGAATGTTGACTCAACAAGCATTGTCCCGATAGTCGTTTCAGCGAACGGTCTTATAGCGAAGAGCCTCGACCAACACCTCGAGAGGCTCGCGCTAGACGGCTGGATCAAGGGTCAGATTCAGAAGGCGGTACTCCTTGACACGGCACGTATTGTCAGGAGGTTCCTCACTCTGCAGCCCTGACCACCGGTAGCTTGGGCCCTGCCCCGCTGCCAGCGGCACTCTAGGTTTAGGTTTTTTTATAGTATTTTTGTAATGTATTTTTATATAAGTATTATAAAAAAACAAAAACTTAAGAAAGTCAAATAAATGAATGAATAATAATAATTTATTTACGATTGCTCTTTCACACAACATCAAACATTTCAACACTACAACATTACAACTTTTAAAGGTTTAAATACCTACTCATGTTTGGTACATACTTAATTACTTACATACAGTTTAATTTGACGAATATAAGTATAGCAAAAATTAGAAATAATTACAAATAATCTTTTTAAGAAAGGAGTACAATTACAATATACCAATGAGTTTTACCGTTCGCCAAAATAAATATAATTATTAGGTAGGTGGGTACGTTGGTCTACTTACCAAAGCGCGAACTCATAAACCATGCTTATCTCCATAATCAACCCACAAACTGCTCATTTAGGCGACGATACCATGGCGGATATAAGTAACAAAAGAACACAGAATTCGCCCTATAATGCAAAAGAAAAAACAACACTGAATGTAGGCAATGCAATTCGACACAATTTGCAAGCTTTGAAACGGATAAACAAGATTCGCACCATAATTGATAAAAACGAACAAAACAAAAAATAACACTGAATTTAACGTGAATATGCATTACTTAGACTTTGTTTACATGATAACATTAACAACGAGAAATAATAAAACAAATACCGCCCTAGAGCTAATAAAAAAGATGTTTTCTTTCACAGATAATCTATTATTTTTATGCTTCATGTGTGTTGCCAGTACTCTTCATCAAACTACCGCCGCTAGTATGAGCTCATCTTCCCATATCTCACTGTACGGTCCAACCTAAATGCAGCAGTTTACACTATATTCATATTACAAAAGAAAGAAAAAAAAAATGAAATATATTACATATCATGTAAAATAATTAGTTTTACTGAGGAGATTGCCATCGAGTGATGAAGGTTACAACCAGAAGGCACACACGAAGAACCTAATCCCTAACTAGGATTCCCTGTATCTAGGGAATTAAGAACTACGTAGTGTCGTGGCTATTTCACCTTGTCGGAACTCTTAGAACTTTAAATTAACTGAAATCGTAAACTTAAATACATTTATAAGGTGTGGGACTATGCAGCCCAACGCTCATAGGCTAGAGTTATTACTCTGTATTCTATGAGCCAGTGTAGTGGCGTTCTCATTCGTTTTAAAATGTCCCTCACTAGCTTTATAATCAATGGTAGATACATTTTTTGAATTTTGTACCATTTATGTAGGTATCAAGATTACCTATATCTTTATTTTTATATACGTATCCTAGTGTGGATGTGTGTGAGCGTGTGTGAACAATGTAGAGATTTGTGAGAGGGCGAGGGTGTGTGAGGGTGTGTTCGTGGGTATATATGTGTGTGTGATCGTGATTTCTTTCACCGTGTTCCGCATAAATTCCATGAGTCTAAGCAGGTACCCCATTTCCGTTGTTATATTCGCGAAATACAGAGTAAAAAGGGGACTGAACTGTGTTGTTAAATGGATTGTTGGCACAAGACAGACCAAGTCGAGCCATGTCAGACCAGCAAGTACAAATACAAGTTCAAGTAAAGCCTGTTGTCTGGTGGTCACTAACAACTAGATTGCTAAAATATACAGCTTACATTAGCGGAAACGCGATTGTCAGTAAAGGAATTGTAGGGGCTATATCAAATCTTAGTGCCAGTCATGAGCATTTCGGTGTCCAAATAATTCAAAGTGAGAAGCCAATCTCTTAAGTAAATTTTACATATTGCGTACCGAAGGGGATATAAATTAAGTTTCTTATTTATTATGTTATACAAGCGTGAGGCAATGCTGTAGTAATGTCGCCGAGCCAGTTCCGTTCTTTGGCGTTCTTCATCACACACCATATAAGATCTGCGCTGTTTGGTCCTACTTGCATCATAGGGTGTCTGTTTGTGCTTACGCAAAATTATCTGCAGGACAAACAGCTGCCTAACTGTGAGGACTGTGCAGTCCAGGTAGAGCTGTCTGGTTGAATATCGGAAATTTTTGTTTGTCATTACCTTAAGGACAGCTCTTTGCGCTCTTTCTAATTCTAGGAATTTTGTTTTAAGAGCTGATCCCCATACTGTGATGCAGTATGTTAGCACCGATTGGCAAAGGGCAGAATATACAACTTTTAGAGTCGAAGCACTAGTTACGGTTCTTAGCTTCTTAAATACAAATATGAGTTTTCTTACTCGCGAAGTAATAGAATTCAGGTGATTATGCCAATTTAGCATGTTGTCAATGATGATTCCTAAATATTTAACATTGGATACCACTGTCAGCCTGGTGCATTCACACACCGAGGAGCTCCTACTGCATGTATGAGCTATAACATCACAGCTGTTGGGTGATGGGAGGGTGCGCGCTACTAGCGAGAAAGTTACCATGTGAGTTTTTGTCAGGTTGAGAGTGAGTAGGTTGTTGTCCAGCCATGACATTACGGTCGCCAAAGCTGACTCTGCATTACCGAACGCTTCTTTCCAGTCTCTACCTGAGATAATGAGGGCAGTGTCATCAGCGTATGTGAAGATTTGCAGTTGTTTATAGCGAGTTTGCAAAGGTCATTCACGTATATTAAGAATAGAGTAGGGCCCAGCACGCTGCCCTGCGGCACACCATAGTTTAAAGACTCGTAATCACTGTAATGACTGTCTATCTTGACACATTGACTGCGGTCGTTTAGATAGTCTTTAAAGATGTTTAATGCCAGTCCTCGTATCCCAACACTCTCCAATTTTTTTGTAAGTATCTCAATTGATACGGTGTCGAATGCCTTTGAGAGGTCTAGAAATATACCTAGACATTTGTTTTTACCGTCTAAGTTTCTAGTTATGCACTCTGTTAATTTTAGAACTGCGTCCTCTGTGGATTTTCCAGGTCTGAAACCAAACTGATTCTCTGCTAGCAAAAGATGCGATTCCAGATACTTGACAAGTCGGTTATTTAGAATCTTTCGAATACTTTGGACAGCGATGTCAGTACCGATATCGGCCTATAGTTATTGATGTTGAGTTTGTTTCCACTTTTATATATGGGGTGAACTACAGCTCGTTTAAACACTTCGGGAAAGACACCACCATCCATTGAAGTATTGAAGATGTGCATCATTGGTGGTATTAGAAGATGTCTTGCTTTTTTTAAAAGAATTGAGGAAATACCATCCCATCCGGTGGCGCAGTCGGGCCTTAAGCCAAGGATCAGATTTTCAATTTCAGCGGGGTTTGTGTGAATCAGTGCAAAAGAATTTAGTGGAATATCCTTTTTATCGGGTATACTGTCATGTCCATGTCTGTCAAACTTTGATGCAAGAGTACCACCTATGTTTGCAAAGAAACTGTTTACCTCATTTACTGACTGCTTAGGGGATGAATGTAGATTTAGTAATTCATTTGAAGTCTTTATATTGTTGTCAGTGTTTGTTATACGTTTTATTATTTGCCATGTAGCTTTTGGGTTTCTTTGGTTTTTTAGAAGTTCGTTTTTATCATACTCACGCTTCCGGTTTTTAAGTAAATTCGTACAAAAATTGCGATATCATGTATAAGTAATTTTTAGGTTTAAGTTTGAAGGATCTTTTCTGAGTCTTTTATGCAGTCTGTCGCGGTGACGAATGCATCGCAACAGGCCTGCTGTTATCCAAGGCTTGATAATTCTTTTACTCCTAGAAAATTTTACCTGGCTTGAATGTTTCTTTATTATTAACATTATGAATGAGACAAAGAGTGTTGCAGACTCATTTGGATCTTCAGACCTTAGAATAATAGACCAGTCCGTGTTTAGGAGATCAATGAGAATAGCATCGTAATTAAGCTTAATTTTACTGGTGGTGGACTTATTACAACGGTGGCTGATTGTTTTAGCAACGTTTAGCAGTACGGGATAGAGGTCGGTTATGGGAGACTGTATGACTATCGTTTTTGTGTTGACGAAATCCTTAAGCAGGATATGATCTAGGCAATTCTCTCCTCTCGTTGGGAAAACATGACTAGGCAAAAGACCATGAGAGGCCGTGACATTGAGATACTCAGCAGAGTGTCGGTCGGTGTTTGTCGGTTTAATGTCTATATTCATGTCTCCCATTACCGCCACGTTCCGGAAAGTCTTTAAGTCATTTAATATGCTATCTAGACTCTCTACAAATTTATCAGTGCTGCTATGCGATGGCGATCTATATACTGCAACTATAGCTAGTTCTAGACCTATCTTACATAATAGGGAGTTACCATCCTCGAAGTCAGGTTCAGTGATGCTATGTTCTAGGCCTGCTTTCACATAAATTACTATACCATCATTTTGATTCAGTCGTTTGGTGGTTTGGTGAGAAATGTAGCCTTCAATACTAGGTAAGTACGGGCACTTAGAGAGCCAGCATTCCGTGAGAATAATCGTATCGCAAGAGAACTTTGACACAGTTTTTACGATTCCGTACCCAAAGGGTAAAACGAATTACTAAGGCTTTTTATTTATTTATTTATTTATTTATTTATTTATTTATTTATTTATTTATTTATTTATTTATATTTCACCATCTTATAACATAGTACGTTATATTTGGCATGTCCACATTCAATACATTAAATTCTTATTATTATAAATTACGTAGGTCGGTAGGCATAGAATAACACTAGATTTTAACTTATCACAGTCATAAATTATACGGTAAGTCGGCATCCAATTATTCACAATTTGAGAGATAAGTATCTACAGCAAATAATTATTATGTTACGTAACTCCTCTAACAGGTTTTTATGCAGTTTCAAAAATCAACATTCCTACTTTCCAGCTTTTCGTCATAAATTCATTGAGGTTATAGAAAGGGTTTACTTCAAAGAACGACTTAATCTTAAATTTAAATTCCAGAAAAGGTAATTTAGTCACTTCCAAGGGCAATTTGTTATACATGTCTATTTTCAAACTCATGCCCTGCTTATATGTCTTAACTAATCTGGTCGCGGGCAATAAGGTAATCTGCTCTCCGTCCGTCTGTCTGTCTGTCCGTCTGTCACCAGGATGTATCTCAGGACAGTCTGGCAAATCTAACCCTGCAGTGCTATAAAGTTGTGGAATATAAGATCTTGTATTATGGGAAAACTTTTAGTCCTTTTGATTGGTTGAACGCGACATCGACAACTGAAAATTGGATACTGGCAGCGATGCCTACAGAAGACTATAGCGTCATTTACACAGCAGACAAAGAGCAGCCATAAAATTCAACATCTCCAGACTTGACAAGCTCTGTAGGTGTGGAGGAAAAGACGTGACGTTACTGGAATTCAAAGAGGATGACTTAGAAGCTCAGGTAGTTCCTTTACTAACATTTGAAACTCCGATCGAGGAAAAAATTGTAAAGGAGCTACAATGTGACTGTCCAGACCATCCTAATTTAAAGGGTGCAAAAATACTAATAAAGACCATAACACCGGACTCTTACATGTTGTTTGTGATGTGCAGGGTTAACCGCGAAGGAAAGACGGAAAGTTTGTCTGCAGTTCTGACGAAGAATGTTCCGACACAGGCAAAATGGGACGAACTGATAAACAGCCTCCAGTACATTTCTACTTCATGGAAAAAGAGCTGCGCTGTACCTGAGTGAGTTGCCCTACTCACAAAGCGAGACTATCCCCCATATTGTTGTCGTTACCACGAGATTACTCCACTCGACTCAACCTCGAATTAACCTCATTTTCGTGTTTTGGTATTTTTAATAATTGACAATAGGTAAATATAATCAACTTGACATTTCCTCGTTAATTCTTCTCAAACGCGGGAGGCGCAGCAAGCAACTGTCAACTCAATGTACGTCGTGATATACTTTGAGTTTCCCTCAAAGTTGAGTGGGAATACAGGGGGACTCTCATACCAATGTGGTACTTCGCACAGTACAGGATGTAATTTAATTCATTTGCATAAATTGAGCCCATGATAGTACATCATTTATAGATGATTATTAAAGAGTAAAAGTGTGTAAATGAAAATATTTTTATTAAAAATTATGAAGATTGCCGCGGCGCCTAACGCAGTTGGCACGGATGATTTTGACACCTAAACGTTTTTATACCTTGTATGTTCTAATTAAAAACAGTACTACATTATTTTAATTAAATTTTGTATTGTAGCATTTGATTAAGTAAGTTATTCCATTTTTTGGAGTTATTATTATTACTAAACCAATTCAAAAATTTTGGTCCAGACGTAACCGGTATCAGGAGTAGGTACTTAGTTTCAAAGGATGCCAATGAATTCAATTACACCCGGTATAGGCAAAAAAAAATTGATAGGTGGTTACTTAATTAATAAGGTCCAAAGCTATTATTGAAATATAAACCAGCATCTATATTTTACTTTTTTATTGGTCTCCAAAAGCATTCCCTACCCTACACGGTTCAAAACCGAAAATGGCTATATTATCGGAAACTTCGATGTCTGACTATTCTCAATACTTTCCATAATTAAACATACTAACTGGACCGAATATTTTAATTTTGTTACACATGGTGATTATGGCAAATCCCCTTATGATAAATGCTGTGGCTTTTTATGGGAGGGGTCTAATATATTTAGCAGTAGACGTCTTCAATATGTTGATGATGATGATGACATGCACCTTCATTACGGCGAAAATTATGTTTTTAGCTTAAGCTGGCAGATAACCAATGGTTTACCCAATGCACAACTGATCATCCCGCTGAGAAGTGGCAATCCTGCGAGGGTCGTAGATCTGACGAATTTTACGCAAGAACACCCAATCAGTGTGTGAGGTTGTAGTATAGGTTCTACTGGAAAAACTACTTACTGGCCCGATCATCATCATCATCAGCCCGAAGACTTCCACTGCTGAACATAGGCCTCCCCCATAGAGCGCCACCTTGAGCGGCCACTCGCCTCCTGCATCCATCGGCTCCCCGCGGTTTTCACCAGATCGTCGGTTCACCTAAGTAGTGGCCCAATGGCGACCACTAATCGTTAAAAAACATTCGGGTACAAACTTGTTTATTATTTTAGGTAAGTATACTATTAAGTCGGCGGGAAGATATACATATTCCACTTCAACTGTTGAACATAGGCCTCTTCATAAATCACTTACTTTGGACGCTTATGGATAAGGTATTTGTCATAATCATCAGACTTCATCACATCATTCATTCTCATAAAATAATAAATAAAATAAAATAATAAAACTTGGCAAGCAGAGAGCCTAGTCTGAATTTTGCACAAATGTTTTTCTCTCGAAAAGTGTCGATAATCACGATCGAGCTACTCACCGGATGCTACGTCATAGGTGTTAGTTTTTGAAATATTCTGACGTTTATATGGTTTCACGAAAAGCGCTCCTAGTGAGCGAGTTGAGAATCACTTGCATCCTGTGGTTCACAATTCGCTCACTAGGGGCGCTTGTCGTAAAACCGTATATAAACGCATCACTCAACATTCACCATGAGACGTGAAATCTACTAAATAAATTCGATCGGTCTAGGCTCTCAGCTTCTGGATGGCCGAGCAAAGCGTTTACACGCGTGATTTGTGCATGCGAATTTACCTCGTACCCCGTAAAAATCGGCAGAAAATAATTCTTGCGGATTATAACGTTAACAGTCATCTCCATTTGGTTAAATGCTCAACGGGTAGAGTACGTTTTTCGTAATTAATTACACCCGCGGGTCCCGGACTATGTGCGCCGTATCGCGATTCTGCCGATATTCTGGCAAATGGTGCGACTTACGGGCAATCTTCGCTACTAATACTTTACAGGGGTAGCGATAGCAAAAGTACTAAATTAGGTTTTTTGTTTTCTTTATAACCAACATCGTTTTCTTTGGCTTGTTAAACCGTTTCTCGACCTATCAAGCGCCAATCAGTGTTGCCAACCAAAAACAACCAATTCTTTCAACTTTTCAAAACCAATAAAAATTTCACGTAAAGCCAACTGCGCTGTGAAGCCAGCCGAATTAATATAATTATAAGGATTATGTATTTACAAATTAAGCGCAAAATCAGTTGAATATCACAAAAATACTTTTCGGCATAATCTCTTAATCTAACAATATCTAAAAAGGTACAAAAAGATATCGAACCAATCGTTTCATCTCATTTGCTCCAATGACTTTCAACAAAAGCCTTTTCTGCGAACCCTACCTCCCTCCGAATTATCTGGGCTCAAGATATTTAGCCCATTAAAGCTTCGGAAAGTAGGCTCGCCCCCACCCTCCAAGGAATTTCACTAATACGTACCTACCCCTCGCTGTCGGCATTCTACTGGAATTCCTTGCCAACCCCTAAAACTAAAGATTAACAGGGTTATACTTAAATTAGTTTGATATCTTGGGTTAAGTTTTGAGGGTAGTAAGGATGACTTGCAAAGGGTGGTTTGGGGTCAGTTTGAAGTTGGTTTTTTGTTGTTTAAGGTACGGAGCTGAAACGGTTGGGAGTCACAAATGTGCTTTGGTGCTGTAAGCATGGGGATTGTTCACTTTTTAACACAGTGACGTCACGTTTTTTTTGTTTTTATATTTTTTTATTTTATGTTGTTTTTCTTTTCTATTACTTGTTATAGCGGCAACAGAAATACATAATCTGTAAAAACTTCAACTGTCTAACTATCACGGTTTATGAGTTACAGCCTGGTGACAGACGGATAGAAGACAGAGGTCAGCAGAGCCTTAGGAATTGGGTCCGTTTTTCCCTTTGGGTACGGAGCCCTAAAAACAAGCAAAACGCACCGAAAAAAAACACTGAATCCACTTTACCTACAAAGCAAAAAAAATAGAAGAATAAATCATTGCAAGTCACAGACAATTAATAAACGAAACCTAATATTTTTGTTCAGGATCCAGCAAACGTCACAGAGCGCCATTGTTTTCACAAAACGAAGTTCGGGTGAGTTTTCAATAGTTAGATTTGTATGGACCCACCTTTTTATTTATTTTTTCATTTAGGATAGGTAAAATGCAGTTGTAGGCGCGAAATGGGCAATGTAATAAATATACCAATAAAATTAATATAGGAACAACGCAATTAAGGCACACTGCGTTTTAAAAGCGAGCAAAAACGAACAATATATCACGTTTAATGTATTGGAGCCCCCTTACAAATTTAATTTATTGTGATTTTTAGTATTTTTGTTATATCGGCAACAGAAATACATCATCTGTAAAAATTTCAACTGTCTAATTATCAGTTCATGAGATACAGCCTGGTGACAGACGGACAGCGGAGTCTTAGTAATAGGGTCCGTTTTACCCTTTGGGTACCGAGCCTTAAAGAGGGGTGTATCCACGCAACACTGTCACGTCACCAAGTGCCACAGTTTGCGGCAATTTAGCACGCATCCCGAGTGACGTACCTAGAGTATAGTTCCATTGGTACCCAATATCTACTATACAATGTTACAAAGAAGAAAGGTTTCATTGTTTGTTTGTTTGCATTGAATAGGCTCAGAAACTACTGAACCGATTTGAAAAATTCTCCCACTGTTATCAATCAATCAATCAATCAAATAATTATTTGCGCGAACACAAGCACAATTCACAAGGAAGGTCTTAAAATAACATATATAGACATATTGCGTTCAACTTGCATGCAAGTGTGCAAATATTAAAAAGTATTTTTGTCACAGTACATTTGAAATTCCTTAACACTATAAAATGAGTGTTGTAATAACCAGTCATACAAAGATTTCCTGAATAAATTGCCTTTAACATTTTTCAATCATTAAGTATACAGTTATATATTGATATGCACATATTGTTAACATTTTTCTTATATATATATCTTTACGACAAGTAGGTTAACAAATTTGGTTCTTTTCAGTGTTTAATAATTTCACTGCGTTTATGGAAAAAAGTGAATTAGCTTTAACGAAAATACAAATTTCTTTGATGTAGATGCATGGCAGAGGATGAATGTTACATTTTTTTAAATAGTGGTTTACAGCATTCCTGAAACCAGGCCTTGTTCATCACACGAATACATCGTTTTTGAATTTTAAATACTCTATAAATATCGACTGAATTTCCCCACATTATAATTCCATAGCTCAGAATAGACGACACGTAGCCATGGTAAGCTGTTAATGCAGTTTCCATAGATACAGTCTGTCTCAGTTTTTTTAAGGAAAAAACGTACCGATCAAGTCTTTGACATACGAAATCGACATGCATTTTCCAATTTAAATTTTTGTCAATAATCCTAAAAAGCCGCTGGTGAAAGCCGCGGGGAGCCGATGGATGCAGGAGGCGAGGAGCCGCTCTAGGTGGCGCTCCCGGGAGAAGGCCTATGTTCAGCAGTGGACGTCTTCAGGCTGTTAATGATGAATGATGATGATGAATCCTAAAAATTTAAATGTGTCAACTACATCAACTTTTTCATTATAAAAATAAATGTCAAGAGGTAATAGCTTTGAATTATAAGATTGAAATTGTATTAATTTAGTTTTATTTATATTTATGTTTAAATCATTATTTTCCATCGGATAACGTCTACCCGATGGATAACGTCTACTGTTAGGAAGCTACACTATCCCCGGTTGATATAAGGGTACTTTTTCTTTTTTATACCCGTGTGAAGCCGAGGCAGTTCGCTAGTATGCGATACTTTTGTATCCGATACTCGATACTCGAACTGATATTGGTAACAGTTACAATGCTACTCTAGCATTGTTGAGCTGTATGAAGTACCTACCTACATTATTTCTATGCTTTCAAGGTGTTTACGGATCTACTTATACAAGGTGATCTTGAATTAGTATGTTACCCCGAAAGGGGGTAAATCTACACTCCAAGGTAGACAATGTTTCTTCTACAACTTTACTAAGTTAATAGTTTTTCATTAAAGAAATACCATGGAAAGTTTACGTTCGAAAATACCCTTAGCGCAGCTGGGTGGTTGAACTTCGTCCTTGACCGAGTGCACATAAATGAGTTTAACGATCTGTGTTTAGAAATGAATTTTTAGTATTTTGTTAACTCTCGTAGCGATCGCACGTGCAATTTGTGGATTTAATTTTACCATGGAAGTTTTGAAACACCCAGTTTCAAGTAAGGCTCTCACAACTTGTAGGGTATCATGGTCCCAGTCCCCCCATTTTGGGATAACATACCAATTCAAGGTCACCTTGTATACTGTGATTGAAATCATTTCTGAGATCTTTTTGGTTTGCTGAACGTTACTTGCGAAAAATCTGCTCCACAAATATAAATAACCCTCTAAATTAAAACAAAATTGTGTTAATAACCACAACCTAAATAAATCCGATGTTTTTTTTTATCAGCTCATTAAATTTGAGGCAAAACTTTTGACCATGGATCTGCCATAACGGAAAGTGATGACGCAGTCTAGGATGGTGCATACTAGCTAGATCGCAATGGAGTTAAACAGATTCGAATTTCGGTTCAAAAAAATAACCGGCCAAGTGCGAGTCGGACTCGGGCATGAATGGTTCCGTACCTCTTTAAAAATGAGCAAAAAAAAAATAGTGTTTTTATAATTATGGGACCAGAGTAAAAAAAACCCGTTTGTGTATGGGGGACCCTTTATTATGATATTATTATTATTTTAGTATTTAATTTTTTTATTATAGGGGTAACAGAAATACATCATAGACGGGCCCGATAGCTCAGTTGGTAGTATCCCTGCCTTCTGAACTGAGAGCTGTGGGTTCGATTCCTACCCAGGACAAACATTTGTGTGATGAACATAGATGTTTGCTCTGCGTCTGGGTGTTATATTGTATTCTATGTATGTATTTACAAACAAAAAAGTATATAAGTATGATATCCGTTATCTGGTTCCCATAGTACACGCTATGCTTAATTTGGGGCTAGATAGCGATGTGTGAAATGTCCACACATATTTATTATTTATTATTATTTATCATCTATGAAAATTTCAACTGTCTAACTATCACGATTCAACGGGTTCGATTCGGTTTCTCCTGGTGACAGACAGACAGACGATAGACAGACAGAAGGACAGCGGAGCCTTAGTAAAAGGGTTCTTTTGGGTACGGAAGCCTAAAAAGAAAAGGCGACTTGTATACCTACTATACACCTTAAATTTCCCGACCCCTTTACACACATCGAGGCCATTAGAAATAAATAAACCATAATATCAGGCGCTTCCGTAAATTAAAACGTGAAAAATTCACATTTACTCGAATTTCACCTTCATTCGGTCCTTGAGATTAATTATTTATATCTTTCTCGTGAAGTTGAAATACAGGCTGCAGTGTGGGGATTCATCTGTTTAAAACGGAAGATGGAACGTTGTGGGCATTTTCTTGTGATACATGTAAACTTAATACACATTTACAGCACTATTAATAAGCAACTACTGTAAAGAGCTTCACAAGACTTCCGAGGACTGTGGTATCCAACTAAGCTGCCAAAGGCCAACTGCCCAGTAATATGACTGTGGTGGACGTCTGGTGGTGTTCTCCACTCCGCTGCTCGATCAAAAGTGATGTTTCAGTCCAGCCTCTGCCGGTTTTAAAGGCCCCAGAACAATGACAACCCAAAGAGTATAATAATTTACCAGAGTATGACAGTCAACAATAGCGCCACCAAGCGGCGATTCCACAGACAAACCTCCACAATAGTCCAAAGAGTATATAAGTCAATTACACTTCTATTTAGTTTAATATTTGTTTTGATAAAATAATTCTATATCGTTTACATTCGTCCATCCTGACATTTGTCGCGTCCTACCGATAAATTGGAAATGAACACGCATTATCTATTCTCATTTATATTATACATCCCGCCACTCAGATATGAATCTCGGAATGTATAGGACATTCGACTGCTATGACCTTTTCTATCCAGAAAGCGAACATCCAAAGCGAAAACTGGATAGGGCCCAATGTATCAAAACCTTATTAGTATCGCGGTCACCCTTTCATCTCACAATCTCAAAAGGTACTCCTTCTTTCATGTCAGTTTGCGCTTGCAGCGGTAGTGCTCATCAGTGCACTCGCGGCTGCGACACTGCCCGTTTGCCTGATCATGGGCAACCACTCATCGCTCGTACCACCCTTATGCGGAATACAGCTCCACGACTCGTCTGCAGCCACCAACCGCTGCCCATTGCTCGTACGACGCTCAACGTTTAACCACGAGCAACCACCCATCAATGGGACTCTCATCATGGGCAACCGTCCACAACTAATCATTAATAAGAAATTAGATTACTATTATTATTAGGCATAAATTGTTAAAACTTATAATATTTGCATACTTTTAAGTTTAAATATACCGATCTGTAATGTAATCACTATCAACTCCTGTGACAAAAACGTATATTTAGCAAATAAATGATTTGATTGATTGATTGATTGATTGACTCGTTCGGCCCCTATAAGGAATCCGCTGCTTCACCACTAGTACGATGCTCGCACCTGCTCCACAACTCACTAGGAGCCACCACTCGAACGATGCTAATAGCCGCTTCACCACTTGTGTGGGGCTACCACTCGTACGATGCTCATAACCACTTCACCACTTGTGTGGAGCTATCACTCGTAGGATGCTTATAACCGCTCCACCCCTCGTGTGGAGCTACCACTCGCATTCGCTCCACCACGCGTGTGGAGCTACCGCTCGTACGATGCCCAAAACTGCTCCGCCACTCGTATGAAGCCACATTAGTTACACTCCGTTGCACCTTAGCGGCTGCAACGTCTCATCTCGTATCTGCCTGGGTCTACACCGCGTTGCGCTAGATGTTACCTCCAGGGCTTCACATCTCATATCTGCCTGGGTCTACACCGCGTTGCGCTAGATGTTACCTCCAGGGCTTCACATCTCATATCTGCCTGGGTCTACACCGCGATGCGCTAGATGTTACCTCCAGGGCTTCACATCTCATATTTGCCTGGGTCTACACCGCGTTGCGCTAGATGTTACCTCCAGGGCTTCACATCTCATATCTGCCTGGGTCTACACCGCGTTGCGCTAGATGTTACCTCCAGGGCTTCACCACTCGTACGATGCTCATATTCCCTCCACCACTCGTGTGGAGCTACCACTCGTACCCGCTTCACCACGCGTGTGGAGCTACCACTCGTAACCGCTCCACCACGCGTGTGGAGCTACCACTCGTAACCACTCCACCACGCGTGTGGAGCTACCACTCGTACGACGCTCACGCCGCTCCACCACTCGTGTGGAGGCACCACTCGTATGACGCTCACGCCGCTCCACCACTCATGTGGAGGCACCACTCGTACGACGCTCACACGACGCTCCACCACTCGCGTGGAGGCACCACTCGTACGACGCTCACACGACGCTCCACCACTCGTGTCATATGTCCGTCTCATAAATGGGGTTTTTTTTTTGAACGGGCTAATGCTGTTGGTCTCTACCGACCTTTACAGCGTCACCGGGCGGGAGGGCAGGCGCTTAAGGCACCCAGCCGGCAAAAGTGGGGGGCAACTAACCCATGGAGTGCGAGCCTCGGCTTGAGCTGTTGCAGGGATAAGAGGATCGAGAAGGCTACGTCCGCTGGAGGAGTGGACCGTATGGAAGTTCGCGACCATTCTAGCTAACCTACGGGGGGTACGTCGACCTCGCCGGCGGGGTCGGTGTCTGATAGTGTTACGCTGGTATCCTATACCGGTGCCGAAATCGGTACCTGAGCCAGAAGGGCTAGACTGGCCCGGT
This sequence comes from Ennomos erosarius, assembly GCA_963580505.1. Classification (NCBI taxonomy): domain Eukaryota; kingdom Metazoa; phylum Arthropoda; class Insecta; order Lepidoptera; family Geometridae; genus Ennomos; species Ennomos erosarius. The sequence goes on along the minus strand of OY757003.1, from coordinate 8,249,657 downwards.
GATCCTAGCGCAGCCGAAACAACGGCTGCTATAGGATCTTCCGGGTCGCTCAACACGTTTCTTGGGCGGCGACGACGGGGTGGGTCTCATAATTGGTACGATGACTACTATTAATAATGAACAAGTAGATAAATACTATTCTCATAAAGTAGATTAAAAATGAAAGCAATAATTGAAAAAATAAGTAAAATCGGTCATTAAATCTCGGAGTAATAAGCTTAATAAGAGTTTCTGGAGGGGGCAATTACGCCTGTTCCTTTCTCGCTAAACAGACCATCTCCACAGTTACTATGAAAATACCATTTGTGACGTCACATGCCAAAGAGATTGTATGTAAAGCTACCACAGATGAATGACAAGATGCAGAATGCAAAGATCACAGAAAAGTAAACGCCCAATATTAACGCCCATCGATCCCTGTTGGACACTCAGGATCTACGAGGACCATGCTTCCACAACACCCAGGCACCACCAATCAGGCAACAGGTTTATTTTTCTGTGCATACTACCACACCACCCACCAGCATGCTGCGAGTCTTAGCATGCTAATTGCTATTGCTATGCTATTTGCTAAAATGAAATGAAATGGAAATGAAAAATGAAAAGAAAATATGAAATGAAAATTGTAATGAAAAATGAAATGAAAATTTATATGAAAAATGAAATTTAAAATGAAATGAAAAATGAAATGAACCATAAAATAAAAATTAAATGAAACTTCCTATTAAAAAATAAATTCAAAATCAGCCAAATGAATTGAAATGAAATTTCATATTTCACAGTATTTCGCAAATACATTTCATTTGCTAAATGCTAATTGAGATTTCGCATGCTAAAAATTAATGCGAATGCTAATTAATCCATCACTAGTACATACTGACATAATGACATTACACTGTGGTAGTAGTCTGAAATTACCAGTTTGAAATTAGATGGCGCTAGTATGCACATTAGCACGCGGTGGTGACTTTTTCACGAGCGTATGAGGTCAGTTAGATAATTAATTAAACTTTTACATTATGCGCCATGTTGGATCTATTTTTGATGGCACTGTTCTTTAATAGAGTGCGAGGCCCACTGCACAAATACCTACGTCATCGAATACCTCAATAGGCTATCTTTGAGCGTTAACCGCCACTTAAGCATGTAAAAAAAGAGGTCTGCCGATTCCGGTCCTGCCGGGTCATGGAAGTCGGAGAAAAAAATATTAAGGTTTTTTTTTTATTTTAAAAATTACGTCATAATTCATCCGAATGAACGCTGTGTTTGCCTATAAATGGTTGCACACATACAATGGAATTCATAGTCAAGGTTCCTCTAGAGGATGATTCAGGCGCTGTGCGGCAAATTCTAGCTTTATGCATTTCATAAACAAAAGCAGCCCCAAATTGGGGGCCCCAATGTGGCATCATCTGAGGCTGGATGCTGTACGAATTTCGTCAACCAAACGGTCCCTTGCTTTCAAATCGTGTTATTTTCATGTTATTTTATCATTTTGTGAAGTGTCTTGATATTTAAAATAAAAATAAGGTATATCGGTACCGTTTCTTCAACATTTACCAGTTAAAATAATATATTAAACACAAAATAGGCACACAAAATATACAAAAATATAATAATAATATTTCTTTCACACTTTTTTGTGAGTGAGTGACGGGTGACATTTTGGCGCGACTTTTGATAGTTCAAAAGTCGCGTCAAAATGACACTCGACAGAATTTTCATAGACAACTTGAGTGAAATCGTAGAGTATTTACTTAAAATGCTGGTCTGGTAGGGGTTTCTCCAGCGATTTTTTATGAAAGTGAAAGAAGAATTATTCAGCATTTAACCTCTAGGTAAAAGTGGGATGATAGATTTTGGGGGTTTGTTCAACCTTTGTTTATGAATACCACTGATAGTTAATATTTTTAAGCTTAGAAACCGTGTAATTGAAACTGTGTATCAAGTTGATACTATCAACTGTTGGTGAACCAAATAAATAAAATAAAACAAAAATAAATGAAATTGCGGGCAACAGTTAACCAATGATCAATTATGTAAAAAAGTTGGTCTATCATTGCACATCCTGCCGGAAGAACCTGGCAGACCCTTACGCAGAGCCCCCTTAAATATATAGTAATTATTATATTATGTTTTTTAGTATTTTTTGTTATAGCGGCAACAGAAATACATTATCTGTGAAAATTTTAACTGTCTAACTATCATGGTTCATGAGATACAACCTGGTGACAGACAGACGGACAGCGGAGCCTTAGTAATAGGGCTCGCTTAACCTTTGGGTACGGAACCATAAAGAGGACATGGGGGAATTGTTGTGAAATTCCATCAACATTATGATTATGGTGATGATGATGATGATGATGGTGGTGATTGAATGAAGTCCAAGGCTCAGTGTAAAAACTAACAATAGTAGAATTTATTAAAAGGAGTTTTTTGTTAAATCCTTAGTAGATATCAGATTTTTCCTTCATTTTCCGCGATACCATCTTTCTCACATGAAAAATATGTAATATCCTAACATGAGGTAGGATAAATTAGATATAGGATTTCATAAAAAACACAAGGAAACAAAAATGTAATAACATTGTTTGTAGATTGTAGCGTCTTTGTTCGCAGAATGGTTGCAATTTCGTACGATGATTTTATCAGGGGTGCTGCCGACGGATTTCTCCCATTTTTTTTTCGAAATGATTATAATTTTGTTGTGTAACAGTAGCAAAATATATTCTGCCTTTGTGGCGCATATGAAGGTTGTAACTGGAATCTCTATGGAATATCCACTGCAGAACATGGCCTCCCAATGAGCGCCATTTTGAGCGGCTGCTAGCCTCATGCATCGGCTTTTAACAGATTATCGGTCCACCTAGTAGGGGGCCTACGCTGCGTCTTCCGGTTCGTAGTCGCCACTTGAGAACCTTTCTTGCCCATCAGTTGTCAGTTCTACGAGCGATGTGGCCTGCCCATTGCCATTTCAACTTGCTAATTCTAAGAGCTATATCGATCACTTTAGTTCTCCTGCGATCTAAAGAAGAACCAAAAAAGTTGGACCTTGTTGATTGGATAGTCTGTCCTAGGTCTTCAATAATATCGTTCTCAACAATGACTTCATCCGAAAATTAGTGATTTGTTTCAACCGCTAATCCTATGAGAGAAAACGAGACACCCAATAAGTCTTTTGTTCCATCCTGCTCTGTTTTTTGTAATTTCGTATGACTTTGTCTCGTTTTGTTACTTCGCCCCCTGCCCGCGCAAGTGAGTTGTGTGTACGATAAATTATCACGAGCTATCAACGGTCTTTATAATCTTTGGATATAATGTAACAATTATAAAATCTAGGTATCTTCACCCGAATAGGAAGCGTTATGGTCATTAACAATCTGAAGACGTCCACTTCTGAACATAGGCATAGGAAATGGGTGAAGAAGACTAAAAAAAAACATGCATTTGGCAACCCTATGGCAGCGTAATATTAGGAATGAATCCGTTCTTTTTTGATTAGGTGTTTTTGTGAAATAAACATCGGGTTTCAGAGGTTTTATTTCAATTTTTATGTATACTCAAAGGTACTTACTTTCGAAAAGATTGCTTAGAATTTATTTACTCTCTGTCTAAATTCTGTATTACAATACAACCCATCTACAGACGACTGAATTTGGCTGACAACCGATGGGGAAGAAAGGTTCTCGAGAGTTCATCACGAACCGGAAGACGCAGCGCAGGCCCCCCACTACGTGGATCGATGACCTGGTGAAAACCGCGGGAAGCTATTTAGCCGCTCACTGTCAGAAGCTCTCTCTGGGGGAGGCCTATGTTCAGTATTTGACGTCTGCAGGATGTAAATTGATAATCATGATGAGTGTGTTTAAAAAAAACTCTTTCTTTTAGATACCTTAGCTTAAAGAGAGAGAGAGACAGAGACCTTTTGTAGAGATATACAGCCAAACAGATTAAGATTAATATAACTTATTGTCTTTGTGCTTCTAAAACTAATTAATTACAAATAAACCTTAGACTAAAGCAAAGCCTTGAATAGATACAAGATTGAACACCAGCCGTTTCTAGTTGATTAAATTGAATAATTAACTACTATCTAAGCGTTGAATAAATAAACCGTTTCTAGATCCTAATTCGCAGGATCTAAGGGGCAATGGGGATTGTTCATTTTTTTTATTTGTTGTAGTAACAAAACTATTTCGAGGAATTACGCGTACTGATCATTACCAATTACTTAAAAATCAAAAATAGTAACGGAATTAAATGAAGGTAGGTAGCAGTAGGTAAGGAAAGTAGGTATTTACATCATTAGCAAATTGAAGTTGCAATGGGCATGTCACATCGATCATAGAACTGACAACCGATGGGGAAGAAAGGTTCTTGTCTCGAGAGTTGATCACGAACTGCTCCCACCCCCACTAGGGGGACCGACGATCTGCTGAAAGCCACGGGGAGCCGATGGATGCAGGAGGCGAGCAGCCGCTCAAGGAGGCATATGATCAGCAGTAGACGTTTTCAGGCTGTTGTTGATGATGACGATGGTGATGATGACGTATTTCAGGCTTTAATTAAACAACCTTCATCTAATCTGGTGTTGACATTCATCATCATCATCATCATCAACAGCCTGAAGACGTCCACTGCTGAACATAGGCCTCCCCCAGGGAACGCCACTTAGAGCGGGTGTTGACATTACTCGATGCTAAATGGAAGAAATGCCTGCTGGGCTACCACAAGCTAATACAAAACCATCATGTTTCTTGGCTTTATTATTTCAAGGGTACAATAATATTGTTCGAATTCGTACCATGAACTTATAAAGTATACCTGCGTGTGAATGAGACGTCTACATTTTTATATGGCGTTATCACTGTCGCACGTCGGTGTCAACATGATGTAAAGGTATGACATGACAGTTGTATTTGAGTGAACGATTTAACATGACGTCATCAAAACTGCTCTGGCTCTGCAACATTAAAGTATTCTTACTTCTATGTCATTTGTGTAATAATTCTATAAGACCTTGTGGTGACCCCCCTGAGCCTATGAAGAAAAAATAAGTTCAACTAGCAAAGCCCAAGTCGGACATGCGCACGGACGGTTCCGTACCAATATAAAAAAAAACAAACCTACACTCTCCGTTTTTAGTTAAATTAGGACATAGCTCGTTTAAATTTTAAATCATCAGCGTCTACATTTTTTTGCTTAAAATCATTTCAGTTAGTAAAACGTTCAACGTTACTAACAGGACTGAAAAAAATTGCATGCGTTTTAAATTCAATTAGCAAAATTGAATCCTAGCGGAAAAGCGTTTCCGTGCATGGGTAACCTTATTAGGTTTATTTTCAACAAGCTACGCTCTGCGAGTCGGCGTTTTCACGTGGGACCATTCTTTTTTATTTTGCAGAGAAAATGTCCTATCCCTACTATAATAAGTAAAATTAAAAACGATATTCATTTGATTGTAGCCATAGATTTATATATCAGGATATGCCCGAAGGAACATTTTATTTTGTCAAAATGGCGTGGGAAAAGTGAGCGCCATCTATTAGATTTCGCGTGAACTACGACAAGTTGGGAAAATTAGGTGACTATCGCTGCCATTATGTCCGTCAATGTTTATGTTTACAATGATTATTCCAAATATAAACTCGATTATTTTGTTACAAAACAGAGTGTAATATTGAAAATATTGAATTACTTGAAGTAAGAAACTTGGTCTTTCTTTTTACTGCACTTTTGAGTATAGATTGTGCAACCCTTCACAATACAACTTGGCATATTTTGTTTGTGACATTCGACCGATGCCTTCTAACTTCCATCACAGACTGAGCGCTAGTGGATGCCAATCTGTGAAATTGGCTTCCACTTTGAAGCGACGTTTTAACCTGTCATTAGGCCTGTCCTTAATGTATATGTCTATGATTGTAGCACATTATGTCAGCTGTTACCGTGTGGTTCGTAAGAATTGGACCGTTAGAGGCGGTTAAGGGAATACTTTATTTTATTGAAAAAAAAATAATTATTTGGTTGTTGTTTTTATATTTTTATTTCGTGGCTTTGTCATTTGTTTATTACTTAACTGATTTCGAGTTCGAAAACTCTTATTTAAAAGGACACTTGATTTGTTTGATAAAATAATGTATCCCATGTGTAATATTTGGATAATGGGGCGTTTCACACCACGAGTGGTTTGGTAATGTATTTCGTAGAGAGCCTTATGTTATACTTATTATTACATGCAGTTCATATTTTTTTGAATCTAACTATATTTTTAGGGTTCCGTACCCAAAGGGTATAACGGACCCTATGGCTCCGCTCTACGTGCGTCTGTCTTTCTGTCTGTCCTTCTGTCACCAAGGGGGTCACCACAAGGTCTTATAGCATTATGACTTCAATATTATGTCAATCATACATTGACAAATGACATAAAAGTAAGAATACTTTAATGTTGCAGAGCCAGAGCAGCTTTGATGACGTCACGTTAAATCGTTCACTCAAATACAACTGTCATGTCATACCTTTACATCATGTTGACACTGACGTGCGACAGTGATAACGCCATATAGAAATGTAGACATCTCGTTCACACGCAGGAATACTTGTACGAATTCGAACAATATTATTGTAACCTTGAAATAATAATGCCATGAACATGATAATTTTGTATTAGCTTGTGATAGCCCAGCAGGACTATCTCATGAACCGTGGTAGTTAGACAGTTAAAATTTTCACAGATGATGTATTTCTGTTGCCGCTATAACAACAAATAATAACAAGCAGAATACAACAAACTTTATTTTTATCTCGTTTTTATACAGGATGTAATTTAATTCTTTAGCATAAATTGAGCCCATGATAGTACATCATTTATAGATGATTATTAAAGAGTAAGGCTGTAAATGAAAATATTTGAATTGAAAATTATGAAGATTGCCGCGGCGCCTAACGCAGTTGGCACGGATGATCCCTTTAAAAGTAAACGACATTGTCAGAAGGTGTGTTTTCCACTAAATAGGACCGCACTGCTTAATAAGAGTGTCTTTTGTATGGCACCCCGCATCTATAACAATCTGCCAAAACAAATTCTGGAGTGTACGGATCTACATAACTTTAAATTGAAACTTAAACAATTTTTGTTAAGTAAGGCTTACTATGACGTAAATGAGTATTTAAATGACAAATTCAAATGACAATAATTATAGAGATGGGTAGTAATGGAATGCGTAGTCGATCAAAACTCGATCGAATGTTAATAAAAATAATCTATCATAACATAATATATTAAAATAATTTAATACAATTTTCATTTGATCAGTATTGACATTTAAATAATCATTAATAAGAAATTAGATTACTATTATTATTAGGTATAAATAGTTAAAACTTATAATAATTGCATACTTTTAAGTTTAAATATACCGATCTGTAATGTAATCACTATCAACTCCTCTGACAAATACGTATATTTAGCAAATAAATGATTTGATTGATTGATTGATGATTTTGATACATCTAAACGTTTTTATACCTTGTATGTACTAATTAAAAACAGTACTACATTATTTTAATTAAATTTTGTATTGTAGCATTTGATTAAGTAAGTTATTCCATTTTTGGAGTTATTATTATTACTAAACCAATGTGTTAGAATTCAAAAATTTTGGTCCACACGTAACCGGTATCAGGAGTAGGTACTTAGTTTCAAAGGATGCTAATGAATTCAATTACACCCAGTAGATAATGATACGGTACCCTTCGTGCGCGATTTCGACTCGCACTTGGCCGGTTTTTAACACACAAATGTACAAAAAATAATAAATAATACGTAGTATAGGGAAGTACTAGACTTGACCACAAAGTGCCTTATCAAACCAACTTTTTAAATACCCTTCCATTTTTATACCCCAATTTATTTACGCTCATTTTTTTCTCCAAAACTTGTAAGTTACCTCGTAACTTGGGATTATATTGACTTAGATTTAGCAATTTGTCGAGGAATTGATTTATTGCATGGGGTCTATTATTGTGCACGTACTCAGGACTTTTTTGGGGGCAACGTGGAAATTATAATTATTAATTTTATGTTTTAAACAGCCAGCAAGGAGGATTATAATGTTTCGTTGTCAGTCTGGAAACGTATCTACACTTCGTAGATTATAAAATAGACTGAGAACGCTGCTGCCCATTCCCTGGATATTCCCTTAGCCGGCTCTTACGGAAAAAGATCTTTCAGATTGCCCAGCAGGTACTTTTTTTTTTCTTATATTTTGGCTCCACTCATAGTGTATTTAGCCAGTGTCAAGTATAGTTATTTTTCATCGTTAAAGAATATATCACGTTAAGTCAAGTCTTAGTCATAGTCATAGTCCAGTCTTAATCAGGTAGTCGTAGTCCAGATTAAGTCATGCTCCAGTGAAGTGGTGGCAACTTTACTAGAAGTTTCTATGGAATTTTGGAAGCAACACGAAAAGTCACGTTTCACCACATTATATCACTTGCCCACACTCATGCTCGTAAGTCAGCACTTAATGCGTAAAACGCCACCAATTTTAAACATTAACACTGGAAAAAGCACAAGTTTTGAGAAATAATACAATGCAACGACGTGAAATTTTCCGCGTTCCCGCCAAAACTCAGAGCAGGTACTTAATAATACTAAAGGAATTACTGACATAGATAATAAAATAGCGTTTGCTTATTGAAATGGCCAATGTAATATAATCACATTCATTGTAGTAGGACTTCTCTGCAAAGTTCGTTTAGGTAGGCACCATCACTTTACCAGTTATTCTGCCGTCAAGCAGTAGTGTGTAAGCACTAAGTGTTACCGAATACTTACATCAAGCGCTTGTGGAGCTATATAAGCCCAAGGGTGTGATATTAATAATTATTTAATTAGAATGTTCATAAAAGGCAAAATTAATGGTTTTGCCCCAAGCACAGAATTCCCCAATCTTATCTATCCTTAGTACGTCCACAGAAGGTCGGCAATTTTCGTACGGGCCCTTATATTTGAAGGCAGAAATTTGCTTCGATTGCCTTTGATAGGGCGAATGTGAGATTTATTTGGATTACTACTTGTAAGAAAATATTATTATGGTATGAAAAATGTGGTATTGGATGCTGTTTGCTTATATAGATAAAGGGTAATTTCTGATATTATTTTGTTGAGAACCCTGCATTTTCATCTGAAAATTTTCCGTTTTATCACGGAACCCTAAAAGTTTCCTGGGATACAAGTATCCTATATTAATCTTGGTAGTTTAAGCTATTCATGTGCAGAAGACATGAAAGCTATATTTTAGTATTGAAATTCTCATGAAAGCTAAACAAATAGATAACTTGGGAATTTAGCCACCATCATCATCATCATCATCAACAGCCCGTAGATGTCCACTGCCGAATATAGGCCTGCCCCAGAGAGCGCCAATTTGAGCAGCTGCTCGCCTCCTGCATCCATCGGCTCCCCACGGCTTTCACCAGATCGTCAGTCCACCTAGTTGGGGGATGGCCTACGCTGCGTCATATCGTCAGTTTTACGAGTGATGTGGCCTGTCCACTGTCACTTCAACTTTCGAATTCTAAGAGCTATGTCGGTATTATCTGCTTTACAATTAATAAGTTAATTACTGTAGTTTTTTTTTATGAGAATGAATAACGTGGCGATCTAGTCGTACGAACGCACGGTCGCATCGTACGTCGTAGTCATCGTAGTTACGGCATGAATAATAATTATTCTTCCTGCTTCTTACCCCCTTCATCTTATTTCTTTTTTACCACCGACCTATCTGTATCGCCAGCTTTCAGAAGAGCATTTTTTTAAAAGAAACCTTCTCTACAGACAATTTTATGTAAGCGCCATCTCTTGTTGTAATTAATGATGCATTAGGTAGTGAAAAAGACTATTGGATTGTATTACACAAGAATTACTATCGATTTATGTAAAGAACTCTGACAATAATTTTACTCTTATCGTAACTCTTAGTATTTTATACAGATGGCGTTAGGTGGTAAAATTGAAGAGCTGTTATGCCTTAGCCACACCTAAGTAAACGGCGGCGATGCATTGGGCGCAGAAGAAGTATTAGCCCGCTGCATCGCTGTACGCACACACAAGCGTTCAACTGCGAACCTTCACCGCTTACATTAGGTGTGCCCAAGGCATTAGTAAAATCGAAATTACTAACAATAACATAACATAATCCAACTTGAAAAAAGAGCTTTAGTCAATTTCTGCTGCGACTCAATTTCCTTAAGTCTTAAATACTTAAGGAAAGTTTTTATCGTGGAAATTAATTTTGAAACATGAACAAAAAAGGCATTTTTTTTGAACGGGCTAATGCTGTTGGTCTCTACAAATCTTTACAGTGTCTCCGGGCAGGCGCTTGAGCCCGTCGCCGTTATAAAAGGATCGAGAAAAATACGTCTACTGGAGGAGCGGAGCCTATGGAAAGTAAAGTCGCGACCGTTCTAGCTAACCTACGGGGGTACGTCGACCTCGCCGGCGGGGTCGGTGTCTGATCATGTTACGCTGGTACCCTATACCGGTGCCGAAATCGGTACCTGAGTCAGAAGGGCTAGACTGGTCCGGTGATTCTAGCGCATCTGAAACTACGGCTGCTATTGGATCTTCCGGGTCGCTCAAGACGTGTCTTGGGCGGCGACAACGAGGTGGTGGGTTTGTCGTTTCTGTAGAGTAGCTTGATGCTTCGAGATCGCAATTAAGGTCGCAGTTTCGCTGGTACCAGACCACCTTGCGAATGAAGCGGTTCTGGATCACCTGAGGATGTGTGACCAAACGCGACTGATACATAGGACATAATCGGGCGAACGCAAGTTTTGTAAAGTATCACCTTATTTCTAAGGGACCCAGTAAAATAATAATATCATGGGTACACACCTAATAAGTATGCTATAATATTAGATATTATATACTTATGGTAGTGGCTTGGAGTATTTTTGGACTATCTATAGGTGAATGCAGCGATTTTTATGGTAGCAGAGGTTGTAATTAGTACCTAAGTTATTATTCAGTATAATTGCAGTTAGCTTAGCGATTACAGTCACTATATTATCAAGGTCTAAACATTAATGATAAACGGAAATTCAAACTTAAAAAGCAGTCCGTGTGTATGCAAGCCATTGATAATCCCGTGGCCAGATAATGATGCAGAGGAAATGGTCTTAGTTTTATTAACGTTGTGCCGGTGCAACTGGTTCATGGGCTTATAGGGTGTGGTGCAAGGGAAGAAGGTTTAAGCCTTTTCAATCAGAAAGTTTCGGAGTTTTTAAGGGTTGAGTGAACCGGTATCTTCTACCGGACCGCGATCAAGTGAGAGCGTGCTCAAATGTTAGCCTATCGAAGATAAAAAACCGTTTTTCCTGCATGATTTTATTCCCTGACTAGTTGTGATTTTAGTCGATTGAAAAATTGAATACCTAGTCAATGTTTTGTACCTATTATAACTTCGACAAAGGTCGCACGGATAATCCAACTTGGATGGGCAGCGTTTGGAAAGCTTCCTATCTTTTCTTTTAAAAACCGCTAAGTCTGAAAAGGAAAGTTTTCAATCAGTGTGTGTTGCCAGTGATAACTTTTGGCGCTGAGATGTGATCTCTTACTGGTTGAAGAGTTCCTAAGCTCAAACTCGCGCTGCGAGCTATGGAGAGAGCAGCTATGCTCGGTTTTTTCTTGCGCGACACGATCCGAAATTAGGAGATCCGCAAGAGAACTAAAGTCACCAGTATAGCTTTTAGGATGAGCAAGTTGAAATGGCAATGGGCAGGCCACATCGCTTGTAGAACTGACAACCGATGGGGAAGAAAGGTTCTCTAGTGGCGGGCGACGACGAACGAAAGACGCGGCGTAGGCCCTTCACTAAGCGGACCAATGATCTTGTTAAAACCGATAGATGCAAGAGGCAAGCAGCCGCTCAAAGTGGTGCTCTGTGGTCTAAGCTGGTCAGTCGACATCTTCAGGCTATTGACGGTTAAAATCTCGAAAGTTCCTCACTTACACCGGCCCGTATCAAAACAGGTTTCACCTCGATACGAGAGTAGTTGTGAATGGAGAGGAAGCGAACGGTGTAGCGGCCGCCTGCATAACTTTTTCCGTATTTTTTCCCTTTTATACAATTTTTTTTTATTTATGACATTTTTAATTTAAAATTTATTACCTAACCTGATTCATCTCTGAACCTGCTTAATTAGTATTTTTTTTAGTAGCGGAAATAATGTGTTTATATGTAAGAGGATCATGATGTATCTGCATGTCTTACCATCAGGTGAGACACTGGCCAAATGACTAAAAAGGTTTTGACTCACTATGAATAGATAAGTGACAATGCGGTCGATGAGCATCGCGATGGAGTGAGCATATCTGAAAAATACCAGAGAGCCCTAGTCCAAGCTTTTTTAAATTCATTTTTTATGAGAATGAATGACATTACGAACAAGTCGTTCACCTGATGTTAAGCGACACGGCCGCCCATAACAGTTGCAGTGTCACTCGGAACTTTAAAATAATAAAGTTTTGCGTGACACTGCACTGCGCACGCCAGCCTGAGACATCACACAGTTTAGTAATCAGATTACTAGACTCTCTAATCAGGTCATAGTCTCATTTGCCCAGTAATTTACCACCAGAAACCAGTAGTCACCAGTTTGCTCTCGAAAGTGACGATCCTCACGACCGAGTGCTCATCGGATGTGGATGACGCAGCATCCGGTGAGCACCGGACATTTATAGTGGAATTTATAGTGGATTATCATGGAATTGATTTTAAAGTGTAAGCCACACTTAAGGTAACAAAGACTGGTTGCTAAAATTTTAAGGACTATAATATAATTATATATAATCTTTATAGATGAAGATTGTGTGAAGAATCAAGTGGCGATCTTTAGTTTGTTATGATTAATTTTAAATTTCATTTTTAAAATTCATTACGTCTCGGTGTAAGAACATCCATCGTGAGATCCATTCACAAAAAGCCTAGTAATAAATTTACGTGTAATATAATTTTCTTTTGGATTTCTTTTTTGTAACAAACTAGCGGACAGGTTGTTGAGGCTATTATTTCATTGATAGCTTGATATAACAATTAATAAGGGCTTGGGGCCATCAGCCCCGGTGCATCTGCCCCAGTACCGGGCTGATGGGAAAAACGTCATCGTCCTAAGGATCGGAGCTGATGACACAAAAACATAGGGTCTTATTGACCCCGTTAATAGTCGGATGTGCATTGGACTTGGTGTCAGAATGGTCCTGTATCCCGAGAGCTTCATTGTTAATACCACTTTTGTTTCGGTCACCCATCCATGTGTATAATGAATCCCAGTAATCGTACTTACTTAACTTTTCCCATAGGTTATGAATTTAATGTGATAGAAATAGAGTCACGAAGAAGTCATAATACATTATTATGAATGATCTGTGGTGATAATACCTAAATACTTCAGTATGCGCATCGCAAAGAACCAAAACTAAAAAAAATACAACGTGACCTTGAATTGGTATGTTATCCCGAAAGGGATAAGGGATAAATCTACACCCCAAGGTAGACAATGTTTCTTCTACGACATTACTATATTAATAGTTTTTCTTTGTAGAAATGCTATGGAAAGTTTACGTTCGAAAATAGCCTTAGCGCAGCTGGGTGCTTGAACTTCGTCCTTGACCGAGTGCACATAAATGTGTTTAACGACCTGTGTTTAGAAATGAATTTATGGTATCTTTTTAACTCTCGTAGCGATCGCACGTGCAATATTGCGAGCGGATTAATTTTTTACCATGGAGGTTTGGAAACGCCCAGTTTCAAGTAAGGATCTCACAACTTGTAGGGTATGGTGGTCCCAGTCCCTCCCCCCCCCCCATTTCGGCATAACATACCAATTCAAGGTCACCTTGCATATTTCGAATAAAACTATTAAGATACAAGACCTCTAATAAAATAGATCTTAACATCAACCCTTAAGCCCTAAAACCTAAATCTCAGTCATTGCTCAAAGGAGTCATTAGCTGACCCCATATGGGGTGCAGATAGATCCATAAGGGGTTCGAATTGACCCCACGACCCCTACCGTGGTGTTAGTAAAAACAATTAAACGGGCCAAGTGTGTGAAGACAATGGTTGGGGGTGGGATTGGTTGGTTACAATGCGGTGCATGAAAAATGACCTTAATATTTATTTATAAAAAAAAATGTTAAAAATTTCTACTTTATAATTTTGTTTTTTTTTTAGTTGTGCTTAACACTATCCAAACGGGTACCTCGTCATGTTATTTGTCTACATAGAAAAATAAAAAATGACTCTTAAAAAACATAATATTTTATTTATAACAAATTTGGGCAATTATTTTATTAGTAACATAAAAATAACTTTAAAAAGAGGTTTTTTGAGAAATAAAATTCTTAAACCAGCAAATAACAATAATCATGTTATAATAATTTTATTATGAAGTAACACGGCAATAACGAGATTATATTGTTTCAGCTTAAAACAAAACAAACAGAACTGACACCATTAAGCCGTTTGAATCTTATGACCTAACAAGTGGTTGTCTTATGCCATTGAAATATGTCATAATACCATCAAAGCACAAAGCTTAGGTGCCTACTAAAACCACATTTTTAATTTGACATCGACTTTTGAGTGACAGCGTGGGAGCATGGGACCGTAGCCAGAAGCATTATCTGCAGGTATTGGAGGCCAAGACACTTTGGTCGCTGCGCCAGCGGAGTAATCAAATAAGATCCATTCATTTAATAGCCTATTTATAAGTTTTTAAATTAGAAATAGGTTCTGTTATTTTTTTGTACTTTTGTGTTCTTTCTAATTTTATCTTATTATATTCCCATGTGTAAAACTGATGTATAATTTTTCATACTCCTCTAAACCCGTATATTATTTATAGTGTGCCAATGACTTTTGTCCCGCACTGCACCCCCTAAGTAATTAATTAAACTTGGGTAAGTCTCTTGTTTGTGCGTCTCTCGAACTTACAGGCGAGTAGCTCGCTCCAGCACTGGACTAATTAACTGGATAGATACAGGGTCTGGTGTTGTTTGGTGCGAAAGTTGGTCCGATAAAACTATCCGTCAACTACTGCGATACGAAAACATTCTTCTTCTTCTCGTTAGGCATCCGAATTTCTACCTTAAAGCCTTTTTCATCATCATCATCATTATCATCAGTCTGAAGACGTCTACTACTCATCATCATCATCATTAACAGCCTGAACATAGGCCTCTCCCAGGGAGCGCCACTTGCTCGCCTCCTGCATCCATCGGCTCCCCGCGGCTTTCACCAGGTCGTCGGTCCACCTAGTGGGGGCCGGCCTACGCTGCGTCTTCCAGATCGTGGTCGCCACTCGAGAACCTTTCTTCCCCATCGGTTGTCAGTTCTACGAGCGATGTGGCCTGCCCATTGCCATTTCAACTTGCTAATCCTAAGAGCTACATCGGTCACTTTAGTTCTCCTGCGGATCTCCTCATTTCGGATCTTACTATCTTTTATCGTCTACTACTGAACTTACTGAATTAGGTCTAAAGCCACTCCCATCTTGTACTTACTATGGGAAATAGAGAAGGGAGGCAGGAAAAGATAAGGGAAAATGGGACACGGGACAGTCTCCGTGGTGTGGTGGTTGAGCAGGTCGGCTCATAACCCGGAGGCGGCAGGTTCGATTCCCGCGACAGGACGAGTATTTGTGCCAGGAATAAAAATCACAGATACTTGTTCTGTGCCTAGGTATTGTGAGACCATGGTCCTCGTAGTTCCTGGGTCCCTAGATACAAGTAATCCTAGTTAGGGTCCAGGATCCATGTATATAAATGTTGGACGTTAAAAAAAAGCATGAATGGATGAAGGAACCTGCCTCCATTTGCCGAATCATCAAACTCAAACTCAAACTACTAACTAACAACTAGCACTTTTACAAGTCAAATGTCGTTAGGTATTTAAATTAAATTATTATAATTACTGAGCAGATAAAATTCACAAAGTGCACATTGTCAAATATTTATTTATTTATTTATTTAGCACAAGTAGGTTACAAGATAGTATGGATAATTATAAGTATATAAAATGCGTATTACAAATTACAAGGTAGGTACAACTTATGTAAGTATTACATAATTATTATGGAGCCTTAGATCCCGCACTAGGCGTGCCTGTGTCGCAGGATCTAGCATCTCACGTTCCTTATGAGATAGGTATTCTTTATAAGTGTGTTTGATTTTGGTATGGAAGTGAGGGCAGATGAGTGTCAGTGATGTAAGGTATTTATTTTGTGCGTATTTTGTATTGTGTTTGTGTAGACGAGAGGATATGCGTGAACCGATTGTGATGAAGCTTCGCTTACGGATTGGTTATATCTATTAACGGGGAATCCTAATTCGATATAGGTTCAAGAATGTCACAGCCTGCCGATATTAGGTACCTAATGTTACTCCGATCAATTTCAAAATATGGGTATGACCACTAAATTATATTATATGAATATTTTAGTTTTTGTTAATTAGTTTTCATATAAGTACTACCTACGTGTTAGCGTAGGCACCTTCAATATCTTTTTATTTTGTAAATTTTAGTTTAATTAGGTCTTTTAATGTTGCCACTCAAAATTGTCTTCTTATGTACTTTTTTCTCCGTATTTATTTATTCTGTTTTACTTCACCAGAGTCCCAAGACACAGGCCTCGTGCTTAGTTTGGGGCTCACAGTCTAGTTTGATCTGAAGGAAATGTATATTCTTGAAAAAACTGTAACATCAACATTTCATTTCATTTTGGCAATAAAAATTCTTATCTTATCTTATCTATTATAACTATTTATAGCAAGCCTCTTACAATAAGTGTTAGAAAAAAAAAGAAATTCTCCCTTCCACTTACAACGAATAAATTTTTCTTTCTTTCTTTAAACTGTTAAGGGTGCGATTACGAGGATGGGCAAATATGTCACATTTTAAAGCCATGTTTCCATTTATCTGTGATAATGAGTGAAATTCTATTATTATTTATAGATAGGGTAATCCAATGCCGTTAATTATACGATGAAAGTTTTTCATTGGCTTTAACCAATAATTCATAAAATTCATTTTCCGCAGCGTCCTCCTATGAAAATGACGAAAAAGGGTCTAGTTCTCAGTCATTTATCTAAACAACTGTAATATTTTATTGATTAAAAAAAATACCTTAAATTACCTGATATACTCGACTGTAATAATAAAATGGCAAATATTTAAAAAAATGTGGTGGACACTCAAGAAAAAAAGAACAGTTTATTTCACTATTCCATACGATTTCCTTATATTTTGCCAAACTTCTATATCTTAACCGTATGAAGATAAGGTTGGTTTTGCTTTGCTCATTGTGCCTCGTTTTTGATATAAATCAACGAACACTTGAAACTAATTCTCAGTCTGCGCTTGGGCGAGAGCAGACACTGTGCCGTTTGACATCAGCAGCTCCTGGTGAAAAACATCGCTGTACGAACACAAATATTAGGCATTGGAAATAATTTCCAAATAAGATCGTTCGTTTCAACAACTTAATCAACCCAAAATACAACGTAAAAGTCCGAAAAGTCGGATTGGTTGCCAAAAGGTGATGAAAACCAATCGTTTCTCAAGTCGTCCGGTGATCAGTTCGGACTTAGGAGTAATGACCCTTGCAGGAACAATTAAATCAGCCAATTCCGACTATCACTGCAGAAGCGGTAATGATACGTGAATTGTGTGATAGGGACAGGATAATATGGATACTCCTTCCCGCGATGATTTTTCTAGTCCATGGCAAGCATCCGAGCTCACAGTTTGTTGCAGCCTCAGTTGATATGAGAGTCAGATCCCGGGTTACAGGCATGATGAAGATGAGGACTTATTATTTTATGCCGTATTAAAATAGGACTGAAGAAAAACTCATAAAATATCGGCCAACATTTTATTTTTAATTAAATAAATAAATAAATATGTGTGGACATTTCACACAGCGCCATCTAGCCCCAAACTAAGCATAGCTTGTACTATGGGAACCAGATAACTGATACAATACTTAGATACGTTTTTGTTTGTAAATACATACATAGAATACAATACAACACCCAGACGCAGAACAAACATCTATGTTTTCACACAAATGTTTGCCCTGGGTAGGAATCGAACCCACAGCCCTCAGTTCAGGAGGCAGGGATACTACAAACTGAGCTATCGGGCCCGTTAAAATTTGTAATGAAGGTAAGTAAATCTCTACAGATTTGAGCAAAACTGCCCACTTTGTTTGATTGGTTGTGTCAAAGATCATCAAAGATAGACTTCTTCCCGAAGGGATTTCTTTTTATATCCCAAAAATTTTGAAGAACTACCCCAAAATTAAAGCTAAGTGGTTCCCATAGTAGAAGTTTTACTGGGGCTAGATGGCGCTATATATTTATTCATTTATTATTTATTTAAAGCATCAGCATTCATCAACAGACAGATATCCATTGCCGAACTTATCCTTATTATGCCCATATAATGAACACAGCAATAAGTCTAATACGAGGACTATATCACGGGATTTTCGGGACGTGTCTCTATTATTCTCTCACAGATTAGTTAGCAGTTATCGCACGATTTGACCCTTCCTGTGTTTCCTTAGGACTTTACGATTTTTCTTTTCCATAGTTATGTAAGCGGCCTGAAGGATTTATAGAAGGTATTAGTTTATTTTATTAGGATTTAGTTACTAAAAGGTTTTGGATTCATTTAACTTTTTTTTAGGTTCACTCCTTTTTAACTCGCGACTAAATAAAGGGGTATTTATAATATAAGGTTAACGTGTGTACCTATCTGTATGTAGTATCGATTTCCAAAATTATAAATCAATTTTGATTTGGTTTTTTAGGGTTCCGTACCCAAAGGGTAAAGCGAACCCTATCCTTTACCATAATTATACACTATGCTATTACTAAGGCTTCGCTGTCCGTCTGTCTATCTCTCTGTCTGCCGGTCTGTCTGTCTGTCTATCTGTATGTCTTCCCGTGTCTCATGAACCGTGATAGTTAGACAGTTGAAATGTAGATAATGTATGTCTGTTACTGGCAGTAACAACAAATACTAAAAATCATTTTTTGCTCGTTTTTATAGACAATGGTACGGAACCCTTCGTGCGTGAGTCCGATTATTATACACATTTCCGGTTATTATATATAAAAAAATGAATAAAAAGTTTTTCTGTCTGCCAGATAGACTGATAGTCGGACAGCAAAGAGTTAGTAATAGCGTTTATTTATTTACTTTTTATTTTCTTTATTTATTTATTCCACAGCTCTTATCTTAATAAACACAATAAACCCATTATTACTTAAATTTACAGCCAAAAAAAGGAATAACATTTTTTAAAACAGAATAACTTAGCGTTCGCTTTACTCTTTGAGTATGAAATCTAAAAGCTTAATTAATAGCTTAATTAATTTGCAACGGTCAAAATTTTCCTATTTTTATATGGATGTAAGCGTTCTAAACACGCATCTTATAATGTGACAAAAAATGAACGACTTTAATTATTTCCTAAGTTGCAAAGCTCCCGGACTAGGTAGGCTGAGGTAGGCAAATGGCACATCAATAACATGTCAACAAGCACTAGATTGAATTGTCATCACACTGTCATCGCGTTAGTGTTGTCATAGCATTACCGCATGCTAATTGATTTGTCGGTCTACCGTGCTCTGCATCAATGTTTGGGTTATTCTAACGTTTGCCACAGACTAAATACATGCAGAAAAATAACTATCACCGAAAAGCAGTATTTACAATAGGTAAGACGTAAGGTTGGACCCGGCTGTTTTCATAAGCCAATATAGTCGCTAAGCCAAGTCAGAAGCCTTTGGGTGGACTACTAATTCTGACACCAGTCACCACAAAGAAAAATAATGGTCTGGTTAAAGCTACAAATATAGTTAAAATATTAGGTATCTTTGCATCCAAAATACTGCAGTCTGGAAACAAAGATTTTGAACACACATCGAGCCAGTGATTGACTTATGGCAGTGAGACGGTCCCCTGTATTCTAAAACATTTCACCATAAATCTTTCACTCGACTTTCACTTAACTTTGAGGGAAACTCAGTACATCGCGACGTACCTTGAGTTGACAGTTGTTTCGCTTCTCTCGTTTAAGAAAAATTGACGCAGAAATGTCAAGTTGATTATATATTGTCAATTAAAAATACCAAACACACAAAATGAGGTTAAGTCGAGATTGAGTTAAGTGGAGTAAACTCGTAGTAACAACTTAGAATATGGGGGGTAGTCTCTTTACCTGGCGTCGGTAGTACTTAAGCTAAAAGTCGCGCAACGAGCTATGGCTATGCTCAGGGGATAAGATCTGAAATGAAGAGATCCAGAAGATAACTAATGGACGGATAAAGCTCTTAGAATTAGCAAGTTGAAATGGCAATGGGCATCACTCGTAGAACTGCAACCGATGGGGAAGAAAGGTTCTCGAGTGGCGACCACAAACCGGAACACATAGCGTAGACACTAGGTGGTATGAAGACCTGTTTAACCACTCAAAGCTCAAAGTAAAGCTCTGAAGGAGGACCCTGTTCAGCAGTGAACTTCAGGCTGATGGTGTCAAGAGCCACTTAGGTATTTAAGAAGAAGAGATGAAAAAAAATGTATTTCTAATTTATAAATATTGCCACTCGTGATTCTAATTTTTCCTTTGCAAATTAATCTAAAGAAGACTAAGTCAAGTTTCAAAAAACAGCTATCAATGATGGTGTTTCATCAAAGTTAACCTACTGCGTATTGGTTTTGTGCCTAGTGCATTTGAATTTCATTATCTATCCATGTAAGATTGTGTAGACAATATAGATAAAACAATATTTTCTGAAATTGTATGACATCTTAATAACAAAAATATTGCATAATCAAGTCCATATACCTAAGGGATTTTTTTAAGCACTAATAAAAGGAACAACCGAAGAAGATTAATAAAGAAATGAACCATTTTTTGTTGACTGTCCTAATAGCTCAGTTGGTAGTAGCTCTGCCTTCTGAACTGTAGGCTGTGGGTTCGATTCCCGCCCGGGACAAACATTAAAAATTTGTGTGATGAACATAAGTGTTTGTTCTGTGCAAACAAACAAAAAGTCTCTAAGTATTGTATCAGTTATCTGGTTCCCATAGGACAAGCTATGCTTAGTTTGGGGCTAGATGGCGCTGTGTGAAACACACATATTTGGGTATTTATTTATTTACCACCGGGTAAAACCAGGGCGCAGTTAGGACATTTCATAAAAGATTTTCATCTAGTTATGAATATCTTAGACTTTTCTCATAAAATAGTATATCCCATAATACAATTATTCACTCCCACGCTAGCGGAACCCATAATAACTTATTCATAATGATTCCCTAGCAACAATCGTGTAGGAAGTTCGATTGGTTTCAAACCACCATCAATTATTATATGTGACTAGCTAGTCGTCCACCTAATGTTAAGCGTCACAGCAATCCATAACACAGTGATTCAGAACTCTAAAATGAAACTTCACGTGACACTGCACATGCGCACGTCATCCTGAGACAGCACACAGTCCAGTAATAAGATTTCTAGACTGTGAGATCCATAAATCCTCATTTACCCAGTCTAGCCCTTCTGGCTCAGGTACTGATTTCGGCGCCGGTATAGGATACCAGCGTAACATGATCAGATACCGACCCGGCCGCGGAGAGGTCGACGTACCTAAGGTTAGCTAGATGGTCGCGACTTTCCATAGGGTCCACTCCTCCAGCGGACGTAGCCTTCTCGATCCTCTTATTCCGGCAACAGTCCAAGCCGAGGCTCGCACCCCAGGGGTGCCCTTGAGCTAGTTGCCCCCACTTTTGTCGACTGGGTGCCTTAAGCGCCTGCCCTCCCACCCGGTGACGCTGTAAAGGTCGGTAGAGACCAACAGCATTAAATTTAGCCGTAATTAGCCGTATTTGAACGAGCATTCCTTACTTAAGATGAAACATCGCCGTAAGTTGCATTTGGCTTGTCTTCTTTTTGGTGTTATAAAACACAAATCACCAAGCTATCTGTTCGACAAGCTGTCTTGGACATGCAGTCGTAGATCACAGGGGCCCGGGAGTGCGCGGCCCAGCTTATGTCCCAACATCATAGGTCAGTAGCTTTTAGAGGAAGTTTCCGCTATGCAGCTACGAAATGCTGGAACAATATCCCACCACCCATAAGGAACCTGCAATGTCTTAAAAGTTTTAGAATTAAACTAAAAAAACTCCTTTTTGATCATCAGAAAGCGGAAGAGACCCTGAGACATGATACAAGTGTTATCTAATGTACATATTATTGTTCGCTATATCTATTACTAATTGTTACGCTAGCTAAATATTTTTTAGCTTATGGTATTTTATTCTCTCTCTCTCTCTCTCACACACACACATAAGCACGCGTGCAATAAGACTCAATATGTGTAATCTATGTGCTATTTTTTCGCTTGTACTTACAAATGTTGTTGATCTAAATTACTCAATTATCCATTTCCTCTTTATTTACTCGTTTTAATTAAGTACTTATTTGTGTCTAATGCCTATTTGTTTTATCTTTTATTGTTCGTTGTTTAAAAAAGTTTATTATAATTAATTGCTGAGCATAGGATTATTTAGATTATTCTCAGTTTGGGTACCTAATTGTAAACCGTGCCGTGACGACACCGAAACGGCCCCAACGGAAGACCAGCGCTGGTTGTATGACCAGCAATATGCTGAGTTGGGACCGATTCGTGGCAACGGGCAAACAACACTTTTTCTTTGTATTATTGTTAATTTTTGCGATTGTTATTGTTTTTTGTGTGCCTTTTTGTCATGAATAAACGTTTATTCTATTCTATTCTATTCTATTCATTAGCCCGTTCAAAAAAAAAATCCTCCTGCATCCGTCGGCTCCCCGCAGTTTTAGCCAGATCTTTGGTCCACCTAGTCGGCATATCTCTTAGTAGTCTGTGCTAGTCGGGAGCCGACCTACGCTACGTCTTCCCTTTACCTACTTACATCTTTGAGTATCAACCAGTCCACTCACACTTTTACCTATTCTGTGGCACTAAAAACTGACATAAACGCAAAAATAAAGCTCGAAATTCATTATCTACAATCCGATTCTGACCTTTATAGTTTATGAATAAACTTTAATGCTTATGAATGGGAGTCCAATAACGGTTAAACTGGTTTCATACAAGTTTGTACGACGTTAAAGATTCAGACTAAAAGAAATATGTAGACAACGTAGAACTGGAAACTGGAACATGTGAAGTAATACCAAATGAAGCAATAATGAACGTAGTACAATTCTTACTGGTGTACTGTAAAAGAGGTAATGCTTATGTTTTTACAATAGTGAATATTATTTAAATAAATATATTGTGTTATTTGTTAGAGCTCTTAGAAAAAACTATTTGGAGATAGTGCACTCATGTTGTGCACGAATATCACTAAATAGTTTTTCTTCTGTGTTGATCATTTTATTTTGTAATGTAACAAAATCTAATCTATAATGTAATCTCAAAATCGTTAAAAACACATTTTGAAACAAGTTTTTTTTCGGTCAAAAATGGAAGCTACTCTATCTATGCGTTTTTCTCTGGTATTGCTTTTGCCAACTTCTCTATCTACGCCTAGAGGCACGTGTTGTAGTCTAAGGTTAATAGAAGTTAATAAGATATCCCACGCACTCTTAAAACTAATATTTAAATGTGCGTGCTGATTTCAAGTATAAATGCTTAATGAGATTAAGTATTTATGTAAATTAAGTTTAAGTTTTGTCACAGTAAGTTGACGTAAAATGTGAATGCGTAAACTTTGGAAAAATGAAAATCTATTTTGTTCAGTATAGAACATTACATACAAAACCCATTGTTTTAACGATTGAAGAGGTCCACTGCTGATTATAGGTATCATCACATAGCGCCACTTCGAGCGGCTGCTTGCCTCCATCCGCATCCACATCCATGGGCATCGACAATTTAATATTTTATTACTGACCTTTCATAGAAAGTAAAGGTCATATTTATTGAAAATAAACCAAAAACATTTTTATATAATTTACTTTTGTAGTTAATTTTTCAACAACAAAACTACCCAAAACTAAAATAAAAATTATAAAATAAGATATTTACAACTATCACTTTATTATACTGAGTAGTAAATAGCAGACTCTTTTTTTTAATAAAGAATAAAAAAATTAATAAAATAAAAAATATAAAAATATTAAATAATTTATTATTAAATTAATATTCCTTGTCTTTCTCAGATTTCTTTTATTTGAAAGAGACAGAACCTCTACCTCCATTTCGATCTTCATAAACAAAACCTTTAATGAATTGCCGAAACTAATTCCTACATTACGGTTCCCATTGCAGTAATTAAGGGAAGCAAGATAAATAGGCATTATAAAAGGTTCCTGAAATTTAATTTAATGCCAACTATACCTACTGAAGCTGCCCTAAATTAGTTAGTATTGTATTTCGGAGTTTTACAAAGATGTAGTTTTACTGGAATAGGCATGATCACTAAAATTATTTTTTGCATAAATTAATACGATTTCTCAAAAGATAAACATCTGTGACAACAAAAATAAAATATCTCAAAAAATGACAAAGTTACAAGTATTTTAAAAACCGGAATAGAAAGAGATAGCTCAAACGTCAACGGCCAGTGACGTCAGAGCTGGGTCGTTCCTAGTACCTCATTACTAAGCTGTGGTAGCTTTACATACAATATCTTTGGCATGTGACGTCACGAGTGGATTTTTCATAGTAACTGTGGGGGCGCTCTGTTTCGCAAGAAAGGGATAGGAGATGCCTCCTATAGAAACCTTAAAAGCTTATATTACTCCGTGATTTATTTACCGATTTTACTTATTTTTTTTAATTATTGCATTCAGTTTTAATCTTCTTTATTAAAGTAATGTTCAATTTTAATAGTAGTCATCATGCCTATTGACAAATTTAATTAAATAAATAAATATGTGTGGACATTTCACATAGCGCCATCTAGCCCCAAACTAAGGAAAGTTTGTACCTTGTAGTATGGCAACCGGATAACTGATACAATACTTAGATACTTTTTTGTTTGTAAATACATACATAGAACACCCAGAGAGAGAACAAAATTCTATGTTCATCATATAAATGTTTGTCCTGTGTGGGAATCGAACCCACAGCTCTTAGTTCAGAAGGCAGGTCTACTAGCTACGGAGCTATGAGGCCCGTCGAATTATCTACGATTTTACTAGGTGGTAGCATTTATCTGCATAGTTCGTCTAAGTAGGTACCACTGCTTTGCCAGTTATTCTGCCGCCAAGCAGTAGTGTGCAATTATTACGGTGCTGCGGTTTGAACGGCATTGTAGCTAGTGAAACTACTGAGCAAATGAGCTTTATGAAATGAACTGGGGCCGTACTGTGAGCTCTCAGCGCGATTCAAAACAGAGTCTATATTGGATCGCTTGTCAAAATCTTCATACAAAAAAACATTGCGATCCAATATATCTCACAGATCTCACAGTAGAGTTTTTTTTAGACTAAGTACGTGACTACGAACGTAGTGTCACGCGAAACTTTAACTTGAGTTGCAGAGTGACAGCTAGTGAAATGACTGGGCAAATGAGACTTGTGAACTGAGTTCAGTCTAAATTTTTTTAAACTGTGATTTCTCAAAATGGCGTAGTAGGTATCACGCGAAACTTTGATTTGAGCTTCGGAGTGACAGCTAGTGAAATGACTGGGCAAATGAGATTTGTGAACTGAGCTCAGTCTAGAAGTTTTTTTAAGCTGTGATGTCTCAGGATGACTTCGAGAAACTTTGATTTGAGTTCCTTAGTGACACTCCAATCTGAAACAAACTTATTTTAGTAACTTTAGGGAAAATGTTGCAATGAATTATAGAGAGAGTTAAGCTCGGTGTTTCCCTGCGAGATAAGATTTGAAATGAAGAAACTCGCAGGACTAAAGTGACCGATACCTATAGCCCTTAGGATTCTTCTTTTTCTCTCTTCTTTGAAATTGCAATGGGCAGGCCATATCACTCGCAGAACTGACAACTGATGGGGAAGAAAGGTTCTCGAGTGGCAACCACGAAACGGAAGGCGCAGCGTAAGCAGACCCCCCACTAGGTGGACCGATGATCTGGTGAAAACTACGGGGAGCCGATGGATGCAGGAGGCGAGCGGCCGCTCAAAGTGGCGCTCTCTGGTGAGGTCTATGTTCAGCAGAGGACGTCTACGGGCTGTTGAAGATGATGAGGAGAAAGAAATGTAAATCTTTTTTATTTATTGTGCAACAATGCTCTCTATATCCGTGTAAATAGATCATTATACAGGGTGCGGTCGCAAGCGGGCGGCCACAGTCCCTGTGCGATCACGTAGGTATACGGTGGGATATTACAGATTAGTTATTTTATTAATTAGGCCTGTATGGAGGCGCGTTTTAAATAAAATTAGACTACCCGCTTTTATATTTTTTCATATTGAAAGTAGGTATATAGGTACTTTTTCATCCCATATATTCGAAAAGATCTAATTCGTTCGTTTGGTAACCCGACCTTATTATTCTTTTTAGGGTTCCGTATTACCCAAGGGTAAAGTGAACCCTATTACTAAGGCTCCAGCTGTCCGTCTGTCCGTGTGTCACCAGGCTGCATCTCATGAACCGTGACAGTTAGATAGTTGAAATCATGGATGAAATAAAAAAAAGAAGGATTGAGTTTTGATTGACATCGAACTGAAGCCCAAAATGGCGGACATATTACATATGTGTGTCAGATGAAAGTAGGGCGACCGGCTGCGTATGATGTGAGTGTGTGCGTGTCCCGCTTGTAGGTACAAGGCGTTCCGGCTTCCTAAGGGTGCTCCAGTTTTGGATCAGACGGAATTCCCTCCTTCTTTTTTTATTAGCTCCATGGTTGAAATATTCACAGATAATTTCTGTTACCGCTATAATAAAAAATTCTAAAAACAGTATAAAATAAATATTTTAAGGTCCCATACAACTAACGTGAGTTTTTGCTCGATTTTATATATAATGGTACGGAACCCTTCGTGCGTGAGTGCGACTCGCACTTTAGTGGTTATTTTCATGGAGGGGGCATGCAAAATGTGCCTCACAGTATCAAAATTATTTAGCTTTCAGCAATGTAATTTGGACTCTTCGCTTTGCTTTGAATTCAAACATTCGCACTCGCCCTAAATACATTATTTTAGTCCCTTGTGGCAAGAACTACTATTAATCATTTTTTCTAATGTACCTCATGTAGGTACATTAATTTCTCAACAATCCTTCAACCACCTGTTAATAATTCAACTAATTAAATAAATATAATTATGACAAACAGACGGACACCGGATGCGTAGGCGAGGGGTCATCTGTCAGTAATTGCGCCATGTCATGTAAGTTGGTAGAAACCTTTATTTGGTAACTACTCCCACACTATGTGCTTAATTTTATGTTTTACTTAGATCAACTTACTCAATAAAAAAAATTCTATGCTATAGCCCAGATAATATAATACCTACAGTACAGATACCTCATCCCATACAACGGCAAAACGCGGGCTATTTTACGAATTATTTTATTTCTGCATAACGCAAGATTATCAAGCGACATTTATTGCGTGTTGGCGAAGTATTGGGCCAAATGAATACACTGGACACTAACTAGTAACTCTCTAGACACGATTACTAAATTTTTTTCAAGTTCGGGGTATTTTTCGTTTGTACCTGATGGGACACCATGGCTATAGCAAACATACGGCCCTCCTGATGGGAAGAATGACCTCACCATAGACTATCAGAAAAAATGAAGCAAAAAAAATACTTAAATAAATAGAAAATGTTAATTATTGCTGGCTATTAGTGGCTGGGCACTTCTTAAGGGTCTGCCAGGCACTTCCGAGTGCGCAATAGCAGACCAACATTTTTTAAAATTTTATATAATTTATCCATGGTTAACTGTTGTAGCATTTTCATTCGGGTACCTTAGTACTTTCTTATTTTTAAAAATAAAATAAAAAAGTCAAACATTTTATCGGATTTCCGAGACCCGGCGGGATTGGAATTGGCAGACTGATATTTGTTTACAAGTTTATGTGTCGGGTAACGAACTATAGATAGCCTATTGAGGTACTCGATTACGTAAGTATTTGTGCAGTGGGATCTATTATTCTTTAAAACAAGTTTATCTAATAATTTAGCTTCTAAAAGTCGTGCTTTAAGTTAATTAACTTTCAACCAGCTGAAATCTTTTCCCTAACCAATAGATGTGGTTTAAAATAAATAAATAAACTTGTTACTTCCAAATAGCAGCACGAGCTAAATTGAAAACCACCCACTTTTTTAGTAGTTAAGTTAAAAAAACTTTTGATAGAGTCGTTTATCTTCTTCTCAGCATAAAAAAACCGGTGTACACAAACTCAATACAGTAACTCATGATTATATTATATAATAAATCAATAATTTATTTAAATATCTTAAAACAAAATATTAATGTCGTATAAAACTAAATACTTGCTGATTAAAATCCATATAAAATGGACTTTGAGATGAATTCGGGTGAGATGGAAATTATTTCAGAAGTCATAGGTTCCGTAATTATTTGGATGCCGCGATCCGAACACTAAAATCGGGCTTATCATCATCGTCATCATCATCATAGCAACAGTCCCTAGACGTCCAATGCTGAACATAGACGCCACTTAGAGGGGCTGCTCGCCTCCTTTATCCATCCCGCGGTTTTGTCCAGATTTTCGGCCTAGGCCTAGGCGTAGAGACCTCCCGCTGCATCTTCCGGTTCGTGTTCACCACTCGAGATCTTTTCTTCCCCATTGTAGTTTTACACCGCAACGACTGAAACCATTTTGGTTGTTTAGCACAAAGATTAACACAGCCTGCATCTATAGGAAGGAACTAAAAGGATCAAAGACCCATGACATTCAGACACAGAAACATATTATGTATTTTTAGGGTTCCGTATCCAAAGGGTAAAGCGACTGCTATTAAGGTGCTGACAGGACCCAATGCGTTTATTACAGCAGACGAACTTGAAACTTATTTTGTACGTTATAGGGTCGCTTTATGCATAGCAAAAATATGGCGATTACGTTGCGTTGCACTTCCACTTTTCCATTTTTCGGTACAAATAATTAGTTATAAAAGAAATGCTTATTGTAATAAAAAAAAACAAGCTTATAGGCGGATGCATTGAAACATAACTTATCACTATGATTTATTTCAATGGGGTGGCTTATAATGTAACATTTTAGGACGTTTTAATGATTTTTTAGAGGTCACTTCACGATTTTTTTCTATCGAGAAATTTTTTTGTAAACGTGGTTCGGTTTCGGCAGATGGAAAGAAGATATGACCAGTATTAACGTGCATTTTTTTCAATCCTGTAAATGGTATACGTTTTGAGATGATCACGTTTAAAATAGTCGATTTGGGAGCATTCAAGGCCTTAATAAGGCTCCGTTGTCTGTCTGTTTGTCTGTCTGTCCGTCTGTCCATCTGTCCATCTGTCACCAGGCTGAATCTCATGAACCGTGATAGTTAGAAAACTAAAATTTTCACAGGTCATGTATTTCTGTTATAACAAAAAAATACTAAAAAGCAGTATAATATATATATGTATAAAATAAATATTTATGGGGGCTCCCATACAATTAACGTAATTTTTTTGCTCGTTTTATAGATAATGGTCTTTGGGGATTTATAGGCAAATCCTTGCGCGAGTCCGATTCGCAATTAGCCGGATTTTTTTTCTACGCGTACTCTTCCTGTCCCGGGTTTCTTCACACTTTTGGGAATGAGTTGATATGCTCAACCAGCCAACTATCAAAGTAATAAGTAGTGTTAAAAATGTTACACCGTTCTATCGTTCCGTTTTCCTCTCCAAAAACGGGTCCCTAAAAATAGATAGAGCATTAAAATTAACTTAAATCGGCTATAAACAGAAATCATTAACGACAGAGGTCTGCCATCAATCTGCTTTAATGTTCCATATCGAATAACTTTTGTTTTTTATCTTCTATATCAATAATGTGCTTCATGGTTATATTGTTGATTGTTTAGGTCACACTATGAGTTTTTGTTAAGCCAATAGCTTAGGTGGCTGAAAAAAAGGCTTAGCGAGAAGGTAAAAGAAAATAGTTTTGGCATCAGCATCGAAAACAAGCCCTCCACAAAAAAGTTTCAAAAGATGTTTAATTCAATACAGAATTGGACTTGTTACAGTTTTATTATAAAAGTATATATAATAGATGTATCGTGTTGATTCTAATGGATCATGTATCTGAAAATAAAGAATTATTATTTTTATATGCAACTTGTTTGTATTATTAAGTAGAATTAAACAGCTATGATTAACCTTTTCACCCACTTTTCGTTTTCACCCACACGTACACCCACGGCTAACTTTGGCTTCATCTTGCCGTTGACCTGTCGCTGCATTGACCATTTACTGCGGTAGCTTTAGGTTATAATGAACTCCGTTTGGGTGTTACTTTTAGAACATTATTATTTAATTATTAGGGTTGTCTCTTATCTGAAATATTGTTGTCGGAGCGAAAGAAGTGAGCGAAAGGGCTTCGGAGCAAAAAATACAATACGCAGAATGTACAATACGGCAAAATGTACTGATGTAATCCCACGTTCACACCCGAAAGATTTTGAGCAGCATTTTATCAATTATTATGATTGTCATACTTATAGCCATCTCTCTCGGCTACGCCCATCTGTAAAAATTGACGAGTATACTCGTCAATTTTTAGATGCTTCAACTTGGCAAAATTTGCTTTCGTTTGTCCGGATGTAGTTCTCGCGTACAGGTCGCATTTTTCAACGAATCTTGATGAAACTTGGTATTCCCACCCACAAGTTCTACAACAGGAAATTACTGGGCAAATGAGACTTTATGACCTGATCTCACAGTCTAGTAATCTGATTACTAGGTTGTGTGATGTCTCAGGATGACGTGCGCAGTGTAGTGTCACGCGAAACTTTTATTTTAAAGATTTTTACCGGCCATTTTTTAAATATTTATCATTTTGTTGATTTTGAACTGAAGTTTATATCTAATGTTTTTATTTTATAAACGAGTGTACAATGTAACTGAAATCAAAAGCAATTATTTGCCCATTTTCTCTAAAATTTGACTAACTTAAATATTTTTTACTCAATTTCTTTATGAAACTGGCAAAAAGTGATTCATGACATTGTATACTTTCACAAAAATACATTGTAATTTTTTCATGCGTTTTAGACGTGAAAATGATTCGTAAATATACGATATTCCAAACCACTAACAGCAAAAATTCACAAAACAGTCGTTAGTTTTATGTCCATTAATCAAAATGATATAGCACTAATAAAAAGTAGCTCATACACTAGATCATGATTGGAATGATATTTCATTTTGTACAGTATAAAATATAGATATATAGTATTTTAACTGTAAAACCACGTCTGTAAAATCAGCGAAAACGGCAAAATTTCGTATGCGGGTTCTTCTTCTTCTTTAATGGCTTTCTATCGCTTTTTTGCAATAATTCTGCCAATGTCAAGTGAGTAACATTTGTAAGGTTATGTCAGGTCAAAGTCATATTTTGTCAGTCGAAACGCCAACAGTAAAATGGAGGATATTTTACTGAAGGCTCTAAAAAAGGTCGTTGAAGCAAAAACAAAAATGCATGGTTTTATGATTTTGAAACCATTTGCCAACACTCGTGCACGTTCACGAACATTTAACGGATAATAACACACCCTTATTACACATTAAAGTTCTAAATACACTAGTTTTGAAAAATAAATTCAAAGTTCACAACCGCCATTGTCGGATTTTCTTCAAGACTCCATGCGGGTTCTTAACACCTGGTGAACGAAAAGCTCGCACGTCATTGACACCCATAAAAAAAAGGTGAGACAGTATTCAAATGCTATGCCTGTAAAGAATTTTAAAAAATGTTCAGTTTTATTTGTAAATGCCAAAATCTCAAAAAATACTCAAAAAAAACTTTTGTGCGCAATTGAAATGAATAAAAAACTTAAGTCAAGTTACCTACTTGATAACATTAAAATTATTTTTATACCGTGACACATCTGCGCTCCATATTTTCACGTTAAATTTTTTATTGCCCTCGTGTGAGGGACAGACGTACAAAACGGCTTTATATAGCGAGTAATAAAATTACTATATTGTAAACATTTTGGGTGGTCGGATTTATTTGGTTTTCTTTTGATTTCTTGGAAAAAAAATTATAATATTATGCCTACCATTTTGTATATTTGTATATTTTTTTACATCCTGTTATTAAATTGTTAAAATAACTTACCTATCTTACGCAAATGAATTTGATACTTAAAAGTCAAAAGTCAAAGAGTTTTATTGCAAATAGGTCAAATTAAATTATAAAAAAAATAAAAAATAAAAATATAATTACTAAGCAGATAAAATCACAAAGTGCACAATGTCAATTTTTATTACTTACTATAACAATAGCTAGCCTATTACAATAAAATCAAAATTAGTCTCATTGTCAAATAAACGTACCTTCTTTTTATATTTACAGAAATAAATTAATTAATTACTGGGAAAATGAGACTTTATGACCTGCCTATTACGAAGGAGCTAGCAGCGCTGCTGACGCACGTCTGCCGCTCAACTGCTGTCAAAATTGTATGAAAAGTGACAGCAGTCGAGCGGCAGACGCGCGTCAGCAGAGCTGCTAGCTCGTTTGTAATAGGGGGGCTGATCTCACAGCTTAATAATTTTATTGCTAGACCGTGTCTAAGGGCGGGCGTGCGCAGTACAGTTTCACGCGAAACTTTATTATGTTTTTCCGAGTGACACTGCAACTGTTATGGGCGGCCGTTTCGCTTAACATCAGGTGAACGACTAGCTCGTCACGTCATTAATTCTCATAAAAATAAGATAAAATAATTTCCCCCAAGCTTATTTCGCAAGACGCGGCCTTACAACTTCCTACTTGTTTGGTCCTTGACCTCCTTGTTTCAAATTGCTCTACGTTAAATGCCACCGCGTTTGTCTGCCAGCCCTGGCTGTTTGAATTTGGAACACTTGTTCCTTAGTTTAAAGACCTAGTATGGTACACGACTTTTTAAATCATAAATAATAAATATGCTGACACAGTCGACGATATAGCATTCTTGCAAAATTAAAAATACCGATTAATTCTAGCCTTAAAAGCTCGTAGACTCTAGGAAAAACAGGAATCTATGACACTGGTGTTCTCTTCATCATAGGCTGCTACCACAACCTCTTATAGCATTATTACTTCAATGATACTTTGAAAAATGACTTAAAAGTAAGAATATTGTAATGTTGTTGACGTTAAATCGTTCACTCAAATACAACATGTTGCTTCCAAAATTCCATAGAAGCTTCTAGTAAAGTTGTCACCACTTTACTGGAGCATGACTTAGACTGGACTATGACTACCTGACTTAGACTGGACTATGACAAAGATTTGACTTTACGTGAAATATTCTATTAACATGATGAAAAATCACAATACTTGACGCTGGTTAAATACACTATGTGTGGAGCCAAAATAAAAGAAAAAAAAAAACATTTTCAATATACCTACGGTATAATATTACGGTATAACTGTCACATAATATGACATGTAAACGAAGATAGACCCCCAAAGAATATATTGATCAACTTCCTTGGACCCCCCACATTAAGACACAGATTTCTATCACAACACATTTATTTCCTTGTCAACAAAATGGCTACCTAAAAATTCACGGATAAAATTAAATATGTCATCTTAAAAATATCTTAAATATTTTCGCAAAGTACCTACTTAACTCCACCCACACGTAGAATTAATGTAATTTATCGTCAATATTAATTACAATTTGAAAGGAGGATGCTCAGAATAAAAATAATATAGACTGCACGTGCAAAATTATAAAACGAAGCAAAACATAACGAGTACCTACTCGTCACACACCTTGACGGCCTCCTTGTTTCTAGTCTAGCTAACTATGATCTGGGAGTTTTCAAGTCTAGAGTGAACAGTTATCTTCTAGGGCAAGCATGCACCATGGTAGATTGCATCATCACTTACCATCAGGTGAGACAGAGGTCAAATGCTTTGCCTCATCATCATTATCATTAACAGCCTGAAGACGTCGACTACTGAACATAGGCCTCCCCCAGGGAGCGCCACTTAGAGCGGCTGCTCGCCTCCTGCATCCATCGGCTCTCCGCGGCGTTCACCAGGTCGTCGGTCCACCTAGTGGGGGGCCGGCTTACGCTGCATCTTCTGGTTCATGGTCGCCACACGACCCTTTCTTCCCCATCGGTGGTCAGTTCTACGAGCGATGTGGCCTGCCCATTGCCATTTCAACTTGCTAATCCTAAGAGCTACATTGGTCACTTTAGTTCTCCTGCGGATCTCCTCATTTCGGATCTTATCTCGCTAGGAAACACCGAGCGTTGCTCTCTTTGCGCGACTTTGAGCTTGAGATGCTTTGCCTATCGGTATAAAAAAGAATTACGTTGATGCCAGATACTTATTATTTATCGATCAGTGAACAAAGGTGATTAAATCGTCAGCTAATTAAGTACTATTGTTAATATAGGCTTGCGCGTCTATATCGTTGCAGGCAGGTCCATCTAATAGGTATGGAAATTCGTCTTGTTCATAGTCTTGGATGTGACCGGCCTTTACTTGAGAATGATTAACCAATAACCAGTTGGTCCACCCGGGCGTAAAAATAGGACCACCCCTTCTCTTCCCGTGGTGGCCCGTGGGTGCCTTAAGAGAAGGCTAAGGAAATATCCAGGCAATGGGCAGCAGCGTTCTCTTCAGTCTGCATTATATTAACCCCCTCCCCTCCTTCAGCAGTAGATTTCTTCCGGCTAATGTTGTGATGTGATGTGCTGGTAGAATCTTCTAAAAGCTCAAACTATCATTATTGTAGTCTATTTGGCATTCCTTTTTTGGCTTCACTAACACTGAAGTAAGTACCGTGAGTGCCGTCTATCATTCTTTTAGTCTACGGAAACTATTTAAGCTCAGATTCGCAAAATTATATATGTTTGTTTAATGACTGCAAGGTGTGGTGTATTTTAAAAAAAGGTTAATTTATATTTCGTTTATTGTATGAGATATTAAGGTAAGTGTTTTTTATAGTTATGTATATTGATTTAATAAAACTATAATGCTGGCTGTCTGTAGTCAAATCGTCTAGTTTTATTATGAAGACACCCAGGAAGTTCTATACGAATTTACCTACTTATTATAGAAGGTATATGTTCTATAGCAGGTATATTCCTTGGAAGAGGCATCAGATTTGGTCTTTCAAAATTCTTCCTAACAGTCATCATCAGCCTGAAGATGCCCACTTCTGCATTATAAGCCCATGTAGCACCACTTTGAGCGTCTTCTAGTCTCTTGCATCCAACAGCTCCTCGCGGTTTTCGTTGGTCCCTAGCACAGGGTCTACGCTGCGTCTTCCGGTTCGTAGTCACTCGCAAACGTTTCCTTCCGATCGGTTGTCATCATCATCATCATCATTAACAGCCTGAAGACGTCCACTGCTGAACATAGGCCTCCCCCAAGGAGCGCTACTTGGAGCGGCTGCTCACCTCCTGCATCCATCGTCTCCCCGCGGCTTTCACCAGGTCGTTGGTCCACCTAGTGGGGGGCCGGCCTACGCTGCGTCTTCCAGTTCGTGGTCGCCACTCGAGAACCTTTCTTCTACGTTGTCAGTTCTACGAGCGATGTGGCCTGCCCATTGCCATTTCAACTTGCTAATCCTAAGAGCTACATCGGTCACTTTAGTTCTCCTGCGGATCTCCTCATTTCGGATCGGTAGCCGGTTCTAGCGATTTAAATATTGTTGTGTAATATTTCTAACCGATTCGAACTGACTACTGATGAGGAATAAGGATCCTCGAGTGGTAACCACGAACCGGAAGACGCAGCGTAGGCACCTCATTAGGTGGATCGAGGAAAACCGTGGGGAGCCAATGGATGCAAAAGGCTAAAAGGCGCTCAAAGTGACGCTCTGTGGAGGAGGCCTATGTTCAGCAGTGGATGGCTTCAGCCTGTTGATGATTATGATGATGATGAGGATGTTGTTCTGATATACGAACCTGAGTCTCAATACTCAGTCATTCGTTCGCACAAATAAGACATGCACAAATAACTGAACACTCAACGGCCCTTTAAGTGTGTTGAGCCGTTCACAGAGGTATTAAGTACGCGCTTATGCTCCTTTAGGTACAGCAAAGAATATTTGTACAGAATATACATGTGTTTGGTTAGCTTTGGCGCTTAATTTAATGTCTATGTATGCTATTTTAATGTAAATCATTTTAATAGTGCTCATAGCAAAGCTCAACTAGTATAGCAGCATTCGTTACGGTCATCACTTAGATTGGTGACCACAGCAAAAAGTGGTTATAGCCAGTCGCAATCGTCAGCTTAAAAGATTTGGCGCTAAACATTAACACTATAAATTAAATATAAGTACCTAACTTGCTTCTTGTTATATCAAAAAGCAGTAATTCTGCACTGTAATAAATATTAACACTGGTACAAATTAGTAAAAGTTTTCACTTAGACCATGTTTTTCGATCGTTAGTTAAGGTAAACAATGGTTAAAAATACCGAATATTGAACATTGATTACCATTTTTGTTAGAACTTACGACCATTAAACTAAAAGCTACCCATATTTACCCCATCCAATCAAGAGATAAAACTAATGAAACTACGTTGAGATTGGTTAAGATTCAGCTCTTCATTCTATGCAAATTACTCAGAAATGGATATCTTTCAATCAATAATGCAAACCTTTCAAAACTTTATTGCATGGCATTGAGGCATTAAGTAAAGAGAATATTAAATATGATGGAATGGATTTTAAAGTGTAGGTAAATGACTAAATAAATTATAGATGTTGCGAAGATTTGCGGAAAGCGGCTGGTAGAGACTGGATGCAGAGAGCTGAAGACCGAGCTCAGTGGCGTGCTGAGGCCGATGTCCAGCAGTGGACGAGAGTAGGCTGATGATGATGATGATGAAATCTTTTAAGAATCAGTGAGATTTACCCCTAACCCTAGCCCAAGCCTTCAAAAGTTCAAACTCAACAAAGTTGTACACTGTACACCGGGAGCACTCACGCTCACTAAAAAGCTTCTTCTTGCGGCGGCGTCGTGCGTCGGGTCGTCCTCTTCCCTCAAAAATGGTTGAGGAGGGCGATGGCTGGCGCATGCGTCAAGCTCGTGAACGGGCGCTGCTTGCGGGAGCTGGTCTGCTCGCGGTATATGCACAAATCGGAAAAAAAAAACAAAACAAAAAAAAAAAACAAAAAAAAAAATAGGTTAAGTACTTAATTGTCCCTTGTATAATATTTTGTTCAATAAAATAAAAAAAAAATATAACAATAAATGATAAACTAACAAAGAGCACGGACCCAGGTGTCTGTGGTAAAAAAAAAAAAAACTCAACAAAGTAGACGCTTTACCAACTTAGCCAGTAATGATGCATATTTTCTGTTGTACTGACTATATTAAGTACCTAGCCGTATAATTATTATTATATATGAAAAATGGTGGTAATCCGGGTAGGTATTTTTTTTAATTCTTTTAATTTTTTTTTTACATGGGAGTTTGGTCAGGATTGACAATGTCACCCCCGTAATTCTAATTACAAATTTTAATACATATTTGTTATGTTCCTCCATAAAGGAACAAATAAAGCCTCATCATGGTTTTGGCCTCATCCGATGACGGAGAAGCCAAGAAATGTTACAAATGCCTACCCCCGCGGGGAGTAGAAGCTCCTGGCGCAGTGCATCGTTACGGACACACTCCATCAACACATGTTGAACATCCTGAACTATACCACAATCCTCACAGTTGGGTGTGTTTGAGATACCCATTAAAAATAGGAACTTGTTTGACGGAATGTGCCCGGAACGCAGTCTGAGAAGTGCCACAATATATTTCCTATTCATCGGAGTTACATCAAACCACGGGTAACGAGGAAGTTCGCACTGTATAGTTCTGTACCAAATACCTTTTGCCCGCGACCTTTCATCAAAGTACTCATGCCAGTTATTCCTACATATACCCTTAACCTTACCCAACACTTCACTTGGCAATGGTAGACAGCTATATGGAATTCCATCGTCAGCAGCGGCTTTCGCAGCTCGGTCTGCTTCCTCGTTACCCAGTATGCCGATATGTGAGGGTATCCACTGCAATACCACGGTTTTATGCGCATCGCGAAGTTTATATATGGTATCCAGTATGTCATAGGCTATAGGGTGACCTCGAACACTCGAGGTTAACCTAGCCACATGTGAAAGAGCACTCTTTGAGTCAGAAAAGATAACAAATTTGCTATATCCTGTCGATAAAGCATAGGATAACGATTCAGCAATGGCTATAAGCTCACAATGCATAATGGAGATGTTTGACTCAATCTTAAATTTTGCATTTATGTTTTGCTGAGCGTCAAAGAATGCCGCTCCGATACCTTTATCATCCTTAGATCCATCAGTAAATAGCTTATAATGCGTTTTAAACTCGCGGTTTATAAACTCATTGCAGGTTGCTAAAAGATCTAGTGTATTAACAAATCTTTTAGAAGTACATAGTCCATCTATGTTTATCTCAATATTTTTGGATAAATCATAACTACTTATCCAAGAATTCAGAGTGTAGATTGGTAGTTTACGTAATGTTTGGATGTGATCATTTTTTAAGTGTCCACTGACAGATATTAATAATGGCTTTTTTTTGTTTGTCCAGTAATTGCAGTGGATGACCTCACCAAGTTGATCTATTACATCAATATTTATACTACCCTCTATAGCTTTAGATCTCAACCAAAATTTACCAGCTAAGTACATTCTGCGAATATATAGAGGCTCAAGACACAGTTCACTCTCCATAACGTGAATCGGGGTACTACGAATAAACCCTCCTATAACTCGCATTGCTTGATTCTGCAGTCTGTCTAGCTTGATAAGGTGGCTTTTAACACTGACATCATACAGAAAGCTACAATAATCGAATCCGGGTAGGTATTTAAAATTATGAATAAATATAATGAGGCTTATGTTTTAAGTATTCTACTTTAAAAAAGGCAAATTTTAGTAAGTCCTTATGTCGATGACGCTACAGTCAATAAACCTGATGCTATGATCAGAGACAGTGAATAATTAATTATTGAGATGGGCTGTCAATTTCTGACAAATGGGATCTATTACTGGTATCTATTTGGTGGCTTAATTTTGGTGTTTAGTTTTTTTACTTTGTATTTATTTATTTCAGTAGGTATTTATTTTTATCATCGTAATTTCTTAAACACCCAAAGAATTGACACATCTATATGACCTGAAACTATTTATTCTATGACGCGTAAAACTACTGTAGCAGGTAGGCCGCTTCATAACGAACAGGAATGAGGATACATGAATAGATCTTGGATAACTTTATACTTAGGAACACTTGTGAAAAATAAGTACTTGGTTAATTGATAAATCGTCATTATCAGCCTGAATTATCAGCCTCACTGCTGGCCATAGGCCTTCCAATGAATGGCAAAGGCAATGAATGAATAAAGAACAAATGAATGTTTGAATGAATAATTATGGAATGAGATAAAGCTCCACTTTTAGAGACATAGAGCGTCACATTGAGCAGCTGCTTGCCTTATACATCCAATACGATCTAAGCAAGTCGGTCCACCTTGTATTGTAAATTATAAGATCAAAGACAATCACTACGCAGAGAAATAGCTTATTTCTCAATGGCAATGGGCAATGGGCAGGCCACATTGCTCGTAGAACTGAGAATCGATGGGGTAGAAAGGTTCTCGAGCGGTGACCACGATCCGAAAGACGAAATGTCAGTTGGCCCCCCATTACGTGAACCTGCAATCTGGTAAAAGCAGCGGAGCCGATCCCAAGGAGGCGAGCAGCTGGTCAAAACGGCGCTCTGTGGGGAAGGCCTATGTTCAGCGGAATGTCTTCAGGCTGTTGTTGATG
Organism: Ennomos erosarius; assembly: GCA_963580505.1. Taxonomy (NCBI): domain Eukaryota; kingdom Metazoa; phylum Arthropoda; class Insecta; order Lepidoptera; family Geometridae; genus Ennomos; species Ennomos erosarius. The sequence continues at coordinate 8,209,588 of OY757003.1, read as the reverse complement.
ATGATGATGATGATGAGACTGATTCAAAACTATTTTGTCACTACAAAGCAAACGATAAGCTACCAAAAGTACGGAATACTTTTTATAGTGCAAAAGACTAACAAACATTATTAATGACATAATAAATCGTAGTTGGAAGCTCTAACAAAAACTTTCTCATTGATAAAACCTATAAAAACCTGACATATCAAATCGTATTGCATCCAATCAAACTATCAAAATGATAGGTCTTAATTCGAAGCAATAGAGTAGTGTATCCAATGACGATCTATTAACTTTATGTCGTTTTGATATTGAATAGGTAATCCCTTACCCCTTTCAGTAATGCTACTCAACAAATTTATATTTGCGAGCAGATTTTGAGAATCTGGATAAAACTTGTTAGCGAATTTCAAGATTCAAACGCAAAATGAAGTTTGTTTCCATGTTGCCCTTTTATTAGAAAAGTTGGGTAATGCAGGTCTCCAGATATATCATAATGGTCATAGTAGAGATGTGGCATGTGTCCGGCTAAAATAAGTCTCGTTTATTATGTCTTTACCACCATCATGAGAAAATCTGTCGTCAAATGATTTTCAGTAACACAGATAGTCACCCCTTGAAATTAAAATCCACACACCATTTTTGGTTGAACTTTTACTAAGGATACCATCCCCAAGGTTGATGAAAGCGTCAGCCTGTATCTCTGTATGGTTTGGTCGATAGACTCATATCTTCTAATGCACAAAAAGCGCAAACAAAATTCACATGCGAGGGCGAATGCTCACAGCAGCAATGAATATTCTTACTATGTATCCAAAGTGTGAGGTTTTTAAATTACCCTCCTCTTCTTTTCATATTTTGGCCATCAAAGCTTGCATTTAGCATAATAAACTCATCAGCTATCGGTAGCATATGCTTGATCGACGGACGAATGCTCTCAGATAGTGCCAAGCTAATAGTTAGTAATAATAATTGGCCATCACTTACATGCATAGAGATTTCCCGACCAAAACAATAGGCATGATGACTACTATTAAAAATGAACAAGTGAATATTACTTTGTAACCCTTGATTTCATCTTCTGTGCTCAATTGTGGGTCTGTGGGTCTTATCGCAGATAATAAATTAATTCGCCCACAGAGACACAACTCTTCTTGTTGATCTGTGATACTCATTCACAGAGTAACTATTCCGGCTAAATGCGTCTCCGCGTGAAGCCCAATAAAAACTAAAAAATTGGTTGTCGACGTCAAACATATGTCATTGTCGGGTTGAATTAGACATTGACGTTGACATACAGAATGAAGAAAACTACTTTTGTTTGCTCGATCAGCTGATGTGATTGGCCAGCGATCCCAAAAGCATTTAAAAATTAGGAATTGCGTGGGGGAAACGACGGCGGAAAAGTCGTTACGCCCGCCCTCGCAAAATCCCGCGCTGAGGTTCGGCCATTTTGATTCCTGTCGCGAGTGGGACTGGCACGATTTTGACTTGGCTCAAGACCACGTCGCCATAGGAGCCCGAAGTGCTCCCCAGTGCAGCTGTTCCAGCACCACACCACCTCAGGAGTGCTTCCACCTGAAAAGTGTGGTCAGTGCCTCTCCAGTCACCTCGCCTTGCTGCTTGTTGCCTACGGACAACCTGTGCTTCTACGGCACCTAAAAAACTTCGAAACCCCCTACGGGTTTTTTTATACCGGGGCGCCAGCGCGGCTACTCGCGCTCGCGCAGGGCTTCCTCGCCTCAGAGCCGCTGCCTCCCTCTGCCCCTAAAGCAGGGTTGGCCTACTCCCTGGGCTGGGCCGCCGCTGCCGTTCCCACCTGAGCACAGAGCGAGCGTCCGTGCGTCGAGGTCTTCGCTCTGAGACACGGTCCCACTACTACACACCCACTACACAAGCGGTATTCGCAGCCAGGTCTCCTTGGCTGCGCTTTATTTTTCTAAGTGCTGTCCGACAACTAACTAATTTTAGTTCTTAAGTGATACCTTGGTCACAGGCAATACTGAATCGGTGTAGGTATCGAACCCACCTACCCTGAGATCCTGCGGCAGAACCGCAGGTATCTCCGTCATACACCCAAGCCTTCAGCAGTGGTAGTATTTCTTTTGTAAAAAACTAATATCTTTCTTTCTCCTTTAGAAACTAAGAACCATTTGAATGCTTAAATGTTTAATGTATAACAACCTAAGGTGTAAATCCTGAAATAGAGTGTGAGTTGAACCTATTGAGAGTCTCATTTCAACTCCTCAAACCTGTAGGCTCTAAACCTACCTACCTGTAGTCCTATAAGGTTACAACTTTCATAAAGAATGCAATAATTGAAAAAAATAAGTAAAATCGGTAAATAAATCACGGAGTAATAAGCTTTTAAAGTTTCTATAGGAGGCATCTCCTGTCCCTTTCTCGCGAAACAGAGTGCCTCCGCAGTTACAATAAAAAAATTCACCTGTGACGTCACATGCCAAAGATATTGTATGTAACCTACCACAGCTTAGTAATGAGGTACTTTGACGACATTGCTCTGACGTCACTGGCCGTTTGAGCTATCTCTTTCTATTCCGGTTTTTAAAATGCTTGTAACTTTTTGAGATATTTTATTTTTGTTTTCACAAATGTATATCTTTTGAGGAATATGATTAATTTATCCAATAAAAAATTTTAGTCGTCATGCCTATTGCCGGAGGGCATAGCACCGGCTAAATGCAAACTGCCCCATCACTAATAGATATTGGAGAGTATGAAATCTAGATCGGGTTGGTTGATAACAGAAACGTTTTTGCGACGCTGAAGGGAGTTTAGCAAAAAGCCCTGTCTTCGATAAGCCAAATTGTATTTTCATGGCGAGAGAGGGATTACCCCGCCTTTGTCCTAAGGAGCCATATTATTGATTGGAGATTTCAGTGCAAGATATAGAGTGGACATTTCAAACAAATTGCTCATCTTAATTTTATAATCTTGTCACTACCTAAGTTTGTCAAAAATTGGTGTAAACGAACTGTGTCGAGCTATTCGCCTGGTGGTTGGAGTCACGGCCAGCCATAACAGTTGTAGGTGCCGCTCTAAAATAATAACTCGTACTTATAATAAGCTACGTAGATACGCTATAATAACTCCAATCTATAAAGTTTTGTGTGACCTTGAACTGCGCACGTTAAATATAAATTAAATACCGTAAGGTCGTATTACTTTGGCCCCGCGGAATAATTTTGGCCCATATTTGAAAAAGTTTAAACTGCCCGCCATGTTGTCTATTTGATTATGTTTATTTGTGTTTAATTGATCACGAGTAATGCGACCTTAAGGTAGAACTTCTTTATTGTTTAAAATTCAGTGTAGTTTAATCTAAAAGTCGTAGCTATATTCCATCGAGAGAAACATTGTATCAACATGATGGTTTCAATAAGTGCGTAGGTTCTATGTCACATTTTTCAATATACGAGCTAGTTCTTCACCTGATGTTAAGCGACACGGCCGCCCATAACAGTTGCAGTGTCACTAGGAACATTAAAATAATAAAGTTTCGCATGACACTGCACTGCGCACGTCATCCTGAGACATCACACAGCTTTAATCAGATTACTAGACTGTGTGATTAGGTCGTAGTTTCATCTGCTCAGTAATTTCACTAGCTACAATGCCCTTCAAACCGGAACACAGTAGTGCTTGCACACTACTGCTTTGCGGCAGAATAACTGGCAAAGCGGTGGTACCTAGACGAGCATTGCAGAAAAGTTCTACCACCTAGTAAACGTAAGTATTACGATGTTAATGAACTGTCTTCTGTTGCATTGTAATCAAATGTTCATGACCATTTGCTCAAAAGTTTGGCTACATCGCATTTTAAACTGCAATGGTGTTTGCACCTTGGATGGGTAACATGCAGCAGATAGAGAAAGTGACTTTCGTAGTTATAAGAGTAATACGGATTTTGGATTATGGATCTGAATTTACGACCAAGATTTCAAAGAAATACATTTACAAAAAATGTTCTAAACACAAAAGTAAACAGTTGGTTACTTACATACTTTAGAAACTTAGACTAGAAGAAAATAGACTCAAAATGACTCGCTCAGAAATGGAAAGTGTATAAAAACAGGTATAATTCGATTTACCATGAAGTGACCATGTCATGAAATGAGAGCCAATGGACTCACCATCTAACGATATAGATGACCATGCGAAGTGAAGGCATACACGAGGAAAGTGGACTCTGAATGAAACCAGACAACTGCTAGGTAGGAGTAGAAGAATATGGCGTGACATCAAATAGATACATCTGGTACTACTCTGGAGCAATGATCGGGAACGTATAGATAACAGATATGCTCCAGAGTAGTGAATGTGGAATGGTGTGATTTTGAAAGTAATTATTTATCATGAAATAGGACCGGTAAAAGTCCTAGCCGAATAGCCTTAGGAACCGCGATGGGTTGTAGTAAAAGAAATAACTTTCAAGGGTAGGTAGATTTTATTTAAATTTTGGCGGCGAAATATTCATTTGACATAACGTGCGATAAACGATACCGTGTTTTAAAATTGAACACTGCCATCTAGTTTATTTCGTAGGAACTAACCATACATACAACTAATACTACTTCATACAATATTAAACAAGGACCACGTTGGTATCTAGTAGATACAGAACTAGTAACGTAATGGCAAAGTTGGTAAACTAGGGAAGACTCTCTTTATTATTTTTCTAGATGACCTGGGGGTCTAGCAAACATCCCAAACGCTAACGCTATCGCCAAACGCTATCTCCAAAATGTATTGGAATGACATTTATACTTTTCCGCAGCTAATGTCATTTCAATACATTTTTGGAGTTTGCGTTTGACGTTAGCGTTTGGGATCTTTGCTAGACCTGGTAATTGGCATGATCCTTGTAGTCATTTTTACTCCATAATCGATTCTATATCTACTTAATACTCATTGAGGTATTCTGTCAAATGTTCTGGAATGATAATGCGGGAATTGACTTTCATGCCAAATTCACAGGTAAATAAACTCTGTTTTTTTTGTTTTTAAAGGGAGCTAACTATAGTTTGAGTCTTTTTGTCTTCACTTTCTAGTTTAGACCGTACCGTCTACATTATTCTTGTATTCTTAGTTAAGAAACTAAAATCGATGGAAGTTTCCATTTTGTTGAACAAAGTTAGAACATTTTGAATCTAATGCAGCTTCGAGTTTATATTAGTGTAAAAGTTTGGTATTGGAGTTATTTTTATTTACTTTCTTACCTTTTTAACACAAGTCAAGATAAACTTTTTTGAAGTTGTATCTGTTTTGGCTTCACGAAGTTTGTGTATTGAGCCAGTGCATGTCTAGTATTTTTTAAATTTTAGCTACTTTATTTTATAATCTTCGAAATTGAGTCAAGTTACGATCAAGTTGAGTATAAAGGTCGTGGTCAGACAAAGTCTCTTCCATACAACAAAGCGTTACATAGGTACTTCCTTTTTGTAGTAGAATTTTAAGTAACTTTTGGTGACTTAAAATTCTACCACAAAAATTTAAAATTTAAATTTTGTTAATTCTTTAGATTCAAATCTGATCAATTTATAAAACAGATCTGCAAACTACTAACTGCTTCGTTTTACAAAAAATCTTTTAAGAATTTTCACGTACCATACGAGACATAGAAGCTCAACCACCCGAGACGCGGGCCCGTAGAGTACCAATCAGGGCCGTGTGATCGTGTCAACAATCCCACTCGCGGGCCGGAATTATCGAAATTCAACCCGGATTCCGATCGCTGATGCAAGAAGGATTGGATGAGAAGCTGTTTTTATGTATTTGGTGTATTGATTTATTTTTTAACGTAAATTGAAGACTTTTTGAAGTTGCCGCCTGCTTGGAAACTAACCTCTTCTTAACAGTCTTTCAAAATTTTGTGAGTGCAGAAAATCTGCTTAATACTGACACAGTTTATGCATCAGCCGAAAGACGTCCACTGCTGAACATAGGCCTCCCCCATAGGAGCGGCACTTTGACCAGCTCTTTACCGCTTGCATCCATCGGCTCCTATGATTTTAACCAGATCATTAGGTCCACTTAGTGTAGGGCCTACATTGCGTTTTCCAGGTTCATCGTCGCCACTCGAAAACCTTTCTTTCCCATCGGTTGTCAGTTTTACGAGCGATGTGGCCTGCCCACTGCCATTTCAACTTGCTAATTCTAAGAAACGTTATAATGCCACATCCAAAATAACTCCTAACTCTTGTTATATTGAATCTCTTGGTCCCATTTGGATCCTTAACAAGCTGCTTATTTACTTATGCGTTATTACTTCCATGTTATGGTGAAATTGTAATGGAAAACGTATCATGAATACGAGATATTAACAGTCGCCGAGTTTCGATGTTTTATGATTCGTTATTTTACCTAAGTCCCTGGAATAATTTGCTTGCAATAATGTAACCCATTATGATATGTGATGCGTAATTAAGACATTAATTAAATTTTATATTTTGCTTCCTACCCGGGACAAACATTTGTGTGATGAACATAGATGTTTGTTCTGCGTCTGGGTGTTATATTGTATTCTATATATGTATTTACAAAAAAAAAGTATACAATACTTATTGTATCAGTTATCTGCTTTCCATAGTACAAGCTATGCTTAGTTTGGGGCTAGATGGCGCTGTGTGAAATGTCCAGACATATTTATTATTACTACTATTTATAACCCTCAGTTCAGAGAGAGTGCAGGGCTTACTACCAACTGAGCTATCAGGCCATCAGCTGTGAGTTATCAGCTCACAGCTTTTACTAGGTGGTAAGTAGGACTTTTCTGCAAAGTTCGTCTAGGTAGGTACCACCGCTTTGCCAGTTATTCCGCGCCAAGTAGTAGTGTGCAAGAACTACTGTGTTCCGGTTTAAAGGGCATTGTAGCTAGTGAAACTACTGGGCAAATGAGCCTTTATGACCTGGTTACACAGTGTAGTAATCTGATTACTAGACTGTGTGATGTTTCAAGATGACGTACGTAAAAAAAAGTTATCTTGTAGAATATGTGCTTAGAAGCATCGCCACAGATAAACAAAGATGTAAAACTTTACTATACACCTTGTTTTCTGATGTTCGGTTAAAAATGAGCTAAAAATTTGTGCTTCATTTTTCGTCCTTGTCAACAAAATGTATATAAAATTTATAGAAGCACGTTTCAGGTTTCAATTATAATAAAATCACGAATAACTGCCCGGCGCCGGCCGAACGTGGATATAAACGGTCGACTAGTCAAAAGGTTTCTTATATACGTTCGTACAAACAGTATGGGCGTTATACTAACTGCTGTGTGTGTGGCAATGGGCCTCATCGCTCGTAAAACTGCCAACCGATGGTAAAGAAAGGTTCTCGAGTGGTACCGCGAACAGGAAGACGCAGCGTAGGCCAGCCTCCACTCCACACAGCGCCATCTAGCCCCAAACTAAGCATAGCTTATACTGTCGAAACTAGATAACGGATATAATACTTAAATCCTTTTTGTTTGTGAATGCATATAATATAACAGATAGAGAACAAACACCTATGTTCATCACACAAATGTTTGTCCTGGATGGGAATCGAACACACAGCCCTCAGTTCAGAAGGCAGGGTTATTTATTACCAACTGAGCTATCAGACCCGTCACGTCCGTCGGGTCGTTTGTCTTTGGATAGCTTAAAACTGTAAAGATATTGTTACGTCTTCAATACCAATGGTTCTACTTTATTCAAAAATTGAATAGATTAATTGGGAAAAGATAAAGGATAAAGATGAATGGATGAAAGCGGTTTGGCGCTCCTGTCTCTTTCACCTTCATCCATTCATCCTTTTTTTCCCTTACCTTTTTCCCTCTTCCTTTTTTTATGTGAGGATATGTCACAGCGCCATCTAGCCCCAAAATAAGCATAGCTTGTACTATGGGAACCAGATAACTGATATAATACTTAGATACTTTTTTGTTTGTAAATACATTATACATATAATACAATAAAACACCCAGACGCAGAACAAACATCTATATTTATCACACAAATGTTTGTCCCGGGTAGGAATCGAGCCCACAGCCCTCAGTTCAGAAGGCAGGGATACTTCCAACTGAGCTATCGGGCCCGGCCTTTTAAACTGAGAAAAGGCGTAAAACTAGTTAACCCGCGCAAAGCCGGGACGTGTCAGCTAGTATATCAATAAATACATACACAAAAAACAAACATCGATATTCACCACAAATAATGTCTGTCCATGGAAGGATTCGAACCCAAAACTTACATCTGAAGACAGAGCTGCTACCGGCTACGCCGTGAAATCAGTCTAATATAATATTCGTCGACCTTCCGAATCGTAGCATCCCTCCGTTTGGGCGCATCGTGCTGTGCTCCGCACCGCTGCCAGTGTGGCAGTGCCGTCGATCGGCTTGGTCACCACGGTCTATCATGCGTTAGAAGTGCTGGGAGGATTTCTCGTCACGCTAGTCTCAACGATATAATCCGTCGAGCTTTTGTCAGCGCCAACTACGCGGCCATTCTGGAACCCAATGGCCTCGTACGTGACGATGGCAAGAGACCTGACGGAATGACCTTGATTCCATGGAAGATGAGACGGCCCTTGGTTTGGGATGCAACCTGTGTTGACACCCTCGCGCCGTCACATCTTCCTGGAACACAAGTTGAGGCTGGCGCGGCGGCCGAATCCGCAGAGAACATGAAAAGGCGCAAATATAGTACCCTGGACACTGGTTACTTATTTGCGCCTTTTGGTGTCGAGACGCTGGGGCCGTGGGGATCAAGTGCTCACAAAATTTACAAAAACCTTTCGGAAAGACTGATCTAGGCAACACGTGACCAAAATGCTGGCCTCTATATGGCGCAAAGACTAAGCATTGCCATACAACGGGGCAATGCCGCCAGCATTTTGGGCACATTGCCCACTGGTAGCGGCTTCTTAGATTAAGTTTATTTACTTTTAGTTTTAGATAGACCATTTTAGTTTAGACTTAATTTAGTTTTAGTCCTTTTTTTTATAGGATAGGTAGGTATTCATATTTTTCTTAGTTTAAACTTCATAAGCTATTTTTTCTGTATTCCTCTTACTGCTTCTATATTGCGTCACGTGCGTTGTAACAAACAATATAGATTATTGTCATGTATATACGGAAGGAAGCCGCTGAATTGCGAATAGCGGGTTCCCATGTCAAAACAATGGACCAGATATAAGGGTCACAGCCAATGTAGAAGCTAAGCTATAGGTATTTTAGTACGTACCTAACATCTGAATGGCTGGCTTTGATTGGCATCATAGCTCAATTGGTAGTAGATATTTACATGACTTCTGAATTATGAGTTGTGTGTTCGATTCTCACATAGATCGAGCATTTGTGACAGAATAAATATCTGAAGGGGCGTGTAAATAGCCCACTTCGCCTCAAATTCCAAAATCAGTGTCAGCCTATGATAAAAATTAAATATGGCCGAGCACTAAACGGCGAAAATCAAGAGACGTGAAAGTTTCGATGAACGACTAAAATTAACATCAAAAATGAAGCATTCCACGTACCTTGACCAACCAGCCCTCACCAGGGAACCAGCAGATGCGAATTTACAGCAGAACACCGTCCAGAGCCCGAACTCGCGGAGACGCCGGCCGGCGTTTTTTGGCTATCCGAATTAATCCTGGTTATCCTGAGAGTTCAATGGTCACTGCGCATACACAAACACTGCAGTATGGTCTAGTACCTAGATCACCATAATTTTATCATTAATCTCAGATTCTACGTCACAAAAACAGTTTTTCACATAAAACAGCGTCTTGATTTCACGTGATTTGGAACGAGAAGTTCGCCATTATCCAAATTGACATTAGGGCAGCCTCATGGACCAATCAGAGGTTTCTTGCTAATTGCAAGTTAGCGGTACTGCTAACGCCATCTATGTCGTCCAGATGAGCAACTCGATGGTATCGGATAATGGGCGCGACATTTCAATATAATCTTAGTTCGTTCATCAAAGAAATTAAACTAATAAGTATCAGACATGAATACCATTCATTAAAGAATAAATGGAGAATTAATATAAGTAACTAAATATAATAAATATTGTCTTTGAAAGCCTTAGCGCTTAACCAGCACCCCGCCTTGGAAGGTCGGAAGATCTTCCAAAAGAAATTAAATAAAGTTATACATTAGTTTGCGTTAAGTTATACAAGTCTCGTTATAAACGGAAAGTTAAATGTTTTCATAAAGACTCATGACTGATAAGAAACGGAAACGAACCACATAAATACGAAAATTGAATATTGGTAAATTATAAACTAAGTTTGGCAATATTTTATTGTGTCGGAATCGGATATAGTTTGGTAACAGCGCGTTTGAAGCTACCGAATTTTGTCCTCACCATAGCGACACGAACCGTATTATCTGAACCCTTAAAGACTTCAGTTATGACTCCTAAAGGCCAGTGCAAAGGAGCTAAATCATCTTGTCCTACTAAAACGACGGTTCCGATTTCTATCTGTCTGTCAGGAGTAGTCCACTTCTGTCTTACCTGCAGCGTGTGCAAGTACTCAAGCCGCCACTTCTTCCAAAAAGATTGGACCATGCTGTCCAGCAACTGTTTGCGCTGTACTAAGTTGACGCGTTGATTAGACAAGTCGGTGGCGGGTAAGTATTGCAGTGGAGTGGACATTAAGAAATGCGCGGGGGTTACAATTTCAGGGTGTGGATCGGAGGATACAACACAAAGAGGGCGAGAGTTCAAGATGCACTCGATTTGAGTGAGTACAGTCTGTAACTCTTCGTATGTCAAAAGCTGACTGCCTATAGAACGGTAGAGATTCGTTTTTAGGCTGCGAATGTTACTCTCCCACATACCTCCAAAATGGGGAGCTCTAGGTGGAATCATTTTCCACTCTATTCGGCGGGTGTTTAGCTCATATGAGAGTAAAGTGTTAAAGCTGGAGCTTTCCAAGAAGCTATATAGCTGATCCAATTGGGCCTTGGCACCAATGAAATTTGTTGCGTTGTCTGAATACAAACAAGAGACTGGGCCACGCCGGGAGATGAAACGCTTGAACGCGGCCAGAAAACAGTCAGACGTCAGATCGGACACAAGTTCGATATGAATAGCCTTAGTTACGAGGCACACGAACAGGCATATGTACGCCTTCTGTGCGTGTTGACCTCTGCGGCGGGTGAGCGTTATGCGGATTGGGCCAGCATAGTCAACTCCCGTGTGGACAAATGCCTTCGCTTCCGACACGCGGCATGCGGGCAGATCTGCCATCTTTGGAGACGGGTGCGACGGGTTTACCTTAAAACAAACGTTGCATTTTCGCAACTTGGACCTAATGACCGTTCTGGCATCTAGGATCCAGAAACGCTGTCGTAGAATAGACATGAGAAGTCCAGGTCCGGTATGACAGTTGACCACATGATAATGTTGTATGATTAGATCAACAACATGGTCGCGTTTGGGGAGAAGCGCGGGATGTTTAGCATCAAATGGCAGATTCGATTTAGAAAGCCTTCCGCCAACCCGTAGAATGCCTTCTTCATCTAGAAAAACGGCCAAACTCAGCAGTTTCTTTGACGGAAGCTTGTCAGATTTGAGGCGTTTAATATCATCAGCGAAATGCACAGACTGAATAGCGCGAACCATAGATCGTTCCGCAGCTATCAATCCCTGAACAGACCGCGGTACAATGTTATTTTTCGGTAGTGCGAATTTTAAAATGTAGGAAATTATGCGAAGTAACTTTTCCCATGAAGAGATGCGTAGAGCCAACTCGCATAAGAGCGGTTGTTCTAACTGAGATGTCACTGTCATGACATTCGTCTTGTGTTCAGGTAGATCACCACAATTGCTTGGAGAGAAAGGCTTGACAGGCCATTCCTCGGGAGCTCCGTGCATCCAACGTGGTCCATTCCACCATAGGTCATGCGAGACTAGTCGGGAAGGGAGCATGCCACGAGAAAGGCAATCGCTCGGATTCTCTACACCGGCAACGTGGTAGAAATTTTTTGCGGCCAGATTCTCCTGACACTGAGCGACGCGGTTACTGACAAAAACAGACCACCGATGCGGAGAAGAATGTATCCACGATAAGGCTATGGTGGAATCTGAAAAGGCGTAAATTCCTGCAATAGGAACACGAGTAGCGTACGCATCGTGAACAGTTTTGACCAGTTTGGACATGAGCACTGCAGCGCATAACTCAAGGCGGGCGAGAGTGGTCACCTTAGTTGGCGAAACCTTTGATTTGGCACAAAGTAAGCGAACACTGGTGCCAGAGGAGTGAGAACAGTGTACATAGACTACACAGCCATACCCATTCATACTGGCGTCGCAGAATGCGACAAGATGTAACACACAGTTAATGTAGACGCCTACATGACGTGGAATGCGCACGGTATTAAGTAGAGGAAATTCCTGTACTAAAGCGGCGAAGCAAATCACGACGCTCTCGGGAGCGGGATCATCCCATCCACAGTTGCTCAGCCACAATTCTTTAATGAGCAGCTTGGCGTAAAGAATTACGGGTGCAACCACGCCGAGAACGTCGAACAGACGAGCAACGATCGACAATATGTTTCGTTTCGTACATTTGTCGGTAACGGGAGCGGAAGTGAAGAAAAAATTATCTTCAATAGAGTCCCACGACAGACCTAAGACCTTAGAAGCGTTACTCTCAGCATCGAATTCAAGGGATTTGCGGTGCGAATCAGGCAGGCTACTTAAAAGCGCGGGAGAATTACTGCACCACTTTACCAGCTCAAAATCGCCTGATTGGAACATCTTAATGAGATCGCGTGCCAACTGCATAGCAGTGTCTTCATTATGAGCAGAATAAACTAGATCGTCCATGTAAAGACAAGTTTCTGCGGTCTTAGCTGCGTCGGGGAACAGTGGACTCATGTCGGATGCCAGCTGGCGCACAGTACGCATGGCTATATAGGGGCTCGACTTAAGACCGAAAGGTAAGCGGTTGAAAGCGTATGTGCGCACTGGTTCGTTCTCATTGAATCGAAACAAGATGCGCAAGTACTTTCGCTGGTCAACAGGTACACCAATTCGTAAGTACATTTGCCTTATATCGGCGTTCATGGCTACCGGAAACAACCGAAACTGCAACAGCAATAGAAACAGGTCGCTTTGCAAATTCGGACCAATATGAATGACGTCATTCAAAGAGAGGCCAGTATGTGAACGAGCGTTTGCATCCAAAACTATTCGCGGCATCGGCTTATCAGCTCGAACAACAGCATGGTGCGGAATGTAATAGCCGGAGTCTGACGTTTCGGAAATATCAACTAAACTAAGGTAACCGTTATCAATGTAATCTTGAATAACTTTATTGTAATTTTCCCTTAAGTTTTGTGAATGGCGAAATTTTCTTTCTAGCGAGATGAAACGGCGGTAAGCAACAGCGTGTGTGTTGCCAAGTTCCGATGGATCCTTTTTAAATGGCAACGCCACAGTATACCGACCATCATCGTCGCGAGTAACTGACGACGTGAAAATGTTTTCGCATTCCGTCTCCTCCGGTGATAATAATCGTATTTTAGGAACTTCCTCAAGCTCCCAAAACCTTTGCACTAGTTCATTCAGAGCTAAAGCAGTAAAAGAGGCGGTAGGTATTAGCGCGTCATTACGCGGAAAATCACCCATCAGAACATATCCGAACGTGGTCAAGAGTGCAGGTGGGGCATGGCCACCCAGCTCTAATTTATTTCCCAGGTAAATATACGGGAAAAGTTGAGCGCCTAATACCACATCAATGTCTCCGGGGATATTCCAGTTCAAGTCAGCGAGAGGTAAGTTATGAAAATCTATATTCATGTTACACTCAATAAATTGTGACGGTAGTTGATCAGTAATACACTCCACGACTAGTGCGTGTATGTTGTATTTCTGGTCGGGGTATACGCGGGATTCAATATCCAAATGAACGTAACCAATGATTGGGCGTGAAGTTGAACCAACACCTTTAACAAAGGAATTACTCAAAGGTATTATAGGTAAGTTTAATTTGCGACAACAATCTGTGGTAATTAGATTATTTTGCGAGCCGTTATCAATAAGGCATCTAACCACAGATTTCTGGCCCATGCTACCATTAGGTCGCGCGTACACTTGCGCGGTCGACAATAATACGGTTGACCTCGGTTTTATTTCGGCCGAAAGTAAAACCGCAGGATTATGCGAGGGGGGTGCAACAGAAGTGCAAGGCGCGATCGTAGCGGGGGACCTTAGTGGAGCAGTAGCGACAGGAGTATTAGAACTCATAAGCGTGTTTGGGGATTCATCCACACTTGGGGGGATCATCGTTAAAGGGGGAGCGAGCGTCATAGCGTGTCTGTAAACATCAGGGGGCCCATAAGTAATGGGGACAAGCGTAGAAGAGGGGGTCAGCGCAATCTGCGACATATACGCATTCGGGGACCCACCCACGGTAGGGGGGGCAAGCGTATTCGAGGAAGCGAGCGTAGTGGAAATTGCGGGCGTTGTAGGGGACAAACCTTTATTATTGGGGACATCTGCCGTATGGGGAACGAGTGGAGCGGAGTATGCGGAGATCGTAGGGGACGAACACATAGTAGGGGATGTGCACAGCGGCAACATAGGTACTTCGCCCTCAATCGAGGTGAAATGTGCGCGGGAAGTGTTCCTGTTAATTTTATTATCAAAGTGCAACAAGGTATGGTGCCGTTTTTTACACAACTCACACACTGATGATGAATTACAAGTCGTTAAGTTATGTAGTACACTTAAACAATTCACACATCCACGCTTCGATTTAATAAAATCGTATCTCGATTTTGCATCACGCGATGTCTTAAACTGAGGGCAGTTATACAGTTGAGTGTGGCTGCTATCATTGCAAAATACACAGCGCGTGTCAGCTGCAGTAGGTACTTGTGAGTCGCTAGCAACAAAAGCTTTGTAGGTATGCGAGCCCGTCCGAGGTTCACGTGACGTACTAGCGGCCGGCGACTTGTTATTGTTTATGTTTCGCTGGCTCACGCACGACGAAGACGGATTCGAACGCTCTAAAATCTTAGCCTGATCCTGAACAAAAGATATCAGCTGGTTAGTGGTAGGTATTTCAACGTCACGAACTGATAACTCGAAACTCTGAACCGTTTGCATATCTACCTTTCTTAATGCACAGTGCAAAAAAATAAAATCAGTAAGATCCGGTATAGCTAATTGTTTTAAAGCGTACATAGAGGCGGAATATTTTTCTATAAATGTCTCTAAGCTATTAGCGCTGTGCGAACATCCTTTTATATCCAGGATATTATTCAAATAGTGTGTACCTAAAGCGCGCTTATCTTGGTATTTTTTAATCAAATTATCCCAAATTATTTTATAGGTATCGCCCGTCGGAACAATTCCGGCGGTCAACTTTAATGCGTTATGAGTTAATTTACCAACCAAGTAATGCACACGCTGGGAATCAGACAGCTGACTATTGTTATGAACATTTGTTCTAAACGATTCATAAAAAGCAGGCCAATTTTCCGAGCGACCATCAAAACTTAATAAGTTTATTGGGGGTAAATTAATGTGCGAATTCACGGCCTTCGGTTCTCTGTCACTAGGAGATGGTAAAATAGCGGCATTAATTATTTTATTACGAATGCGTTTTACTTTATTATACAAATCCTCGAAGGCATCTAAACAAGCGTAATCAACGCGTGCTTCGGGATTCAACTGCAGCTTCTTTTGATTTATTTGGTCGATAATTAGCTCAAACTTATTATGTACTTCGTCTACCGTTTCCGACTCAGTCATGAAGTTTTCATTAGACCTAGAAGTCGAGTCGAACGATGTTATAGTTTTAGCGACATTATAAACACGATTCATTCGTTTAAAAAGCAATTCTCTCTTCTGCTCCAAAAGAGCCAACAAAGTTTCCTCACTAGTTTGAACTTGAGTCATAGTGACAAACTATAGGTACTTAGAACACAAAAGAGATTACTATTGAAAGTAGGTATTCACAAATAGCGGTAAGAAACTAAGTTCGCGGCTATGGAATAAAAATAGCGGTATAATTACAACTTATTAGCGTTTCATGTACAACTTTATTTGAACGAGATATTACCAATTATTACGTAAATCTATATCAAATAATACGACTTTATTAAGAATAGGTATTAGAATTTTACCAAAGTTTACGTAAAATCTATAACCTAAAATTAAATTGCGGAAGAATTTTACCAAAAAATTACGTAAAATCTATAAATATCACTGGAAGGATCCGTGACTCAAAGGACCATATTTTATGAAGGGGCGTGTAAATAGCCCACTTCGCCTCAAATTCCAAAATCAGTGTCAGCCTATGATAAAAATTAAATATGGCAGAGCACTAAACGGCGAAAATCAAGAGACGTGAAAGTTTCGATGAACGACTAAAATAACATCAAAAATGAAGCATTCCACGTACCTTGACCAACCAGCCCTCACCAGGGAACCAGCAGATGCGAATTTACAGCAGAACACCGTCCAGAGCCCGAACTCGCGGAGACGCCGGCCGGCGTTTTTTGGCTATCCGAATTAATCCTGGTTATCCTGAGAGTTCAATGGTCACTGCGCATACACAGACACTGCAGTATGGTCTAGTACCTAGATCACCATAATTTTATCATTAATCTCAGATTCTACGTCACAAAAACAGTTTTTCACATAAAACAGCGTCTTGATTTCACGTGATTTGGAACGAGAAGTTCGCCATTATCCAAATTGACATTAGGGCAGCCTCATGGACCAATCAGAGGTTTCTTGCTAATTGCAAGTTAGCGGTACTGCTAACGCCATCTATGTCGTCCAGATGAGCAACTCGATGGTATCGGATAATGGGCGCGACATTTCAATATAATCTTAGTTCGTTCATCAAAGAAATTAAACTAATAAGTATCAGACATGAATACCATTCATTAAAGAATAAATGGAGAATTAATATAAGTAACTAAATATAATAAATATTGTCTTTGAAAGCCTTAGCGCTTAACCAATATCAATGTTCAATAATTGACGCCTATTCTGTGTCTCAGTGTTGTATTCTATTTAAGTACTACTATTTGGTTTTTTCTTTTCTAGAGTACTTTTAAGATACCACTCTAGTAGTATTACAATCTAGCCATAGAAATTTGGCTAATAATCTAATAATTATGATTGATCAATGTGTACTATGGACCCAGTAATCTATATCTATCTATATCTATACATATAATAAAACTGTAGAGATAAAAAAATCTGTAAATGCAAGATATCGAAAAAAAAATGACACAGGTTGCCTTGAAATTTTTCGCTGATCACGTTAAACTACTTTTTAGACATTTTGTCTGTCTGTCTGTTTGTTTGTTTGTTTGTTTGTTTGTTTGTTTGTTTGTTTGTTTGTTTGTTTGTTATGGCACAAGTCCGAAAATACTGAACGGATTTTCATGCGGTTTTCACTAATACGCTTAGAAAAACCCGGCGCAAAACATAGGATATATTTTAAATTTTATATATCGTTAATTTTATTTTTGGTGAAAATGATCAAGATTTCATTATAAAACGGAACGGGATTTTAACTAGATGGCCGCTTCAAGGCCTCAAGGTAAGTTTTTTTTCTTATATTTTGGCTCCACACATAGTGTAGGTATTAAGCCAGTGTCAAAAGGTAAGTTATATTTTGGCTACTAACCACAGATGAGAGAAAAAAAATGTTACTCTGTTACTTTTATGGCGCGGCTTCATAAATACGCCCGAACCTTCGCTGTTGAGTTGGCGCGCAAAAACATCTCTGTTGACTATCCTCGATGTTTTTTTAGCGCCCCAACCTGGACACACAGTCAATTTGTTTCCTGCTGCGCGACCAACGTGGGCTAAATAAAATGGAGGAAGCAGTAGCGTTATATTGCATGTCGGCGAATAAATATGTATTACAAACTGTGAGAGTATTATTTGCGATTACAAATATAAATTGTAATAGTTTTAATTTATAATTCCTTATCAATATGAAGTAAAACCAATTTTTTTATTTGTCTGTTTATCTGTCCCTTTGAATACGGATCACGGTTGTTATAGTGGCAACAGAAATATATCATCTGTGAAAAATTCAACTGTCTAACTATCACGATTCATGAGAACATCCTGGATGGCAGACCGACAGACAGACGGACAGCGGAGGTTTAGTAATAAGGATTTGCTCTTTGAGTACGGAACTCCTATATTTTTATATTTAATACTGAACAATCCGCACTGCACTAAGCAATAAGGAAGTAATTTAATGCATGTTTCACAACAGTAAATAACAATTGGTGCACTTGCATTACCGGCAGTGTATCACATTTTTCGGGCTACAGCGAAATACATCGCGCGATAACTTCGTTTGCGCTCGATGCAATGCAGATTAGAGAAAAACAATGTGTTCATTATGTAAGTACCTATACCCAAGGAAGTCAAATGTATTTACATATAGATAAGTTTTTTCGTTAATCTGTGGTCCAAACTAAAAAAGGGGATAGGTATGAGAACCTTCTTGAATATGAGCACGACACAGAGAACAAGGAATTTAGAAAACTAAAAACTTCTTAGACTTTTTTTATAAGTTTTAAGGCTTCACGCGATATCATATTTAGCCAATATTGAAACATAACAGAATTATTATTCATGTTTTCGATTTATTGTGTTCTGGCGAGGGCAAAATTCTTTATTGGCGATCTGGTATTATTTAGTTTTCAAAAATCTACTACGCGTTACCATTCGAAATAAAAATTTAAAATTGTATTTATAGTACCTATAGCTTAACCTTTAGTAGTAACATTTTCAGTAATCTGTGCCTATTGACTCTTGCTTTTGCTACGCATTGTAAACTCTTCTTTATTTTGGCATTAGACAAATTTTGTATTTAGCCAATGATAGGAAGAGACTTAGACTTTTAATAATTATTCATAAAGCTTCACGCGATTATCATACTTAGCCAATATTGAAGCTTACATTTTTATTCATGTTTTCGATTTATAGGGTTTTGGCGGGAGCAATGTTCTTTATTGGCGATCTGGTAAAATGTATTATTTACATGAACTTACTACACGTTACCATTCTAATTAGGTAGATAAAATTATTTTTGCGCTACTGCTACATTCTTGATCGACCCCAAGGAAGTTTTAAGGGACCAGGCGGGGGTCTAGCAATGATTCCAATCGCTAACGCTAACGCCTCACGCTAACTCCAAAAATGCATTGAAATGACATGACAGCTTTGCTAGACCCCCAGGGGGTCTAGCAAAGATCCCTCACGCTGACGCTATCGCCTCTCGCTAACTCCAAAATATACTGAAATGACATTTCGGAAATCGCTAACTTTTCCGCAGCGAATGTCATTCCAATACATTTTGGAGTTAGCGTTTGGCGTTAGCGTTAGTGGTTGGTGTCTTTGCTAGACCCCCTTTAGTACTTATAGCTACTCAAGTTATATACCCTTACCATTGCTACGCATTTTAAAACCTTTTTTATTTTGGCATTAAAGTAAGCCGGAGGTGCTATTATTTGTATTTAGCCAATGATACGAAATATTTGATGAAAAATGTTTAAAAAGGGTAGGTACTTAGATATAATAATATGTAGGTATTCATCCCTACATATAATAAATGTGTAATTCTGATGCGCTACGGAACACACACATAATGATGTCAAATCTAATTTATCCCATAGGTTCTATTGTTCAAAAAATATCGTAACCGCGATGCAGGACTACAAGGCTTTTTTCCCTTCTCCATACATTTTCTAATTTATCGTATCTAACGCCATCTAGGGACAATAATTTGTATCTGTTTGTTTGTTTGTTTGTTTGTTATTGAACAAACCCCTAGATACTGAACTGATTTTCATGCGGGTTGCACTAATATGCTTAGAAATAACCAGCGCACAACATAGGATATATTAAAATACAAATATCATTAAAAATTTTTGGTCAAAATTATTAAATATCATTACGAAACCGGACGGAATTTTATACAACATGGCCGCTTCATGGTGAATTCTCTTTTGGCTACTGACGGTTAGTTTGTGTCACAGTAATTTTTTTTATATTGTATTATGGCTCCACACATAGTGTATTTAGCCAGTGTTAAGTATAGTAATTTTTCGTTGTGTTGTTATTGAATATTTCACATGTTTCACGTAAAGTCCATCTGGAGGCACAGATTAAAGAAAAAAAAAACGTGTGTAAAGCCATGAACAAAGAGTAATAGGAGTTAATTTCGGTAGTAAATATGCATTAAACAGTGGAATTAAATTTTACAATTTATTAGATTTGATTAACCATTATTAGTTTTCTATATAAGCCCTTGCAGGTTGTTTGGGGTTTTTGGAGTAAAATAGATATACCATCAAATAATATGTAAGTAGTATGAATCGATTGCATTCAAGATACAAACATGTTAATTATACTTAAGTGCCCGCAGATTAGAGAAATAACCGGCCAAGTGCGAGTTGGGCTCGCGCACGAAGGGTTCCGTATCATTATCTATAAAAACTAGCAAAAAACGTTTGATGTATGAGAGAGAAAAAATACTAAAATACAGAATACAATAAGTATTTAAGGGGTTAAATACTTATTTTATTCTGTATTTTTTGTAATAGCGGGAACAAAAATGTATTTATAATCTGTGAAGATTTCAGCTGTCTAACTATCACGGTTCATGAGATACAGCCTGATGGTGACAGACAGACAGACGGACAGCGAAGCCTTAGTAATAGGGTTCCGTACCCAAAACGGACTGACGACGTCTGTCAGGCTGTCTGTCCGTCTGTCACCAGGCTGTATCTCATAAACCGTGATAGTTAGAGCTTTACCCTTGGGAATATAATCTTGACTCTTGCTACGCCTATTTTTGGCATTACATGACGTTTATGTTTGGCCCACAGGTCTGAAGGCCAATGCATACTATTACCACCATAGGCTAATGCAGTGGGCCAATGATATACTCTTACGTTACGTATAAATTATATACTCTTTGAATGATGACGAAGTAGATTTTTTTCTCTAATCTGTGTACGAAACATGTTATGTAAAATGCCCTGGGGGTCTAGCAAAGATCACAATCACTAACGCTAACGCCTCACGCTAACTCCAAAAATGTATCGAAATGACATTCGCTACGGAAAAGTTAGCGATTTCCGAAACGTCATTTCAGTACATTTTGGAGTTAGCGTTTGGCGTTAGCGTTAGCGGTTGCTATCTTTGCTAGACCCGCAGACTTTGCCCTATTGTAAAAATGTTTTGAAAGCCTAGATTTTAATATAATATAGGTTTTAATTAATCATGAGTTCGATGATACTTATCGAAATATCATCGCAAATTTTTCTATAGTTAAGTAGCCATGAGTGGAGATTTCATCAAAATTGGTCCAGGAATATCAAGGATAATAATTAGCGTACCTACGCTGTTTTGGGAAATATTATAATTAATTATTTCATCCATGATTAAGACATGTCATTTTTACTTCGTGGAAGTGATTATACGAGCAGAAAACTCTGGCTGACAGAAAATCAGTTTTTAAAAATAAAGCCATTACCCAAACCGAAACCTGAAAAGTAATGTAGTCCACGCGTGGCAACGCCGCGGGCAGTAGCTAGTTATGGCAATAAAATTGTATCCTCGAATTAACAACATGGCGCGTAACTTTCGTTTTTGACTGTTTTTGATTTGTTCTTCTTCTTCTTCTTCTTGCATGTTGAAATAAGTTTTTAATAGTTAAATTATTTTAGATCTGTGGGCTTTTAAATAAACCACATAATATAGTAAGTATGTTGGGAATGAGACAGCGCGGAAAATAGTGGATATAATAATAATTATAACTGTCGATTCTTTAAGGAGTGGTGGTTTAGTATTTGTAATTCCTAATTAGTACTAAGAAAATTAATTATGTACGCGTCGTAAAGGTAAATGCATATCTCCAGCAATTTATAAACTTATTATTGACACTGGCTAAGTGTAGGTACTCAATTCGTATGGAGCCAAACTTAAGAAGGTAAAAAAATGTGGTAAATGGAACAAAAGCGCGCGGATAATATGTAAAACTGAGCAAAACAGCATCATCTTGTGTGATTCTTCCATATTTTCTAAACTGTACCTGCCTGCTTAGGTAACTACTACCTAAACAAAACTTACTGAAACTTCTGTTAAAGACCTGAGTGAAGTGATGATGATTTCTTTTTGTTGTAATATGAAGAGGTACTTATAAAATTGTAGTTTTTTTGTTTGAAACTTCTTTTACTGTTATAAATTTATATTAGTCTCAAAACATTTAATTTTAGGTAGCTTCCACTCACGGCTATGCTTGCGTTATACCTATACCTATGCTAATACGGGTTACTGTGCTCAGCTTTGAAAAGCTTTATTGGATTTTGTTGTTTGGTATGAAATGTATGATCTATTATTAGACTATAACGTAAAAATAACATAACACAAGCGTGCGAAGCCGCGGGCAAAAGCTAGTGTCTGAAATAAATGAATATTTAATTTAATTTTATTTAATAAGCAATTTGGCAAGTACTACTATTTGTGTGCTGAATATTGACGCTTGTTCTGTGGCTGAGTGTTGTATTCTATGTATTTACAAACAAGTATGTGGCAACCTGATCTTGTCTGGTATACTCGGGCGTGTTCCTATTCATGGTGCGGACTCCAAGGAAACAACGATTTTCGGGCACAAATAAATATTATATTGAAACTGTACAAATGCACATAATTGATAAAACAAATTGATATAATTATGACATAGGTAGTGGTGGAGAGACGACTGAAGAGGCCAGCACGCCGCGGTAGCCGCGTGTTAAAATTTCTGCCGCGTTTGCATACTGTACCCCTACAAAGTATCTAAGTATTAGCAAGTTTGGGCTGTCGACATTGCTCGTCGAACTGACAACTGATGGGGAAGAAAGGTTCTCGAGTGGCGACCACGAACCGGAAGACGTAGCGTGGGTTCCCCACCAAGTGGACCGACGATCTAGTTACAACCATTCTATAGATGCCGACAGATGCACGAGGCATGATATAGGCCCCATAGTGTGCCACTTTGAGTGGCTGCTTGCCTCCCGCATCCATCGGCTGCCCGCGGTTCTGACCAGTCGGTCCACCTAGTGAGGCCGGCCTACTGCATCTTCCGGTACAAAGCTTTACCTATGAAGAGAAGTTCACTGTACAATACAATGACCTGGCCATTCCAGAAAGTTCCCAGTCTCACTACGGTTCACGGCTTGCCACTGGGAAAGTGTGAATACGGTAATTATAGAAAATGACCGGATAATTGCCGGGTTACGGTTTTAACTGCTTTTATTATTTCCTAGTACCATGGGGTCCCATCAGGCACCAACAAAAAAAAGCCCGAACTTGAAAAAAATGTAGTGATTGAAGTAAAACACAGAGAACCTTTTTAATTCTTGTATATTCTTTCTTCTTTAAATATTCAGTACACACTCAGTACATAATAAACGAACAGGAGCAATAATACGTCTTGACGCTTCGGTTGCTTAACCAGAATAGACCGCCTTTTTGGACCTTGTCCTCCCTCCAAAACTTCCCTCCTAAACCTCAATATTATTTTACCGTAACTACCAAGGCAGCCATCGTAATTGGCTGATGGTTCAGCGGACGCTCCTTCCGCCAGTGTGGCCAACCAAAATAGTATTTTTAAACAGTCTACCAACCTCTTAATATTAAAAAGTGAGAATAAATTATAAAATTCACGACATGATCGTGTATAGACAGTTACTAGTCAATGTCCAGTGTATTCATTTGACCCAATACTTCGCCAACACGCAATAAATGTCGCTTGATAATCTTACGTTATGCAGAAATAAAATAATCTGTAAAATAGCCCGCGTTATTCCGTTGTATGGGATGAGGCATCTGTCCTGAAGGTATTATATTATCTGGGCTAGTACGTTCCTATTAATCTCAGACGGTATAATAACATGCCAACTTTCATTACCGAATTATATGACACGGACTTTTCTGCAAAGTTCGTCTAGGTAATAGCTACCACCGCTTTGCAAGTTATTCCACCGCCAAGCAGCATTATTGTGCTCCGGCTTGAAAGGCAGTGTGGCTAGTGAAATCAATGGGCATATAAGACTTTATAAAGTCGTGACGGAATGCTAGAACAGAAATCTTATTAATTAGACTGTGTGATGTCTCAGGATGACGTGCGCAGTGCCGTGTAACGACCTATTCTATGTGTTATTGTGATGTCAAGATTGGGTGACTACTTATGTACAAAAAACTTCTTACAAAAAAAAATCATTAACAATTAGTCATTCCGTCTTTAATAGTACTTACGGGATATTTACTGTGATTAGAATCATTTTTGAGTTCCCAATATTTTGGCACAGTTACATGCACCATTTTCACGGGTAGAATGAAGATGCGGGTGGATGATAAAAAGTTCGAATGTTAGGAGCAGACATAACGGTCTACCCTCTTTCCTTACTTCCCTCATCAAAGCTTCTTTCTTAGTCTTTTACTGCGGGTACCATTGGCATTCGTCAGTCAACATACAATCAGTCATTCATCCTTTTTCATTTTCCCTTTTCTTTTCCGTCTGAAGAGAGAGGGGCTCTCTTCTTTTAGGCTGTGATAAAGCGTACAGCTAATAAACCCGTGCGAAGCCGGGATGGGTCAGCTAGCATAAAAATATTTTCAGGTAACGCATAAAATTAGCTTCTCTTTCTAACCCCCCTCTAAACTAACCAAACAAAATTAAAACAACCTGTAACGCCTAAAGTTATTTCGAAAATTCAAGTTGAATAATGTAAAAACATTCGCTTAAAAAGATAATAAAAGGCAAAGTGTTTCGTTGGCCAAAACGCAAATTGTTTTGAAAGTCGTTAAAAAACGCCAACAATTTTGTTTTTGGGGTTTGGTGCGAGTTTGAGCGGTTTTGCTTTGTCAAACTACACTGTATCACAGATTGCTGAATTATGTTTTATTTAGTATATCTATGTTCATTGCTCACTGTTACCGCTATTCTAGAGCATCATCAAAACCCGTTCTCTTTTTTACCTAAGATTAATAGACCAAATAACAAAATGGATGAACAATTCGCACCTTTAGGACGGTAGTGACCAAAAAAATCGAAAAATGAGTTTAAATCGTAAAATGGCCTTATATAACACCGACTATCGACCTGTAAATTTGAAAGCACCGTATTTAGGCGAGAGCAGGACAAACTTACAGATCGGTCTCTTTCTCACCAAAAGATTATAGGCACCCGCGTCGGAACGAAAGCGCTGCATAGAGTACTGTGCTAGGTTTACTGTGAGAAGGACATCACGCTGTAGTGGATTAGGTCCCTACCGCCCTAAAGGTGCGAATTATTATGACTACGTGAAAAGAGTTATGAAACAGCCTTGTCTTTAGTCTTTGCCACATTGCCCGCTATTACCGCAACTCCGCCCCATAGTTGCTCGATAAGTAAAGCACCGAAGGTTTTTGCCACGGTTTTGGAATTACAACCATTCCCGTTACCCTTATTTTGTAAGTTAACCTTCCGTGTTACCTTCTATTTGGTGAAATGTAATGTTATTGCAGCCAATTTCCAAAGCCAATTCTTACAGTTTCGAGAGGAAGCAGTTTTAGATGTAGAAATGTCTTATCTCCTTTCTAAACGAGTGTAATTATTGCCTTTATTCTTTAAACTACTAGAATAATACCATTATCAATTTACTACTAATTATTATTAAATACTCTACACTACCAAAACTATAAAAATATTAATAAGACTTTGGTACTTATTCTTTTTTTTATATTTTGGCTCCACACATAGTGTATTTAGTCAGTGTCAAGTATTATATTTTCATGGTGTCATAAAATATTTCACGCAAAGTCATGTCCTAGTCGTAGTCATAATCCAGTCTAAGTCAGGTAGTTTTAGTCCAGTGTAAGTCATGCTCCAGCAAAGTCATGGCAACTTTACTAGAAGCTTCTATGGAGTTTTGGGAGTAACACGAAAAATCACGTTTCACCACATTATATCACTTGCCCTCACTCATGCTCGTAATTCAGCACTTAATGCGTAAAACGCCACCAATTTTAAACATAAACACTGGTAAAAGCACAAGTTTTGAAAAATAATACCATGCAACGACGCGCGACGTGAACTTTTCCGCGTTCCCGCCAAAACTCTACTTATTCTTATCATGCCGTACATTTTTTGAGTAATGCGGCCCTAGCCTTTAAGAAAAATAGTTAGCGTTATTCTTGACTTTCAGTTGTTTTTCAAAGACGTAAAGACAGACAGACCAGACATCAAAATGTCAATGTAATGGTTTCCTTTTATTAGTACCTATGGACTATGGACCCAAACATAATTTACTGTTAGTGAGCGATAGTTCAAGTTCCAACTAGCTTTACGTATATTCAAATTCGTCTTTGATTCTTGAAATCTACTCCCAAATGCCACTTGAAGGTACTTCTTTCAGGCAGTCTTCCAAATCAATCTTATTTCCAAAGTTTTTAACCTTTTATAAACAACACATCAGTCAGGCGGCATTTGATCTGTGGAAATAAATGGAAACTTCGAGAACGCGATCCGGCAAATGCCTCTATATCTGAGACTGAAAGAATGTAGATGCCAAATTGGCAAAGGTAGGAAGGAGTAGCCGTAAACAGGTCGTTGTAATAGGCATGGCATGATGAATACATTTTTTTTTTGCATAAATTAAAAATATTCCTCAAAAGATAAGCATTTGTGAAAACAAAAATAAAATATCTCAAAAAATGACCAAGTTACAAGCATTTTAAAAACCGAAATAGAAAGAGATAGCTCAAACGGCCAGTGACGTCAGAGCAATGTCGTCATAGTACCTCATTACTAAGCAGTGGTAGCTTTTCATACAATATTTTTGGCACGTGACGTCACGAGTGGATTTTTCATAGTAACTGTGGAGGCGCTCTGTTTCGCGAGAAAGGGACAGCAGATGCCTCCTATAAAAACTTTAAAAGCTTATTACTCCGTGATTTATTTACCGATTTTACTTATTTTTTCAATTATTGCATTCATTTTTAATCTTCTTTATGCAAGTATTATTTACTTGTTCATTTTTAATAGTAGTTAACATGCCTATTGTCTTAGAATACTAACATTAAAAGTAATTTAATGATTAGATGTTCGATAAGTGCTGAAGTTTTCTTTTGATGTTTCTCATTATTATTCTGACCATTTGCCACCACCCAATCTCTTCCCGTGGATGCTGAAAAAAAGGAATATCCACAGAGCATTGAAAAATTCGACATTCGACAAAGAGGTCGCCCGAAGAATCCAACTCGGCTGGGCAGCGTTCGGGAAGCTTCGACCTATCTTTTCGTCCAAAATACCACAAAGCCTGAAAACAAAAGTTTTCAATCAATGTGTGTTGCCAGTGATGACTTATGGAACTGAAACGTGGTCTCTAACTGTTGGCCTCATTACTAAGCTCAGAGTCGCACAACGGGCTATGGAGAGAGCAATGCTCGGTGTTTCCCTGCGAGATAAGATCCGTAATGAGGAGATCCGCAGGAGAACTAAAGTGACCGATGTAGCTCTTAGGATTAGCAAGTTGAAATGGCAATGGGCAGGCCACATCGCTCGTAGGACTGACAACCGATGGGGAAGAAAGGTTCTCGAGTGGCGACCACGAACTGGAAGACGCAGCGTAGGCCGGCCCCCCACTAGGTGGACCGACGACCTGGTGAAAGCCGCGGGGAGCCGATGGATGCAGGAGGCGAGCAGCCGCTCTGTATGGCGCTCCCGGGGGGAGGCCTATGTTCAGCAGTGGACGTCTTCAGGCTGTTAATGATGATGATGATGATGATGATTGAAAAATTTGACGCTTTCGCACCTAGAAGCATTTTTTTTACTCTGTGGGAATAACCAAGAGAATAGGTAGGTGCATACTTTTTGGTGGATTAATATATTCAGTGATCACTAAGCCGCCCGCTAATCGTGCATGGTAATTATAGCAAACCTGATATGGGAGTTTTGGCGGGAACGCGGAAAAGTTCACGGCGTTGCATTGTAATATTTTTCAAAACTTTTGCTTTTTCCAGTTTTAATGTTTAAAATTGGTGGCGTTTTACGCATTAAGTGCTGAATTACGAGCATGAGTGAGGGCAAGTGATATAATGTGGTGAAACGAAATTTTTCGTGTTGCTTCCAAAACTCCATAGAAGCTTCTAGTAAAGTTGTCACCACTTTGCTGGAGCATGACTTAGACTGGACTATGACTATGACTAGGACATAACTTTTCGTGAAATATATTATAACACGATGAAACTTGACACTGGCTAAATACACTATGTGTGGAGCCAAAATATAAGAAAAAAAATACCTGATATGATAAGCTTCCAAAGTGGCATTTTATAGGGTGGCCTGTGAAGCAGTGGACGTCTTCCGGCTGTGGACTGGATGTGATATTACATTTGGTGGTCTTTCATTCTAGCTCTGCGAACCATCTAACAGTTATTTTAGTCTAAGCCCTATTTATCAAAGAGACCTACTAGTATTTGGGAACTTCAGAATTGTTTTGAACTATCGGAAAGGGTAAGTTTGTAATACAATTTGCAGTTGTTCTTATACAATTTGGCGAGTCAATGCTTGTACGAATTTTCGAGTAGTTTCCGAGTTGATCGTTAGTTTTGAGGGGTGCGTGTACCTGG
This sequence comes from Ennomos erosarius, assembly GCA_963580505.1. Classification (NCBI taxonomy): domain Eukaryota; kingdom Metazoa; phylum Arthropoda; class Insecta; order Lepidoptera; family Geometridae; genus Ennomos; species Ennomos erosarius. The sequence continues at coordinate 8,180,939 of OY757003.1, read as the reverse complement.
TAATCTCTCGTACCTACAATTTAACGTGTAAGGAAAATTCTACTATAAGTAGTACTACCAACAATAACATCAACGACTTTATTTTCCTTCTATAAACTCTCTCTCTATTCTCTCGCTCACTCTTTCTCCCTCTTTCTCCCTCTTGCTCCTTCTTTCTCCCTTTTTCTCCCTCATTCTCCCTCTTTCCTTCTATTTTCGACAGCCTCCGTGGTGTGGTGGTTGAGCAGGTCGGCTCATAACCCGGAGGTGGCGGGTTCGATTCCCGCACCAGGACAAGTATTTGCGCCCGAAAAAAAAAAGCGCAAATAATTTTTCTGTGCCTGGGTGTTGTGGGACCATGGTCCTCGTAGTTCCTGGGTCCCTAGATACAGGGAATCCTAGTTAGGGTCCAGGATATATGTATGTGATCGTTGGGCGTTATTATTATATTATTATTTATTTTTATGTACCTACCATAGATCTATATATTGTAACGATCCAGGGTGTCTCGTGACGTCACAAATATTAGAAGGTTTTCTCAATTATAAATATATTTAAATAAAATAATTTTACGAGTAAGTAATAATCCAAAAATAAAGCAAATATTGGTTTGATACTGCATTAACTGGTATAGGACATAGAGATAGGTGTAAAAGTAGTTATTTAAACGTAAAATGAGGTAATATTAGAAAGCATAAAACCTCTTTAATTATATTTCATACTAAAATCGCGAGCTAGCAGTCAAGAATGTGTCAAAGATTTTTAAAAATGATGGCAGATTGGGAGTTTACTAGGAAAGAAAAAAGAAAAGATGGCAAAATATAGTTTTTTCCAGGTTTATTGTATTACTAAAAGATGAAAAGAAATCCATGGAGTGAAGAAAATCAATCAGCAAGAAGGAACGGAGCAGTTCTATTTAAAACAGGAATAATGAATTAATATTACTTAAGACCATCAGGTTCAAAGGGAAGTACTTCGCTATATTTAGTCTGTGGAAATTGAAAGGTGAAATCTTCTAATTCATTGTTTAGTAGGTGTAGTTCTTTAGTATTTGAAGATATACACGGACGGAAAATGTTTGCTGCTGAGCGAAGCGCTTTCCTGGTAGGTTGATGTTGAGTGAAAATGCTTATTGTAGGACAATATCGTTGTGGACATCACGCTGAGCGGATGATCTGATGATGGCAGATGGTTTTAATGTACAGAAGGGAAATCCAATGCTATTCTTTGCATATTTCCTAGTCGGCAGGAGCTTAGATGATGATGAGTGTAGATGCTATTGTAGCACAAGATCATCGTGGACATCACTTTAGGCGGAAGGTCTGATGATGGTAGGGGATTTTAATGTAGAAGGGAAGCTAGTGTTATTCACTGCACATTTCCTTAGCCGGTGGAAGTTAAGCGATATTCACGAAGGAGATGAAAGTTTTATTCCACGCGATGATTAAAAATATCGTGAATGTATTTGAATACTGACCTTTCATTTTAGATTTTATGTGATAATTTTTGATTTAATCCTAACTGGAAAATTATTGGGAATAATGTTGTAGTTCGTTTTAGTATTAGTCAATAATTATTTTCTTAGCAGGTTGTTGTTGTGATCACGGAGATGATCGAAAGATCTTATTCCCGCATGAAAATTGAAGCATACTCTGATGTATATTTATCACACTCATTTTATCATTCAGCAAAAGCAGGTAGAGTTTTCTTTCGTCAGTTCATGAAGGAAATACAGAGGTGGAGAGGAAATCTTTTCCCTATATATTTATTGTAAGTATCACGAGCGTATTTGAATATCATTCTAGTAAATTCAAAATAGGTAATGTTTTCATGCGCCTATAACATAAAAACGGGGAAATTAGATTAAGGTCTTCCGTAATAGGTAAAAGGTATTTATCTCGAACAAGTCAGTGGCGACTATGAGCTGGAAGATGCGGCTTGGACCAGTTCCTCACTAGGTGGACACCTTCAAGATAATGATGATGATGGTGGTGATGATGTTGATGATGATGAGGTTTGACCTGGTCAGAGCGTGGGAAGCCAATGAAAGCGGAAGACTAACGGTTGCACAGAGTGGCATAGGTTCAGGATGATGGTGGTGATGATGATGATGATGAGGTTTGACCTGGTCAGAGCCGTGGGTAGTCGAAGGAAGCGGAAGACTAACGGCTGCACAGTGCGACATGGGTTTATGATGATGCTGGTGATGATGATGATGGTGTTGATGATAATGATATCTTCAGGATGATGATATTGAGGGTCTAAGATAGGCAAAGATCTTATAAGATAAGATGCAATATATTTATTTATCTCAAATCTATGGGCATAGTTCAGTTTGGTGAAGTTTAGATTTGACATTGTTTTAATGAATTTTCAATAAAATTTAACTTTTATTTTACAACAAATTTATAATATTTTTCAAAAAGTAATTATTGTCCTTCGTATTTATATGGGTCAAGCATAAGCAGTACCTTGTTAGTGACTCCTTACCACACGGATAGGATAGCTAATTGTATAAATTCGAATGAGAATAACGTTTTGTTGATAATTGATATCAATAATATATTTACAACTTACAATACATACACTTTGTTCTACGGATCTAACATAACTTTAGCATATTTCATTATACTGAAATACGTCTTAGATATGTGGATAATTTCTATGAAAGTTCAGGAGAAGCAAAGTCAGCCTGAGAATTCATAAACGGTTCAATGTCTATAGTATACAAAATATATGCATAATATTATTATAATATCAATAAATACGGGTATGGAAACGATTAGGAATAAATGAAATGAAACGAAATGATCTTTATTTCCGACACACAATATCGCGAAAGGAACAATATAACACGGAACATAAAATAAGAAACTTATATAAATATACTAATTATACTCTGAAGCGATATAGCACAATGTCAGAAACAGATCCCGGCTCAGCTCAGCATACAACTTATTATCATTGTGTAATTACTCCGAAATAAATGTCCTGAGTTTTTATTCAACATTATTAATCTCCATTTCATGTCGGCCGAATCTTCGAGAGAGGAGCAGAGGTTCCACACGGCGAGGTTGCGCATAATGCATAACCTACGGGCTTTTCTTTGTAGGACGATTCATCAAGACATGTCTGATTGTCATTCTTCGAAACTTATTTAAAAGGTCATGTGTTTTCTTATAGATAATAGTATTTAATCTCGACGGTAGATGTATTAACTCTAAATTTACGGTTTCCCAAAAATATTATATCGCTTCGTAAGTCGACTTTATAATTATTGTAAAATCAAATATTGTAAAACCAAACGTGATATAAAAAAGATAAACCCTGAGGAGTTTCTTTGGGCTTCTTCTCAATCAGGAGTAATCGAAGTTTCCGGATATATTTTTAAAACTCAAAGTTAGTTATGAACGACAACATAATTTTAATATTTAATTATTTCCTCTGGGTACTTTAATTCTATAAAATTATTTTATAATTTAAATTATAATTTAAACTATTCCGATAAAGTAAATTCTAAATTCATAATCGTTTGAAATAACTTTTTCAATAAATAATTTGAGTTTTACTTATGTTTTTATTTATTAATCTATAATATAGAGCATAACATAGGAAAGTAAGGGTAACGAATTCTAGACTATCATCATAGAAGGCCACTTTAATAAACCAGATTTAGGTTTAGGATTAATTTATAGTTTGGAATTGGGGCTCAGAAGATGGCGTCATGATAAGCAGAAGAGGTTTATCATGACTTCGCTAATATGTTTAAAATAGGCGTAAGGGAATGGTAGAATGGGTTGTAAGCATTTCCGGTAGGAATGATAACATTTTTGTAACTAGTGGGAATTTTTGGGCCGAATAGTGGAAGTGTAACAAACGGGAATTTTATATTTTTTAGATAGTATTAGTTAAGAGATTCTGATATATACACTTGAAGTAAGGTTCTAAAGTTCAATTAGAGGAAGTACTTCAGATTTTCTAAATTAGGTTAATATGAGTTGTTTTGTGGGGATTCACGTTTTATTATTTATAGTGGATATAGAATTAGCATTCATCATAAATTCCGATTACAATGCATAGTACGAGAATAGATATTTTGATCTACTAAATTATTTGTGTTTTGATTAGATGTTAGTTAGGAATTGTCTCATTACTTTAAAAGGATTTGGATTACTACATTATCACAACGTACGGGTTTTACCACTATTAGGAGACGATCACTTGGCCATAACAAATCTAAAACATACAACAAACTTAGGTTAATTTTAGGTTCTTTTCAAAGGTATTAGATTGTTAGCATTGATTTAATTTCATTTTATAGGGACATTTTATACTTAGGTATTTAGGTTCGGTTAATTAAAAATACAAATTATATGAATTTATTGGGGAGAAATAGGGGGGGGGGGGGTTCTTACAATATCAGGATATGCCCGAAGGAACATTTTATTTACTCAAAATGGTGTGGGGAAAAGTCAGCGCCATCTCTTAGATTTGGCGTGAACTACGACAAGTTGAGAAAATTAGGTGCCTATCGCTGCCATTATGTCCGTCAATGTTTGTTTACAATGATTATCCCAAATATAAATTCGATTATTTTCGTACAAAACGGAGTGTAATATTGAAAATATTGACTTACTTGTGGTAAGAAACTTTGTATTTCTTTTTATTGCACTTTAGAGTGTAGTTTGTGCAACCCTTCACAACACAACTTGGCATATTTTCTTTGAGACACACGACCGATATCTTCTCACTTCCAACACAGACTGGGCGCTAGTGGGGGTCAATCTGTGAACTTGACTCCCTCTTTGAAGCGACGGTTTAATCTGTCATTAGGCCTGTCCTTATATATATGTCTATGGTACCTACTTAATTATTTTATTCGTTTCATCCTTTTTTGACGATTCCAACCTCAAACCTCCGTTAGCTCTGTACCAATGACTTTCATAATGGCTGTTCATCATCATCATCATCATCAGCCCATAGATGTCCACTGCTGAAAATAGGCCTCCCCCAGAGAGCGCCACTTTGAGTGGCTGCTCGCCTCCTGCGTCCATCGGCTCCCCGCGGTTTTCACCAGGTCGTCGGTTCACCTGGGGGGTCGCCCTACGCTGCGCCTTCCGGTTCGTGGCTGATAAATTACATGAATGAAAGAAACATCCTGAAGAAACTGTCATGTTCAAGAACCACCAATTTCTAAAACATGATAATAATTGACTTAACAGCAGTGGGCTAGTGTGATGGATGACCGATCTTTCAACAGTTAGAAAAGTTTATAGATACATTACGCTCAATTATTTTGTATGAGAAATAAAAAAATTTATTTCTTTAATATTTATAATAGGTACCATAAATTTCCTGAATGTCACTGTGGCCTATAGCCACCATGAATCCTTTTTTACTTCTTTATTATTTTTGAATGTTTTTTTATATTAGAATTTGCCTTTACTTGTCATTATTGAACCTTTTACATCAGCTACGTGCTTATGATTTTATTTCTATAGTCACTAAAATATTAACGGAATTACTGCAAATACCAGCATAGTCGTGTAGTCATTTTTGTATTTATTTATTTATTTATTTATTGAACACCAGCATAATGTACACTGTTACAATATATAAAAACATTATTTTATAAGGGCTAAGTGTCATTACAATTATTGGCGAAGACTGCATGCAAGTAGATTAAGCAAGTAAACAAATGTGTAAGTAAATAATTGTAAACTAATTTTGTAGAATTTTGTATTATCAATGTTGTCGTTTTATCATAATCTAAAAATCGATAGGTAAATATTTACTTACTTTCTTTCTTTCAAAATATTTATTTATTTGCACGTGCATAGTGCATACATTTCAAATTAAGATCATGAGATTTATATTTTTGGGCAATTTATCGTTGTCACCTTCGTTTACAGGTGTTCCATAGTTATAGCTCACTACATTTAGCTTCTTTATCTGAATCAGCTTTGATTATGTCTGAAGCTTTCTCTGCTATCATCAGCACCGCTTCAATAGGACTTCCAGACGTTTCACTAGGCATCACACTGGCATCCACAACTCTTAAGTTAGTAACATTATATACTTTCAATTTGCTGTCTACCACAGTACCCATTGAACATGTACTAGTTGCGTGATAAGGGCTAAAAGCAGTATTCAGAGCATAGCATCTCCAGTACTCCTCTTTTCCAAACGTGTAATTTTGACATTGTGCCAATTCTGGATCGAGTAGTTCTGCACCGATTTCTTTGAAGTACGTTGAATTTCCTATTTTAATAAAGTCCATAATGTACTCAACCATTTTGTCCAAGTCAGTTGTGTTTCTGTAGAAGCCGGTATTGATTAAAGGATCATCAAAAATATTTGTAGTTTTCAATCTCACATTGCCTTTAGATGTTGGTTTTGGTACTGATACAACAGTGAATAGACTGTCATGCAATACAATTTTGTTGTTGAACTTGTCGCATATTTCAGGTCTTAATTGGAACACCACTGCACATGCAAGTATTAAAAACGGCGTGTCATGCGCAAGAACAAGTGCCAAATCTTGATAATCAGGCCTACTTTGGTTTGGATTCAAAGCTATTGAACCAAGTATGACAGGAAAAGGTATTTTTGTTGGTATAACCGTCTCTGGTGGTGGAGGTAAGATAGATAACGCTGTTCTATAAACAATAGCAGTTGCTACTTGATCCTGATAATTATATCCTACGGGCAAATCGGCTATGACTTTTATTTTCAACGATTCTAAATGGTCTTTAGGCCCTATACCGGAAATCATGAGTAATTGCGGACTTTTAAATACTCCAGCGCATACTATTATTTCTTTAGATGCCCTATAAACATATGTCTTGCTTTCTCTAACAGCAACGACTGCTACAGCTCTTTTACCCTCAAAAACAATTTTAGTAGCCGTCGTATTCCTTAGCACATAAAGGTTTTTTCTATTTCTGATAGGAGTTAAATAAGTAAAAGCAGTGCTCTGTCTGATTCCACCTGAAACTGTGAACAAACTCTGTGTATATCCAAGCGTGTCAATTCCACTAAGATCTAAAATTAGGGGATTGCCTGTTTCTTTAAGCGCTTCTAGGAATGGTTTAGCTTCAGGTTGTGGTTGTCTGGCGATACCGACTGGACCATTTTGGCCATGATATACCACGAATTCTGAGTTGAGAATTTCACGGTCTTCAAGAGTTTCTTTCTTTTTAAAATAAGGTAGCAGAGATTCATATCTCCAAGAGGGATCGTTGAGATATTTAGCCCAATCATTGTAGTCTGCGGGATTGCCTCTGTTTAAAACAAAATGACTTATGCTACTGCTCCCTCCAATTACTTTTCCAGCTGTAAGTTTTGTGAAGTTATTCTGACCACTACCGGCATAGGGGTCATAGGTGGATGTGAAGTTCCAGTCGTGAGGAGACATTGGTGCCAAAACAAACAGCAGTGGTAACTGAAATGGTGAACAAAATACAGATAAAACAAAAAGTATGATGAGTTTAGAAAACTTTAGTTTTAAATAAAAAGCGCCGGTGATTAAGAATATAGGTTTGATGTGAATGTTGCAGCCGAATAAATAATTTGGTAGTGTTGGTAGCTACAGTTTGTAGTGTAGGTACTATTACGCCAAACAAATAGCGGCAGAAATCTAAAAAAAAATTTGTATTCTCGATTACGTCATTCTACCATTGACATAGATGCCTAACTTTATACTCATTTTCTTGGTTTCCAACAATACTGACAATAAAGCTACATGAGAAGGAAAAGAGGAGAAAGACAAAAAAGAAGAAGTGGAAGAATTAATGATCTTCTGCTTATCATGAAGAGGTAGATGTATTAGTTAAAACTCAGTGATTTGTGTTATTCGAACACAGAGCTATTAAATAAACCACAGAGTAACAGGTTGTTTTTTCGCTAATCTGTAAAATGAACTCACCACAGTGTCAATAGTAGGATTGTCACCTGCCTCCAGTAACAAAACTCTCTGGTTGCCATTTTCTGTAAGCCGGTTCGCAACCACACAACCAGCAGTTCCACCGCCAATGACTATGTAGTCAAAACAGGTGTTATCTATGAAAAATATTGTTTAAATCATATAATTCTTTATAGCGAAAACAGAAAAATATTTCTATTAACTCAGGCTTGACATTGCAGAAGTTCATTTAAAGATTTAATAATATAATGTTTTAATTTTTAATTTTATTTTTAAATTAACAAGTAGTTTGTTTTTACCAACTCAATGGTAATTCTTACTGAGAAATCTACCCCCTATTAAAGTAAGTCATCATCATCGCGTGGGGGTGTGTGTGTGTGTTTGTTCCTTCTCCACGCCGCAACCGATGAACTAATTTGGATGAAATGTGAAAAATATTTAGATAGATAGCTTGTATCCAATGGATAAACCTATTTAAAGGATACTTTTATTCCAAAAAGTTAATCAGTTCCCGTAGGACTACAATATACACTAATATTATAAACGCGAAAGTTTGTGGGGGTGTGTGAGGGTGTATGTGTGTGGGACTGGTTTATTATAATCAAAATAACATGTTAAAAATGGTTATTAACTGTCCGCGAGCATGATAACAAAATAAATTATATTAGTTGTACATAAGACTTCTTACTTTCCACAGTTCTTTCAGGAGGCCATATATCGGAATTCAGCATGGATAATATATTGATGGGGATTTGTATTGCTCTTATTATTTCTAGAGCAGCTGCAGATTCCATGATTATGCCTAAAAAAGGTTTTTTTTTTAATTTCATGACTGACGAAGAAGACAAGAATATTGCAGTAGACGCATGAAGTGATGAAAAACTAAGTAGGCATAAAACGATAAAGTCTAAGTAGTAGCGGATGTAAGTGACATCAGTAATGGATGAAAGAAAAGAGGATGACAAAAATGTTGATGGATTGTGTAAAGGGGATTAATAAGAAGATAATAAATGAAATGACGACGGCTGACACAAGAGACTGGAAAAAAGGGAAGTCCTAATAGTTGTGAAATTTTTTTATATGACCCACGCTGTTTCGAATTATATTTTAACGGCTGAACAAACATTTATAAAGGATTCGTCAGCACCTAAACTCATCCTGTACCATCAGATCAAAATACTGTAAGACAAAAAAAACACTACTTATTTCGATGCGATTTATTTTAATGACATATTTTATTCAAGTAGCTGAAGCTAATGATTCGGTATGATTCGGTACCTAAACTTTAAATATTAATACTCTAATTTTTTTTATGCAGTCCGAAACAGTTCTGGGGGTCTAGCAAAGATACTAACCACTAACGCTAATGCCTCACGCTAACTCCAAAATGTACTAAAATGACATTTTGGAATTATTTTTCCGTAGCAAATGTCATTTCGATACATTTTTGGAGTTGGCGTGAGGCGTTAGCGTTAGTGGTTGGTATCTTTGCTAGACCCCCTGCAATGATCCCAAAGGAAAATAAAAAGATAAAGATTAAAAGTAAAGAAGAAGTAAGAAGAGATGTAGTGGTAGAGATGATGATGGTATTGATAATGATAAAGATAGTATACATGTTAAATTCACAGTTACTGGTACTTACTTGTTGTTTTACTTATTCATTTGTAATTGCAACGATAATGAAAATAAACTGAAAGTATTCTAGTCTTTTATAGACAATAATTATTATTTCATTGTATAATTTGTATACTAGTATTCCCCACGGCGCCATTCGAGTACAAGTCCACTCGATGATTATGTAGATAAAATAACTACTAGGTTCTTAGTTTTATGGGTTGTCCTGGACATTGGACACCGGTATTGAGGAAATTTTATTTTATGTACCTATATCCAGGATTGACAGACGAATACTTAAGAATTAGTGTGGGGTGTCTTATCCCGATAATTCTTATTCTTATTCTACATGGGGGTGACAAATCCTGCACTAACGTCTTGCTTTAGGTGTAATATGCATTTTCCCTGCCGGCATCTCACGCGAATCACCCCAGCTCCTAAGTACATTAACTCTATATAGGCTGCTGGCATAACTGCTCCAGTGTAATTACTGTTGGGTGTTGCTGTTGAAGTGATAAGTACAATGAGGCATTTGGGATGTATCGGGCCTTCGTTAACAAACAAGTTTTAGTGCCAACAAGTTTTAACAAAATTTCTAGACTTGTTTTATATATTTATCATTAAACAGTACCTATAGCTCATAGAAGTGTAGCATACTATAATATTGTTTGTAAAATGTTTTATTTACTCATTTGTTCAAACACAGCTGTCAACAAGGTGTTTGTGTAGTTTATTGATATTGTTGCCGTGTGGCGCTGGTGTGGGAATGATAACATTTGCTAACATTTTATTGAAGCATGGAACTGCACGGACAAGCAATATTTAACACATCGCCAATATATTGCCGCACCCACTCCGACCACACAGCCCCAAAGCGGGCGCTGGAGGCTAGCAGAATGGGACCACTCCATCTTTTCCTACGGGTACTGTAAGAGCTAGCTATGTTAATATCTATCCAGGGAATGGTCAGCAGAATCCTCCTCAGTATGTTAAAATCTTCTGTGATCACCATGCCGCCAGTCAAGCGTGGACCGGTTGGTGATTATAATAAATGCAACCCTGTGATAAGTGCCAAAGTGACGTTTTGTGGGGAGGCCTATGTTCAACTGTGGATAATGATGGTGAATATGTATGTTATCATGGAAACCAAATCACAGTCAATCACATTATATATTTTTTTAAATCAATTTTATACAATTATCTTTAATTACATAAATATACATTTCTTGTGAATACATTTTGATTGAAAAATTATACAATGGACTATTTGCTAATATTAGATTGCTTTTGTGTTTTTCGCAGGATTATCACTGTCACCTTCATTTACTGGCGTTCCATATAGCTCACTACATTTTACTTCTTTGTCTGAATCAGCTTTGATCATGTCTGAAGCTTTCTCTGCTATCATCAGCACCGCTTCAATAGGACTTCCAGAAGTTTCACTAGGCATCACGCTAGCATCAACAACCCTTAAGTTGGTAACATTATATACTTTCAATTTGCTGTCTACCACAGTACCCATTGAACATGAACTAGTTGAGTGGTAAGGACTAAAAGCAGTGTTTAGAGCATAGCATCTCCAGTACTCTTCTGTTCCAAACGTGTAATTTTGACATTGTGCCAATTCTGGATCGAGTAATTCTGCACCGATTTTCTCGAAGTACGTTGAATTGCCTACTTTAATAAAGTCCATGATGTACTCAACCATTTTATCCAAGTCAGTTGTATTTCTGTAGAAACCAGTATTGATTAATGGATCATCAAAAATATTTGTGGTATTCAGTCTCACGTTACCTTTAGATTCTGGTTTCGGTAATGTAATTACAGTGAAAAGGCTGTTATGCAATACAACTTGGTTGTTGAAGTTGTCGCATATTTCCGGTCGTAATTGGAACACGACTGCACATGCAAGTATTAAAAACGGCGTATCATGGGCAAGAATAAGCGCAAAATCTTGATAATCGGGTCTGCTTTGGTTTGGATTCAAAGTTTTCGAACCAAGTATGACAGGAAAAGGTATTTTTGTTGGTATAAACGTCTCTGGTGGTGGTGGTGCTATAGATAGCGCTGTTCTATAAACTATAGCAGTTGATACTTGATCCTGATAATTATATCCTACAGGCAAATCTGCGATGACTTTTATTTTCATCGGTTCTAATTGGTCTTTAGGCCCTATACCGGAAATCATTAGCAATTGTGGACTTTTATATACTCCAGCGCACACTATTATTTCTTTAGATGCCCTATAAACATATGTCTTGCTTTCTCTAACAGCAACGACTGCTACAGCTCTTTTACCCTCAAAAACAATTTTAGTAGCCGTCGTGTTCCTTAGCACATAAAGGTTTGTTCTATTTCTAATAGGATTTAAATATGTAAAAGCCGTGCTTTGCCTGATTCCATTTGCAACTGTGAACAAACTCTGTGTATATCCAAGTGTGTCGATTCCACTGAGATCTAAAATTAGGGGGTTGCCCGTTTCGTTAAACGCTTCTAGGAATGGTTTAGCTTCAGGTTGTGGTTGTCTGGCGATACCTATTGGACCGTTTAGGCCATGATATTTCACGAATTCTGATTCGAGAATCTCAGGATCATAAAGAGTTTCTTTCTTTTTAAAATAAGGTAGCAGAGATTCGTAGCTCCAAGATGAATCATTGAGGTATTTAGCCCAATCATTGTAGTCTGCGGGATTACCTCTGTTTAATATAAAATGATTTATACTACTGCTTCCTCCAATGACTTTTCCAGCTGTAAGTTTTGTGAAGTTATTCTGACCACTAGCGGCATAGGGGTCATAAGTAGATATGAAGTTCCAGTCGAGAGGAGATTTTGGTATCAAAACAAACAACGGTGGTAACTGAAAATGACGAACAAAACACAGATGAACTCAAAAGAATGAATTGAAGGAAAACATTAGTACTTAAAGGTTTTTATTATTATTATTTATGATTTTTATAGCAGTATCGCCTGCTCAGCGTAACCTACAAATTAATTTGTAAAGGAAAAATTAGAATCACAAGCGGGGGATTGAACCCGCATCCGCCCATCCCTCAATCCGCGATATTCTTTACTTAAGCTATCTTGACAAGTGGTCTCATGTCCGAATTTTTCCTTCACCTTTACGACCAACTGACGGGGTTGGTAGCGCCATCTATTGAATGATTCTTAAGAATCACCCCAACCAGCATGGTCAAGTTACATCAACACAAATGCTGTACAGATAACGCCTCCCAAATCAATATTTATGATTTTTATAGCAGTATCGCCAGCTCAGTGTAATTTGCAGATTAATTTGTAAAGGAAAGATTAGAATCACGAGCGGGGATGGAACCCGCATCCATCCAGCAGCAGTAGCCGCGGGTTCAATCCCCGCTCGTGATTCTAATTTTTCCTTTACTAATTAATCTGTTTATTATTATTCATTGTTTTAAAGGTATGGATGTAAATGTTGGAGACGATGACATGAAACTATTTTACAACGTATGTGACATCATGAGACAGATATCCTGAATCCTTACAGGCTTAACGTCGTTGTTTGCATTCATACTATTAAAATTGAATGCTGAATGGCTTATGTTCTGTGGAAGATGAAAATAGCTGATCATTGGATGTGTGTATGAAATTCACGTGCTGTCAATACCTAGCTAGTACTATAATAAGCTGTAATCTTAGAGTATAGACTAAAGCAGAGGAACATCAAAACGATATTATTTCCGTCTTACCACAAAAGATTTAGACGCGCCTTAAACACTTGTTGAACAGTTGTTTCATGAATTCCATACCACAAATCCGCGTCTAACACTCGTTTAAGATAGACGGGCGTTAAACACGTGCTAAAATTTAAACATACTCAACCCCTGAGTTTAAGAGGTGTTTAACTGTCGCTGTCACCATAACACACACAGTCAAACTTCACGCTAATAACGTTCCGTTTTTTCTATGGTCACAGCTATGACGCTAACATGTATTAGATTTTACAAAATGAGTTCTGCGCGGAATGAAACGTTTCGTATAATGTCACCTTATTTAAAAAATGTGGATCGAGTTAGACAGTGTTTAAGTAAACACGATATAAACATGGTTTTGTAGTGACAAAAATAAAACATCCGTTTAAGGAGCATTTAACTTTTAGACGCTGTCTAACTAAACATGTATCTAAGCGATGTTTAAAATTATTTTTGTGGTAAGACGGCTAATATTTGTAATTTTGTACTACTGCTCACACTTATCGCTACGCCAGTGGCAAAGAAAAGAAACAAACATATAGTAATTAGCTACGCTTGCGATAAGCACCGTACCATTTTTTCGACTCGAGTCAACTGTTTTGTCTCTGTTTTTTCTAGAATCTATATAAAAAGTGTTCCAAAAGAGTGATACGCTTAACACATTATCGAGTTCTCTCTATGCCTTAGTCCTAACCTCTAAGGCTAATAAGCCATCAAAAGTATATTAATATTCATTCATCATCATCATTCACCATCAGCCTGAAGACGTCCACTGATGAACATAGGCCTCCCCCAAAGCGCTACTTTGAGCGGCTGCTTGCTTCCAGCATCCATCGGCTCCCCACAGTTCTGACCAGGTCGTCGGTCCACTTAGTGGGGGCCGGCCTAATATACTAATATTATTTATGATTTATATAAGAAACCTAAGTATTTAGAGTGGCCTAAAAATTCTAACAATAAGGCTAATCACTTCGACAAAAAAAGACAAAGAGTAAGGTGGAGAATAAGAAAAAGAAGAAAAGGAGGAAGAAGAAAAAGAAGACGATAGTTATACTTTATTCATTAGTAAGCCCAAACTTGTGCAACGAGCTATGGAGAGAGCTATGCGTGTTTCCCTGCGAGATAAATTCCGGAACGAAGAAATCTGCAGAAGGACTAAAATGACCGAAATAGCAAGTTGAAATGACAACCGATGGGGAAGAAAGGTTCTCGAGTGGCGACCACGAACCGGAAGGCGCAGCGTAGCCAGACCCTTCACTAGGTGGACCGACGACCTGGTGAAAACCGCGGGGAGCCGATGGACGCAGGAGGCGAGCGGCCGCTCTTAGGGGCGCTCTCTGGGGGAGGCCTGTGTCCAGCAGTGGACTTCTACGAGCTGTTGTTTGTGTGTTTATTTGTTCGTTTCACAGATCCTATAAAATCTGTAGTTTGTTTGTGTGTTTGTTTAAACTCACCACGGTGTCTATAGTAGGGTTGTCACCTGCCTCTATTAACAGAACTCTGTGGTTGCCATCTTCTGTAAGCCGGTTCGCAACCACACAACCAGCAGTTCCACCGCCAATGACTATGTAGTCAAAACAAGTGTTATCTGTGAAAAATTTTGTTTAAGTTTTAAAATTCTTCATAGCAAAAATAGAAAAGTATTTCTATTGACTCAGGCTTGACTTTGCGGAAAAGTATATCTTTAATAAATACTCAAAGAGATACAAAAATATTAATAAATACTTTCTTACAAGTTGCAAGTTGAAATGGAAATGGACAGGCCACGTTGCTCGTAAAACTGACAACCGATGGGAAAGACCATCAGGTGAGACCGTGGCCAAAATTAAATGTTAGCCTATCGTTGATAAAAAAAAAGTTCTTGGGTGATGACCACAAACCAGAAACCGCAGCGTAAGCTGGCCGTTTACTAGGTGAACCGACGATCTGGTGAAAGCCGCGGAGAGCCGATGGATGCAGGAGGTGAGCGGCCGCTCGAAGTGGCGTTCCCTGGGAGAATGGATGGCTTCAGGCTGTTAATGATGATTATGATAATGAACTAAATTTTTTAAGAACGCTTCTAAAAAGGCTTCCCGACTTCGGCTTCTCCTGACCAGTATAGCTTTACCGCGTAACCGTTTTGGTAATTAACGTCGCCTGTCATGTACGCACCAATTCACAAGTCAGTGAGTACGAGCAAGAGAGCACGGCATGATAACGATTGGCACCAGTCTTACGCGGTAAGGTCATCGCGATGAGCCGGTCATTGTGGTGGTAGCTGGCTTTCGGTTCATGGTCACTACATGAAAACTCTTTTTCTCCATCGGTTGTCAGTTCTGCTAGCGATTTCGCCTGTCCACTGCCTCTTCAACTTGCTAATCCTAATAGCAAACTGAGGAATTTAGTTCTCTTGCAGTTTATTATATCACAAGGGGACAGCCCTGGCTTCGCATGGGTATAAGAAAAAGTGTAGCCTATGTCACGCTGGGATAGTGTAGCTTCCCAGCAGTGGAATTTTTTTTCAAATCTGTTTAGTAGTTTCGAGAAGCCTATTCAATGCAAACAAACAAACAATCAAATTCCTCTTCATAATATTGTTATAGGTATATAAAAGACAATGCGTCATTATACAAGCAAAATATCTAATTCAGTAAATAAAAAAATGATTTATATTACATCTAACACTTACTTTCAACAGTTATTATGGGAGGAAAATTATCTGAAGTCACCAATGCTAAGATATTCAAGGGTATTTGTATTGCTTTTATTAAATTGAGAGCAGCCGTAGATTCCATGGTGTCTGAAGAAATAAGAAAAAACGTTAAATACGCTGATTGTAAGATAAGGATGAAATAGACGCAACCAGTGATAAGAATGAATTTAATAAAGAAGCACACAACACAGGTGGCGGAAAATTTATAAGATACTTTTCATTACATTTTGTACTTTTTGGTATCCAAATATGTACTTTAACTACACGAATTTCGTGTTTATATTAAGGAGCCCGAAACAGTTATGTTATTGTCTTAAAGCGCCAAGACAACACAAGAAAAACAATGAAAAAGTTAGTACATTTTTTAAATTAGCTGTTACGGGTACATACTTGTCTTTTATGCTCCGCTTCATGTACTCACAATACGTCATTTGCAATTGAAATAGGTGAAGAAACTGAAAATAAAGACTTTTATACATTAATTTGTCTATCAGTGTTCCCCGTGGCGCCGCTTGTGTAGAAAAAAATAGATAGCCAGTCAGTCAGGCAGGACAAATACTTTTATATAACAGATTTTTTGCTGCTTCGCAGCGTTTCGCGCCAGCTTCACAGTCGCCATTGAGTTTATACTGCAATTATTTTTTTTTCTTAACCCTTACTGTCCCACTGCTGGGCAAAGGTCTCCCCCATATCCTTCCAGATATCCCGGTCTCCCGCAACCTCGGACCACTGCTCTTGAAACGCGTTGAGGTCATCACGCCAACTCTTTCGGGGCCTGCCTCGTCGTCGTCGCCCGTCTTCAGGTACCAACTTTGTGATGATCTTTGCCCAGCGATCTGGGTGCATCCGACTTACGTGTCCTGCCCACTCCCATTTGAGTCTAGCAGTTTTATAACCGACATCGGCAATGCCTGTTTTTGAGCGAATTATAAGAGTTAGGAACTCAGTCAATTCTCTTTATGTTCAACATGCTTCGTTCCATTCCTCTTTGGCAAACCTTGGGTTTGGACTTTTGAGACTCTGTAAGCGACCATGTCTGAGCACCGGTGAGGACGGGCAAGATATACATGTCGACGAGTGTAATGACAATGGAATGTTGCCTTTCATGAGTTGTTTCATGGACCAGTAGCTCCTCCAAGCGTTTTCGACACGGCGATCGATTTCTTTATCTTGCCGGTTGCTGAAGGAGACTATCTGGCCCAAGTAAATATACTCATCGACATAGTGTATTTGTTGCCCGTCCATTTCAATCCTACGCTTTGTGCTGTTGGTCATTACTTGGGTCTTAGTTCGATTCATCATTAGTCCAACCTCAAGGCTCGCTGTGCTTAGGTCTTTGAGCATCTGTTGTAATTGGGCTGCCGTGGGGGCGAAGAGGACAATGTCATCGGCAAAACGTAGGTTATTAAGCTTTTTGCTGCCGATGTCGATACCTAATGATATCCAGGAGTCTGCAAGAGTTTTAAATATTTCTTCTAGGGTACTAGTAAAAAGTTTGGGAGAAAGCGGGTCGCCTTGCTTAACGCCCCTTTCAATCGGAAAACAGTAGGTAAGGGAGATAGCAGTTTTATGTTTGCTGAACTATTGCTCTAAATAATGCGTATTAAGTCTATGTATGTGCGATCTATATTTTGATTTTCTAGAGCTGAGAATATTGATTAGTGTCTTATGCTGTCAAAAGCTTTTGTATAGTTAAGTAAAGTGGTTTATGAAATTCGTTGTATTTTTCTATTACTTGATTTAATGTGTGTAGGTGGTCTGTTACTGCAATATAAACAAAAAAATACAATTGCACTTAGGCCTTCGTTCTCTATATCCGAGTAAAGTTCCGAGTTGGCTAGCCACCACGTAATGTCATTTGTAACTGCAGAATGTCTGAGTAGCGCTAGCTGACCCGTAAATCAGGCTGCTACTTACAGGACACATCAGCTGCCGATTAGTACGGTTATTGCAAGCTCGCATGTGCTTGTATTTATTATTATAGTTTTCATGCCACAAATACTGAGATCTACGGAACTGAAAACTACCAACCCTGTTGATTGCGTAATCAACTCTTACTCAACAACAACAACAACTCATACAAAATCGTACTGCTATAAAAACATTGACTATTCCTGTTACTATTTCGAGATCAGATACTTAGTTTATGAATATAGAAATCCTTGTATTTAATTACTAAAACAGTCCGCTCAGAACCGTGGGAAGCCGATGGATACTGGAGGCTAGCAGCCACTCAAAGTGGTGCTCTTTGGAGGAGGCCTATGTTCAGCAGTGGACGTCTTCAGGATGTTCAGGCTGATGATTATGATGATTATGACTACTAAAAAAGTTTTTTTTCAATAATAATATGTTAAATACTTATACTTATAGTTTTTTTTTTTGTTATATCCTGCTACTTGGCAATCTGTTCGGAACAATAATCCAATTGGCTGGCGGTTTCAAACTGGTTTTATGCATTATATGGAGAGAGATGCGTCCAGTGAGTAATACTTATAGTATTATGATTTTTTTGTTTTGTGTTGTATTAATTTTTATTATTGCGTCAATATAAAACCATATTTCAGGAACCTATATACCTATAGGTACCTGAAATATGCCGACGGCTATAGCAAAACTTGTTGCAAGCTCGCATGTGTTTTTAATTTATTATTATAGTTTGCATGCCACAAAAAAAGCTGCGATGCAAACACTTGCCTTACACTGGGTTCCACGACGAAGCTAACCTAAAACCATCCTGCCGGTTAAAGATTGCTGCTTAATCTCCACAGCTTCACACACAATCCTTGAGTAGTAGTGCCGTTCTGTGGAGAGGATTTTAAGGTCATGAAGTTCAATCCAATGGTTAGGACCCGCAATGGTATTACGTAAAAATCACAGTTAAGTTACACCCAGGTTAACTGGAAGATAATGCTCTCTAGCATTAAGTTCGCCTATGTACCTACATTTTTGTTGATTGTGCAATAAAGCATTTTCTATCTATCTATCTATCTAACAGCAGTAGCAAAGCAACCGCAGTTAGCAAAGCGACCGCGAACACTTACAGTGGTATTCATAAACAAAGGTTGAACAAACCCCCAAAATCTATCATTCCACTTTTACCTAGAGGTGAAATGCTGAATCATTCTTCTTTCACTTTCATAAACAAACGTTGGAGAAACCCCTAAATGCAAAGCACTATGACTACTATTTTGAACTATAAAAAGTCGCGCCAAAATGTCACCCGTCACTCACTCGCAAAAATGTTAAAAGAAATATCATTTTTGTATATTTTGTGTGCCTATTTTGTGTTAAATATATGTATTATTTTAACTGGTAAATGTTGAAGAAACGGTACCGGTATACCTTATTTGTATTTTAAATATCACGACACTTCACAAAATATTAAAATAACACGATTTGAAAGCAAGGAGACCGTTTGGTTGACGAAATTCGTACAATCACCATCCAGCCTCTGGTCATGCCAGATTGGGGGCTGCTTTTGTTTATGAAATGCATAAAGCTAGAGTTTGTAGAGGAGCCCCCGCCTTGACTATGAATTCCAGCGTTAGCGATCGGTCGCAAGATGTCCGCCTGCTGCTCGCTTGTCGCTGAATGCACTTTGCTTTTTACCCTAGTGCCACTAGCATCAGAACAGCAATGGATGAAAACAAAAGAATGAACTTTTTTTTTCTTATATGTTGGCTCCACACATAGTGTATTTAGCCAGTGTCAAGTATTATATATTTTCATCGTGTTATAATATATTTCACGAAAAGTCATATCCTAGTCATAGTCATAGTCCAGTCTAAGTCAGGTAGTCATAGTCCAGTCTAAGTCATGCTCCAGCAAAGTGGTGGCAACTTTACTAGAAGCTTCTATGGAGTTTTGGAAGCAACACGAAAAATCACGTTTCACCACATTATATCACTTGCCCTCACTCATGCTCGTAATTCAGCACTTAATGCGTAAAACGCCACCAATATTAAACATTAACACTGGAAAACGCAAAAGTTTCGAAAAATAATACAATGCAAAGACGTGAACTTTTCCGCGTTCCCGCCAAAACCCCAAGAATGAACTTTTTAGTCCATCGATTGCTGTCAAACGTCACTTTTCTGTCAAAGTCATGTTTGACAGCAATGATTGCGATATTTACGCCTGTTGCAAAAGCTACGTAATAACCCGGCCGGCCGACTGGAGCAGATGTTAAGCGATCGCGGATTTATGAACCTGGCGGTAATATTATTTATGTAGAAAGAGCATCAAACATTTTTGTATGGAGCTTGGCCTCCACAATCCGCCTATTAAAAAAATCACGACTTACTGGCCAGTAATAAAACTAGTGTCAATCGATAGAAAAAAATACAGGGAACAAAAAATGTTGCATGAGAAATCACCTAAGTGATATAATTTCTGAGATATGTGAGAATGAAATTATTAGTTTTTAGACCAAGCGTTACTTTTATTTGGAGTGCAAATATACAATAGCGCTCATAGCAGAGGACGACTAGCCATTCCTAACCGAATGGTGTTAAGAAACGTTTGCTGCTGTCCCTTCTTTAATGGGTGACCACTACAAAAAGTGATATTTACACTATTTGCCACTTAACATTAAGCCCTCGATCCCGGCTGTTGTTGTAAGGTGATACAATCTGCCCACTGCCATTTCATGCCGAGTTAATTCCGCAGTCTACTTATTTTTTTGGACCACGAACCGAAAGCCGCAGCGTAGGCCACCAACTAGGTGGACCAAAGACATGGTCAAAACTGCGGGTAGTCGATGGATGCAACAGGCAAGCAGCCGCTCAAAGTGGCGTTCTATAGACGAGGCCTATGTTCGGTAATGGCCCTCTTCAAGCTGATCATGACTACTACTATTTTAAGCTTCACCACTCCATAATTAAGTATAAAAACCACATTATAATTAAGTATAAAAAAAAACATTCTAACTCAAATATCTCAGAAAGTATATCACTTCGGCGATTTAGTCATAGAATACTTTTTGCAGCCTACCCTTTTTTCTATCGATTGACACCAGTTTCATTAATGGCTATAAAATCATGATTTTTTTTTAAATGGCGGACAGGCCAAGAAGGTTAGTGTGCTCTTTGGTACAAATACTTTGTATTCTGCCAGATATTTTGTATATTATATGAAGTTCCGCGGGTAGAGCGAAACTTTTCGTAAAAAAAACATGAACTGTAGGATTATCGAGCCACTCGATTTTTGTTTGCAGGTGGTAGGGAATAACGATCAGAAAGACTAATTATATATAAATGTTTTTATCGCAAACCAGTATTGCCATACTTTCAATGTTTTGTTTGCTCATTTGTTCACACACAGCTGCGAATAAGAATATGATATTTACCTATTAGTACCTATTAGGTAGCCGATGTAGCTCTTAGGATTAGCAAGTTGAAATGGCAATGGGCAGGCCACATCGCTCGTAGAACTGACAACCGATGGGGAAGAAAGGTTCTCGAGTGGCGACCACGAACTGGAAGACGCAGCGTAGGCCGGCCCCGACGACCTGGTGAAAGCCGCGGGGAGCCGATGGATGCAGGAGGCGAGCAGCCGCTCTGAGTGGCGCTCCCGGGGGGAGGCCTATGTTCAGCAGTGGACGTCTTCAGGCCGGTAATGATGATGATGATGAGGTACCTATTTATTTATATCTATATGTACTTCTATACCATAATATACTAGCTGCTGCCCGTGGCGTTGCAACGCATGGACTAAGTACATTTATTGCATTACTTCGGCGCAAACTACCACAACCTATTATAGCATTATTACTCCAATCATACATTAAAAAATGACAAAAGTAAGAATACTGAAATGTTGCAACGGCAGAGCAGTTTTGGTAACGTCACTCAAATACATCATGTTGACACCGACGTGCGACAGTGATAGCGCTATATTAAAATGTAGACGTCTCGTTCTCATGCAGGAATACTTTATAAGTTCATGGTACGAATTCTTACAATATTATTGTAACCTTGAAACGTTACTGTCATGAACTATGATAGTTATGTATTAGTAAGGCCCCAGGTCACCATCCACAGATACCGGTGGCTGTCAAGCGCCACCACCACATTCGCAGCCGTAGCGGTAGTGCGCGTAGTGCGACAACCACGGACCACCAGTGTTTGCAAGCCACCGCATTTTATATCTATCAATCTATCTATAGGTATCCCCACAGACCTAGATTTTTTCGATCCTATATCTAAGTATAGGTATCCCGCTCTCTGCTGTGCAGTTTCACGGTTCCGAATCAGTCGCGTGCTTTAATGGTGGGCCTTGTGTGGCCCGTAGTGCGTGGCCATAAGCGGCGAATCGTGCGCATAGTAGTAACGCGTGGCTGCCACCAGTGGCTGTGTTCGGTGGCGGCAACACACTAAATCTGTGTCCGAGACTCGCTACTTGCAACTGCTACGGGCCTCACAAGATGCTGATACTCACCATTGACTTGCGCGATGAGAGTGGGACATAAAATGTGGCCGCTTCCAAATACTGGTGTCTGTAGCGCGTTACATTACTGTGCGTGCATTACTGCTGCTAAAATAATGGCGGTGGCCCTCGACAGTCACCGGTGGCTTTGGTTGGTGGCCCGTTTGCGCCGAGCCTAAGGGTGGATATAATGGTAAGTCAAAAGTTATTTTTTGATCAATTTCTGTGCGCGAAGAGACCAGATTTAAATTAAAAATATAAGGTATTCCATGTCAGGTACACCAAGTTTTGCTGACCATAGCATAGCTTTTAAAATTATAAAATCACAAAGGTACAGGAAAAAGGAACACAGCGACCCGTTTTATTTAAAAAAAAAAACTAGTTCCGCTTCTGTTACTAGATGACGTAGTAACGACGTATTTCAAATATGGTCGTAGTTTCAAACCACAGAGTACAAGGAAATGTCAAATTCAGTTGAGTGGATCACTGAGGATGTTGTCGATTTGTCGATAGAATGCCATTAGAGTTACATGCCTTCCATAACATAAGGATAGAATATTAAACTCGACACATAATATCTTAACAATGACATTACGTAAAACCGCCATTTTAACGCCATCTATCGGGTCTTTCTAAAATTACAGCTTTTTTTTAATAAAACGCCTCATTGATAAAATTTTCCAAAATAGCGAAGGTACTATACATACCTAATCTTCTATTTTCTTCGGCCATACACAGCACACCACAACCTTTGGATGGAGAGGATTTGTCGAAGCGGTAAAATACGGGGTGCAAAAGCATAACTACATACATACTTACCTTATAAACTTACTTACAATATAAGTACAGGACATATTATACAGATGTAATTTAATTCATTAGCATAAATAGAGCCCATGATAGTACATCATAATTTATAGATGATTATTAAGGAGTAAAAAGTGTAAATGACAATATCTTTAATGAAAATTATGAAGATGGCCGCGTTGCCTAACGCAGATGGCACGGATAATTTTGATACATTTAAACGTTTTTATACTTTGTATGTACTAATTAAAAAGGTTACTTCATTATTTTAATTACATTCTGTAATGTAGCATTTGATTAAGTAAGTTATTCCATTTTTTGGAGTTATTATTATTACCAAACCAATGTGTTATATTCAAAAATTTTGGTCCACACGTGACCGGTATCAGGAGTATGTATCTAGTTTGAAAGGATGCTAATAAATTCAATTACACCCAGTTATATGTAGAAAGATACCCGCTCAGCTATACCTAATTATCTTTATTTTAATTATTATTCAGCGGGTAAATAATTTATCCATTGAATAATTAAATAGAAGATAATGCGAACTAATTATTGCAACTACCTATACCTAGACGTGCAGTACATACTTTGTACTTTAATACTGATACATACGTTGAATATTAATGATTATATAGGAAAGTAATTTTACCAGTTTTAATTAAATTTTGGTGTTTTGTTTAGAATAAAATGTCTTGTTCCAATTTACTTTTAAAATTTCACTTGCCTTAATTTATGCCTTCTAAAAACCAACCGCTAAGCCAACCGTAAGGCCGTGTGGCCCCGGCAATGTGTGAATAGTACATAGATCTATATATGTATGTCTATGGAATAGTACCAATAAAATAACAATGGGATGATCATGGACGTTTGATAGTAATTGCCATTTGGAGAATTCATTCTTTGATTCTCTGAAAATTTCTATATTAACTTTGGACATAAGTCACGTATTAAAAACTCCATAGTGTTCCTTTCATCATCATCATCATCATTAACAGCCTGAAGACGTCCACTGCTGAACATAGGCCTCCCCCAAGGAGCGCCACTTAGAGCGGCTGCTCGCCTCCTGCATCCATCGGCTCCCCGCGGCTTTCACCAGGTCGTCGGTCCACCTAGTGGGGGGCCGGCCTACGCTGCGTCTTCCAGTTCATGGTCGCCACTCGAGAACCTTTCTTCCCCATCGGTTGTCAGTTCTACGAGCGATGTGGCCTGCCCATTGCAATTTCAACTTGCCAATCCTAAGAGCTACATCGGTCACTTTAGTTCTCCTGCGGATCTCCTCATTTCGGATCCTATCTCGCAGGGAAACACCGAGCATTGCTCTCTCCTGCAGTGTTCCTTTCGGTTGCAATTAAATTCTGTGATCGCCTAGCAGGAGCAACTTGTAGGCTGAGTTGCACCAGCTTACTTTAACGCTAACTTTAACTGCTAACTGTCACCGTCCACGCTTTGCCGGGCGGGCTAATGTCAAAATTTGACAGTGACTTTAACTGTGATTAATTTAGCCTTAAACTTACATAAAATACTCTCTGTTGTTCAATATACGTCGTAACTTTCCAATAGTAAACCCAATAAGAGACTGATCGGTGATTTTTTCCCACAGTACTCTGAGTGTGAGACAAACTCAATAGCGGCTGTGAAGTGCACTGCAAACCCCCACGGGGCGTACCACAAACTAATACAAAACCATCGTGTTTCATGACATTAATGTTTCAAGGTTGCAATAATATTGACCATGAACTTATATAGTGTACTTATTCCTACATGGGACCGAGACGTCTACATTTTTATATAGCGTTATCACTGTCGCGCGTTGGTGTCATGCCTAACATGATGTATTTGAGTGATTTAACGTGACGTCATCAAAACTGCTCTGCCTCTGCAACATTACAATATTCTTACTTTTATGTCATTTTTCAATATATGATTGAAGTAATAATGCTATAAGAGGTTGTGGTAGGCCCCCAGCACACTGCGCACACCGCTTCCCTCTGCCCGCGCACTTCTAACTTTTGTTACTGCGCAGTATTTCTCGGCGACTTCACAGCCGCCATCGAGTTTGACTCGCATTCAACCTACCCAATAATATCCGTACAGTATAGTCAATTATTTTAACTCGTATTTGTCGTTTTGCAAAACTTCATAGATTCATGCTCTTATCCAATCACGTGCCAGTCAGTGCTAACAAGAAAAAAAAACTCGTTAACTTCGAGAAATAGAAAATAAAATCAAATGCTATAATTTAAGTTACATAGCTTATTCCAAGTTTATTTAGCTTACACAAAGTTTAAGCAAAGGCTTGGTTGTTAGGCTCGAAGCTTACCTTAAGTTAAAGTTAAGCTTGCTAAAGGTAGATTTCAGAGCAATGCGACTAAAAGATTGTGCGACAAAATTTGTACCTACCCATTGAAAGTATTGGCATTTTAACCAGACTGAAAATAAAAAAAAATTAAATGCCTTTGGCCTTTGTATTGTATTGTATTGTATTATTTATTCATTAACAATTAAAATTGTGTTTGAATGTCAATTAAAATTATATCTAATACTTATATCTACTATTACAAAATTTTAAATTACAAATATTTATCATTGTCATTATTATTATTAAATTATCTCGTGTCACGCTATTACTTAATTACTTTACTCAGACAGTTTTTATATTTTTATGTTCTTAACAACCTATTATTATCACATAGCCTAACAAAGTCTCAAAGATTTTTGGAATCACTGGACTTAACGATAGCTCAGTTGCGAAAGCGTCTAATCCAGTGAGTTAGAAGGCGCTGGTGCAAATCCGGCTGAGGGAAACGACTCAGAAATCTACCTTTTTACAGAAAACCTTTTGGTTAAGTTATGTCGGTAAAGTCGTTATTACCATCACTTGGCTAATGCTTAAGGGCCTTTTGTCTTTCAAGATAATTTGCGTACTTATGTCTAATTGTTCGAATAGAATAGAAACAGGAACTGTCAGATGCATGAGCTAGTGTGTATAAGGGTATGAGGCTTCATAACATTTCATAACTACGTGATTGTGAAGAAAACTTGAGAATTTTTTCTCCCGTAGTATAAATAACCAGCCAAGTGCGAGTCGGACTCGCGCACGAAGGGTTCTGTACCATCAACCTAAAAAAACGAAAAAAAAAAAAACACGTTTGTTGTATGGAACCCCAAAATAAAATACACATATATATATATATATATTTATGTATTTTATTTTGATTTTTAGTATTATTGCCTATAGCGGCAACTGAAATACATCATCTGTGAAAGTTTCTACTGTCTAACTATCAAGGTTCATGAGATACAACCCTGTTGACAGATGGACAGACGAACAGCCTTAGCAGTAGGGTTCGTTTACTCTTGGGTAAGTACGGAACCCTAAAAAAAGGTCCCTGTACTAAAATACACGTGATCAGGGGGACGATCGCATATTACATTAAGCCGCTGCATGCAGGAGGCGAGCAGCCGCTCAAGGTGGCGCTTTATGGGGGAGGCCTATGTTCAACACTGGACGTCTTCACTGATGAATGCCGGAGGTGAGTAGGCGCTCAAAGTGGTGCTGTGGACCATAAGGAAGACGTCCACTGCTGAACATAGGCCTCCCCCAGGAAGCATCACTTTGAACGGTAGCGCGTGCGAATTCCAAATTGACACTCCCAGGTTCAATCCTGCCCGACCCTGCACCAATAATCCACTGCTGAGATACGGACTCTCTCTCAGAAGGAGAGTGCATGCTATAATCCATCACGCTGGCCAAGTGCGGGTTGGTAGTTGACACAGACCATGTCAAAAAATATAAAGGTTTGTGATTATTGACCAACGTGCCACACTTGCTGATATCAAGTGCAACTACCTACTTAAGACGCTGACAGGACCCAATGCGAGCACGTTCATGACAGCAGATGAACTTGAAACTTATTTTGTACCTTTTAGGGTCGCTTTATGCATAGCAAAAATATGGCGATTACGTTGCGTTGCGACTTTTCCATTTTTCGGTACAAATAATTAGTTATAAAAGATATGCTTTGTGTTATGAAAAAAATAAGCTTATAGACGGATGCATTGAAACATAACATAGCACTATGATTTAATTCAATGAGGTGTCTTATTATAATGTAACATTTTAGGACATTTGAATGATTTTTTAGAGGTCACTTCACGATTTTTTTCTATCGAGATAACTTTTTGTAAACTTGTTTTGGTTTCGGCAGATGGAAAGAAGATATGACCAGTATTAACGTGCATTTTTTTCAATCCTGTAAATGATATACGTTTTCTATCACGTTCAAAATATTCGATTTGGGAGCATTCATCGCCTTAACCACTACGAGAGTAACTTACCCCCGTATTCCAAAACATTTCCCCAAAAAACCTTCACTTGACTTCTACTTAACTTTGAGGGAAACTCAAAATACATAGCGACGTACCTTGAGTTGACAGTTGCTTCGCTTCTCTCTTTTGAGAAAAATTGACGCAGAAATGTCAAGTTGATTATTTATTGTCAACTAAAAATACCAAAACACAAAAATGAGGTTAATTCGAGGTTGAGTCGAGTGAAGTAATCTCGAGGTAACGTCTTAGAATATGAGGGTGCTGAGATACGGACTCTCTCTCAGAAGGAGAGTGCATGCTATAATCCATCACTTTGGCCAAGTGCGGGTTGGTAGTTGACACAGATCGTGTCAAAAAATATAAAGGTTTGTGGTTATTGACCAACGTGCCACACTTGCTGATATCAAGTGCAACTACCTACTTAACCACTACGTCCGAGAGTTACTAACCATGTACTATATTATTATATTATTAAGTATTAGTTACCTCACCCCGTCGTCGACGCCCAAGACACGTCTTGAGCGACCCGGAAGATCCTATAGCAGCCGTTGTTTCGGCTGCGCTAGGACCACCGGACCAGTCTAGCCCTTCTGACTCAGGTATCGTTTTCGGCACCGGTATAGGATACCAGCGTAACACAATCAGACACCGACCCCGCCGGCGAGGTCGACGTACCCCCCGTAGGTTAGTTAGAACGGTCGCGACTTTCCATAGGGTCAACTCCTCCAGCGGACGTAGCCTTCTCGATCCTCTTATCCCGGCAACAGCCCAAGCCGAGGCTCGCACCCCAGGGGTGCCCTTGAGCTAGTTGCCCCCCACTTTTGTCGGCTGGGTGCCTTAAGCGCCTGCCCTCCCGCCCGGTGACACTGTAAAGGTCGTTAGAGACCAACAGCATTAGCCCGTTCAAAAAAAAAAAAAGTATTAGTTACTTGAAACAATTTGTTATGTACAATAGCATGTTTACGTAATTGCTTAAATTGTAATTATAGGTACGATTGATTTTAGACCGAGAGACAAAGCGCTTGCAATAAACCTTATCTTATTTAAGTCAATAAAAAAATTATACAAATCTAGTGAAATACTCTATTTAAGCAACAGCGTAAACAAACAATTATATTTTTGTTAAAGTAAAGAAATATATTACTTTCTTCTCATGTAGGTCAGTACACCAAACAAGTGAAATAATCTCCATTTCAAAGATTTAATCAATGCTGCAATTAAACTCCCACTGACCGGTCCCAACGGAAGACCATCGCCGGTCCGTAAGAACTAGCATCATGCTGAATTGGGGCCGATTTGTGACAGATTATTTAAAGTGTATTTTTTTGTGCCTTTTGTTTTGTTTTCTCTGTTGCAAATAAATAATTTTTCTTTCTTTCTTTCTTTGTTTTAAAATTAGCTTTTTTATAAAACCGCATTGAAAATGGTTCTTGCATTTGAAAGTGACACAGAGTATGTTTATTTCGGATTTCTAGTGATCAAAAATGAGCAAATGGAAAAAAGTTGCAGGCGGTTGACTTCGGTGTTTTTAAATACACAATAGGCACTACAAGAAACTTTGTGCAACTCTCGTTTTAGTACCTTTTAATTATTTAAGTGATACTTAGTACTTCTTAATTAGTATTTATTAATAAGAAGCAAATATCATTTTGTTTTAAGTCAAAGCTCGTTTTGAAGGTGCTAGCTCCTAGCCTAATAGCTGACCGTAGCGCGCGAAACCGATCGTCCCATAAAACTGGCTATAAAGGAAACAATCATAGGCATTGATTGATTTATCGATACTTACCGATAACGCGTGGTATCGATTACCGATACGATAGGTGTGGAGAAACTTATGAAGCAACTTGTCCTGCGATTACCAGTTAAACAGTTCAAATACACAGGCTTCAAATACGTTCACTATCATCAGTAGGAAGACGTCCACTGCTGAACGTGCAGAGAGCGCCACTTTGGGTGGCTACTCGCCTTCTGCATCCATCGGCTCCCCACAGTTTTGACCAGGTCGTCGGTCCACCTAGTGGGGCCGGCCTACGCTGCGTCTTCCGGTTCGTGGTCGCCACTCGAGAACCTTTCTTCCCAATCAGTTGTCGTTGTCAGTTTGCGAGCGACGTGGCCTGCGGGAATCGAATACCGGGTTACGAGCCAACAGAAGCTGTTACTTAGTTGGCTATATAATAATATAGTTTATTATCATCGCCGACAAAACAAATTTTTATTTTAAGTAGGTATCAGTTATGCATATTTATAAACCCAGTACATTCGCTAAATGTTAGCCGTTGAATTGGAGTCATAAATGGTTACCATACAATGTTCGTATATAGGGCAATAAATAAATAAATATAATAAATAAATAAATATATGTGGCCATTTTCACACAGCGCCATCTAGCCCCAAACTAAGCATAGCTTGTACTATGGGAACCAGATAACGTATATAATACTTAGATACTTTTTTGTTTGTAAATACATACATAGAATACAATATAACACCCAGACACAGAACAAACATCTATGTTCATCACACAAATGTTTGTCCTGGGTAGGAATCGAACCCACAGCCCTCAGTTCAGAAGGCAGGGTTACTACCAACTGAACTATCGGGCCCGTCGGGGCCGTCTTTGCGCCGTCAGTGCTCTGTGTGAAGAGGTCCCCGAAAATAAATTAAAATGAAGATTTTCGTTGTGAAATCGTTCCACAATCCAGAACACATCAGAAAATCAGAATAATTATGGTAAGCTATTAATTTACATGCTTAGATCGTCTAAAATACCAAAAATAGTAAAAACAAATTACTCAGTCAAAATGTTCACATCTATGTGCATGACGAGGCAAGTAAGCACAGCACATAGCGAATTTGTTGCGTGCGTTTTGAAAAGGCGTTGACCTTATACTTTCTATAGGTACTTATAACTAAGAAGTTATGATAAATTCTTTGAAATAAATTATTTGATTTTATTAATTCTATAACGATTTAATAAAATTGCTATCGATAAATGTATACCTACCGAGTAATAACTTTATTAGTTCTAAGTACTTTTAAGTTCTTCAATTTCATCAAAAAGTTATAGGTACATACTTTTTTCAACAGCTTAGGCCCGATTTTACCAAAGTAGAATAACGTTATTCCAACGTTAACGTTCCGAGAATAACCGAGTTACACGAATATAACTATTAACCAACAATTTTGAAGCTCTTTCCTTGGATCAATCTTGGATACTTTCATTTGTCAATTAGCTGTATCCGAGGATAACTAATTGTTATACTTGGAATAAAACTTATTCTACTTTGGTAAAATCCAGCCTTAATAACTTAGTAACTTAATTACCAAAAAGCAGAATTTGTTTTCTCACGACTCTTGAAAATTCTTGTAAATGCTAATGAAGTTAAAAAATATGACTACAGCTAACTTAATTGCGTCCATAACTTCTAACTTAACTTCAACTTAAAATGCAACGCCCAAAGCTAAGCTATTGAAATCACAAACTACGAGCGGTAGGTAAACCTTTGTTCTGGCTAATAACTGAGCTAAGCACTGTACAGCTAAATAAGTTAAGAAGTTTAGCCGTTGAGTACAGTCCTTTTGTTTGTTTTTAGAGATGGCCTTTAAAAAGTGGACGGATTGACTGATAGATCCGGCTAAATCTTTTATGATCTATTTAAGCCGTTGAGTATACTTAGTGATTTAGTCCTTTTGTTGATTTTTAGAGATGGCCTTTTAGAAGAGGATGGATAGCCGGATGGATCCGACTAAAATAAGGACTAGAAGAAAAATTACTTTATTTTTTGTACTGAAGAGAATTCTGCTGCCCATTTCCGTGGATATTCCTGAATATTCTCTTTGGAACATTAAAATCTGCGATGACCAAGACGTGGTGGTGGAAAAGGGCTAACTCCCTCCTATGATGAGCGTCAAAAATGACGTTTTATAGGGGCCGCCTATGTTCAGCATTGCCTTCCGGCTGATGATAATGTTGATGAACATTTTTGTATAGTGAAACTCATATAGTCATTTGATTATTGTAGGTACATAATTATCTAAGTACTACAACTTCTTTTACTTTTCAAGGTTACTGTACCAATCAGACTGCGATTCACAAGGCTCAATTCATATTTCTCTGAGTTGCAGTCGAATATTGGTTTACTAGTACCTACATTAAAAAAAACCTAAAGAGAAAGGAATTATACAATCCTACATAGCATAACCGCTCAGGCGCTTCAACCACATGTGCGGCCGGCATCGCGCAACGTGGACCGCTCCCCACCACAATTGTGGCTTACAGCTGATTGCGCTACTAGGGATGGCAATCAATTTATAGAGGTGTCACTCGTTATAAATCGACTAAAATTGAAACTAGTTGAACATCACTATCGAATAAAGTAAAAGTCTCTATGGTTCAGGAGAAAAAAAAAAACTAAATTGCATCTCGCGCCGAGCCGGCGCGCGCCGGTGACGGAGTAATTTCCTTTACGTACGGCGGAGCGTCAATTATTATGCGTAGTGTTGTTGTGTGTGTTTTTTATACTGCAACACACGTAAAAATGCATTTGTTTAGATAGCCAAGTAATGCTACTTATCAAAACTAGTTTTGAAATTTTAAAACACTGCTTATTTTATTCGTATAAATCGTAAATATTCAAAACCATACCGCGCTATTTGAAGAGCGCTTTGGGACCTACCTACGCCCGCCGCACCGCGCCTGAGTGGCTAATGAACTTTATCTCATTAGTTACAAAGACCTCTATAATGTTCGTGTAACAGTAACATTATAGTGTGTATGAGTAATAGGCACTGAAAGTAGCCAAATAAAATGGTTAAGCCGGATTCACGTCACATCTCTAATGAAACTTGAATAGCCCTAGGTTTTGTACGTATGTCTGTTGTTATTTAAGTGTGGGATTACCCTTAGTCAAGTTTGTTGAACCAGCTTGTTGAGGATTTAATCGCTAATTAATGTAATTAAAACATGTGTAGATGGGGCCGCAGTGCAGCGTTACAATTTATACATACCAACACATCATTTTAACTATATTTCATAGGAAAAAAGGATGGTAAGCATTTTTATATTAAAGAAAACAGAAACAATAACAAAATTCTAAAAGACGAACTGGAAGACGCAGCGTAGTCTCCACTAGGTGGACCGATGATACATGGATGCAAAGTACTCAATATAATTATGATTAAAAAAAGAAAATCATGAAAACCAACTTACCTACACTAAAACAAGGGTCTAAAATTAAGCTTCATGACGTTTGCAACAATCTGACACTTTCATCCTTAAACAAGTTTATTTAAGCTCAAATATCCAACAAATATTATTCAAAGCACCCTCTAAGGTATTTGACTATTGCTGCAATCAGAATCACCCTAATCGTGGCACAAGTAAATCATTCGACGTCACTCGCATTGCGGTCGGTGAATAGACTCGGTAGCTGCAGACAGCTGTCAAAAACTGAGGCCAATATATCAAGCTGTAGGTAGCCATCGAGTATACAACTTTAGACTTGGTGATTGTCATGTGAGTCAGGAATGCACGTTTCATTATAGCTGATATTAAAGTTAAGCTCACGTACTCAGGATTAGTTTTTGTTTCACTTCATTTCATGAGTATTGCTGCCATCATCAGCCTGAAGACGTCCACTGCTGAACATAGGTCTCCCCTAAAGATCGCCATTTTGAGCGGCTGCTTGCCTCTTGCATCCATCGGCTCCCCACGACCTGGTTCTGACCAGGTCGTCGGTCCACTTAGTGGGGGCCTGGCTTACACTGCGCCTTCCAGTTCATGGTCGCCACTCGAGAACCTTTCTTCCCCATCGGTAGTCAGTTCCACGAGCGATGTGGCCCGCCCACCGCCCACTGCCACTTCAACTTGCTAATTCTGAAAGCTATATCGGTGACTTTAGTTCTCTTGTGGATTTCTTTATTTCAGATCTTATCTCGCAAGGAAACACCTCGGTGTTTCTATGCTCGCATAGTTCTCTTTAGTATTGCAATAGTTTTCAGGATTAAAGGTAATAATTTATTTTTGCATAATTTTTATGATTTTTTTTTTTTTTATTTTGATTTTCGTAATATTGTGTGACATCATAACTGTTGTTCTCAAGAGATGATAGAGTAGCTTTCGTTTTTACATTAATATTAAGTGGCAAAGTGTAAATTTTACACGAGGAAAGATTACACAACGACGTGGTTTTTAGCGTCCTCTATAAAATATCTATGTTGCGAACTTTATCACAAAGATCTTTCCAACTCTTAAAATGAAAATTACTTTGCTTTTGATATACTTACATGAATTAACGCGATTCATATATGAAAGTCTTTCTAAAATGCGAGCCTTAGAGCTTGCGCGAACGAATTCAATAGTGGTGCATTCAAAAATCGCTAGTATTCGGGTTAGGTGGTATTTATCGCAATTTAATACGATATGGGGTATTCCACGTATGCGGTGTCGTCCAAAATGGACGGCATATATGTGGCATACCGGACGCCGCGCCATCGGTCACTGAAATTCAAACTAGCTGAATCGTGTGGAGCCATGGAAACTGCAAAATAAATAAGTGTGGATATTTCACACAACGCCATCTAGCCACAAACATAGCAAAGCTTGTACTATAGGAACCAGATAACGATACTAATACTTAGATAGGGGCTTTTTGTTTGTAACTAAAATATACAAATAACCTACATGACAAACATCTACGTTCATCACACAAATGTTTGTCCCTGGTGGGAATAGAATCCAACACCTACAGTCCAGAATCAGAGCTAACCAACTAAGCTAATGTGTAGTATAAAGCACTCTTTAAAATTTAGTAGCCCTACACTTTTTTACTTCACCAAAGTTGAACAAAATTGGAATTTGTCAAATGCCTTTTGACTGATGCAAAGATGTCGGTATTGTATTCGGTAAGGTGACAATTGCATAAAAATAGCTTAAAGTATTTAAAACTGCTAGACCCGCCCATTGAAACTAGTGGTACCATTATCTATTAATAACCGGCCAAGTGCGAGTCGGACTAGCGCATTTAAGGTTTCGTACCTACCATTTGCCTTTAACAAATTTATTCGTAATAGCATTTTAAAATGATAATAATTAAGACCCTGACAGGACCCAATGCGAGCACGTTTATTACAGCAGACAAACTTAAAACTTATTTTGTACCTTATAGCGTCGCTTTATGAAGCAAAAATATGGCGATTACCTACGTTGCGTTGCACTTCGACTTTTCCATTTTTCGGTACAAATAATTAGTTATAAAAGAAATGCTTATTGTTATAAAAAATAAGCTTATAGACGGTTGCATTGAAACATAGCTTATCACTATGATTTATTTCAATGGGGTGTCTTATTATAATGTAACATTTTAGGACGTTTGAATGATGTTTTAGAGGTCGCTTCACGATTTTTTTCTATTGAGAAAACTTTTCGTAAACGTGTTTCGGTTTCGGCAGACGGAAAGAAGATATGACCAGTATAAACGTGCATTTTTTTCAATCCTGTAAATGGTATACGTTTTGAGATAATCACGTTCAAAATAGTCGATTTGGGAGCATTCAGCGCCTTAATTGATTATGCAAGTTACTTACATCTAATTTTGCTACGTCTTTGTTTCCTGAAAAATATAGGTAATTTGGGAGTTTTCAAGGATAGAGTGTACTGGTTATAGCTTTTAGGCTATCATCTTAGGATAGATATTGACTATT
Organism: Ennomos erosarius; assembly: GCA_963580505.1. Lineage (NCBI taxonomy): Eukaryota > Metazoa > Arthropoda > Insecta > Lepidoptera > Geometridae > Ennomos > Ennomos erosarius. The sequence continues at coordinate 8,145,739 of OY757003.1, read as the reverse complement.
GATAAATATATAGTAGGGAAAATAGGCAGTATTGTATTTTATCCGTTATCTGGTTCCCATAGTACAAACTTTGCGTCATCATCATCATTAACAGCATGAAGACGTCCACTGCTGAACATAGGCCTCCCCCAGGGAGCACCATCTTGAGCAGCTGCTCGCTTCCTGCATCCATCGGCTCCCCGTGGCTTTTACCAGATCGTCGGTTCTCCTAGTGCTTTGCTTAGTTTGAGACTAAATGGCGCTGTGTCGATTTTCCACAAATATTTTTATTGTATTTTTTTTACTTTTGTCACGTCACAATCACAATTATTATGAAAGAATTCCGGCCTTTGACCCCAATATTGATCAATCAAAGGCTCATTTCACACTGGAGCGTGTCAAACGCACAATAGGTGCCGGTTCGACGCCCGATTTTGGAATGGCATTGTTCTTTGCGACAAAGAAATACCTACTGTTTAAGTTAAGTCAACTGATAAATCGTTTAGACATTAAAGGGACATTGAATGAAGGAATAGGGCAGGAAGTTCTGGTTTTAAAGACACAAATAAACTAGTTTTGATCCGTGACTTCGATGGTTTTTAGAGTTCTATACCCAATAGGTGAAGCGAACCTTATTACAAGGCTCCACTGTCCGTCGCGCAACGAGCTATGGAGAGAGCTATGCTAGGTGTTTCCCTGCGAGATAAGATCCGCAATGAGGAGATCCGCAGGAGAACTAAAGTGACCGATATAGCTCTCAGAATTAGCAAGTTGAAATGGCAATGGGCAGGCCACATCGCTCGCAGAACTGACAACCGATGGGGAAAAAGGTTCTCGAGTGGCGACCACGAACCGGAAGACGCAGCGTAGGCCCCCCACTCGGTGGCCCGACGATCTGGTGAAAACCGCGGGAGCCGATGGATGCAGGAGGCGAGTGGCTGCTCAAGGCGCTCTTTGGGGGAGGCCTATGTTCAGCAGTGGACGTCTTTGGGCTGTTAATGATGATGATGATGATGATGATGATGATGATGATGATGATGATGATGATGATGATGACTGTCCGTCTGTCTGTCTGTCTGTCTGTCTATCTGTCTGTCTGTCCATCTGTCTTATGAACCATGATAATTAGAGAGTTACATTTTCACAGATGATGTGTTCCCGTTGCCGCCATTACAACCCGTGATTTTCTTGCTCGTTTTTATAGATAATGGTACGAAACCCTACGTGCGCGAGTCCGAATCGCACTTAGCCGGTTTTTTGTAAAGCTATGCTTCTTTGAAGGTGTCTGCGTAAGAAGAACTATCTATCTCTTCCCGTGGAGCCGAAAGTTCCGGCTAAGAGAATATCTAAAAAGGAGGGCACAGAGGAATCTAGATATTAACCTTGACTGACATTAACTCATATTAAACCAGAGAATATTTTGTTTCGGTAACAGCAGATGTTCCAACCCACCTTGTGCGCAGGTGGATACAAATAAAAATATATTTTATTTCTCGCGTATTGAAATGTCATCTGGTGTCTGGTGTCTTTAAAATAATCGTTGTGACGATTAGGCACAGTTCTTGTTAAGGGGCAGTCACAGTATTTTTGAAATGTTTTTCACCGAACCTAACGCGCAAAAAATTAAACGACTAATTCAATATATAGGTAATCGCTTAATTTCAACCACTTGTCACTAAACTCGGACTAGGCTCTCAGAGCTATGGGGGTAAAAACATAAGTAATATTTGATTTTCAGTTAGGAGAAACATTTAACCCTCTTTTGTCCATACCATCTCGCACGACCCGCTTCTTGCGTTCATTCTTACCACGCACATGCAAGATGTAGAATAATCTTCCCCCAGAAGTATTCCCGCGACGCTTCAATATACAGTCTTTTAAAAAGGGTATCAAAAAAAGCCTTACTGAGCTGGCAACGCATCGTCAACGCTCCTAGTGTTGCAGATGTCCAGCTACGGTTACCGCTTTCTATCAGGCGGGCCGCACGCTTGTTTGTCGCACTTAACATAAAAAAAAAATTAAAATTTAAAGTTCTTGATAAGCTTTAAAGGGTGAAAACCGTTGGCGCTCGAAACGCTAAATTGTAGGTAAGTTCACTCATGCACTCTATTGTCTCTATCATACGTGTGGAGAGCAGAGCGACGGCAATAACATTTTTAAATGTCAGGACGGTCCTTTTAAGCTATGAAAAACAGACTCACGAGGCCTACAGCGGACAGACTACTAGTTAATTACTGTGGGCAATTTTTTTACCACTTGTAAAGTTGCGGTTGCAAGTGCAGCAGCCCCCTATTAGGGCAGCACGCGTCGCCCACCTGTCAAGAGGCGCGTGCCAGAGCCTGCATCTTAACTATACTCGGGTGGTACAAAGGTTGAGAGACAGCGGGTTTTGTTCGTGCAAAGGCTTATAAGTATTTAAATTTTCTTTTCCTTTTTTTAATCAATGAATAGGCTACCACAATCTCACCTAATGGAAGCGACGATGTGCTCTAAGGTTAGCACGCTGGTCTAGTAAATACCTATTTTTATTATTTTATGTTCAGCAGCGGAGTCTTCAGGTTGATAATGAAAAAATAAAATGGAAATGGGCCTAATTTCGCACCCGCTAAATACGAGTACTTTCATGTAACTAACATAATAAAGAAATGAAAAGGAAAGAAATAAAGTGGCATCTTTGGATTATTGAAAACTCTATCAGGATCAAGACAGGAACCGTAAATTAAAACAAAACGCAGTGTTATTCGATAGTGTAGCTAATAAGGATCGAACCCCGGGAAGTAATGAACCAAAATTTTGCTTTTTGAATCTTGTCATCATGATCATTATTAGTATTTTATTTTTTAGTTTTTAACGTTCAATTTTGTGCCTTGCACCACACCCTATTGCGACTATGCACAACTGCACACCATGTATACCGCAAAAACGTAATTAGTTCTCGCAGCATCACCTGCCGCCATCCTAGGCTTACACCGGTACCTAGACAGCCTAGAACGATGATACGTTTTTACCAGAATCCAGATGAACATTGAACAACTTATTTTTTTACAAGAACTAGCTTGGTAGCTGACTTCTTCAACACTAAAATGTCTTAACCTCATCGTCAACCTAAAGCGGCTGCTTGCCCCTTGCAGCCAAAGACTTCTTGCTGTTTCGATCATCGGTTTTTTTTACTATACTGATACTGTTTTTTTACCTGAAGATGTCCACTGCTGAACATAGGCCTCTAACACAGAGCGCCACTGTGAGCGGCTGCTCGCCTCCTGCATCCACCGGCGCCCCATGGTTTCAAGCAGATCGCTGGTTCAATGAGAACCCAGCCTACGCTGCGTCTTCAATTCATGGCTGCTACTAGAGAACTTTTCTTCCCTATCGGTTGTCAGTTAACGATGTGGCCTGCGCATTGTCATTTTAACTTGCTAATTCTATGCGCTAAATCGGTCTCTTTAGACCAGTAGGAACCGATATTACCATTATCGGAACAGCTACATAAGCTTTCTCTATATGTTCAGATGACAAAGACCAACCATTTCCAAGACAGGGCCCTAAAAGGTAGCAATATACCAAGTGTCATGGTCCAACGCTCTGGCAACTTAATTAAACGCAGATACAAACAATAGGGAGATACGGCGCTGGTATTACATTTGCCTTCAAACTTATGACTTCGCTTGACACCTTATTATTTTAGTCTGGGGTTGATTAACGTAGTCGTAACAAATACGTAATATTAGTAGTTATACGTTATGTTTGTTAATATTTATTTATTTATTTAAATAATACCCAACAATCACATATATCCTGGACCCTAACTAGGATTCCGTCCATGTCCTCAATTTCCATAATTACAGAAATAAGTATGGTCAGTCATCGATTGATGGTCAAGTAGAAATTTCAATCACTATTTGATCAGTTTGCGAATGAAATGTACTATTTTTATTTTTATATTTTTTTTTATTATTATCATTATTTGAAATCTCGTCTTCTAGAACCTTGAAACAAAATAAATAAACACATAGATCCTGGGCCCTAATTAAGATTCCCTGTATATACCAGGACCCAAGAACTCCAAGGACCATGCTCCCACAACACCCAGACACAGAACAAGTATTTGCGCTTTTTCCTGTGCTTATATACTTGTTCTGTCGCGGGATTCGAACCCGCCGCCTGCGGCCTATGAACCGATTGCTTAACCCCCACACCACGGAGGCTGTCAAAAAATAGTTACATACACATACACACAGATACATATTATGGTCTAGGATCTACGTATATGATCGTTGTGCGTTATTATTTTTCAATAGGCATGACGACTAAATTTTTTTTGCAAAGTTAATAATATTCTTCAAAAGATAAACATTTGTGAAAACAAAAATAAAATATCTCAAAAAATATCTAAGCTACAATCATTTTAAAAACCGGAACAGAAAGAGATAGCTCAAATGGCCAGTGACGTCAGAGCAAAGTCGTTCATATTACCTCATTACTAAGCTGTGGTAGCTTTACATACAGTCTCTTTGGCATGTGACGTCACAAGTGGATTTTTCATAGTAACTGCTGAGGCGCTCTGTTTCGCGAGAAAGGGACAGGAGATGCCCCCTACAGAAACTTTAAAAGCTTATTACTCTGTGATTTATTTACCGATTTTACTTATTTTTTCAATTATTGCATTCATTGTTAATATTGTTTATGAAATTAATATTTACTTGTTCATTTTTAATAGTAGTCATCATGCCTATTCTTAAAAGTGAGGTAGGTACAAAAAAGATGAAATCGTGGAGCAGAGGTATAATATACCTTCAAATATTCAAGAATTTCAAGCATTCTATGCCAACACAGAGATTATGGCAAAACTATTCGAAATTCAATGTTATGTTACGAAAACGTTGTTTAATATTTCCGGCTACGTTGTGCTATGGCATATTTCTCTAAAGAACCAGCTGTTGTTTTTTTAATAGGTTTGACTCCATGCGTGTTTACTATTTAGCCAATGCAAAGATTTTTATAATAATTTTTGAAAAATACTCAAGTGTACAACACCGATTTAAAGTAAAGTCTTAGTCTAATCTAGTCCCACCCAAGACAAAGAAACCGTTCGACCAATGAAAGATTATAATTGCATTTTCATTGGTCTATTTGTTTATAGATTCTACAGCTCATGCCACAGCTCATCGTACTGGTAAAATACTGAACTGAGAAAAAGAGGTAGACTTTCTGCGTTGTAGTCTTTCTGAGTTTTAGGTCAATTTGTGGGCTTTTTAGATCTGATCATAAAAGAAAATTTCCACGTTCCCGCCAAAAATGTGTCTCCAGCTATCTTCGTTGCTTATTGTTCCAATGTCAAGAGGAAAAAAGGAGGATTCTTCGTAAACAAAAGGCGGTAAAATTCTAATTAATTCGACGTTCCGGAAAGATGGGAGATAAAAGGTTCGTCTAAAAATGGCGCTGATTTGACTTTTTGGATTAGGGGTATTTTTGAGCCGAGTGGGACACTTGTCTTGGTTATTTTGCAAGTACATAGGTAAAAAAATCTATTTAGCAGTTACTATTCTAAATATTTATTTATTGGGCTTTGAGCGCCACATTGAGCGGCTGCTTGCCTCTTGCATCCAACGGTTTCTTGCTGTTTCGATCATCGGTTTTTGTAAATTTGGTTAAGTAGGTCGTTGGTTCAGATCCGGCTCGAAGGACCAAAACATAAGCCACAGAAGCTTATTATTAACTTAGATTCATGAAAACGAAGGGAAATAAGGAAATCGCTGTTACTCTGGTGGCAGATCTATAATAACTGAAAAGACGTATCAAAAAACAAAACAATAAGAAAAACATTTAAAAATAGTAAAAAAACAAACTTCTATAAAAAAGGAGGTGCGTTCAGCACGTACCTCTTATAAAAAACACAAAATACACAAAGACAAAACACAAAATGAATCACACTCATGGGTTATTATATTCCACTGATATTAGAATTTTTTAAAAATAAGTTTAAGTGATTCATGATTAACCAAAGTTTTTATAAAAACTGTGGTAAAATATAAAAAAAGTCTTTAAACGTTATAAAGCTGGTATTAAAAGTTGATATTTATCCATAGATTTATATATCAGGATATGCCCGAACGCACACTTTATTTGGTCAAAATGGCGTGGGAAAAGTCAGCGCCATCTATTAGATTTCGCGTGAACTACGACAAGTTGAGAAAATTAGGTGCCTATCGCTGCCATTATGTCCGTCAATGTTTAAGTTTACAATTTTTTTTTTTTATTATTCAGCCATGGTCATCTCACTGCAGGGCAAAGGCCTCCCTACCCTCCTTCCACTCCTCCCTGTCAGAACTCAGAAGCTTTATGTGGCCAATCCTTCCAGTAAGAGTCCAGCTCGTCCCGCCATTTCCGCCTGGGCCTGCCGCGACGTCGTTTAACATTGCGTGGACTCCACTCAGTGCTGAGTTTAGCCCACAGTTCGTCCGCATGCGGCAGACGTTTACAATGATTATTCCAAATATAAATTCGATTATTTTGTTACAAAACAGAGTGTAATATTGAATTACTTGAGGTAAGAAACTTGGTCTCTCTTTTTACTGCACTTTCGAGTATAGATTGTGCAACCCTTCACAATACAACTTGGCATATTTTGTTTGTGACATTCGACCGATGCCTTCTAACTTCCATCACAGACTGAGCGCTAGTGGATGCCAATCTGTGAAATTGGCTCCCACTTTGAAGCGACGTTTTAACCTGTCATTAGGCCTGTCCTTAATGTATATGTCTATGTATTTATCTTCGAAAAGTTTAAGAATAAGTACTGAAGATTTCTTTTGTAAACTAGATTGTCGTGGGAAATCGGCGTACCAGGAAGCATTATTCATTAGAATAAACGTCACATTGAACCCTTATTACAGATGGGTTTATCATAATCACCAATCTTGGCAGGCGGCTTGGTGATCGCAGAAAATTATGACGTATTCCCTGGATATTCCTTTAGTTGGCACTTTCGGTACCCAAGAGAAGAGATGCGGTGGTCACTGGTCCTACTCTTACACGGCGCAACGACCACATACATAGATCCTGGACCCTAACTAGGATTCCCTGTATCTAGGTACCTAACAACTACGAGGACCATGCTCCCACAACACCCAGACACAGAACAAGTACTTATTTGTGTTTTTTTTTTAATTTGCATAAAATACTTGACCTGTCGCGGGAATCGAACCCACCACTACCGGGTTATGACTCGACCTGCTCAACCACCACACCACAGAGGCTTTCATATCATCATCATCATTAACAGCCCGTAGACGTCCACTGCTGAACATAGCCTCCTTCAACACTTTGAGCGGCTGCTCACCTCCTGCATCTATCGGCTCCCCGCGGTTTTCACCAGGTCGTCGGTCCTCCTAATGGGGGGTCTGCCTACGCTGCACCTTCCGGTTCCGGCTGTCATATGTTATCATTAAATTATTAAGTACATAAACCATTGTAATGAAATGACACAGTGCAACAATGCAGGGTTTACAATCGCTTAATTACCGTCCCCAAGGAGGATCTAATTAATTCAGCTTCTTTTGTAAGCTCGGAGTCGTGCTGGCTAGCTGCGCTGATTTCGGGAAATAATTGTTTGAATATTTTTTATTCTTTGCCCTACTGCAAAAGTGTTTTTATGGGAATGAATGAGAAGAGCTAGTCGTTCCGCCGATGTCAAGCGACACGGCTGCCCATAGGCAGTTGTAGTGTCACTCGGAGTTTTAAAATAAAAGTTCAAAGTGACACTGCACTGCGCACGTCATCCTGAGACATCACACAGTCTAGTGATCAGATAACTAGACTGCTAAATCAGGTCATAAAGTCGCATTTTCCCGGTAATTAGTAATGTGAATTCTTTTGCTATTTTCTTCTTCATAGAGCAACTTTTATTCTCTTCTTAAAACATTTTTTTTTGTTTTGTTAATTTTAAAATATCATTTGCTCTTCGTGGTTTCAAAGTCAAAAATTATTGTATGTACAACTTTTATTCTCTTCTTAAAACATTTTTTTTTGTTTTGTTAATTTTAAAATACCATTTGCTCTTCGTGGTTTCAAAGTCAAAAATTATTGTATGTATTAATCCAACGTATAATCCATTTGCATTCTAAAACTCATCCAAATCCGTCCAGCTACTGTGGCGTGTTTTAGGGTTTTTTGTAACAAACATTCACACACACAAATTTTTTTGCATCAATGATATTAGTAGGATCTGTGGTATAAAAGTAAAGTTGAGTATTTGAGTATTTAAACAAATAAATACCAAAACATAATTATACCCTATTTCCCCACTAGTGGCGCAGAAAATACCCCAACCTGTAATTAGCATTGCTAATTAGGATACGTCGGCTAATGAGCGTGCCTCATTGACTATCATTAATGGATCGATTACTGAGCGTATGCATGCTAATATGTTGAGTGGGGGTTGTGGGACAAGTCACAAGAGATGTCTTTTCCTCCCGTGTTACACATCGGTCACTTACTACAAAGTGACCGATGTCTCTCTTAGGTTTAGCAAGTTGAAATTGCAATGGGCAGGCCACTAGGTTTGGACAAACTCGTTCACTTTAATGATCTCGTTCTTCTAACTCGTTCAGTAACTCCTTTCGTTCTGTGAATCCGAACGAACGAGACGATGTGCGAGTCTCTGCTACTCGTTCGGATTCACTGAACTGCTGAACTGCGGAACGATTTTGTTGCAAGGAGTTAGAAGTTCCCGTAACTCCTTTCGTTCAGTAACTCCGTCAAATCCGTCAAAGTTCCGATAAATCGAAATCACTCCTTGGCCTGGGAGTTACTTGCGGGCGGACGCAACTCCCAGTCCCGGCGCTCGCTCGAGTTCACCGAGTTGGAACTGGGAACGAGTTCCTTTCGTTCACCACAACGGAGCAGTTCCTAGGAACGACTCGTTCCGGAGTAACACAAGTCTACAGGCCACATCTCTTGTAGAACTGACAACCGATGGAGAAGAAAGGTTTTCGAGTGGCGACCACGAAACGGAAGACGCAGCATAAGCCGGCCCCTCAAGGTGGATCGACAATCTGGTGGAAACTGCGAAGAGCTGATAGATGCAGGAGGCGATCTGACGCTCCAAGTGGCACTCCCTGGCTGAGGTATATGTTCAGCAGTGGTGTTCATAGGGCTCCCTCACAGAGCGCCGCTTTTCAGTGGTTTCCCGCGTTGTGACTACTGACCAGACCAGACAGAGCTAGGCCAGCATGCACACCGCGAGAAAACTTGTGGTCGCTGTTAGAGTGAGACGCACTTAGGCGCTATCATAGTCTTGTCACGGTGTCTCGTGAGAAAAATTGTCGAGAAAATTTTGCAGTGGTGCGCTTGCTAGGCGGGCAGGTCGTTGGTCCACCTAAACGGGGGCTTACGCTGGGTTTTCGGGTTTGTGGTCGCCACTCGAAAATCCTTCTACCCCCATCGGTTGTCAGTTTTACGAGCGATGTGGCCTGCACATTGACATTTCAACTTGCTAATTCTAAGAACTATATTTGGTCACCTCAGTTGCTCTGCGGATTTCCTCTTTTTGGATCTTATCTATAAGGGAAATACCGAGCATAGCTCTCTCAATTGTTTGTTTCGCGACTTTGATCATACTAATGAAGCCAACAAACGTCTCAGTGCCAGTTTAAGTCATCACTGTTACGCACTGATGAAAACCTTTATTTTCAGGCTCTGTGGTATTTTGGAAGAAAAGATAGGTCAAAACTTCCCAAACGCTGTCCAGCTGAATAGAGATGTAACCATTTTTAAAGCAAATAGAGATCTCATTCATTCAACCAAACGTTCATTCATTCACACAAAACGTACATTCATTCACTCTTTCTAAAACTGCTAATGCTTATATCTTGCACCATGTCCTATAATCTTCTATTACATGGAAGCTTTGCATCCCGCGATAATTTGAAGCTATTTCGTACATCACAGACTATATTATCGATACCCGTTTGATAATCTTCTAACGCTCTGTTTTGATGGAAATCGGTTTAGCCTGTTGGTGACTAAGTAGTCTGTCTAATGTGTGCCAATGATGATGTATGAAACGTGGTCTCTTACTGTTGGCCTCATTAGTAAGCTCAAAGTCGCGCAATGAGGAGATCCGACGGAGAACTAAAGTGACCGATATAGCTCTTAAAATTAGCAAGTTGAAATGGCAAAGGGCAGGCCGCATCGCACGTAAAACTGACAAACCGATAAAAAAAAATCGAATAAATTATTAACATGAATTTACAAATAAAATCGTCATACGTAAGCCGCACCTAGCGCCCATAGCTTTCAGTATTCAAAGAAATTCAAAACGGCGAATAAAAAAGAAAGAAACATTCGAATTTCAAACAATTAAAAACTCATTTCGAATGGAAAAGCGAGCGATTGCGCGCGAATACGTTACGGATTTAAATGTTATTGTTACATGAAAATAGGCATTCGGTTTTCAAAATTTGTACGGACATTTATGTTGAATAATGTGGTTTTAGAATTTCCTTTTATTTGGATATAATTTGGATTTGGTCTTGAACGAAGTGTACATGCAAATAATATTTTCAACAGCTTGAAGACGTTCACTGCTATACATATGCCTCTCCACAGAGCACCACTTTGAGCTGCTGCTTGCCTCCTGCATCCATTGGCTCCCCGTGGTCGTTGTAATTGGGGGCCTATGCTCCATTTTCCGGTTCGTGGTCGCCACTCGAGAACCTTTCTTCTCCTATCAGCTCTACGAGTGAGACCAAAATGAAATAGGAATACTTTTAAATTTTGAGAAGTGAACTAAATATTTTTATACTAATTGCATGAATTAACAGATTAATAAATACAGATGGATGCATTTTCAAATACCGTCTGGAAGAAAAAAAAAATCTTTTACCTAATTAAACTGTTGATTACGCTAAGCAACCTACCTTCGGATATAAATTATAAATCTTTATACAACATGTTTAATAATTTAAATTATTATTGAGCTTCTACCACATAACCCGTTTGAAATTTCAAACAATTTAACCTAAAATGCCTAGATAATTTCCGTCAATGAATAAGCGTACAGAAGCGACACTTGATTGGACTCAACGTTGGCATTCAAAGAACTTTTAATTAAAAAGAGATGCGACATGTGAGCGCTCTGTAATTTTCAATTACGAGTAATTCTGACATTTAGGGGATAGTAAAGTTAGGGAGGCGTTTAAATTTAGAATGCTTCAGTGGTTAGGTATCTAAAAATAATGTTGTTAGATTGGTACCTCGTGTTTTAGAGGTAGCATTGGTAGTGCTCGTAGCGAAACTAGAATAGTTGTTTTTAACCGATCGGTAAGGTTAAGCAATGTTCGTTGCGGTCATGATTATGATGGGTGACCGCTAAATAAAAAGTCATATTTATTTTAGTGACTTATCTCGAAAATAAACTTTAAAATCCTCTTTATGTTTTACAAATTAGTGTCTATCATAATTTAAGGTGGCAAAGAAGTAATTTAATGGACTTACGGACGTAGATTTCTTGATACTGTTCTTAAAACGACTAGCTATAGTTTCTTCCAGTTAGATGACTGGCTGGGTACCTTCTGTGGTAATTCCATAAAAGTAGGCAAAAACCAATATGGATAACCCATTTAAAAAATCGTGATTTACGCATGTACTTGAGAAATATGGGTGATAAATATAGGTAGGTTTAGTTAGGTAGCATACTAGAAACGTATCACTATACTACTACAGGAAGAACTAAAGCCACAGCAAATTGAAATGGCATTTTGGGCAAGTTATATTGTTCGCAGGACTACCGATGGGGGAAAAGTTCTCGTGTTGTGACCACGAACCTAAAGACTCAGTAGTGTATCGCGCTAGATAGACTGGCAACCTGGTCAGGGCTGGGGGGAGCCGTTGGATGTAAGAAGCCAGCAGCTAATCAAAGTGACGCTCCATAGGGAGGCCTATACCAGCAGTGGACGTCTTCAGGCTGATGATGACAATACATGCCTTTAGAACAAACAGTTATGATAATAAATAAAGGTATCACATATTCAGTCCCTGTAATAGTCAAAGACACTAGCAACAGCTCAAATACATCTAACGATAATACCACACTGACAAACTGAGCACAGAAGGATTACACCCCCGTCCGTTTGTCTGTACCTCGGTACACAGCACACCCCCGTTTGTCTGTATGTTGGTAGTCCTTAAACTAGCCTTAGTCTGCGCCGGAATTTCCGTTTTGTTTGAGGGAGCGATGCTGGCAAAGAGTGTGAAAGTAAATAGGATAGAAGGGACAGTTTTGTCAGGAACATTTTATGCCTATTTTTGGGAGAAAGTGGCTTATTGATATTCTATGCAATATTATTACCGTACCATACTCATAAGCTCATAAGGTCTTTGGGGGGGGGCTATGTTCAGCAGTGGCCATCTTCAGGCTGATGATGATGATGATGACTCATAAGCTTTATTGAAAATTAAAGTGGCGCCCCAAAAGTATACCCACAGAACTTTATTTAACTGTACCTACATAATTTCGTAATTAAAAAGTACTTATTTAAAAGCTGTTTTAAGTTAAAAGGCAATCACTTTAAAAATATATACAATGTTGTGTACTGTACTGTTTTTTACTCGCAAGTGTGATGAAAAACGTCGTTGGAAACACCTGTGTATTAATCATTATACTCTCGGCTCCCTTATCGCTTGAGTACGATGATCAACTGAACACTAAACTACAATTAAACTTGTATCATAATGTGCCATTACGTAGGTATAATAATTTACTTCAAAACTCAATACTTCTGCAGAAATAATCTTTGCCAACTAAAATGTACACAGAAGATCTATGTGCGTACAATAATTTGCACTATACTGTGGTGAGCTAAGCTATGATATTTGACGTGAGAGAGCCTGTAGCTTCAATGCCCTTGCATTTACAGCCGTTTGAGGGGCAGAAAGGGTGGAGGGGTAAGTTTAATAGGGCTCCACTTTACATGGATAGTGGGAGGTTAATAGTTTGAAAGTGGCAGGTTATTTTCGTCTATTCGAGGGAGATACTACCTTTACGGTACAGGAAAAGAAATTGAACGTTTTGGAGCTTTCTCGGGTTTTAGTGTTCTGTAGTACTCTAAAAGAAACTCTTGTCCTAATCATGTCCGTCTTAGGGTCGGTTTTTTGAGCCGTAGTCAAGGTAACCAACGGTTATAAACTCTATCAAAGTTTTACCATTGGTTGGACTTTGTTAATTTTTTTAACCATTGGTTATCTTAACTAAGGATCAAACAACCCACCCTTAATCCTTTAGTTACAGCATTACAGTCAGACGCTGCCTTAATTTACACTTTCCCACTGCTGGGATGCGGTCCTTCGCTCAGAATATGAGAAGCCATAATTCACCACGTTGGTCAAGTGCGGGATGGTGGATGATACAGTCATGTTCTAAAATTTATGATAAGGGCCTATGTGTGGTGGTTGAGCAAGTCGCCTTATAGCCCGGAGGCGGCGGGTTCAATTCCCGCGACCGAATAAGTGTTTTTTTTTTAATCGTGAGTGTTAGCCGGGACTTGATCGCTACTATTTCTTTCTTTTTTTTCTATTATTTAAAAGAAAGTGGCAATATGTGTTTTATATCTGGGTGTTCTGGGAACATAGTCCTCGTAGTTCCTGGGTCCCTAGGGTACAGGGAATCCCAGTTAGGGTCCAGGATCTATGTATGTGATTATTGGGCGTTGTATTATTATTAAGGTTTTCCTATCTTCATACAAAATTATATTTATAATTATAACATTAACTTTCCGGTAATTGTTTTAGTACGAACTGGTTGACCTATCCAATAGCAGAACCGACAGGTGATCATAATTGATGAGAAAGATGTCCAATCACCTGTCAATGTGCTAAAATACCGAATCATATTTTACAGATGCTGTTTATTGTTATCATGGATGAAATAAAAAAAAAGAAGGATTGAGTTTTGATTGACATCGAAATGAAGCCCAAAATGGCGGACATATTACATATATGTGTCAGATGAAAGTAGGGCGACCGGCTGCATATGATGTGAGTGTGTGCGTGTTCCGCTCGTACGTACGAAGCGTTCCGGCTTCCTAAGGGTGCTTCAGTTTCGGATCAGACGGGATTCCCTCCTTCTTTTTTAATAGCTCCATTATTGTTATATTAATTTAATTTATTTACCCAATCGGCAAAGGCATCTCGAACCTTCTAAAAAAATCAAATTAATTATTATTGTCTATAATACTAACATCAAAAAAAGGATAGGTTTTTTTACCTGTTTGTTTGTTTGTTTGCTTGTTTGTTTGTTTGTACCAGCCCTGAAATTATTGGGCCGATTTCAACTATTATTTTACGTAAAAAAGTTAAATTATCACGAAGTAACATTGGCCGCGGGGAGCCAATGAATGCAGGAGGTGAGCAGCTGCTCAAAGTGGCGCTCTCTGGGCGAGGCGTATGTTCAACAGTCAAGTGGACGTCTACAGGCTGTTGATGGTAATGAACATTGGCTGTAACTTGTATTCAAAAAATTGTAGCTCATGCGTTTTAGGGAATTTATTTGATGTTACCTAATTTTAGATAAGATTTAGCTTTACCTACTGACTATAGTTCCCCGTATCTAAATTTAGTTGCTAAGTCGGCTTATCAAAGGAATGCCTGCCTTTTGTCGGTAGTACCTGAGCTCTTTGAGAACAAATTCTGGTGCTCAGTATACATTTTCTCCTACAATTTATAATAACGTTAATAACGTTTGTAGCTATAGGTACATCAGAATGCTTATTTTTATTGCATCAACTTCATTTTGCTTTTTAATTCGGACTCTGTTAATGGTATTAGATAACTTGAGTTCTAAAGCCTAGATTACTGAATTAATGTTACTTCGTAATCCAAAAGTAGGCAACGTACTTATTTAGCTACTTAAACAAAATGACAATGGGTTGCAGCGTTCTCCTTGGTCTCCACCATCATAATCCACTGCGATCACCAAGCCGCCTGTCAAGCGTGGTGATTATGGCAACCCCTCCCCCCCTAATGACAAGCACAAACAATAACGGCCCCCAGTCCCCGCGCGGCTCTGCTATCCCGTGGCTACCTGGTGAAAGCCGCGGGGAGCCGATGGATGCTGGAGGCGAGCAGCCGCTCTAAGTGGCGCTCCCGGGGGGAGGCCTATGTTCAGCAGTGGACGTCTTTAGGCTGTTAATGATGATGATAATGAATTATAGGTACTTTGGATTCCGCCAAATTGTGTGGTTACTTTGAGATAGGTAAATTCGTTTCCGGGTTTTGAACGGGAACGCGGAAAAGTTCACGTCGTTGCATTATATTATTTCTCAAAACTTATGCTTTTTAAGTGTTAATGTTTAAAATTGGTGGCGTTTTACGCATTAAGTGCTGTATTACGAGCATGAGTGTGGGCAAGTGATATGATGTAAAGAAAGAAAGAAAGAAAGAAAAAGAAAAAACACTTATTCCAAATACACACACACACAATATCCTAAAAAACTAAAATAAATTATGTAAGTAAATTTACTTATGTAATATATAATAAAAAAGATATATAAAATATATTGTATGTGGTCAGGAATAGGCCCCGACTCAGCATACAACTGAGGCTGATGACTACAGCCTCAGTCACTGGTTTTCAGTCGGGTTTGTAGTGGAACATGGTTTCGTGTTGATTCCAAAATTCCATAGAAGCTTCTAGAAAAGTGGCCACCACTTTTCTAGGGCATGACTGGACTATGACTATACCTGACTTATACTGGTTTATGACTATGACTTACACTTGAATTTACGTGAAATATTCTAAAACACGAGAAAAATCACAATACTTGACACTGGCTAAGTACACTATTTGTGGAGCCAGAACATAAGAAAAAAACGATCAAGATATAATAATAACGTATTTGCCTTCACTTATAGATAGTTATAGACGATAATTCACGTTCTGCGCATAGCTGCGGCCTTAAACTTGGTTTCCACGAACGCACTCAAAATGTTTCTGGTGAAATCTGTATGATGTAAATCTAGATCAAAACCAACATTTAAATACGTTTACACAGAAATTAGTTCTATTGAACTCATTTTGTGATACGAACAATGAAATTGTCCCTTAAAAACCGCTTGGATCAACGTTAAGTCACTGACTCAAAAAGTAAAAATCGCAAATTATAACTGAATATTAAGTTTAAGACCGACAATACGAAGTTTAATTAAAATAGAACGATCCAAAAACAGCGCAAAATAAATACAGGAGGCGAAGTAACGTCGGATTGTTATATGTCACAGTAAATTTTGTGGAGGAGACTTACATGGGATAGCTCTCTCCTTAGGAGTTAGCTGTGGCGACGGGTAGGGACTGTGGCGAGCTTTTTAATAATTTAATTTAGGTACTAATATAATTTAGTTCCTATCCTATGTACCAGGTCTTATAGTAAGGAAAACAAGTGCTCCATCCTTTAATAATCATCGTCATCATCAAAAGCTCGAAGACGTTCACTGTTGAACACATGCCACCCCTTGAAGGCGCCAACTTGAGCAGCTACTCGCCTCGCACATTCATCGACTCCCCGCAGTTTTCACCAGATTGTTGATCCACCTAGTGGGGGACCTACCCTTCATCTTCCGGTTCGTGGTCGCCACTCGAGAACCTTTCGTCCCCATCGGTTGTTAGTTTTACGAGCGATGTGGTCTGCCCATTGCCATTTCATCTTCTTTCATCAGTCTCTTTGACAGCCCCCGTGGTGTGGTGGTTGAGCAGGTCAGCTCATAACCGGCTATGGCGATGCCCAGTTCGATTACAAGAGAAGCATTTGTACACAGAATAAATAAAGCTCAAATACTTTTTCTGTGTCTGGGTGCTGTGGGAGCATGGGCCTTGTAGATTTTGAGTCTCTAGATACAGGGAATCCTAGTCAGGGTCCAGGATATAGTATCTAATCGTTGGGCGTATATATCTGATCGATGGGCGTTTTATTTATGAGCGTTATCTAGCTAATTCCACAGATATTACAATTCTAAGAGCTATATCGGAATGCATGTTTGACATATTTTCCTCCCGTATTGTTTCTAGTCTTTGTACTCCAGATAAAATAATAGTAATACCATTGCCAACTGAGAATCCGAAGCCACGCCAAGTACCGTCTGACGTAATTAATTCCAAATTTCCACGAATTTACCCCGAAGGTTAATTAAAACCGTTTTAAATGAAACTTTTCTGCAATATTAGTACTATTAGGTATCAGTTCTGTGATAATTAGTGTAAGCTAATAAAATCTTTCTCAAATACTTAAAGAAAAAAAAAATAAAAAAATGTATACATAGATGTTTTTTAGGTGTAATTTAATTCATTAGTATAAATTGAGCCCATGTAAGTACATTATTTATAGATGAATAATAAAGAGTAAAGAGTGTAAATGAAAATATTTTTATTGAAAATTATGAAGATAGCCGCGGCGCGGGCGCCTAACGCAGTTGGCACGGATGATTTTGATACATTTAAACGTTTTTATACTTTTTTTTTTTTTTTTTTTTTTAAATCTGCTTTACCACAGACACCTGGGTCCGTGCTCTTTGTTAATTTATCATCTATTGTTATTTATTTTTCTATTTTATTGAACAAATATCATACACGAGAGGACAATTAAATACTTAACCTATTTTTTTTTTTTTTTCATGTTTTTTTTTTTTCCAATTCAAATTTTCCAATTTGTGCATACACCGCGAGCAGACCAGCTCCCGCAAGCAGCGCCCGTTCACGAGCTTGACGCATGCGCCAGCCATCGCCCTCCTCAACCATTTTTGAGGGAAGAGGACGACCCGACGCACGACGCCGCCGCAAGAAGAAGCTTTTTAGTGAGCGTGAGTGCTCCCGGTGTACACACAATAATCATTAACATTCTACTACTATTTTGTTCATACGAGCGGGATAATTGGCAGGCTCTTTTGAGTCCGTCAATGATCCCGCCCGTACATGTCTTTGTTAATTCGCCTTCTCCTTCTGAACCAGGACTTCTGTTACCGCCACGTTCCGATCTTTGATGGCCATCTGCAAGTTGTACTCGCGGATGGCCCTCGGTGATGCAGCCATTGCACGCTGCACGAAGCGGCTTATGGCGTCTTCCTCATCGTCGGCGTAGTAAACGAAAGTCCCGGTGTGCCGCGAGACTGCAACCACCGCGTGCGGAACGCTCTCGTGCAGTCTCATCTTGCCCTTAGTCTTGATGACGATGACCGACTCGTATGTCAGTCCCTGTGCTTCATGGATGGTGAGGATGCGCGACCCCGTGCCTCCGCCATAACCCTTGTTGGATAGGGTCTCCTTTTCTTCCTGAGTGTGTACTAGGAATAGGGTGTTGGGGAGGGTGCTGGATATTTGCGCACCTGTGTACCTTCTCTGCTCCAGGGACTTGACACGTGGGACCGAGGAATATATACCTGAGTATATTTCTCTCAGCGCGTAAGCGACATCCATGGGATTCCTATGTGTGCATAACAACTCCTGGTTGATGGTGGCCACCAGGTTTGGGCGATTGTATCTTAGCTCGAAGAGGTTCTCTCTGTCGATATAAGGTAACTGGTTGACGTCTCCGATAAGGACTACCTCGCGAGCACCAGCCAGCCGTGCAGCCATTACAATGGCCCCAAAGTGGTTCATAAGAGCTTCGTCTACCATAAGGCGAACGTTGCTCTGACCCTTTCGGATGCCATTTACGAGTACAGAAGCCATGGTGCGCACTTTGGTTTTCACCAAGTCACCTATGCGGTGCGCTAGCTTCTCCCTCAAGTCTTTGGCTGCTTCAGTTGTTGTGGTGATGATCACGTCTTTGTCCACGTCGAAGTGTCTGACCACCCATGTTGTCTTCCCACACCCAGGAACCCCGTTGACCCATCGAATCTTAGGTACCTCCCAATTTTCCCAAGACTTTGCATCGACTCCAGGGCTCCTGTCAATAGTTTTAGCCATTTCTAGGATTCTATCATCTAACATTATCTTGGTACACCGGGCAGTAACCACGAAGGGGTCGTTCGGTGGTGCCTCGTACTTCGGCTTTCCGGTCCGCTCCGTTTCGCTCTCATCTAGAGCCACAAAACCACTTCCAGAACAATATGCTGCCATATATCGACCCTCCATCGTTCCCTTGATCACGAGGGAGGTGTCGTTGTTATATATGGCTGCATCGGCCTCCTCGAGCCTCACCTTTAAGAGGCCTTCGTTTCCCTGCCTAAAGGACTGCAAGATGTTTTCGCAGTTCCTGAGATTGACTACCTTAGTCGCTCTCGTGATGGCAAGAAACTCGAGAAATGCGTTTCTGGCATGGTCTGGTGGCCCCAAGGCCAAGATATAACGGGGCGGACTAACCTGTCCCATGTCGGCTCTCGTCCGGGCTGCCTGCGGTGGTGGCGGCGCTGCCCTAGGAGACTGCTTCTCTGGAAATGGCTCTTTTTGAGGTGAGACCCGGAACAAGCTCTGCGCTGCTACGCTGAACGCCGTAAGGAAAGTCGAGACTGGGCCTTGGCCTTCCTGTCGACCATCGCTCCGGCGTGATGCGGCTTCCTCGGCAGCTGCTTTCTGCTGAACTCTCTCCGAACCACTGATGGTGGTCGCACATGGGACGGGATGCCCCCAGCTATCTGTTGCATTTATACGGTCGTGTGTGGGAGTCCTAAGATAACTTAAGTTTTCTCCCCTGTCCTCGTACACGACGACCTCATGATGTTCAGAGGCCTTTATGCAACCTAGCCGGTCTGCGGTTTCCCCAGTAAAATGTTCGACCACCATCGCGTCTATGCTTATTACCCGGGGGGTGCCGTCTGTACAATCACTCAGCTTTGTAAGCAGCGAGCTTACCTGTGCAAAAGGCGTCTGGGCCGTCCATTCGAACAGTGCAATCGTTTTGTTTTTTGATCGCACTAATCGACAGCGGTGGCCCAGGACCTCCAGCACCGGCATAGCATCGTACGCTTTCCGCTTCATTGTGACTTTGGAAGTACTTCCGTTGAGCAGACTTGCTAATCCAGGTGACAAACGGGCTCGTTTCTTGTTCGGGGGCTTTGGGGCTAAGCAAAAGCTCATTCCGAATCTCTCCTCTCTACCTTCCATGAAGAGAGCCACACCTCGGGTCCTAATCCCTGGCACTCCTCTGTCTGCATAAGCCAGGAGGTGTTGAGCCTCTATGGTCTTGGAGGTTACGTGCTGGTGCTGGAGATTGACGTTGTGTGTGGCATCTACGTTTTTATACTTTTTATGTACTAATTTAAAACAGTACTTCATTTTTTTAATTAAATTTTGTATTGTAGCATTTGATTAAGTAAGTTATTCCATTTTTTGAAGTTATTATTATTACCATACCAATGTGTTAGACATCAAAAATTTTGCTCCACACGTAAACGGTATCGAGTAGATACCTAGTTTCAAAGGATGCTAATGTATTCAATTACACCCAGTATATTGCCACTATGATACAAAAACATACTTACTATGACGAACTTAAAACTACCGATTATAAAAGTATCTTAAATATTTACCACACTAAGGGCAATAGTGGGTACCTTCAGCATGTGCTGTATTCACATAATTGCAAACAGCGGTATTTTCCATATGCTTGGACAGATTTACACCAAGAAAAAAAAACGTAATAAGCGGTTTTAAATACAGAATTCCTACATGGTGACCTTGAATTGGTATGTTATCCCGAAATAGGGGGACTGGACCGTGATACCCTACAAGTTGTGCGAGCCTTACTTGAAACTGGGTGTTTCAAAATCACCATGATAAAAATAAATCCACTCGCAAAATTGCACGTGTGTTCACGCACTATGCACGTGCACTAAAGTGTGAGGTGCGCGAGCGGCTACCGCCCCCCTGCAGCTGCGCAGCGCACCCCTCAAGATTATTCCTCGAACGATCGCCTACGACAACGCACGCGCGCTAATATGAGAACCTGCGCCCGCGACGCCATTGCACAATTCATTATTTGTATTTTAAAACCTTATTAAACTGTTAAGAAGCAAGAAGTTCGTTTCCATCATCAACAAGACTCAAAGAGGACAACCTATTGCCATTACACTGGAGAATGGGACGAGTCAGCAAGCTTTACGAAGGCCATGACGGAGTATGCAGAGTGGCTGACGTCTACACCACAAGAGGCACACTCAGGCGAAGCGTCAACAAGATGTGCCCTGTACCAGCTCATGAACCTGAATCTGAACCTGATGAACAATGGTGACATCATGGATACGTGTCGTCTCCATCTCCATCGGACGTTCTGCATCTAGAAGCCTACTACCACAAAATACCTACCTATTTGAAAGCAAGCTTCCAACGCCGCGGAAGATGTTCACGCACTATGCACGTGCACTAAAGTGTGAGGTGCGCGAGCGGCTACCGCCCCCCTGCAGCTGCGTAGCGCACCCCTCAAGATTATTCCCCGAACGATCGCCTACGACAACGCACGCGCGCTAATATGAGAACCTGCGCCCGCGACGCCATTGCACAATTCATTATTTGTATTTTAAAACCTTATTAAACTGTTAAGAAGCAAGAAGTTCGTTTCCATCATCAACAACGTGCGATCGCTACGAGAGTTAACAAGATACCATAAATTCATTTCTAAACACAGGTCGTTAAACTCATTTATGTGCACTCGGTCAAGGACGAAGTTCAACCACCCAGCTGCGCTAATGCTATTTTCGAACGTAAACTTTACATGGCATTTCTTCAATGAAAAACTATTAATGTAGTAAAATCGTAGAAGAAACATTGTCTCACCTACGAGCGATGAGCACTATGTCACCGGATGATGGAATATGCAACATGCTTCCCTAGAAGATACTGGTTCACAAAAATACTAAGGAGAGAACGTAAGATTTTTAGGGCAGCCACAATTTTTTTTTATACTAATAAAAGGAAGGGAGATTAAAGGAAATGTCAAAACCAGTATTTAGTAGAGCTATTCAACAGTATAAAGGTACAAAAAACCAACAGTTTTAATAAGTACATAAATTTCAACACTTTGACACTCACAATTTCAGGCGTTCATGCGACCTCGTCCCGGAACCGGAAGCGAATCGTTTCCCCCCGAAAAACCGCGCGTAATTTTTTTCACCGACGCTTAAGCCGTTATGGCGGCGCTTCCGGTTGGATTTCCGCGGGGCGGCGTCACGTGTCGTAACGTCACATCCGGTGGACATTTGCGAGTTGAATGTGGTGGGCAGCTTTTGGGAGTTATCGGAATTTTGGATGTTTTTTGATGGAAATAGCAACGAAAGTTTAAAATTGTTTGGACGAGATATTCGTAAAATGTTTTGGTGTTTGGTATCATGAATGTGTTTTTAAATATGAATTTAAGCCTACCTAATATATCCCTTCAAAATATGTATCCCAGATTGAGTAGAGATTTTCCATCCGCCTCTGCTCTGCACCAACGACATTTACTAGGTGGTAGGACTTTTATGCAAAGTTCCAACCTAGACGAGTTATTCTGCCAACCAATAGTGTACAGTACTATGTTCCGGTGAACGGCATTGTAGCTAGTGAAATAACTGGGCATATGAGACTTTCTTCTGATCTTGCAGTCTAATAATCTTATTACTAGGCTATGCTGATGTTTCAGGATGACGTGCGCAGTGCAGTCGCTCGTGAAACTATATTTTTATCCGACTACTGCAAAAAGGAGGGTCATGAGTTTGACAGTATTTGTACAGTTCCATTTAACACTACAACTGTTATAGCCGGCCGTGTCGGTTAACATCAGGCGAACGACTAGCTCGTCACGCCATTCATTAACATAAAAAAATGACTTCAAGTTATGCGAGGAATTCGTGATGACATGTATATATTTTTTTTCTTTTCTATGATTTGTAATTTCATTTATTTAATTGTATATCTGTATGGCCTTTTGTATTGACCAAATATTCTTTTGTATGCCAAACTAGGCAAAACATGTGCGCAACATTTTCTTATTTTTTACCACCTTCATTTTCATAAAATGATCCATACCCATGTTTTACAATAAAATTATCTTTATCTTTATCTTTATCTTTATCAAAATTGTGCACTATTGACACTCCAGTTTATATTGATTTAAAATGCTGTAAAGGGCGGTACAGACCAACAACATTAGACGTTAAAACTGTTATAATGCCTTGAGTTGGCTTGGTTGTTATTCAATTCGATTGATCAAGATACCTTTTCACGCCTTTCACTTAAAAGTTGCTCGTCACTTAACAGTTGGAGACAAGACCCTTAAATGTCCCATATACGTCACTTACTGTTTATTCTGTCCCATATTTGGGGAGTAAGCTAAACTGGGACTTAATTAAGTGAGAATTTCATATCAATTTGTGGTGTTAATAGGTTACTTATTTTTGAATTGACAAACTCGTTTTTAGTTAGAAAAGGAAATAATAGTTTCTAAATATAGGAAGTGAGAAATATTTTCTTGTGTTTTGTAAAGATAGGAAGCCAGTGACAAAAAAGTTGAGATTATTTTCATAGATATATAACAACCGGATAGATCGCAGGTATTACACATATTTGAAGCATCTCACGCCAATATTTTTGGTAGCACACATTGTATGGTCAATGAAGTGAAATTTATGTGCGGAATTTGCACTCGCTCTCAAGAACCGTAAGGAAACCGCCATATTCAACAGTCAGAAAAATTCGAAAACAGTCTCCTTTCAATCCTTGGCCGTCATGTTCAATAATTGTGGCCTACTCTCTGACAGAAGGCTCGTGTCCCAGCAGTGGGAATATTTTAGTCTGCCGATGACGTAGAAAATTCTACGAAGTAACTATTTCTTACTTAGCTACGAAAGAAAACAATATTTTAACGGGACAATATACCCAACACAATAATTCTTCTTCAGAATTTCTCGGTAGTTTATGGTACTCATAAATACGTACAAGCTTTTCCTTTCCCCCGTAATGGTAAAGCCGATGCTCCATATGTTTTGTTTGCTTCGTAAGAAAAGTGGGACGGAAACAATTATAATTGGGACATTGGGAAAAATCGGGACAATTAAAGTTTTAATTGGGCAATTGTTTTGTTTGTGTGGAGAGAAAAAACCATTGGTATGAAAATGAGAACTATTTAGTTTAATTTTATAGAATATAAACTTGTAAGGGTTCCGCAATCGAAGGATAAGACGGACCCTATTACTAAGTCTGTCCGTCTGGTTGCCTGTCTGTCTGTCACCAGGCTGTGTCTCATGAACCGTGATAGTTAGAAATTTTCACATATGATTTGTTTCTGTTGCCGCCAACAAATAGGTACTAAAAAACAGAATAAAATCAATATTTAAAGGAGCTCCAGTGCAACAAATGATTTTTGGTGATTAAAGACTGCACGATACTATATATCACTTATTTATTGTCCAAGAGCTTACGAGATATACGCATCGACCAACAGAAATTTTCGCCGTGATTGCTCTGTCAAAAAGTAAACAACTTTCATTTGTTATTTTTTCTATGTTCTAATTTCGAATGCTCTCGCAGAGAGCATGAAGAAAAGAAATAAAAACTTCTTGCGACGCCACATCACCCCCCACGGAGAAGGAAAAACTGATTTAGAAAAAAATAAAAATAAACTATAATTACAAGTCAAGCACTTCTCTAAATCTAACCCTCCTACCAGCCCTGGTGGTAACCGGAGCAGGTGTTGAGGCAGGAGCTGTGACTACAGCTGGAGCTGGCACGGGCGGAGTAGATGATGCACCACTACTTAATGTTAGACCAGGATCCAGATGCGCAGGCTTCACCCGATCTACACTAACGGTAGATTCCTTCCCATTTACAACCAAGGTTAATGTCTTATCCGACCTCTTAAGGATCCGATGCGGTCCGGAATATGGAGGCTGTAATGGGCGGCGAACCGTGTCGTCGCGAAGAAATACGTGCGTCGCTGTAGCTAAATCTTTGTAGATAAAATGCGATGGTTCAGCGTGCCGAGAAGCGGGTATGGGACGTAGAGCTTCCATACCACGTCTTAGATCCGTGACAAAATCCGCGATGTCACTAGGACTTGCAGGTACTTCTGGAGGCACTATGAGTTCACCAGGCAAACGGAGTGTCTCCCCATAGACCAGCTCAGCAGAAGATAATTTTAAATCCTCTTTGAGGGCCGTCCTCATGCCGAGGAGAACAAGTGGCAACGCTCTTGTCCATGTGTTAGCATGGCACATTAGCGATGCCTTAAGCTGGCGGTGCATGCGCTCCACCATGCCGTTTGCGCAAGGGTGGTAGCTGGTGGTGCGAATTCGTTTTGTGGCGCATACATTTAGGAGACGTTTAAACAACGCGGACTCAAATTGGCGTCCTTGGTCAGTTGTTATAACGCTGGGTACTCTAAAACGAGATATCCAACCGGATACTAACGTCTCTGCCACTTCCTCTGCAGTTATTGACGTCATAGGCCATACCTCAGGCCACCGCGTGTACCTTTCGATAGCGGTGAAACAATAATTATATCCACCGGAATGCGGTAGCGGTCCTATGATATCAATGTGGATGTGCTTGAATTTGCCAGAAGGTGTACCAAAATGCCCGAGAGGCGACGTAATGTGTCGGGTAACCTTACTGCGCTGACAGTCAAGACAAGAGCGCGCCCACTTGCTACAGTCCGAGTTAATGTTCGGCCAAACGTAGCGCTCAGTCACCAAGCGAACGGTTGCCCGCACGCCAGGGTGGCTGAGGTTGTGACAGCGGTCAAACGCGGCGCGTCGAAAAGGTAACGTCAGATAGGGACGTGGTCGACCAGTGGATGTGTCACATAAAACGGAAACATTAGTGCCTGGAATGACGATGGATTCCAGTTTGAGTGAAGAATTGCCGCGCACTTTGGCTAGTTCTTCGTCAGTATCCTGAGACTGAGCAAGTCCAGCGTAATCTTCTTCCAGCGAGATTGACTCGATGCGAGACATGGCATCAGCAACGACATTATCAATGCCTTTGATGTGGACTATATCCGTGGTGAATTGGCTGATAAATGACAGCTGATTCAGCTGTACGGGTGGCAACTTCTCCCGTCGCTGTACAAAAGCATAAGTAAGCGGCTTGTGGTCTGTGTATATGGTCGCATGCTGGGCTTCTAAAATGTGCCTAAAATGCTGCACGCTCTCATACACAGCCAAGAGTTCGCGGTAGTACGCGGGCCACTGTGCCTGCTTAGCGTTAAGCTTCTTGCTAAAGTAGGCCAGTGGTTGCCAGTCGTTTTTGTCGTCGATGCGTTGCTGAAGGCATGAACCCACATGAGTGCTCGAGGCGTCTGTGAATAGGCCAAGCGAAGCATTGCAGTCCGGATGAGCTAAGATAGTAGTGGACATTAAGCTCCTCTTGCAGGCTTCAAAACACTCCTCGAGCTCAGGCGTCCATATGAACGGCTTATTGCCTTTGCCTTGTATTGCAGTAACGGCGTCGATTAACGGCGCCTGATACTTGGCTGCATCGGGCAAAAAACGACGATAATAATTCGCCATGCCAATGAACCTGCGCATGCCTTGTACAGTCTTGGGTTGCGGATATTCCACCAGAGCTTGAATTCTGTCCTCTGGTGGACGTGTGCCTGCTGCATTGATGCGATAGCCAAGGAACGAGACTTCTTCTGCTCCAAAAATGCTCTTAGTGACGTTGATGACAACTCCATAGTCGTGCAGCCTCTGGAATAAAATTTCCAGGTGTTCTGCATGCTGTGCTGGACTGCTGGAGTACACTAGGATGTCATCTACGTATGCAAAGCAGAAGTCTAGGCCTCGCACCACTTCATCGATAAATCGCTGAAATGTCTGTCCCGCGTTACGCAACCCAAAGGTCATGTACGGAAATTCGTACAACCCAAACGGTGTAATGATTGCCGTTTTGCAGATGTCACCTGGATGGACTGGGATTTGCTGGTAGGCTTTAACTAGGTCTATTGTGCTAAACACAGTAGAGCCAGCTAAATTGTGCGCAAAATCACCTATATGCCGAACGGGGTAACAATCTGGAATAGTGCGGGCGTTCAACGCACGGTAATCTCCGCAAGGACGCCACGTCGAATCTTTTTTGGGTGCGAGGTGTAATGGAGAGGACCATGAGCTGCTCGAAGGTTGAGCAGTACCAGCGTGAACCATATCCTCGAACTCTTTCTTCGCGATGCGAAGCTTCAAGGGTGCAAGGCGGCGCGGTCGAGCTGTAACGGGGGGACCATCCGTTGTATTAATGTAGTGCACGGTGGTATGTTTAGGTTCCCGTGGTGCTCCAGGTGGTCGCGTGATACTTGGGTACCTAGCCAGAATCGCAGTGTATGGCGAGTCAGGCAAGGATACTACCTTGACGTTTGGTTGGTCTGCTGCACGAAGATCTGCGGCAGAAGAAAGTCCAGTCTTGCCATCACGCAGTCTGCCTTGGGTGCAGTCAGGTAGCAAGTGATAGTGTGACAAAAAATCCGAGCCTATAATGCCGCTCTCTACGTCTGCCACTACGAAACTCCACTTAAACTCGCGCCTAAGCCCTAAACATAGATTTAGCTGCACCAAACCATAAGTGCTAATCTTAGTACCATTTGCAGCAACTAAGTCATATGGCTGTGGTTCGTATGTGCGGTTATTAACATACCGACGCGGTATGCAGCATAAGTCCGAACCAGTATCGACCAAAAATTTTTGGTTTGAATACCGGTCGGTTACGAAAAGACGGCGACTTGATGTAGAGCAATCGGCTGTCGCCTCTACCGACCGCTGCTCTGGTTTCCCTGGACGTTAGGTGAAGCACCGGACCAATTGCACGGTGGTACGCACTTGCGTGCTTTGGCTGCAAATCGGTCGTGGTAAAAACACAGTTCCGGGTTGCGTGGACGCGAACGACTACGGCTACGACTACGATTGGAGCTGTTGCTACGCGCACGACCATGGTCACTAGTAGTAGCGAGCGATGCAACAATGCGTGTAAGCTCATCCACTTTTATAACCAGCTGTTGTACTGTGCTGTCACTATCCGCTAGCGGTAGTGTTGAGTTCGCATGACTGGAATAAACCTCCAATGTGGATGGAGCATTAATTTCCATTAAACTGTCTGCTAACTCGCTAAGCTCTCCTAATTCCTCCAACCGCTGAGCTGCCAGAACTGTTTGGAGAAAACGTGGTAGCCGGCCCATCCAAATAGTTTTCATAAGCTCATCAGGAAATGTAGGCCCCGCTAAAGATTTAAGGTGCCACAGGAAAGATGACGGCTTCCTGTCACCAATCTGCTCTTTTTCCAGTACGCGTCTGACCTTTTGTTCGCGAGAGTCGGAAAACCTAGAAATTATCGCGTCTCGTAATTTTGTATATGGCAGTACCTTCGGTGGCTGTATAATGATGTCTTCTACTTCCCTAGTGCAGTTGGTGTCCAGATGCGCAATTGCAAAATTAAATTTTGTCACTTCTTGCGTGATATTATTGATACTAAATTGCGCCTCGAGACTAGCAAACCATAACGCAGGACGGTCCTTACAAAAAGGAGGGGTGCGGATGGATACCCTATTTACGATCATCCTTTCCATGCCGCTCGTGCCAGGTTGGTCGTGATTCGGCGGTAGTGTAGAAGCAGGCCTAAATTCGTCAACCTCACTATCACTCATATTGTACCACCAAAATCGGTAGGAAAGTCAAACGAGAATGTGCACCGAAAAAAAGCAAAATCAACCCGAAAGAGAGAGAAAAAAAATGACAACATGCGTATATAAAAAGGCAAGCATAAAACAGTAACTATAAAATAAGATCAGTATAAAAGTTGTATAAAAAATAACATTAATCCGCTCCGCCTTAAATAAACAATGTACCGTCACCTTAAGTAAACCTTATCAATGTACAAAAAATCATAAACTTTAATACGGCACAAAAAATATTTGGACAAACACTTTATACCGTGACTGTACTTGTTATCTGTTGTTATCTCAATGTTCGCATGCACGCAAATTATTACATCACCAACACGAACGAAATAATATCAATGTTCGGTACCTCTTGACATCCAGAAATATGATCGTCGTAGTCCGCGGGTCACCTGGCTCTAGGTAGCGCTGAGTGCAGCTCCAGTTGCACGACCACGGGCGTTATACTGCTCCCCGAAGAAAGCGCTCGCAAGGGGGGCGTCGCACGTCGTCAGCGTTGCACGACGCGAACTCGCCAGCGCCGTGCAGTGCAGTCGTGCCGTGCAGTGCGACGTCACTTGTCAGCTTCGCGCGCTGCTAGTATCTCCCAATATGTATAGAGCCTGTGAAATTCCGCAGCGTTTAGGTGCGTTGTACGAAGGAGTCACCGCTTTGGTAACTCAACTTTGGTCACCACTTTGGCCGTGGTAACCACGTTGGTGTGTAGACACGGGCTCCTTCACGTTCCGAGGGTCACCACTTTGGTGATTAAAGACTGCACGATACTATATATCACTTATTTATTGTCCAAGAGCTTACGAGATATACGCATCGACCAACAGAAATTTTCGCCGTGATTGCTCTGTCAAAAAGTAAACAACTTTCATTTGTTATTTTTTCTATGTTCTAATTTCGAATGCTCTCGCAGAGAGCATGAAGAAAAGAAATAAAAACTTCTTGCGACGCCACAGATTCTTTTGCTCGGTTTTATAGATAATGGTACGGAAACCTTCGGGCGCGAGTCTGACACGCACTTAGCCGGTTATTTAAGTTCATTAATTATGCTTTACTATATATTAACTGTGTTTTTAACCAATATAAAAAAGGGAAAGTTTCTCATTTAAATTTTATTTGTAATTAATATGATACGACTGATGTCGTTTTCAAAATACAAAACTAAAACACCTTATTGACAAAAATACATAACACAATACAAAAAACGTGGACATAACAAAATACAAAAATATGCAGAAATGAGATCCACATATTAAGGTAGATATAATAGGCGGTCTTATCGCTAAGAGCGATCTCTTTCAACCTTTGCATGGACAGAGAGAACTTTATAGCCTCTTTTTTACCTCTTCTTTGAGACTTGTGAGGATATTTTATTCAATTCAATTTAATCCATTAACTTAATAATGCAACACAACATAATCTAAATCACAAAAATGTAAGCGTTTCTGCCAATAACAGATTTTTGGGTAGTTTTAATGGTCAGCTTTCAATTATTTTTTGTATAAAGACCACCCTTTTTGTAAAGTTACCTTATTTCAAAATCGTGCCAAGGTTTGCTACAACATTTAACAACAACAAACAACTTTATGGATTTGATAGATTTCTAAGAAAATAACTAGTAAACAAGCTTACGTGTCGCGAAACAGAACCAATATGTATCTTTTCTTCTCTTTAGAGGAAATCACGGACGTTTCTGGACAAAAATACTCGATAACTGACGTATTTTATATGTAAGTACTTAGGTATTTGAGTTCTAGGGAGTGTTTATGGTAAACAACATGTAAACAAGGTAGAATAGGCTTGTTCTGCAATTTTTTTATTGCATTAATTAATAATATTCCTCAGCAAATGAACACGCGTGGAAATAAAAATTAAATATCTCAAAAAATTACAAAGTTACAAGCATTTTAAAAATAGAAACAGTTTAGCAGTTCAGCGCGCAGTGACGTCACTTCTTCCACCTTCATAGTACCTCATTACTAAGCTGTGGTAGATTTACATACAATCTCTGTCATGTGACGTCATATCCCAAAGTTACATAGTAGCTGTGGGGATGCTCTGTTCTGGGAGAAAGGGACAGGCAATGCCCCCCCCCCCCCCGAAACTTTAAAATTTTATTACTCCGTGATTTATTTACCTATTTTACTAATTCTTTCAATTATCGCATTAATCTTGACCTACTTTATTAAAATAATTGTTAAATTTTAATACTAGGACACAAGCCTAATACAAGGTAGGTAGAATAAGTTCATTTTCTTCCAAATTAGTTTAATAATTTGTCACTTCTTACATATTGTATATATATAATATTTAATGTATTCTTCTGTAGTATTTATACCACTTTGGTATTTTCTGTTTTTGTATTTATGATATTAGTATATATTATATAATAGGTATTTATTAATTAGAAATATGTAATAAGCAATGCTTTTTTTTTTGTTTGTACAAATCGTTCATACAAATTTTGATGCACGCCTACATCCCTCTTTCTTAAACTCTGTGTGGAATGACTGGTAGAAAATGCTTTAGCATTAAGTCCTCCTCTTGTACTTTTAGTGCAATAAAGAATAAAATAAAATAAATAAGCCTGGAAGATGGAACAATAATTTCAATGTAGAATTCTAGTCCCTACCTTGACCCACCGTGATGACTTATGGAACTGAGAGATGCCGTGCTAACAACATGCGCACCGCGACAACATTTTCTCGACACTTTATCTCGTGAGAGACCGTGAGAAGGCTACGGTAGCGCCTGAGTGCGTCTCACTCTAACAGCGACGACAAATTTTCTCGCGGTGCGCATGCTAGGCCACATAATCAACTACAGCTGCACGGCTAGCATGCGCACCGCGACAATGTTTTCTCGTCACTTTATCTCGTGAGACACCGTGACAAGTCTACGGTAGCGCCTGAGTGCGTCTCACTCTAACAGCGACGACAAATTTTCTCGCGGTGCGCATGCTAGGCCACATAATTAACTACAGCTGCACGGCTAGCATGCGCACCGCGACAATGTTTTCTCGACACTTTATCTCGTGAGAGACCGTGACAAGTCTACGGTAGCGCCTGAGTGCGTCTCACTCTAACAGCGACGACAAATTTTCTCGCGGTGCGCATGCTAGGCCACATAATCAACTACAGCTGCACGGCTAGCATGCGCACCGCGACAATGTTTTCTCGACACTTTATCTCGTGAGAGACCGTGACAAGGCTACGGTAGCGCCTGAGTGCGTCTCACTCTAACAGCGACGACAAATTTTCTCGCGGTGCGCATGCTAGGCCACATAATCAACTACAGCTGCACGGCTAGCATGCGCACCGCGACAATGTTTTCTCGTCACTTTATCTCGTGAGACACCGTGACAAGTCTACGGTAGCGCCTGAGTGCGTCTCACTCTAACAGCGACGACAAATTTTCTCGCGGTGCGCATGCTAGGCCACATAATCAACTACAGCTGCACGGCTAGCATGCGCACCGCGACAATGTTTTCTCGACACTTTATCTCGTGAGAGACCGTGACAAGTCTACGGTAGCGCCTGAGTGCGTCTCACTCTAACAGCGACGACAAATTTTCTCGCGGTGCGCATGCTAGGCCACATAATCAACTACAGCTGCACGGCTAGCATGCGCACCGCGACAATGTTTTCTCGACACTTTATCTCGTGAGAGACCGTGACAAGTCTACGGTAGCGCCTGAGTGCGTCTCACTCTAACAGCGACGACAAATTTTCTCGCGGTGCGCATGTTAGACCATATTATGGTCTCTTATTTGGTTTCATTAGTAAGCTCAAAGTTGCACAACGAGCTATGGAGAGAGCTATGCTCGGTGTTTCCCTGCGAGATAAAATCCGCACTATCTTCAAGAGGACAAAAGTGACCGATATAGCTCTTAGAATTAGCAAGTTGAATTGGTAATGGGTAGGCCAAATCGCTCGTGGAAATGACAACCGATAGGGTTTAAAGGTTCTCGAGTGGAACCACGACCTGGAAGACGCAGCGTAGGTCCGTCACTAAGTGGACCGAACGATTGGGTAAAACCCCAAGAACTAATAGATTCATGAGGCGGCTAAGCACTCAAAATAGTGCTGGAGAAGGCCTTTTTTTTTATTGTTGATGGGTTTGCGTTTGGCAACATCTCACCTGATGGTAAGTGTAGATGAAGCCTAAGGTGGGACACGCTTACCCAGAAGATACCTATTCACTCTGCTCTTGAATACGCCTAGATTATATGTGGAAGGAAACACCCTTATAGGAAGCAAGTTCCATTCCTTAGAAGTGCGGATTATAAAAGAATTTCCGAAACGATTAGTACGAACATGGGGCACGTCAACGACATAAGGATGGAAGGCCTCACCGCGTCTAGTTGTTCTATGACGGAAAGGAGAGGACGGGATGAGATTATGGAGCTCCTGAGTACACTCCCCAAAATGCAGACGGTAAAAGACGGACAGACAAGCTTTGATCAGCAGTGGACATCTTTGAATATCTCTAGTGAAAGAACAGTAAGTTAATATCTATCAAATGTTGAAAGTTAATTGTCGGAAGCCGAATCAACTTGTATAATGTTATCAACGCGACGCAGATCGCTCCTTCCGGGGTTCGAGCAAACCTGTTCGTGCTGCAGGCATATTGGGAAACCAGGATTTTTTATACATGGCTAGCCTATAAAACTAAGTGTCATTATCATCAGCCTGAAGACGTCCACTACTGAACATAGGCCTCCCCCAAAAAGCGCCACTTTGAACGGCTGCTTTCGTCTTGCATCCATCTGCTCCTCAAGGTTCTGACCAGCTAAAAACTAAGTGTACTGCCACAAAATAATGATGTACTTACTTGTAAATGTAGTAGCGCGCGTAAGTGTAACGTTAACGTAAGGCAGTATGAGGCGCTGATCAAATGCCATACAATTGACGTACCCTAACACTTACGCGCGTAAATATTCGTGCTAAGCCTACAGTATATTTTAGACGGTTTGAGCAAGAAAATTAATAGCTTGCCAGTAGAAAGTCACACCAGAACCACTAATGGTGCTTTTCCGGTGGGTTGTGACACGACTTTACCGCGCATTTCATTCAGGATCATTTTCTGAGAGAAAAGCTCCAGAGAACTCTATGGCCATGCAGTGACCACGTAAAATCCGTACGGTGCAATTCAGTTATCTGGTTCCCATTGTACAAGCGATGCTTACTTTAGGGCTAGATGGCGCTGTGTGAAATTTCCACAAATATTTATAAAATTTATTATTTTCATATGGTCCCAATTAAATGGCTTAACTTTCGCGAAAGTATTAGGGTTCTATATGTACTTAAAACCATACAAGTTTCTGTAGTCTCCTCTTATAGAATTTTTATTGACAAAAAATACACTAAAGTCACTGCAATCACCTCAAACTTCTATTAACAAAAAACATAGAATCTCAAACGTCCAGAAATCTCCGATTCAATAACCGTAAAAAGGGCGTCAAGTTAGAAGCCTCTATTCTGAAACTCGGTTAACAAAGTGTGGCTAGTAACATGCAACCAAGTCCGATTCAACCATTGACTACAACATCACAGATGTATCGTGCACCTGCAGCAATGGACTCCGATGTAACTTTTTGTATGACGACCGGTCTGTGTTGGGACCGCATTATGCGAGATGTAGTCGAAAAATGCTTGGAGCTTGATAAAGTAAAATCTACTTAATATTATCATAAGAAGCACAGTTCTTTATGAACAGCGACACGGAGCATATAGTTGAACATAGATTATAAAGCCCAGATTTATAGTAAATGTAGTTTGGCTTGGCTTTCTCGTAGGTCCCTACGAGAAGACCAAGCCAGGCGCTTAAGACGCTGACAGGAGCCAAAGCGAGCAAGTTTATTACAGCAGTCGAATATGAAACGTATATTGTATTAAATAGGGTTGCTTTATGCTTATCACAAATATGACGATTACGTTGCGTTGCACATCGACTTTTCCATTTTGCGGTACAAATAATTCGTTATAAAATAAACGCTTATTGTTATGAAAAAAATAGTCAACAGATGGATGGAATGAAACGTAACTCATCACTATGATTTATTTCAAACTTTAACTTAATTTATAATGACAGTTCCCTATATATTTGTGTATATGTATAATATAATATTACATTGTTTTACCTTACTGTAACGTCAGGAACTTTGAATATAATTTTCTTTAATTACTTACCTAGGCTTTGCAGGTACTAAGTCACTTGTCGCTGATCAGCGATATTAAGTTATTCTGTTTTAAAAAATGTTATTCCTTTTTTTGGCTGTAAATTTAAGTAATAATTGGTTTATTGTGTTTATTAAGATAAGAGCTGTGGAATAAATAAATAAAGAAAATAAATAAATAAATACAATTTAAGTAAGTAATGATTTTTTATTATGCTCGCAGACAGTGACTTAAACGCGGTTTCTTGTTTAGTGTATTATATATGATTAGATAGTTTAAGTTTTAGATAAGTAGGTACGGTAGTTTTTAGTAATGATATTGTATTGTTTATAAATAAATCAATTAAGTACATAAGCTTTTTTTGAAAAAAAAAACTGCTTGTTTTCTTAATAAATTAATAATTTCTCCACGGTGCATAATATTAATTTCATAATACGCCTATTATGCATCTTCATAAACATCTTGGCGTCATCTCGCTGGCAGCCGTCCGGCCGGTCCCTTCTGACCGGATGTAGCGTGGACTCGTTTTTATTACGACATCGTGTTATCCACCATCTATTTGTTATCAACGGACACTGTGAGAGATGACTAATTTGGTAATTTATCATCATAGGTCGTAGGACTTCGATGGGTGACCGTTTTGTAGCATTGCCGTTAGAATCTTTATATTTAAAGATCTCACCACCACTCTCACCACACTCGCACATTACACATTAGTAATGCCGCTGAATGGTAGGTACTTATACTGGTTTAGGTAATGCCACCACTATACCTAGAATTAGCAAGTTGAAATGGCAATGGGTAGGCCACATGAGCTGACAACCGATGGGGAAGAAAGGTTCGCGAGTGGCGACCACGGCCGGAAGACGGTGGCGTAGGCCGGCCCCACTATATAAGTAGGTGGAACGACGATCTGGTGAAAGCCGCGGGGAGCCGATGGATGCAAAAGGCAAGTAGCCGCTCAAAGTAGCGCTCTGTGGGGAAGGTCTATATTCAGCATGGACGTTTTCAAGTAGCTGATGATGATAATAGATGTCTGACTTATATGGTTGACAACGCTTAAGTTTGCACTTATCCTTTTGCAGCGTACGCATTTGGTTTTGTCTTAGTTAGAGAGATTAAGTGCAAACTTAAGTTTTTTTTTGTTTTCTTTTTATGAGAATGAATGACGTGACGAGCTGGTCGCATACACACATAACAGTTGCAGTCACTCGGAACTTTAAAATAATAAAGTTTCGCGTGACACTGCACTGCGCACGTTATCCTGAGACATCACACAGTCTAGTAATCAGATTACTACACTGTATAACCAGGTCATAAAGTCCCATTTGCCCAGTAATTTCACTAGCTGCAATGCCCTTCAAACCGGAACACAGTAGTGGTTGCACACTACTGCTTGGCGGCAGAATAACTGGCAAAGCGGTGGTACCTACCTAGATGAACTTTGCAGAAAAGTCCTACCACCTAGTAAAACCTAAGTCCTGTCAACCCTAAAGCAGAGAGGCATTAATATAAGGTAAATACGTCCTAAAGCAACAAAGTATTGACTTTAGTTAAAGTAAACAAACTTAGGTCGTAACTAGACTGCAAACGTTTAAGAAGATGCTGAGCTACTAAGTTGACATTTCAAGTATTTACTTTGACAACTTTAATTTGCTGCCATTGCTCGTGGTTCTGTCCTCACGGACTTCATGATACATTTACACCAATTTCTATTCTCCCGTTTCTCTCAAAAATAATAGAATCTGTTGTTCATAAGCAAGTGACGGAGTATCTCTGTAATGCGGACCTATTAAACCCGTTTCAGTCAGGATTCAGAGCCGGACATAGTACAACGACTGCCTTGCTAAAGGTGACTGAGGACATAAGAGTTAGCATGGAAAATTCGCAAGTTACGATTCTTGTTCTAATTGACTTTAGTAATGCGTTTAACGCAGTTGACCACGACCTGCTGTTAGCCACATTAGGTCATCTAAACTTTTCCTCTCTTTCTGTACGTTGGGTCTCCGCTTACTTGAAGGGGCGCAGGCAGGCGATCCGAGCTGCCCAGAGTTTCTCTGATTGGCGCGAGTTGGAAGCGGGCGTCCCTCAAGGGGGAATACTGTCGCCGTTGCTATTTTCTTTATTCATTAATATGCTTTCTTCCTACCTTCGCTGCTCTTATCACTACTATGCTGATGATCTCCAGCTGTACCAACATTCTATTATTGAAAACTTAGGTGATGCTATTAGCTCTCTCAATAATGACCTTGTCCAACTGCAAACCTGGTCCGAGCAATTTGGCATATCAGTCAACCCAGATAAATGCCAGGCCATAATAATTGGCAGCTCAAGAAGACTGTGCAAAGTTGACTTTGCGAATCTTACTCCGCTGTTCTACAACGGCTCTTCAATCCCTTTTTCCCAAACTGTCAAAGATCTCGGTCTGCTTATTGATTCTAAATTGTCCTGGTCGCCCCAAATAAATGAAGTTTCACGTAAATTCTACGCTACCCTCCATTCAATCATCCGTTTCAAAAATTTCCTTCCTATGAGTACTAAAATATCACTTGTCAACACCCTCCTCTTGCCAATCATTGACTATGGTTGGTGACATCTGTTATCTCGATGTAACCGAAGAATATCTTAACAAACTGGATCGCTTACTTAACACTTGTATACGATTCGTTTTTGGGCTGCGTAAGTACGATCATGTTACTGAATATCGCTCCAAGCTGAAATGGCTTCGAATCCGTGATAGAAGGAATGCTAGAATTGTTGGCTTACTTTATTCCATACTAAATGATCCTAAATCCCCTGTTTATTTAAAAAGCATCTTTAAGTTGCAAGAGGATGCCCACAATCTTAACCTGAGGTCTACAGACTCTCGACTTCTTGCTATGCCTAAGCATACCACTTCTTTTCGTGACAACTCATTTGGGGTTGTGGCAGTACGTCTATGGAATCAACTTCCACCTAAAATAAGAAAAGCGACGTCTAAGGAGGTGTTCAAAAAGTTAGTTCGGGAGCACTATTAGAACAATCCTTCCAAATTAGTTTAATAATTTGTCACTACTTATTTATTGTATATATATAATATTTAATGTATTCTTCTGTAGT
The DNA here is from genome assembly GCA_963580505.1 of Ennomos erosarius. Lineage (NCBI taxonomy): Eukaryota > Metazoa > Arthropoda > Insecta > Lepidoptera > Geometridae > Ennomos > Ennomos erosarius. Next base: position 8,107,869 of record OY757003.1, on the reverse strand, counting down.
GTGTTTATCCCACTTTGGTATTTTCTGTTTTTGTATTTATGATATAATATAATAGTATATATCATATAATAGGTATTTATTAATATTAATATTTAGAAAATTGTAATAAGTAATGGTTTTTTTTTTGTTTGTACAAATTGTTCATACTAATTTTGATGCACGCCTACATCCCTATTTCTTAAACTTTGTGTGGAATGACTGGTAGAAAATGCTTTAGCATTAAGTCCTCCTTTTGTACTTTTTGTGCAATAAAGAATTAAATAAATAAATAAATACACTAGATCTTAGTATTTTTAGGGTTCCGTACCCAAAGGGTAAAGCGAACCTTATTACTAAGGCTCCGCTGTCTGTCTGTCTGTCTTTCTGACTGTCTAACTGTCACACCAGGCAGTATCTCATGAACCGTGATAGTTAGTTCAAACTTTCACTAACGATGTATTTCTGTTGCCGCTGCTATAACATACTAAAAAGCAGAATAAAATAAATATTTAAGAAGGCGTCTATATGTACAACAAACGTGATTTTTTTTGCTTCTTTCTATACGGAACCCTTCCTGCGAGTCCTGCGAGACTCGTCCTTGTCCAGTTTTTATTATATTTAGGAAGTAGCGACAGATCATCAAATATCACTAATTGAGTCGTGACTTACCATTAGATTACAAATAGAAATGTCACTTGGATGTGAAATATAAGTGCGTAATGTAAACGTAGTCGCGCGTCTTCCATCATAGTAATAAGTAGACTACCATATCTGTACCTATTGTTAATTACTTATCATTAATTTGTACCTGCGACATTGCTGCTCAATATTTGTCAAGTGAGAATGTTGACTTAAGAAGTCGTGACTTTTTAAAAACCGTTGCTGACAAGTTGTTTTTCTTTATCATTTTTATCATCATCGTCATCATCATCAGCCTGAAGACGTTTACTGCTGAACATTGGCGTTCCCTAGGAAGGGCCATTTTGAGCGGCGCCTCCTCCAACCACCAGTCGTCGGTCCACCTAGTGGAGGGCCTGCCTACGCTGCGTTTTCCGGTTCGTGGTCGCCACTCAAGAACCATTCTTCTTCATCGGTGGTCAGTTCTACGAGCGATGTGGCCTGCCCATTGTCATTTCAACTTGCTAATTCTAAAAGCTACATTGGTACTTTTGAAGGGTTCCGTACCTAATAGGTAAAGCGAACCCTATTCCTATGGCTCCGCTGTCTGTTTGTCCGTCCGTCTCTCACCAGGCTGTGTCTCATGAACCGTGATAGATGAAATTTTCACAGATGATGTACCGAACTTTTGTTTTTTTTTTTAATTTATATATAGGGGCTCCCATAAATACACAGTAATCCTGAATATTATGCATAGCATTTGGCCACTGTGTCACCTGGTGGTAAGTGATGACGCGGCCTACAATCGTGCATGCTTGACTAAAACATGAAGGTGCTTGCTTGTATTGTGTCTACCTGTTATGATAGATAAATAAATAGTGGAATCAAAACATATCAGAGGCTGTTGGTAGGTTATAGTGCAGTGGTTACAATCGTTGTGTCCGTGGGACTGTGGGACCCTCCCACCGCGTGCTGCCGTGTGTAACGCCGTACTAGGGTTACTGAGATAACGCTCCAGTTTGACTTTACACAGGGTGTTTCACTTTGGATTAATATAATCTGGGAGTTTTCAAGGTTAGTATGATAAATAATAATAAATCCACAATTGTATGTCAACATGACTGACAGTCAGTCACGTATAGTACTTTTGTTTTATGAAATTATGAAATGCAAGGTAGCGTATTTGACTGCGGATCTCCTCATTACGGATCTTATCTCGCAGGGAAACACCGAGCATTGCTCTCTCCATAGCCCGTTGTGCGACTCTGAGCTTAGTAATGAGGCCAACAGTTAGAGACCACGTTTCAGTTCCATAAGTCATCACTGGCAACACACATTGATTGAAAACTTTTGTTTTCAGGCTTTGTGGTATTTTGGACGAAAAGAACAAAGACATTTTGTAGGTTTACTATGATTTGTCTCTTTACAAAATTGGCCAGGGGGCCTACCACAACCTCTTATAGCATTATTACTTCAACGTTACATTAAAATATGACTTAAAAGTAAGAATACTGCAGTGTTGAAGAGGCAGAGCAGTTTTGATGACGTCACGTTAAATCGTTCACTCAAGGTTCACTCAAATACATCTGTCATTTCATATATAGGTACCTTTACATCACGTTGACACCGACGTGCGACAGTGATAATGCTATATAAAAATGTAGACGTCTCGTTCCCACGCAGGAATTCTTTATAAGTTCATGGTATGAATTCAAACAATATTGTAAACTTGAAGCATTACTGTCACGAACCATGATGATTTTGTATTAGTTTGTGGTAAGCCTGCTGATGTCGTATTTTACAACTAAATAATCAGGAACAAAGTAAGTAATCCAGAATTTAAAACAGTGATTAAGAAGTTCTAAATTTGATTATCAAAATTCAAGATAAAAATTACCTCAAAATTTTTCATCTCCTGGCTCATTTTTATTCTTGCTTTCCATTTCTGATAACCCACAGAGCTATGAAACAAATGACGCTAAAGCATTTTTTATGATCTGTGTGATGATACTCCATCACTTGAATGTTTGAAATTATCAAAATTATCACACATAAAAAAAAATTAAAAATAAATTGTGATGAAAGTAGTGTGTGTTCAGACATTATTCCGGTATTTTTTTTTGGGTTCCAGACAGACGACCCTGCACTATAGCCTTAAAAGCCCCAGATTTTGTCAGGAAACAATAACAGCGGTTCCTTTTATACATTCAAAGAAGTATTTCCCAGTTTCTCCCAGCTTTCAATATTTAAAGACCCTGTATAACCGCAAGTGAAGAGCCAAGACACTACGACCGCGGCATGAATAAACTCATTCATGCGACCGTGGGAGAGGCGTAATTACTGACCGGTTCGGTGGTACACTCGGCTACAAAACATTGTACCTCTTTTCTAAATACTGCATATTGAGTTATCATCATCATCATCATCATCATCATCATCGTCTTCATCATCATCACCATCATCATCACGTTGACTGCTGTACTTAGGCCTCCTCCATAGAGCAACACTTTTGGCGTCTTTGAGGTACGGGTCCGGGTGAACGGAACGGAACGGAACGGAACGGAACGATACGGAACGGAACGGAACGGATCCGAACGGAACGGAACGGAACGGAACGGAACCGAACGGAACCGAACGGAACCGAACGGAACGGAACGGAACGGAACGGAACGGAACGGAACGGAACGGAACGGAACGGAACGGAATGGAACCGACCCGAACCGAATGAACCGAACGGAACGGAACCGAACGGAACGGAACGGAACGGAACGGAACGGAACGGAACGGAACGGAACGGAACGAAACGGAACGGAACGGAACGGAACGGAACGGAACGGAACGGAACGGAACGGAACGGAATGGAACCGAACCGAACCGAATGAACCGAACGGAACGGAACGGAACGGAACGGAACCGAACGGAACGGATCGGAACGGAACGGAACGGAACCGAACGGAACGGAACGGATCGGAACGGAACGGATCGGAACGGAACTGAACGGCACGGAACGGAACGGAACGGAACGGAACGGAACGGAACGGAACGCATCGGAACGGAACGGAACGGAACCGAAAACGTTGAAAATAAATAAAATTATTGAATTTACGCATAAGTACCGAGTGACTGACTACTACTCTACGCTCATTGGTTGAAGAAAGCTGATGATCAGTATAAAAATTGGTGTGTTAAGTAGACATGAGTTAAACAAACACACGAGAACTGGGGGTGACAATGAGTATTATAACGGATGTGTATGTTATAGAAGCAAATTGCTTTTTAAGGATTTCGTACCCAAAGGGTAAAAGGGACCATATTACTAGGGCTCCGCTGTCCGTCCGTCGCGGTCTGTCTGTCTGTCCGTCTGTCAACAGGCTGTGTCTCATGTACCTGTTATTTTCTAAGCGAGCATGCTCCATCGTCGACCGCGTCGTTACTTTAGTAAATTATATACTCTTTGATCAGGTGGGACCGTGGTCAAATGTTAGCATATCGTTGATAAAAAAAACCGCGATAGATACTTACAATTCTCACAGCTGTACTTATTTCTGTTGCCTCTATAAAATACTCAAAACCAGAATAAAATAAATATTTAAGGGGGCTTCCATACAACAAGCGTGAGTGTTTTGGCTCGTTTTTCTAGATAATGATATGGAACCTTCACTGCATAGCGATTCAGGAGACCTCAGCGCTGAGGCCTCGATTCAACCAACTTTTATTTGAAAATAGAACGGAAATATGAAAATAGAACGGAAATAGCGTCATCGTTTCTGCAAAAGGCATGAGCTAGGGGAGAGCTTTCCGTTCTATTTTCAAATAAAAGTTGGTTGAATCGAGGCCTCAGCGCTGAGGTCTCCTGAATCGCTATGCCGACCAAGTGCGAGTTCGACTCGCGGAAGTCGAACTCGCACTTGGTCGGTATTTTATTTTTAAACACTTTTTGCATAGAATAATTTGTCGCCAACTGTACCGGCCGTGGTGATTTGAATAATTATATCGTATCGTTGATATAATTGTAGCTGGATGGGAATCTTTGAGTGTTTTGTAGAAGACCATAAGATTGTCCATGAAGAAACTAATATTATTCAGTAAATCCTTCTGAAGCTCTGATTATAAATTTCACGATGCAAAAGAAGAAGGTGAACGCAAAAGCTTGCTGTATCTTCTATCTTCTTTTATTTTAAGCTGAACGAAAGATATTCCATAGTCATAGTATTTTATTCATAAACAAAATAACAGTTTACAAGTCCAAATAACGATTCATAATATATAAATAATAAAATCAATAATAACGATAATCTAATCTAACTATTAAAATCTTAAATACGTATACAAATATATACAAGAAAAAATAAATCGGTTTTTAACTACTTTATTTCTAAAATTCCGGTTTGATACTTCAAAATGATCCCATGCTATGCATTTTTGAAATCTTTTTCTTTTCGTGTAGGCAAGTGGTCAACTGGTGTCAGAATTTTTAGGCTGCCCAATAGCTTATGACTTGGCTTGGCTTAAATAATTCAAATGAAATTCCTGGTTGATAGTTCTATTGGAGATACGGTTAGTTTTCGAATTATGATAAAAAAAATAGAGATGTGACAAAAATTACAGACCACTTTAGTATTTCTTAAACAGGTGGAGTTTTTTAGATAGAAGAAGATACTACTGAATTAATCATTAACAGCCTGAAGACATCCACTGCTGATCACAGGTCGCCCCTACTTTGGGCAGCTGCTGGCCCCCTGCATCCATCGGCTCCCCGCTTTTACCAGATTGTCGGCCCACCTAGTGGGGGAGGGGCACTCGAGAACCTATTCTTCCCTATCGGTTGACAGTTCTACGAGCGATGTGGCCAAAACATAAAATATCTTAAAATTACTTTTTTTTTGTCTTACATTTTGCTCCACACATAGTGTATTTAGCCAGTGTCAAGTATTGTATATTTTCATCGAGTTTTAGAATATTTTACGCAGTTAAGTCATAGTCATAGCCCAGTCTAAGTCATGCTCTAGTAAAGTGGTGGCAACTTTACTAGAAGCCTCTATGGAATTTTGGAAGCAACATGAAAAACCACGTTACACCACATTATATCACTTAACCACACTCATGCTCGTAATTCAGCACTTAATGCGTAAAACGCCACCAATTTCAAACATTAACACTGGAAAAAGCACAAGATTTGAGACATAATACAATGCAACGACGTGAACTTTTTCACGTTCCCGCCATAACTCTCCAAATTACTTTTTTTGATGATGACGATGATGATGAACTTAGTTTATCTGACTAGTTTGTGACAAGCGTCAAAAGTAAAATGTCATCGATGCATCATCGTCATAACTCAAGAGCCCACACCGCAAAATGTCAGCATAAAAAACAAAGTTCCTAAACGCGGAATTTCCTAAATAAACAGCATCCACTACTTCCCTTCCATGAATACTAAATTATATAACAGTTGTGAACAAGTAATGGATGTAAAGCCATGCGATAGAAATTGAGCGGTTGAGAAATATAAACAACTGTGGATGGTATCTGTCGAAATACACCCACTGGGAACAGGTGGTAGTGTGCAGTGCGAGCTAAAATATTGACGCACATTAATTATATTATTTTAAATGAAATAGTCGGTCGGTTTTAAAATCAATGACGAATATCGATTTTATGAGTAATTTCCTATAAAACATCATAAGAATTATTGGACTTTCAAAAATGGAACTGGCTGTTGATACAATAATTCTTGGAAATCATTGGTATGCGTCAGTGCGATTATCACAATAGAGAAATATAATGCTGTTATTAAATTTAGAATATATAAGCCACGTAAAGGCTTTTTAAACAATATTTTAGAAACTAGTATTTTGCTCCGTGCGCGGGCCGCGTGCGTCCCGCGAGGACGTTTTCGTGGCTGTTGTATTTATAAAAATGTTATACTTTAGTTTAAACTTGTAATTTTGCAAGAATTAGTACAAAACAGCGGTATTTTTCAAAGAAAATGATAATTGATCTGACTTTTGCATGGCGGCCATCTTGAAAAATGCTGTCAGTCAAGTAAAAGGTCAAAATTTGAAATCAGCATCTTTTAAAACCCTCAAATATAAAATATCGGCCGGATCTGAGTTACTATAAAATTGGACGCCATTTTGAATCTGCCATCTTGGAATTATTTTAAGTCTATGAGAAAGCCTCCGTTGTTCCTTTGTTATGAGTCCAAACACGCCTTGTCGGCTTCTATAAGTTCCGATTGTGTGCGTGTTTTAATTTTGTATGGCGGTCATTTTGTTTTGTTTATCAATAATATGTCAATTTGAATCAAGGATCCTGAAAATATTTAGATCTAAGGTAAGACAGGTTAGTTAGATAAGCTAAAATCAATTAAAAAGGTCGCATTAGTAAAACATTGTAAATGTAGCAATGGGTAGTTTGAAGCTCCTCCTCGCTTCGCTCGTCGTCGCGTGGGTAGTTTGAAGCTCCTCTTCGCTTCGCTCGTTAGAAATGTATGTTTTTAATGTTTGTGACAGTTCTTCCTCTTCTTGCGAGTGGTCGTCCTGTGGTCAAAGTTTTTAGGCCGCCTAAAAGCTTTTCTGGCTGGTTCTAACAACGATGGTTTTTTGATAAAGGAATTAAACACCTTACCAGCGTCATTGTTTCCTGACAAATATTATCTGGGAAGCTAGAGAGAACCGGTATCTTCTAGGAAAGCATGCCCCATCGTTGACCATGTCGTCACTTACCATCAGGTGAGACCGTGTTAAAAGGTAGCCAACTGATGATAAAGAATAACTGACAAGGACTGACAGCCATGCCCTCAAGTACGATTGTCATCATCATCATCATCAACAGGCTGAAGACGTCCACTGCTGAACATAGGCCTCCCCCACGGAGCAACACTTTGAGCGGCTGCTTGCTCGCTGAATCCATCGGCTCCCCGTGGGTTTTATCAGATCGTCGGCCCACCCACTCAAGAACCTTTAGTACGATAATGCTGTCGTAAAACCACTTTTTGTAGCGGTCACCAGCGGTCACCCAAGCAAGGAGTGATCGCAGGGAATGTTAAAATCTACTATTTATTATAAGTGGCGTTCAAACCTCCGTGCCTTCAACTGTACGGACGCATGCTTGCTATTGTCGGCACCTGCGACGCCGGCTGTCTCTGAACCGTTGCTTCTTTGAACATCTACCTATCGAATAATAATAATGTGATGTAAGAGAATAATAGTAATAATTAACTTAATAATGTTACGATAATAATATATATAACAACCCGGTGAAAACCGCGGGGAGCCGATGGATGCAAGAGACGAATAGCTGTTCAAAGTGACGCTCTATAGGGAAGGCATATGTTCAGCAGACAAAGAGGTCGCACGAAGAATCCAACTCGGCTGGGTAGCGTTCGCGAAACTTCGACCTATCTTTTCGTCCAAAATACCGCAGGGCCTGAAAACAAAGTTTTTCAATCAGTGTGTGTTGCCAGTGATGACATATGGAAGGAACTGTGAAGTGGTCTCTTACTGTTGGCCTCATTAGTAAGCTCAAAGTCGCGCAATGAGCTATAGAGAGAGAGCTATGCTCGGTGTTTCCCTGCGAGATAAGATCCGGAATGAGGAAATCCGGAGAAGGACTAAAGTGACCGATATATAATAAACCCTTAAAGAAGCAAATTGAAATGGCAATGGGCAGGCCACACCGCTCGCAGGACTGACAACCGATGGGGAAGAAAGTTTCTCGAGTAGCGACCACGAACCGGAAGGCGCAGCGTAGGCAGACCCCCCACTAGGTGGACCGACGACCTGGTGTTTTTTTTTTTTTTTTTTTTTTATTCTTTATAGGCAAAGCATTTGACTACTGTCTCACCTGATGGAAAGCGATGACGCAGTCTACGATGGTGCATGCTTGCCTAGAAGGTACCTGTTCACTCTAGACTTGAAAACTCCCAGATCGTAGTTAGCTGGAAACAAGGAGGCCGGCAAGGTGTTCCACTCATGTAAACCGCGGGGAGCCGATGGATGCAGGAGGCGAACAGCCGCTCAAAGTGGCGCTCTCTGGGGGAGGCCTATGTTCAGCAGTGGACATCTACGGGCTCTTGATGATGATGATGATGATGAATAAAAACTATTGCACAACGGTGAAGAAAAACATCGCATAGAAATTGGTATGTCCAGATTCCCCATTTTAATGAGAATGACTGACGCGACGAGCGAGTCGTTCACCTGATGTTAAGAGACACGGCTGCCTATAATAGATGCAGTATCACTCGGAACTGAAAATAAAAAAGTTTCGAATGACACCTGCGCACGTCATCCTGAGACATAACCGTCATCAGGTCATTAAGTCTCATTTGCCCAGTAATTTCCCTAGCTACAATGCCCTTCAAACTGGAACACAGGAGGTAGGTACTGCTTGCTCACTAAGTATTGCTTAGTATAATAATATCCTGTCCTGACACAGAAAAACTAAGTACAGAGGAAGAACATAATTATTATTTCTTTGTTTTCTTCATAACCGTTTCATTATTAGTGCAAGTCATAGTAGCTATTTGGCTAACAGCACTAAAATCTGTTTACACTACACAAACTACAACTTGGTTAGTTCGCAGACTTGTTTCGGCCAAGTTTGGGGACCGCTGGCGCGTTTAGCGGTGTCAAGGACAACTAGCAAGATGTTTACTAATGAGAAATCAATTATTATTGAAAGCAGTATCTCTAAGTTGTAGCTCAATGGATAAATATAAATAAATAAATAACGCCCAACAATCATATACTAGCTTCTCAACCTAAACTAAGATTCCCTGTATCCAGGGACCTAGGAACTACGAGAACTATGGTCCCACTAGTCCAGAAATTAGGGAAACATGTAGTTCTTTATTGCAAATTGATGTTAAGCGACACGGCCGCTCATAACAGTTGCAGTGTCACTTGGAACATTAAATTATAAAGTTTCGCGTGACTCTGCACTGCGCACGCCAACCTGAGACGTCACACAGTCTAGTAATCTGTGACTGTGAGATCGGTTCATGAGTCTCATCTGCCCAGTAATTTCACTAGCTACAATGCCCTTCAAACCGGAACACAGTAGTGCATGCACACTACTGCTTGGCGGCGGAATAACCGGCAAAGCGTTGTTGTTACCTACCTAGACGAAATTTGCAGAAAAGTACTACCACCTAGTAAAGAAAGTGAGTTATAGTTACCAACGAGGTTAATCATTTTCAGTTCATCATCATCAGCCTCCCCATGGCGCGCCACTTTGAGCCGCTGGTTGCCTCTTGCATCCACCGGATCCCCGCCGTGATCAGCAGTGGACTAAGAACTTCAGGCTAATGATAATTAACTAACTAGGTTGCCCTGTTTCTAGGGACCCAAGAACTACGAGGACCATGCTCCCACAACACCCAGACACAGAACAAGTATTTGCGCTTTTTTTTCTGTGCACAAATACTTGTCCTGTCTCGGGAATGGAACCCGCCGCCTCCGGGTTATGAGCCGACCTACTCAACCACCACACCACGGAGGCTTTTAGGCTGACCACCACCGAAACCGAGTATCATAATAATTTTATCGGAACAATACAAAATAGTAAAATAATTTCAGCTTACATTAACGAGTGAACGGTCGAGTTATATATAAAAGTGAAGTTCATACCTGAACGACTAGGCTGAATGCGGTGATGATTGAATTATTCGAAAGATTATTGTGAACTCTCCCTTTCCAATCATCATGACAAAAATGTAAAAATCTCGATCTTACGTCGTATTTTCTTTAGCATTTTGCCATCTCTTTGAATGAAGGCTAATCTTTACCAGAAAATACATCAATACTTGAATAGATACTATTACTATCACGACTACACAGATATAGTGCGATTCAAATTTAATGGCGGCTGCAAGACCCCCATACGCTACGCACACCACTTACCTCTTCCCGCGCACATTTATATTACTACTGCGCAGCGTTTTCCGCCGCCATTGAGTATTGAATGCATAGGTCCAATGAGCTGTAGATATCGACATAATCTCGAGAATGCGACTGGCCAATGAACGATCACGCGGATCACGTCATAAACCTATCCAGTACTTTTCATTGGTCAAAAACTTTCTTGAAATGTGTCGATTTCTACAGCTGATGATACCCGTGTAGTCTGTGTCGTGGTAGTAATGTTATGTACCTTTATTTATAATCCTAAATATTAGCCTTCATTCAACGAGATAGCAAGATGCTTACAAAAATGCGATGTGATCAGAATTTTTGACAAAGTTATTATGTACGCTCTCTGGGGCAGGTCTATGTTCAGCAATAGAGGTCTTCAGGCTGTTGATGATCACCACGTGGGGTAGGAGACGTTTGTAGGGGCAGACCCAAATAAAACTGAATCAAATCTCAATTCTAATATGAAACAGAGTGAGTGAAAGATCAATGTTACTCATTATTGAGTCGTGCACGTCGCTTAGGTGTGTCTGATTCCCAAAGGTGAACATAACCATGGTTAATTAATTATATTAAAATTTCATCGGCCTAGTGCTACCGTAGGTCGCCACGGTATCATTGTTTGGAAATGTAAACCAGTGAGTGAATAAAATTAATTAACCATAAATAAAAATGTTTTTGGAAACTGTACACTTATAACTATGAAACTATACAAACTATCTTCACCATAATCATCATCATAATCATCATCATCATCAACAGCCTGAAGGTGTCCACTGCTGAACATAATTATGCCTCCCCAGAGAGCGCCACGCGCCACGATAAAGACGTTTGGTTTTTTTTTTATGAGAATGAATGACGTGACGAGCTAGTCGTTTACCTGATGTTAAGCAATACGGCTGCCCATAACAGTTGCAGTGTCACTCGGAACTTGAAAATAATAAAGTTTCGCGTGCCACTGCACTGCGCACGTCATCCTGAGACATCACACAGTCTAGTAATCAGATTACCACACTGTGTAATCAGGTCATAAAGTCTCATTTGCCCAGTAATTTCACTAGCTACAATGGCCTTCAAACCGGAACACAGTAGTGCTTGCACACTACTGCTTGGCGGCAGAATAACTGGCAAAGCGGTGGTACCTACCTAGACGAACTTTGCAGAAAAGTTCTACCACCTAGTGAAAAGTTCTACCACCTAGTTTTCGTATCGTATGGAATCTGTGTTTTCATAGAGAATTTAAGGCTAAGATCCGAAATGAAGAGATCCGCAGGAGAACTAAAGTCACCGATAATTATGGCTCTTAGGATTAGCAAGTTGAAGTAGTAGTGGGCACTTGGGCAGGCCATGTCGCTCGTGGAGCTAACAACCGATGGGGAAGAAAGGTTTTCGAGTGGTGACCACGAAACGGAAGACATAGCGTAGGCCCCCCACTAGGTGTAGCGTCGAACCGTTGAGAGCCGATGGATGCAGGAGGTAAGCAGCCGCTCAAAGTGGCGCTCTTTGGGGGAGGCCTATGTTCAGCAGTGGACATCTTCAGGCTGACGATGATGATGATGGTTTATTATAGAAAGAAAATGAATGATAGTAGCTTTGATTTCTCATCATTAACCCTGCAGGAGTAAATTAACTCCAATAAATATTAATGAATTGAAATGAAATCCTGACCTCGTACTAATTCATTAATAACTGATAGTTATTACATGTGTTCCGATGCGATGGCGTGAATTTAATTAGATATGGATGACAAACGCGCGGACAACACAATTTTGTTGTTTTGTGTGGTGTTGTGTCGAGTGGTCAAAGGTTGCGGGTACACTGAGAGCGATGAATTTTTTGAAACAAATTATTAAAATTGTATTTCATGATAAAAAAAAGTGCGAGCCCGGTATCTGTGGATACAAAGTGCCGGGATCCGTGGACAATTCGATCGGATCCCGGTATCCGTGGATACAATCTTCAAACAAGCATGCGGCCCGGCTGATGGGAAGCGGTCACCTTAGCCTATGGACATCTGTAACACCGGAGGCGTCACTAAAATATTGCTTACCCTGTAGGGCTCTTTTAACCCTTTAAAGTGCTTCATGTTATAGCCCTACGAAAAGACTGCTGGCAGAGAAGCTTTCCACATTTTGCAGGTGTGTACATCGTATTGAGATTGAGATTTCCACGACTCAAAAATGTGTGAAAGAGCTTTTTGCGGTGGTGAGAGGGTACAAATGTGGTTATGGCTATAACCCGCGTACTGACTTACCAAGGAGTCCCATGAGGCTGTCTCATGAAGCAATTCCTCAGTCTATCAATACGTGAATCGCCCGAAGTAAGCGCTTGCGCTGCCTCGCCTGAGCCTGCCACAGTCCGAGCCGAGAGTGGTGCTCAAGGCTTACTGAGGCTGGCTTTCTTGTGCCTGCGTGGTATCGTGGCGATTTTACGGGCGATTCTAGCTCAGTCTTACAGTGGTTTCACTGTTGGTCTCTGCCAAACTTTACAGCATCACCGGGCGCGTCAGCCTCATGCATAAATGCTATACTTAGCGCACGGCTGCTTTGCTAGGGAATCGCCTCACGGAAAACGCTCGAGGCTGCCTCGCGAGACCACTCGCTTGGTCAGTAGGTACGAGCCTAATCATGATAAACTTAAGGTGTCACTAGAAGGAATATGAATGAAAAAATAGTATACAATAAAGGCCGTGGATCTCGTGGTATTAAAATCACGAAATCAAGATCATAGGGAAAATTTATTGCTTGATGAAAATTGTGCTGAATGTGTCTCTACCTTTTTTGGTGCAATATCACGCGGATGATATATTAGCAAGACGCGAACACAATATGTCGGCCGCGCAATGTGTTACTGCCCTTATTTTTATCAACTGCCCTGTTTTCCCGTGATTAATGTATAGTTTTTTGGACATCATGATTACTTTTAAAGTACCTAAGATAGCTAGTAGATAGATACCTAATAGAACTGGACCCGGTTTTATCCAAAATTTACCTACTTCTGTGGGAAATGACAATTTTTCGACCTGTAAAGTCATCATCATTATCTTAATCAACAGCCTGAAGACGTCCACTGGTGAACATAGGCCTCCCCAGAGAGCGCCACTTTGAGAGGCTTTTTGCCTTCTGCATCCATCAGCTCCCCGTGGCTTTCACCAGAATGTCGGTTCACCCAGTTGCTTGCAGGGCCAGCCAGTGTCTTCCGGTTTGTGGTCGCCACTCGAGAACCTTTCATTTCCATCCCATTCCACCATTTTTATTCTATTTCAAAATATTGAACAAACTTATTAAAAAAGCTACGTTTGTATAGAGCACGTATAGCTCCAAGAGTATATCAAAGAACCCCAAAATATCCCCTAAATTATTATACACTCCACACACCTGAGAAAAAATACCAGTTATGTCATAATTAACGAATTTATGGCCCATCACGGCTCTGGCTCTGTTTGGAACAACCATTAACTGACCCATTAATTAATGAGGAACATTTAGGGGTTTCCTTCTCGCTGTTAGGGGCAGGAATGAGTTCGTAAGCGGTAATAAGGTTGTATAAGAAAACCACAATGTTTATGTAGGAGCTTAAATTATAGACTAGATCATTACACTCTCGATTGTCGCTCAAGAATATTGCTAAAGTAAAACTTTTGAATTTTTTGTATAATTTATTTTCTAAAATATTATAAAAATAAAAATTCGGGATATCTATCTCAATAAGAGACAAAAATGGTTGTGAACCGTATAAAAAAACAGCTATTATAGTCTATCAAACAATTTTGATACCTATTCTGTTATAAAACAAACTCTAAACTTAATCCAACAATTCTAAAACCATTGCGGTCCTTATCATCAGGGTCTGGCATGATAGTCTTATTAACAAGTTCCATCATACGGATTGCCCACCGGCTTCTGTGCATAGATATCAGATTTCTTGAGGGAACGTTCGTTACGAGTAGTCATTGATGGTTGCACGTCCGAACAATTGGCAATTAACGCTGGGGTACCTCAAGGGTCTGTTCTCTCTGCAACGCTTTACCTGCTGCATATTAACGATTTACTGAAACCCGGTATCTTTGGGTACGCAGACGACAGCACCGTTGTAGAGAGGTACACATCTGATGCACGAGCTAGTAGGGAACAAATTGAGTCTCTGAGAGGGGCCATGGTAGAGCGCATTGATCTGGGCTTGCAGGCAGTCTCCATGTGGGGCGATGCCAATCTGGTCAGATTTAACGCGTCCAAAACTCAGGCGTGTCTATTTACCGCCAAAAAGAGTCCATTCCAGCTGACTCCCACTTTCCGAAATGTAGCAGTAGAAGTATCTGACCACCTTGAGCTCTTGGGTGTTACGTTAACATCCAATTTAAACTTTGGCTCTTATATTGAGTCCATGGCTAAGCTGGCTGCGAAAAAGTTAGGAGTTCTCGGGAAGGTCCGCCGGTATTTCACTCCGGGACAGCTTTTAAACTTATACCAAGCACAAGCCCGATCTTGTATGGAATACTGCGGCCATCTCTGGGACGAATCCGCTAAATACCAGCTTCAGGCCTTGGACTCAATTGAAAGGCGAGCAAAAAAGCTCATTGGTGACGATAATATGGTGAATACTAGGCTCCAGAGCTTAGAGCACCGTCGTAAAGTTGCTAGCCTATCGGTGTTCTACAGGTTGCATTTCGGTGAGTGTGCTGTGGAGCTACACAATCTAATTCACCTTCTCCATTTCACCATCGGACGACAAGACGTACAGCTACACGCCATCCATTTATGGTTGATATTCCTTCAATTCGTACAAAGCGGTTCGACTCGACATTTATAATCCGAGCAGCGAAAGAATGGAACGCATTACCAGCGTCTTTGTTTCCCGATAAGTACAATCTGAAGCTCTTCAAGTCGCGAGTGAATAGGTCTCTTCTAGGCAAGCATGTACCACCGTAGACCGCATCGTCACTTTGCATCAGGTGAGATTGCGGTCAAATGCGGGTCTATCCAGTTATAAAAAAAAATTCAAAAAAATAGCTTTATAAAAAAAGGACCGCACCATTTGATGGGCCCGATAGGTCAGTTGGTAGTAACTCTGCCTTCTGAACTGAGGGCTGTGGGTTCGATCCCTATCCAGGACAAATATTTGTGTGATGAACATCGATGTTCAGTCTGTGTCTGGGTGTTATATTGTATTCTATGTATGTATTTACAAGCAAAAAGTATCTAAGTAATGTATCAGGTATCTGGTTCCCATAGTACAAGCTATGCTTAGTTTGGGGCTAGATGGCGCTGTGTGAAATGTCCACACATATTTATTTATTTTATTTTACAGCACCCAGATATTGTGAGGTGGACCAAGGGAAAAAAACACTTCCCGTAGTTCCCGGTGAATTAAGCAGGTGAACCACGGGCAATACCCGGATTTTGATAGTTTAAGATTTTCACAACAAAATCGATGCCATTGTAAAGGTAAGTCTACAACCGTACTAAGTCGATGGCCACTACTCCCTATAATTTGTAGACCTTTCTATAATTTCCTGTCTCCTAGAATGCGGAACTGAAACTTAGTAATTGAAGGCTGCCAACGTACCTATAGTTTAACTTATTGCATAAGAAATAGATCTTTAGACTAATACGTACTTATAGGTAGGAAGTTGCCGTTATATTTCTCACGCAGACTTTTGTATTATTGAAAAATGATAGGTGAGTTCGCTAGGTGATATAATATAGGACTTTTCTGCAAAGTTCGTCTAGGTAGGTACCACCGCTTTACCAGTTATTCTACCACCAAGCAGCAATACTGTGCTCTAATTTGAAGGGCATTGTAATTTTTTTGAACGGGCTAATGCTGTTTGTCTCTACCGACCTTTACAGCGTCACCGGGCGGGAGGGCAGGCGCTTAAGGCACCCAGCCGACAAAGGTGGGGGGCAACTAGCCAAGGGCACCCCTGAGGTACGAGCCTCGGCTTGGGCTGTAGAGGATCGAGAAGGCTACGTCCGCTGGAGGAGTGGACCCTATGGAAAGTAGGGGCACTGTAGTTAGTGTAATTACTGGGCAAATGATACTTTAGATCTCCAGTCTAGTAATTTTATTCCTACACTGTGGTGATGTCTCAGAAAACTTACGCAAAACTTTATATTATTTAGAGCTCTAACTATTATGGGTAGCCGTGACGCTTAACATTATGAGAATGACTAGCTTATCATTAACATAAATCATAAACCCCAGCCTGCACTTGGCCAGCATGGTCTACATACTGTGAAAAGGTACAGGATGTAGAAAAAGGCCCCCACAGTCAATCCCAGCCAAGGCCAATACCAGCCGTGGGATCCCAAGGGCCAATCACTTGATAAAGAAACACTAAATCCCACATACTTTATAGCTGTCAGATTTTTTGTCTGTTTGTACTGATTTAACGCCAAAACAGCTTAACTAATTTGTACGAATTTTGAACACACATTTCTTACTCTAGAATACATTTAATTCCGGAAAATTAAAAAATCCCACGGGAATTCAGGTAAATAGCGAGTAAAACCGCAGGACACCGGTAGTTCCCAATACGCGTTCTAGCAGAAAGATTTTTTTCTTGCACCTTTTTGTAAAAAATCGTGTTAACAAATAAGAATGCAAATGATATTATGTAAATGAAGTAAATGAAGCTTTAAATATTGTGGCTCATGTAAATATTACAGTCGTTTCATCGTCATGGGAAGAAAATTTTATAAGTAATCAAGAGTTTATTTTGTTTTTATTAAATCTGCTTTACCACCGACACCTGGGTCCGTGATCTTTGTTAATATTAATTTTTTTTATTTTATTTTTTAAAGAAGTAACCTATTTTTTGTGTTTTTTGTGTTAAGCGAAGGTTAACTTACTGTTCTGTTTAATGGTAAAGACTTTACGATTCTTAGCCGATTTACCAAAAAGAGTAGGTACGATTTAACTTCTTTGTTATGTGATGTTAAATTATTTATTTATAAATTTTTGAATTACCCCAGATAATATAATACCTACAGTACAGATCCCATACAATGGAATAGCACGGGCTATTTTACAAATTGTTTTATTTCTGCATAACGCAAGATTATCAAATGACATTATTTTATTGCGTGTTGGCGAAGTATTGGACCAAATGAAAATACACTGGGTACTAACTAGTAACTCTCTAGATACATTACTACATTTTTTTCAAGTTCGGGCTATTTTTTATTATTTGTACCTGATGGGACCCCATGGACTTACATACGCGAGTTAATAGTAAGTAAAGGCTTGTACGTGTTGCCTGACTTTCATGAAATAAAAAATATCACCAAAATCGTAGTAGACTAAAAACGAAAAATAATTCAAAATTTATTTCTCTAAAGATTCTTAAATTTTTTTTTTTGATAATTTTTACTCACATAATAATTATTCTTGCTTGGTATATTTTATGATTCTTGACATTATGCACTTTATTTTATATGCTTAGTAGTTGTACAATAACTTAAAAGGGTACCTATTTCAATATAGAGTACCATGTAATTTCTTATTAGACTTAACTTTGCTACTTAAAAGATTAGTCGAAGAGCTTACACAGAAATAAATTACGCCATCTTATAACAAATTATGCAACTCCAAAAAACAGCACGCGTATCTGACTCATTTTCGGAGTTCAAGAACCACCTGCGATGCCTCACTTACGGTGCTCCCTGAACCATGGCTCATGAGTCAGGGGCACGGGTCAGTGATCACGTGACTACCGTGGGAGCGTCTTTTTATAATCTTTTGTGAAACCGCGGCTCTTTTTAGGCTGGGAGCTGTTGGGTGGAAAAGTTACTTGGCCATGTTTATCGAAAATGTCGAAGAATTGTTTGAATATAAGATTTTAAACTTTCATGCTCACTAACATTACTCACATATCGAAACAAATAAATTACATGGTAAATATCCCGATAATAAACAATACGTGAGTAATTGTTTGAATATTTGGTATAATAAAGATAACTTAAGTAATATAATAATTAAAGTATTTAATGTTTTTATCAGCCATCCGGAAATGAAAACATAATGACAAAAACAGCGTGCTGCTCAGGAAATTGGTATAAAGCTATAAAGGGAATGCATGATGTAGTTACATAAAATATGAGTTGTTTTAGTTAACCAAAACGAAATTATGGGTTTACGATGAACATGGCAAACAACATGACAGCATCATTATTTCATGTCAATTTTAATCAAGAGGTATTTATTTAAGGTTGTAGTGAACGTTTTAAAGTAAAGTATTTAGACTTTCTCAATAACCGCATCAGTCAAATGCAAATATTTCTCATTTCAAGTCTCATCATTATCATCATCAACCCTGGAGACGTCCACTGCTGAACAGAGGGCTCTCTCAGAGAGCGCCACTTTGAGCAGATGCTCGCCTCCTGCATCCATCAGCTCCCCGCGGTTTTCACCAGATCTTTGGTGCACCTAGTATATAGGGAGCCTGCCTACGCTGCGTCTTTCGGTTCGAGTTTCAGAATTACTATAGCCTAATACATTTGTTATGTGTCCATGAACTTCAAGTAAGATTATTTGACACTAGCTCCAGGACTAACAAGAAGGTGAACTTCACCGCCATAATAATAATGGTGAACGATTAATACTTTTTAATTACAAATTGACATTGTTTATTGACAATATTGATATTGTTTAATTATAATTAATTAAACCTGTAGGTACAATTTTACAAGGAGTTTATTATTTTTACTAGGTAGTAGGACTTTTCTGCAAAGTTCGTCTAGGTAGGCTTTGCCAGTTATTCTGCCGCCAAGCAGTAATGTGCAAGCACTACTGTGTTCCCTATACTCTAATATAACTCTATATTTGAATTTGTAAGTCCCAGGCATTTTTAATGTTGCATAATATTACTTGGGTATGTCAATTATTTATTATTATTATTATCATTACTTGTAGAATTTCAACCCTTTAGGAAGATAAATTTAATAAAATATTATAAAAGCAATTAATTCATCAAATCAATCAATTTATTTCAGTCACCTGTAGGTATAAATGTACCTACAGGTGTGTTTTTAAAAACATTAAAAAAGCAAACATCTACCATACCTTTACGGCCCCGTTAAGCCTGGAATTTTGCAAATGTTACTGGCTTTTACTCCATAACTGTTCTGCCATAGTCTAGCATTAAGACCTAATTATCGTAGCTAGATGTCTTGACAGGTGATAATAAGGCAGGTGCTAACAAGGCGTTGGCAAATATCGAGACCTAGAGCTATTTTTGTACGATACGGATAAATAAAATAAATAAATAAATACGTGTGGACATTTCACACAGCGCCATCTAGCCCCAAACTAAGCATAGCTTGTACTATGGGAACCAGATAACAGATTTATAATACTTAGATACTTTTTTGTTTAGAAATACACACATAAAATACAATAATTATAACACCCAGACTCAGAACAAACATCTATGTTCATAACACAAATGTTTGTTCTGGGTGGGAATCGAGCCCACAGCCTACAGTTCAAAAGGCAGAGCAACTACCAACTGAGCTATCAGGCCAGTCAAACAAAAGAAAGCGTTGTGTGAAAGAAAGGTTTTGTTTCTGTTTTTCGGCTTCACTAATAATGGCTAAATAGTTAAACACGTAGAGCCAAATATTAGAATAAAAAGAAAACATGCGATTGAAGTAAATGGCAATAGGCATGATGACTAAAATTTCTTTTTTGGATGAATTAATTATATTCTTCAAAAGATAAGCATTTGTGAAAACAAAAATTAAATATCTCAAAAAATTACCAAGTTACAAGCATTTTAAAAACCGGAATAGTAAGAGATAGCTCAAACTGGCAGTGACGTCAGAGGAAGGTCGTTACAGTACCTCATTACTAAGCTGTGGTAGCTTTTCATACAATCTCTTTGGCATGTGGCGTCACGAGTAGATTTTTCATAGTAACTGTGGGGGCGCTCTGTTTCGCGAGAAAGGGACAGGAGATGCCTCCTGTAAGATACTTTAAAAGCTTATTACTCCGTGATTTATTTACCAATTTTGCTTATTTTTTCAATTATTGCGTTCATTTTTAATCTTCTTTATGAAAGTAATATTTACTTGTTCATTTTTAATAGTAGTCATCATGCCTATTCTAACATGGTCCGTGTTAGTTTTAAGGGGTTCCGTACCCAAAGAGTGAAGCAAACCTTACTAAGGCTCCGATGTCCGTCTGTCTGTCTGTCACCAAGCTGAACCTCATGAACCCTGGTAAGTTTAAGCAGCTGAAATTAAACAGATGATGTATTTTTGTTGCCGCTATCCAGTTAGCAACCTGTAGAAATAGGTACTACAAATCTACATGTTATTATTCTAATAAAACCTGTCGAAAGCAAGAGTGGAGCTGCGGGCTACACTATAATTAAATAGATTAATTGGTTAGCAACATTCGCCATATCAGAGGTTCACCGCACTTCGCAACCATCTGTTTTCTGTCCTTATTTTTTAGACACATGTTGTCGCTGAATCTAAAATGATGTGTCGTATTCGTTAAATATGGCTAATAGATTTTTGGAGTATTATTTTATGCACGCAGCGATCGCTGCATACATACATAGATACAGGGAATCCTAGTTAGGGTCCAGAATCTATATATGTAATCACATACATAGATCCTGAATCCTAGTTAGGGTTCAGATAGATCCTACATATATAGATCCTGGACCCTAACTAGGATTTCCTGTATCTAGAGACCCGGGAACTACGAGGACCATTCTCCCACTACACCTAGAACAAGAAGTTTGCATTTTTTTCTCCTATGAACAAAATTACATGTCCTGGGAATTGAACCCGGCGCCTCTGGATTATGAGGCGACCTGCTCTACCACCATATTCATAGAGAGACAAAAAGGGATACAAGCAGAAAAATTCAGGCCCTTATTAATTCCACATTAATATAAATAACATTCATCATCATTATCATCATCATCATCATCACCATCATCATCATCTGCTGGGCATAGGCCTCTCCCATAGAGACTAACTCGACTCGAACCAACTATTCTTAGCTATAATATGAAGGTTTCCAAGAAAGTGAACATTCTTCGCCAGCCTCAGGCTAAATCTATTCAAACGTATAAGCCAATTTGATATAAAAATAAATTGGTAAAAATAATTCCCGAAAACAGCCCTTGATTTAGTAGGCTCACAATAAAACAAAGGTCCTTGTTACTATAGACACCTACACTTTACATGTTACTAGGGGATAGTTTTTTATGAGAATGAATGACATGACGAGCCAGTCGTTTACCTGATTTTAAGTGTCACGTCCGACCATAACAGATGCAGGCACTCGGAACCTTAAACATCACGTCATTCTGAGACATCACACAGTCTAGTTATCACAATCAGATTACTAGACTGTGTGATCAGGTTTTAAAGTCTCAATCGCTCAGTAATTTCACAAGCTACAAATCTACAATGTCCTTCAAACCGGAACACAGTAGTGCTTGGACACTACTCCTTGACGTCAGAATAACTAGCATAGCGGTGGTACCTACTTAGACGAACTTTGCAGAAAAGTCTTATCACCTAGTGAAGTTATGTAGCTTTGATAATCATTGTCAGAATTTACTGACTCGGTTTTATAGATCAGCCACCAACGCGTGGGGAACACATGTGGGGGCTGGTTATAAGTAATATTTGTAATAATTCGTTCTATATAAATTACTTGACATGACACATTACCTATAATAATCAGTTCAGTATGTGGTAAGACTTTTCTGCAAAGTTCGTCTTAGGTACCACCGCTTTACCAGTTATTCTGCCGTGAAGCAGTAGTGTGCAAGCACTACTTTGTTCTGGTTTGAAAGGCAATCTAGCTAGTGAAATTAAAAAGCAAATGAGACTTTAAGACCTGATCACACAGCCTAGTAATCTGATTAAAGACTGTGTGATGTCTCAGGATGACGTGCGCAGTTCAGTATCACGCGAAACTTTATTATTTTAAGTTCCGAGTGACACTGCAACTGTTATAGGCGGCCGTGTCGCATAAAATCAGGTGTTTATCCGTAGTTAATTTATAGTTAAGGCAACCAACGGATAACATAACGAAAAACTATAAAAAATCTTATTAATGGTTAAAGTTGGTAGATTTTAACCATTGGTTACCTTAACTATGGATCGAAAACCCACCCTTAGGATGTTTATCATAAGGGTTTGGCATAATGACCACAATTTAGCAGGCGGCTTGGTGATTGAAATTTTTAGCAAAACGCCCTGTAAAATTTGTCACATAAATTAACATGCAGAATTGTAACTTTATTCATAAGGTGTTCAGTTTAGATCTCTTCTCAGAATAATCAAGTTAAAAATCTAAACGATCAAATTTTAAAAGTATACTGTACATTTCGCATCCACTGCCTCCAAAGTTAAGTACAATCGGATATATAAAGTCAGTGGCGAGTTCTTACGCGGTACGGAATTTAAGTGGTGGGACACAGTGTGAGAATTTGCAGAAGGACAACTTGGCACAAACTTGACGTGACATATAACATTGGGGGTATATTTACCTAACTTTGAAAGCAATACAAGAGACGAAATTTCATTCTGAATTTTTTTGGCGTTACAATGCATATGTAAGTAAACTACACAGTTAAACCTCGAAATAAACAGTTTAACCAGTCAAAACAAAACATTTTTTAGTTCCAATCGGCTGAAATCTAAATACTTAATCACTTGGTAGATGACATTTAAGTAATGCACTTGTGTTTTTTGTATCGTGTTTTTGTGTGAAAAAGAGAATTAATCCAAATTAACGTACTTAAAAGTTTGTTTTTGTCATAGCATTAAGCAAAAAAGTGTCATTACAACAAACGTTACTATTCAGCAATCAAGCAAGCATTTCTTTCTAATTTAGCCTTTTAATCTTATGTTTTTCTAACTTATATTATACATAAGTTAATAAGATATTAATTAGAAAACATTCTCTAAGTGAATCCGACTACAGTTGATCAAATCTAATAGGTACACTTTGACATTTCGAGGGATACCAAGCTAGAGATTTTTTCCCTAAATTTTGTGGTAAAAGGGGAATGGGGGTTCTTAGGGGATTAATATTTTTGAGGGTGTTTTAGGTGGAGAAGTCAGGATGAATTTCCTATACTAAAAAATAATCATACTATCACACTAATATTATAAATACGTTTGGCCGACTGAGGGATCGTGTCTGGAAATCACATGACCTTGAATTGCAGACAAAGATATCGGTATATAAGGCGCTCGTCCTGCCAATCTTGCTTTACGCTTCAGAGACCTGGTGCCTCTACAAGACTGACATACGAAAACTTGACAGTTTTCATATGAGATGTCTTCGGTCTATATTA
Source organism: Ennomos erosarius (assembly GCA_963580505.1). NCBI lineage: Eukaryota > Metazoa > Arthropoda > Insecta > Lepidoptera > Geometridae > Ennomos > Ennomos erosarius. Next base: position 8,084,022 of record OY757003.1, on the reverse strand, counting down.
TTAAGAATCAAGTGGCAGGATCGCGTGCCTAATGCCTAATGTGAAGTTCTTCGCCGCTCCAATATGGTTGGAATGGAGGCCCTTCTTATGAAGTCTCAGTTGAGGTGGTGTGGTCATGTTTCCCGCATGAAAGAAAACAGGCTGCCAAAAGCTGTTTTGTATTCGGAGTTGGCTGAGGGGAAGCGTAGGTCAGGCGGGCAATATCTCCGTTATAAAGACGTACTCAAAAGACACCTGCATGCGTGCGCCATTGATCACGGCTGCTGGGAAGGCCTTGCTGCGAATAGAGCAAGTTGGCGCTCTTTTGTTAACAAAGGTGTTAAAACCTTTGAAGATTTGCGACTTGACGATCTGGACGCAAAGCGCCTTGCTCACAAAAATCGCGTCAAGCCCTCCTACGCGTATACTTACAACAGTGCTGGGCAACTCTACTACAGTGCATGTGATCGCACATTTGAAACCAAATTTGGTATGGCAAGCCACATTAGGGCTCATGCTAGGAAGTGAATGAAAGGGTCGCCGTTGTCGAAAGCCGACCAGGAGGACATCATCATCATCATCATCATCATCAATATTATAAATGCGAAGGTTGTGTGTGCTTGTTTGTGCCCCATTCACGCTACGAATTTGGATGTTTGGAATACAGATATCTTGTAGGTACACTGGATTAACACAGAATACTTTTGAACCAAGAGAGACACCGGGAGCAAGTAAATGCATATATTTCGGTATTTTTAATGGTGGCAGCATAAAAAATGTCTGTTGATAACCTACATTTGCGTTTTAGATGTAGTTAAAAAAACATTAGAAAAAGATCAGCATTACCATACATTTCATCAAGATAAACGGTAATTTTTCTATAAAACAACTGATAATTTTTGCGAAGATTGTGTTCTATGTCGCGGAACAAAAACCTTTTTATTTAATATTTAATATATCTTCGCCCTATAAAATTAATCATCTCATGAGAAGAAAAGAAAAGCCTATTTAAATTTTATCAAAATGTAAACGAGCGATCAGGCGATTCCATTTGCGTCCATCAGCAGGACGGCTCACATGAACGGACCTGGTGCAAAGCATCATGATGGTAAGGTTCTCACTAAAGTAGGCTAAGCACCACACCATAGAATCTCACTCAAGATTTTTCATAGGCGCAGAAAACACGATTGACATGATTAATTAATTGGTGACTCACCCTAAAGGGATTTCCGAATACAAAAATGTACGATTTTTGTTCTTTTTTACATTTTATTTAGTTATTGCTTTATTTTGCGAGTTTCAAATATTTATGTACCTACAACATCAATAAAAATATGTAAGTGATGTAAACCTAATCAAAGTATGCTAGGAATAAAAAAAAGCTTAGGGGTTTTTAGGGGGTTATAGTGTTGCGACTATTACACATCCGATTAATCGGTGAAATTGTAGAATAAGGTAATTAATCGAATCAAATCTTTAGGCGAGAATAATTCAGTGAGATAATCTTGTGTAGTTCGCGAATGATCTACTTCGAAAGTGTGATTATAATATTAATAATGATATTCTTGACTTTTTTGTATCGGTACTTACAAATTTTCCTCGCCAAAGCAATTCGCTGATATTTCTTTCTTTGGCGGGTACTGCAATTTAGTTTTAAACATTGATATTATAAATACATAATCACTACTTTTTTAAAACCATGATTAACAATGATTATTATGGTGCAACTTAAACTTCTTTTTAATATATGGCTCCTGCGGGGCCACAACTTCGTCAATTTCGCGTTACTCTATCCACGCTACTATATCTTATAATTATTATTATATAAACTTTTATTTTTACATGGTATCTCATATTTTATTTATTTATTCTTTATACCATTGTCTAAAATAATCTTTCACAATACTAAGCCACCATTTACCGTAAAGAGAATGGAAATTTTGCTGAAGAAAGCTTGTTCCCACATTACAAATTATGATAACTGGGGGTCTAGCAAAGATACCAACCACTAACGCTAACGCCTCACGCTAACTCCAAAAAAGTATTGAAATGACATTTGCTGCGGAAAAGTTAGAGATTTCCGAAATGTAATTTTAATACATTTTGGAGTTAGCATGAGGCGTTAGCGTTAGTGGTTGGTATCTTTGCTAGACCCCCTGGTCTGCTAATGCATGATTTTGACAGAGATGTGCATTTCGGCAGTTTTATAGACAATCGAATAATTATTAATTTTTGCGACGATGATGATGATGATTGTTCAAGTACTAATATAAATAGTAGTGAATCTGATTAAATGACTATTTTCGAACCCAGTATATTATTTATTTAATATATATATATATACATTCAGAGGTATATACCTAACACTTAAGCTTAAGTCGAATATACCCAACATGGTATTTAGTTAATACCTTACCGTTCGATGCATACATTTCATGCTGATATAGTTCATTATAAGTATTACAATCATTCGTTCTCTTACTGAGGTCATATGAAAAAACGAAACGATTACTAAATAAATATGTAGAATCAGTATCGATTTCTCATTAAAATCGGGTTTATCCGATAGCGATTATTTCGTTCACATCCCTAGACCAGTTAATCTGACAGTGTCAATCACTAATCATGTCAACTTCATACTGCACTTCTTATTTTTGATAAACTGCAGGTATTAAATAACACGAAACTGTATTGTAACAATAACATCTTCTCTGTTATCATTTTTATCAGACAACCAAAGATTTAATGCAATCAATTCAACTCATTGTCACAGAATCAGAATCAGAATAATTTATTGAATAGTTGATACAAAAATGTTTGGCTAGGTCTAATTGCACAATAAAGTAACATCAGTTTACCCACATCGGGCATTCAATAATAGGAAGTACATAGAAATATTAAATTAAATGGAAACTATGAATAACGTCACTAATCCGAACACAAATGAATTAACAAAATACAAAATTAAATAAATTATGTATAATATCGACTTTATAGTTTTAAAAATAGTATTTGTCGGTTGGAAAAATATTGTCAGTTATTCTACTGTTCCATTATTATTTCTACTGTGTCTAAATAAAGTAAAACATCAGGTTGCATCAAGAAACTCACTTAATTCCCATACACGCGAGGTCTGTGTGTGTGAAAGAGAGAGCCTTATCATTATATAGCTCGCACACCGGATTCGAAAAAAGCAGAGACCTACATTTGAGGTTTTGAATGGGAACTGATGATGATGAGAATTGTGTAGAGTTTTAATTGTAGACTGTCGCAAATTAAAAGCAACTTAGGCTTCCATATTCATGGAGCCTGATATTTCGTGAGTAAATTCTTTTCTCCAAAGTTCGTCTAGTTATTCTGCCGCCAAGCAGTAGTGTGCAAGCACTCTGTGATCCGGTTTGAAGAGCGTTTTAGCTAGTGAAGTTACTGGGCAAATGAATCTTACAGTCTAGAAATGTTATTAGGGAAGGTACTAGGCTTTTAAGGTCTCACTTGACGTGCGCAGTGTAGTGTCACGCGAAACTTTATTACTTATTTGAAAGTTCTGAATGACACAGTAACTGTTATGGGTGGCAATTTCGCTTGACATCAGATGAACGACTAGCTCGTCACGTCATTCATTCTCATAAAAAAATGCGTTGCAATTTTAATTAGCGTCCCTTGGCCTTTTTTGATAATTTTATTGCTTAAAGGTTACAATGACATCTGGGAATCAACAAAACATAAACAACTCTTGAAGGACGCGCAATCGACAGTAAATACTAAATACCAACCATTCTAGACGATGGGTAATCCTCTCACCGCACGACTTTGTCGTCTGTCGCAATTTACTGCCAACACGTTTGCAATATGATAGCAAGTTATTTTCTGTCAATTTTCTTTCATAAACTTTTAAACATTTTTTCTTCGATTTTCTTTACACAGGTTAAGACGGAACACTTAAGGTCGCAGATCATTACACCAACTCGGCACCCGACCAGGGGGTCTAGCATAGATCTCGAACGCTAAACGCTGACTCCAAATTAGAAAAGTATTGGAATGACATTGCGTAAATTCTGCAGCTAATGTCTTTTCAATACATTTTTGGGGTTAGTGTTTGGCGTTAGCGTTAGCTTTTGGGATCTTTGCTAGACTCCTAGCACCGCCTCATCAACAGATTGATTTTGTTCTGTTGGTCGAATTACTAAATCAAATAAACTAAACCTAATAAACCAAACTATCAAATAAATAGAACAATCGCGTAAACAGGACAAATTAATAAACAAAACAATAGAACAAACAGAACGATCTTATAAGCAGAAAAATCGATGAAACAACAAACGATAAACAGAACAATTGAATAAACAGAAAAATCAAATAGACAGAACAATCGAATAAACAGACTTATTTTAAAATAAATTATTTTAGCTACTTTAAGCACCTCATTTTTCATGTCGGTTCATATTTGCGACACATGAGCTAGACATCTTTTAGAATGACATTCTGATAATGCCAACAACAAATTAAAAGATATACAATAAATATTACCCAAAGACTTTGATTAGGGGGAATTCTGTGATATATTACCATAAGTTTAATTAAATAATGACTCTGGGGTTGCTACGCAACATATGCTTAGGTTACTTAATATTTGGATGGGTGACTGGAAGTGGCATTCATTTAGTGTGTTTGTAAGTTTTAAGGTTTTTGATTTTTTTAGGCTGTAAGTTTTTGTATAGACTCGCTAATTTCTGATACTACCAACCCGTCTATAAAAAGTTGTATAACTGATAGAAAGCTAAACGATCTTTGAGTGACATAGACTACGTTTTATTGGCAAATTAAGCTACTCATAGCAATTATACCTAATTATTTTCTAGTGTTTGTTATAATTTATAATTAATTACATATAACAAACCGGCTGTGGGTTCGATTCCTACCCGGGACAAACATTTGTGTGATGAACATAAGTAGATGTTTGTTCTGCGTCTGGGTGTTATATTGTATTCTATGTATGTATTTCCAAACAAAAAGTATTTAAGTATTGTATCAGTTATCTGGTTCCCATAGTACAAGCTATGCTTAGTTTGGGGCTAGATGGCGCTGTGTGAAATGTCCACACATATTTATTTATTTATAATTCAGGTAACCATACTTACCATAGGTAATTTTAGGATTTATATCTATATGGCCACTGGACCCCAGCCCCGGATATTTTTTTAACTCAATTTACCCCATAGGCTTTTTTTGTACGGGACAAACGATAGAAGAATATTTGACATTTATTTTTAGGAATTTATACTTTAGTTTTCATCAATATTCTGAATTGTTTTAAGCCATTATAAATCCTTCTTTTCGTCAAACCCATATTATATTTCCAATTTCTATAAAACATAAATAAAGGTATCTATTTCATATTTTAAAACCATTGGCTCATCCCACGCACTACCAGCTTTAACTGGACTTTGTTTACACACAAATCGTATAGAGACAAAGCTCTATCTAAAGTGGAACGTAATACAATACCAATTTAATCAGACCTCTACTTACTAACAAAACGTAAGTATAAAGAGGTCATCAAAGCTAGTTAATTAAGTAGGTAATAGGTATAAGTTCACTGACCCCATTGATTTAGTATAATGTGTTTATGAATGGTAAGTAGGTACTAAGTATGTTTGTCTGGACCCAAACAAGTTTTTGTTCATTCAGTTTTTGCCAAACTATGGCGTCTAGCAGCGTAGGTGGCTTGGCTTGGCAATCACCAAGTCGAATTATATGTATGTATGTATGTGTGTGGACATTTCACACAGCGCTATCTAGCCCCAAACTAAGCATAGCTTGTACTATGGGAACCAGATAACTGATACAATACTTATATACTTTTTTGTTTGTAAATACATACATAGAATACAATATAACACCCAGACGCAGAACAAACATCTATGTTCATCACACAAATGTTTGTCCTTATGTTTGTCCTTATAATAGTTTACTTAAATTATGTTAATTAAGTACAGATTATTATAGAAGTAAGTAGGGTTAGCAAGTTTAAATGGAAATGAGCAGGCCACATCGCTCGTAGAACTGACAACAGATGAGAAAGAAAGGTTCTCGAGATGCGACCAAGAATCGGAAGACGTAGTGTAGGCCAGCCCCCCAATAGGTGGACCGACGATCTGGTGAAAGCCGCGGGGAGTCAACGGATGCAGGAGGCGAGGAGCCGCTCAAAGGACGCTCCCTGGGGGAGGCCTATGTTCAGGCTGTTGACGTCTTCAGGCGTTTAATCATGATGACGTTAGTAGGGTCAGAATTTGGCTGAGCAGCCATTTGAATCTTAGAGTACTAAACCAAAAAGAGAACTTGGATCTATTGCATGCATGACATGCATACCATTTCAGTGGTTTATCCAACCAATTCAAATGGTTCAATGTCAGGCGGGATGGGTTCAAAAAAAGCACTTATGCCGGTCAAAAAATTAAAAACCATAGTTTTTATGAGAACGAATGACGTGACGAGCTAGTCGTTAACCTGGTGTTAAGCGACACGGCTGCCCATAACAGTATCAGTATCAATTCGGTTTTCGGTATTTAGTATTTATGATATTGTTCTAAGCATGTTATAAAACTACTGCCAAAATACAAAATAACCAAAACAATTTTTTTATCTAATTTTAACTGGATCGTCCGATAGATAATTTGACGTAGATCGATAGTAAATGTTGGTTCTAACCACAGATATTAAATCACTTCGAAATGATCCAGAAAAAATAAGGTAGCCGCGTTTTTTGTTCTCACGGAACCCGTTTTAGTTTTTTATACCCTCTTTCGGCATTTCTGGTATCAAGTGCGTAAAGTATTAAAGAGGAAATTTAAACTTTAACCACCTAAGCATAAGGTGTAAACAGGTGTGTTTGATCGCGATCTTCTTATGTTTTGGTGTGTGTTTTTTATTTTTCAATATTTGATGCACAGGTGTTGTCTGGTCTTCCTTTATAGGGTAAGTCTTTTATTTTTTATTCTCTGTAGTGGCTTAGATTCTTTACGTTGATAGATTTACTAGTTTGGTTTTCGATATTTGTTTGTTCTTTTCTGTGGTTAAAAAAAGGTTTTCATTTTTTAAGTAACGACAGGTGTTATTTAGATAGATACTTTATATAATTAGATCGGTTACTCATCAAACTTTTATCTTCAGACAGAAAAAAGAAAACTTAAATTGAAAAATGTTAAGAGGCGTATTTTATTATTTTATTTATTCAATTCTTTATTGCACTAAAAGTACAAAAGGAGGACTTAATAATTAATTAATTATTAAGTCTAATTATAATAATTTATTAATTAATTTCTACCAGTCATTCCACACAAAGTATAAGAAAGAAGGATGTGTAGGCGTGCATCAAAATTTGTATGAACGATTTGTACAAACAAAAAAAACAATACTTATAACAATACGTAGGTATGTGCTTCGCCCTTCCCAAAATAACATATCTCTTGCAATCTACCCCTACCTGGCTTTGTCCTGAGGAAGTTTCTTCTTTTGACGAAGCTTTAAAATCAACGGTTGAGTCGATCTTAAATGTCTCTCTTAATGAACCTCAATGGAGACAAGCGGCTCTTCCTATCCGGCACGGGGGCCTCGGGGTGCGGTGCGCACGTGATGTGGGCTTGCCGGCTTTCCTGGCGTCGGCACATGGGGTGGCAGACCTCGTCACTATAATTCTACACTCCAACGGTGACAGGGCGAACATACCCTTTGTGTTAGATGCTGGATCAGCTTGGTCGGTACTCAACATGGGTAGCCACCTGGGTCGCACCGTCCACTCTTCGGCGGCTGCTGCTGAGGACGCTGCTGGTAGAAAGCGTGCAATGTATGCGGCATTGGAGGCACGATATATTTTAGTGCCCATCGCCGTGGAGACCATGGGTTGTTGGGGCACTGAGGCCAAGAGTCTGGTGATGGAGATAGGGCGTAGAATAAGGGAAAAAACCGGTGACTCCCGCTCCGGCTTGTACCTGGTGCAAAGGTTGGCCATAGCCATACAGCGCGGCAATGCAGTCAGTGTGATGGGCACCTTTGCACCTGGTACAGTTGCAAGGGGTGGGTTATTCGAATAGGTGTTTTTTTTTAATATGTGTTATTAGTATAATTTGACATGTAATTAATTGATTAAATATAAGAATACTTATTACATATTTCTAAATATTAATATAAATAAATACCTATTATATAATATATTACTAATATATTATATCATAAATAAAATAAGTTGATTCCAAAGACGTTACTGCCACAACCCCAAATGAGTTGTTACGAAAAGAAATGTATTATATTATTAGTTACTTACCTAAACACCCTTACATCTATGGATTTGCTTTCATTAGGCTGTTTTAAATAGTTTACTCAATTTTTTATATTTTTATATAATATTACGATGGATGAACGACACGGCCTACCTAAAATAACCCTAAAATCTTTATCGCCATCCTACTGAACATCTTATCTTCAAAAAAGCCCTTGTACAAAAATTATTAATATATTTTGTCGAAATGCCTCAACCCTATTCTTTCAACGCTTGATTTGATAAGCTATTTTTCAACGTTTGTTCCAATTTTTGAAGGGCCCAATAGCTCAGTTGGTAGTATCCCTGCCTTCTGAACTGAGGGCTGTGGGTTCGATTCCTACCCAGGGCAAACATTTGTGTGATGAACGTAGATGTTTGTTCTGCATCTGGGTGTTATATTGTATTCTATGTATGTATTTACAAACAAAAACGTATCTAAGTATTGTATCAGTTATCTGGTTCCTATAGTACAAGCTATGCTTAGTTTGGGGCTAGATGGCACTGTGTGTAATGTCCACACATATTTATTTATTTATTATTAATTAAGTATTTTATGATATTTTATCTCAAATTACAGTAGGGAATAAATAACTGTTATCTAATCTGTTACAAAAAAAATACTTCGATTTTATTTTTTTTACTTAGGCTGGATTTTACCAAAGTAGAATAACATTATTCCAAGTATAACGCTAAATGACAGCCTCCGAGGTGTGGTGGTTGAGCAGGTCGGCTCAGAACCCGGAGGCTACCGGTTCGATTCCCGCGACAGGACAAGTATTTGCGCAGAGAAAAAAGTGCTAATACTTGTTCTATGTCTGGGTGTTGTGGGAGAATGGTCCTCGTAGTTCCTGGGTCCCTAGATACAGGGAATCCTAGTTAGGGTCCAAGATCTATGTGTGTGATTTATGTGGTTTATTTAATTGTTACCCTTACAGCTGATTGACAAATGAAATGACGATAAAAAGGACCCTGATCATATCCAAGGAAAGAGCTTCAAAATTGTTGGTATAATAGTTATAATCGTGTAACTCGGTTATTCTCGGAACGTTATACTTGGAATAACGTTATTTTACATTGGTAAAATCGGGCCTTAGTAGTATAAACGTTAACTGCGTTAAAAATCTACATTTCTACATTTAATATATAAACACCTACCTATAACTAAGTCCGACCGCTAAAATAATGATTTGACGGTTTTTAAATACTAACCTCGTTCTTTACCAATAAACACTGCATAGTACTGGAAAAGCTGCGTAGTGTTTCCTATTGTTTTACCTTTACCCATTTCAAACGCGATAGAAAGAAAAAAAAAACTCTAAATAACTATTCCTGCGCTACAAAAGGGGGTTAAACGTTAAATCTGAAGTTATGAAAAGTTTTAAATATTATTTAACCGACTGCACCTCATGAATAAAAAAATAATAAAAACAAATATCAGCAACTCGAAATAAATTGTAGATATCCCGTTAAGGTGCTGACAGGAGCCAATGCGAGCACGTTTATTAAAGCAGACGAACTTGAAACGTATTTTGAACGATATAGGGTCGCTCTATGCATAGCAAAAATATGGCGATTACGTTGCGTTGCACTTCGACTTTTCCATTTTTCGGTACTAATTATTAGTTATAAAAGAAACGCTTGTTGTTATAAAAAAATTAGCTCAAAGATGGATGTATTGAAACATAACTTATCACTATGATTTATTTCAATGGGGTGTTTTATTATAATGTAACATTTTAGGACGTTTGAATGATTTTTTAGAGGTCACATCACGATTTTTTTCTATCGAGAAAACTTTTCGTAAACGTGTTTCGGTTTCAGCAGATGGAAAGAAGATATGACCAGTATTAACGTGCATTTTTTTCAATCCAGTAAATGGTATACGTTTTGAGATAATCACGTTCAAAATAGTGGATTTGGGAGCATTCAGGGCCTTAATTAACTATATTTTGGACACATTTTTTTTCTTTGTCTTCTTTGGCTCTATGTGGTAGTGTATTGTTGTATGATGTCCTAAATAATATGACTGTATTTTATTTCTTTATTTCATTGAAATAAAAAAAATCCAATTCAATTTATAAATAACAGAACTCTGTGGTAACAAAAAACAACTGAATTGAAAACCTCCTTTTTTGAATTTGGTTCAACACCAAGAAATGAGTTTAGTTTTTTATTTTAGAGGACCCTACTTATTACATTCTTACCTTGCCCTCGCTATAAGGTTGCCAGTATTCCGGACTTTCTCATTTTCCCCAGATAAAAGCCGAAAGGTTAAAGTGCATTTCAGTTTCTGCCGAGGTCAACATTTTTAGTTCTAAGTTGTATTGCACAAAGTAATGCTACTTCTTCTTCTTCTTCTCGTGTAGGCAAGTGGTCAGCCCTGATGTCAGAATTTTTAAGCCGCCCGAAGGCTTCTGACTTGGCTTAACGACTATTGTCTTACGACAACAGCCGGGACCGACGGCTTAACGTGCCCTCCGAAGCACGGTAGCGCTCAGTTCTAAATACCAACTTTTTGCTGTAGCGGTCACCCATCATAGTAGTGACCTTAGGTTAGGAACGGCTAGTCGTGCTTCGCTATGAGCGCTACATGCTACTTTCTAAGGCAAGGAATAAAAGGGAAAAGTAGTTTTCGTACCTTCAATTTTTTTTATAAGCGTATATAGTAGGGCTTTGAGGCCAAAACGTTAATAAACAAAATGTAAGGTACGAAAACTAACGTTTTGCCCTGAAGCCACTAAAAAACGTTATATAATAAAAAAAAACCTACTTCATCATCGTCATCATCACCATCATCACCAGCCTGAAGACGTCCTTTGCTGAACATAGGCTTTCCCTAGCGCCACTTCAGACGCTTATCATAGGGAACATTTGCCATACTCCCCATGCTTGGCAGGTGGCGAGGAAAACGCCGCTGCTTGATTCCCTGGGTATTCCCCGTACCATTATCTATAAAAGCAAACAACAAAACACGTTTATTGTATAGGAACCCTTTAAATATTTATTTTATTCAGTTTTTTAGTATTTGTTGTTATAGCGGCAACAGAAATACATCATCTGTGAAAATTTTAATTGGCTAACTATCACGGTTTTATGAGATACAGCCTGGCGACAGATTTGACAGACAGACAGACAGACGGACAGTCAGATAGAAGAACAGATAGACAGACAGCGGAGCCTTAAGGCGTTGAATGCTCCCAAATCGACTATTTTGAACATGATTGATCGACTGAAATGATTGACTGAAAATGGATGAATTTACAGGATTGAAAAAAATGCATGTTAATATTGGTCATATCTTCTTTCCATCTGCCGAAACCGAAACATGTTTACAAAAAAATTTCTCTATAGAAAAAAAATCGTGAAGTGACCTCTAAAAAATAATTCAAACGCCCTAAAATGTTACATTACAATATGACACCCCATTGAAATAAATCATAGTGATAAGTTATGTTTCAATACATCCATCTTTGAGCTAATTGTTTTTATAACAACAAGCGTTTCTTTTATAACTAATAATTAGTACCGAAAAATGGAAAAGTCGAAGTGCAACGCAACGTAATTGCCATATTTTTGCTACGCATAAAGCGACCCTATGTTACACAGGATACGGTTCATATTCGACTGCTGTTATAAACGTGCTCGCATTGGGTCCTGTCAGCGTCATAAAGAGTAAAACCCTATTACTAATAATAGCGTCCGTTTTACCCTTTGGCTACGAACGGAACCCTAACTAGAATACCTAACAAATTAAAATTATACCTAAACGTAACTGAGGATTGAACTTTCCTTAAATTAATACCGGTATTCAAAACAGGTTAAGTATTTACGGTCGATTGGACGTTCAGAATCGGTAATCTTGGGGTAATCTGAAATACGGTCTTCAAGACTGATTTAATTTTGCTACAGACAATATATATTGCTACAGACGGGCCCGATAGCTCAGTTGGTAGTATCCCTGCCTTCTGAACTGTGGGCTGTGGGTTCGATTCCTACCCAGGACAAACATTTGTGTGATGAACATACATGTTTGTTCTGCGTCTGGGTGTCATATTGTATTCTATGTATGGATATACAAACAAAAAGCATATAAGTATTGTATCAGTTATCTGGTTTCCATAGTACAAGCTATGCTTAGTTTGGGGGTAGATGGCGCTGTGTGAAATGTCCACACATATTTAAAAAAAAATTAAAGTGACTCAAAACGGCGCTCTGTGAACGCCTATCTTCAGCAGTCTATTGATGATGATGAATATTTTATTACAATTTAATAACGACATTTTTTTAGTGTGTGTGGTCAATAGTAGCCTGTGCGACTTTCAAACTGACGATGAAGCCTGCTTTGAATCCCGCTGAGATCACCCCCATTGACTTGAAAACCATAGTGAGTCAACCGGTAACCGGTATGTTTATAAACACAATACTTAAGTCTTTATAGTTCGTGAAAACTTATCATGCACCAACCAAATTATAAACCAATTTATGGTGCTCAGAAAGAAAGATCTACCTACATTCTTCATTTTAAAGCCGTGTAGTTTATGTTTTATCTTATTTTAAACCTATTATAGGTCGCCATGACGCTTACCTACGTCAGGCTAACGACAAGCTCGTCAAGTCGTCAAGTAATTCATATAAGTGCAACAAAAAAAAGAATTGCACGCCACCATAAACAAGAGTTGCTTGCTACGTTTGCATTAGCAGAAAAATAACATAACATAAGCACAGAATAACTAATAGCAGGTTCGTACTAGCGTAACATAAGTCATAGTAGGTATGCCTAGATATTAAACGCGGCAAATGACCCCAGCCATCTAAGCACTAGGCCATAATACAAACACTAAAATTCTAGTACTAATTACATACTGCAATCAACTTGCCCTCTACGATCGATAAATCAAAAACAAACGCAAAAACAATGCAAATCCAACATCTGACGAACGCACCCGCGTAATACGCAGGCTCTACCCGGGCAGTGCTGCCAGGTACGCGAGAGGAAAATCCACTGGGAGCACGGAAATTTTCCCTACTTATTTTATTTACTAGTTATTGTACGAGTTATTTTTGTATATTTGTGAAACACTGTACCTATGTGTGAAACACTGTGTAGCTGAATAAACTTAATTCAATTCTAATCTTAGAAAATATAATAGAAAATTAAATAATCTGCATTTGTAAATAATATTATTTAACATTAAACATTAAATTAATCACAAATGTCATACACATTTTTTTTAAATAAACCGTAATTTTTATATGGGCAGGTGTGATTTAATAATTATCATAGCCATAGAACATAAATTGTCCACTCAACTTAATTTGGATGTGAATGAAAGCCATCTATAGAAAATATTTCTAAAAGATTAACTGCCTTACTACTTAATTACCTTATTAATTAGTACTTATACAATATTGTTAACGAGCACCCCGTTCTTTAAGACTTTGATGAATCCTCTCCATCCAAAGTTTGGCTGAAAGACACCGCTTTTAGCGATAAGGTCGATAAGGCTCATTGTTAGGTACGCATTTTAAAATATCTGTATTTCTTGTAAAACTTTATTATTTGCTGTTTACTATAAAGATAAATTATCTAACTTATTGTATTAATATTTGAAATCAGCAGTGATACATCCTAAGCATCATATTTACGTTTTTAGTCTAACTTAGACTTAAAATTATATAATTACGATGTTTTCTAACAAACAAGAAAACTCCCGGAAATCCAGCAAAACCTCCACCCTGGCAACCCAGCAAGCCCGGGCAGTTACTGATCAGGGGAACCTCCCCGCGCATCCTCTCTCTCTCCGCTTCCCCCACTCCCTCACTCCTTCCAAACAGCGTTCGTACACCGCTCGAGACGGTCGCGCGCCTTCCCGCGTCGCCAACCTGTGGCACGCTCATAAACCGAAATATACCGAAAACCGTATAAAAAATACCGGATTAATTAAATGTGACAAGAAATAACCGGATTACAGTGCAGTGTTGTGAACTAGTGTTGATACCGGTTTTTGATTATTGTGGTGTTTTTGTTGTGGATTTTGTGTATGAGAATGATTTTGGTAAGCTTAATTTGAGCTTTATGTTTTCTTTTTGAGATGAAGTCATAGCAGAACCTCCTTAGGTACTTTTACGGTGTTACCTAAGTGTTATCTGTGGTAATAACAAATTATCTTACACAGAAAATAAATTTAAACTAAGAATCATGAAACTACCCCTCCATAGAATAGCTTAGCAAGACAGACAAAATTACTTAGATTTTGTTACGAAACTAACGGAATGTCTACGTATTTTGATAAATACCTATTCTAATAGATATTTTAATAATTAGGGCAGTTAACATAATAATACAAATTGACAGCCAAATTAATCATAAAACCAGCAGCTTCATTAAAACAGTAAAAAATGATATGACACTAGATCTTATCCTACAGATAAATAATTCACTAGTGGGTAGATTTCCACGAAATGTCGCAAGGCAAACAGCCTTTATATTTTGACACCCATACGTAGCAACTATTATTTCATCTGTAACCACCCATGTTCTCCACTTTTACAAGTACGTCGTACTAAATAGAATTATCTACCCTCTTTATAGTAAAGATTTTAGTTATCTGGGTGATTTTTGTTTCGCTTTAATAAAATTATTATTATGTACCTACCTACTTTTTCTTGACTAGTGTGAATTTTCAAAAAATGGATGTTGTAGGTACTTTTTTAAACCAACATTAAGTACGAACCGTCAGTCTCTTTTTGGTTGTTTTTTTTTTATATGATTGTTATCTCAGAACTTCGTCGTCTACGATAAACTATTTGGTTTTTAATTTCAAAGGATAAGTATCAGTAGATAAGTAGGTATATCTACCTACTTTTATCTACCTACTTTCAGATTGCCCTCATGGAAATTTCATCAAAATCGATTCAGTGTTTTGGCTTTTAACTCTATTTGGCTAATAACTTCAAAAATAGGCAGGTATGTTAAGCTAAACTTTTATTAAAGAAATAAAATAATTAAAAAATAATAATATTAAACCTTAAACTTGAGAAAAGAAAATAAATGAGTGAGTTATAATAATAACTTTGACTTAGGTGCGATTTTACAATAGTCAGATAAAAGCTATTCATTATTTTTATGAGAATGAATGATGTGAATTTTCATAGGATAAAAAACACAGTAAAAAGAAATGTGAACATTCTAAATCGTATCTGAAATCTGAATCACGAGTCTGTTTACAGTTTATCAGTCTGATGAATGACGTGACGAGCTAATCGTTCACCTGATGTTAAGCGACACGGCTGCCTAAAACAGTTGCAGTGTCACTCGAAACTTTGAAATAATAAAGTTTCGCATGACACTGCACTGCACACGTCATCCTGAGACATCACACAGTCTAGTAATCAGATTACTACACTGTGTAATCAGGTCATAAAGTCTCATTTGCCCAGTAATTTCACTAGCTACAATGCCCTTCAAACCGGAACACAGTAGTGCTTGCACGCTACTGCTTGGCGGTAGAATAACTGGCAAAGCGGTGGTACCTACCTAGACAAACTTTGCAGAAAAGTCCTACCACCTAGTAAAAGTTGATAACCTTCAATAAAATAAAATAACAACCCAGCATAAAAAAATTACTATTTTATTAATTTCACTCTTAAATTCCTTGACTTAATAAAATATATTAGGACAAGAACATTGATCAAATTTACTTTGAAAACAGTCTCAGAAGGCAACCTAACGTCATTCGACCGCGATTTCTCGGTGTAATCAAATTTACCTTGAAAGGGGGGGAAATGGGACTTACCCCCCATTCCCCTCCCTTTTGAATAGTATTACGTGGGTAAATAACAAAATTGTTAGGTTAAGCGGTAGGTGAATCTGGGATTTTGTTTTGACTTCACTCGTTTGCTTTTGAGATTAGTAATTGAATAGGCGTAGGGTGGATTTTACGAGGGTTTCTCTCGACGGTCGCTTTGAGCTATTTCAAGATACTTTCCCCTGCTCTGGGAAGCCTAAGAGCTATTGAATACAATATTAATTATAATTACACACGGTAATAATAAATTAGTATCATGACTTTCATCAGCCTGAAGACATCCACTGCTGAAAATAAGCCTCCCCCAAAGAGCCCCACTTTGAGCGGCTGCTTGCCTCTTGTATGCATCGGTGCCCGGTTTTGACCAGCTCGTCGGTCCACCTAGTGAGGGGCCTATGCTTCGTCAGTTCTACGAGCGATGTAGCCTGCCCCCTGCCACTTCAACTGCTGCTAGCTGGCTGCGCGATTTTGCGTTTAGATGTAAATATCACTTTTACACTGATCATCCATCCAAGTCATGACCGCAGCGATCGTTGCTTAACTTCACAGAACGTCAAGATTTGCTGACCAGAAAATGTATGTAGTCACAACCAACCTAACAACGGCTTAACTCTGAAGCCAGTACCACAGACTATACGTAACCAGTACACTGTTAGGTGACAGTTATTGGTTCCCCAGAGCATACCGATGCGTGATAAACGCAATGCAGTATCTATGCACTGAGCCCAATATATCCCGATCTCACTTTACAAACTCATTGTAATGTGAGATCGGGATGTATTGGGCTCTCTGCCAGTTGGTTAGGCGGTGGCTCTGTCGCAAATATGAATCGTGGTCAATAATTACGAATCATCATCATAATCATCATCAGCCCGTGGATGCCCCCTGCTGAACATAGGCCTCCCCAAGAGAGCGTCACTTTGAGCGGCTGCTCGCCTCCGGCATCTATCGGCTCCCCGCGGTTTTCACCGGGTCGTCGGTCCACCTGGTGGGGGGTCTGCCTACGCTGCTTCCGGTTCGTGGTCGCCACTCTTCCCCATCGGTTGTCAGTTCAGCGAGCGATGTGGCCTACAACAATCCTACAATAATTACGTATAGTCATTTTTTTATTTATTTAGTAAGTAAAGAGATGCCTCCCGTAGAAACTAAAAGCTTATTACTCCGTGATTTATTTACCGATTTTGCTTATTTTTTCAACTAATGCATTAATTTTTATTCTTCTTTATGAAAGTAATATTTACTTGTTCATTTTTAATACTAGTCATCATGCCTATTAGAAGTCATCCAATCATTATTTGGTGACACATTCAATCCGGAAAAAGTGAAATTTCAGAAATGTCGGTCAGTCATCTTGGACGGATTTAATATAGGTTCAGCTTTAGTTTGAATCATTGTTTATTTTAATAATAGGAATAGGAAGCGGTTCAAATAAAATATTTTTACAAACGCACTTTGACTTTAATAAAAATAACATTATCATAGCTGGGTTGACCTTATTATCATCATCGCCATCATCATCATCATCATCATCATCAACAGCCTGAAGACGTCCACTGCTGAACATAGGCCTCCCCTACAGAGCGCCACTTTGAGCTGCTGCTCGCCTCCTGCATCTATCAGCTCCATGTGGCTTTCACCAGATCGTTGGTCCACCGAGTGGAGGGCCGGTCTACGCTGCTTCCAGTTCGCGGTTGTCACTCAAGAACTTTTCTTCCCCATCGGTTGTAAGTTCTACGAGCGATGTGGCCTGTCCGTTGCCTTAAACTTGCTATTTTAATTCTAAGAGTCATATCTAAGTACCTTCAATACTCAATATTCAAATATTTATTTTATTCTGGCCTACTCTGCGACTTCCGGTTCGCCACTCGAGAACCTTTCTTCCCCATCAGGTCTGATTGAAGATCGGGACCAACAAAAAAATTACTGATAGCTATAGACTACTCGTGCAAAGCCACGGGCAGCAGCTACTAATAATAAAATTCGATAATATTAATGTATTAACGTAACACGACACCCAAACATAGTTCTCAATATCATGACAGACAGGCCACAGCTTTTTTTTATTATCTTAGATAACGGTAACGCCCACTGATTCGGTGACTAATAAATTACGGTTTTGCACGCGGTTTTGTCTGTAAATGGTTTGCACCTTGGTTTCGTTTGTTTTTAGTTTAATAGTGTTAAATTGATTTACAATCTATCAGCATTAATACACGAGGAATATGTTTGGATTAGTTATTTCAGCTTACGTCTTATTTGTCATTGGAATATCGAACTCCATTGAAAAAGACAAAAGCCGGCTTGACTAATCCAGAACTACTTCAGTTGGTAGTAGCCCTGCCTTCTGAACTGAGGGCTGTGGGTTCGATTCCTACCCGGGACAAACACTTGTGTGATGAACATAGGTGTTGGTTCTGTGTCTTGGTGTTATATTGTATTCTATGTATGTATTTACAAACAAAAAAGTATAGCTAAGTATAAAACGATTATCTGGTTCCCATAGTACAAGCTTTGCTTAGTTTGGGGCTAGATGGCGCTGTGTGAAATATCCACATAATCCACACATATTTTTTTCTTTTATCATGAAAAAAAATAAAAAACAGTCCGAACTTGAAAAAATGTAGTAATCGTGTCTAAAGAGTTACTAGTTTGTGTCCAGTTCATTTGGCCCAATACTTCGCCAACACGCAATAAATGTCGCTTGATAATCTTGCGTTATGCAGAAATAAAATAATTTGTAAAATAGCCCGCGTTATGTCGTTGTATGGGATGAGGCATCTGTACTGTAGGTATTATATTATCTGGGGTACTATTAAGAAAATTCTGCAATGCTCACAGTTTTTATCTTGTTTTACAACATAGTAGCGGTTCCCATCCCTACGGGTTAATAACAACTATTGCTAGTGACCGTAGCTGACTATAAAAATAAAAGGCCTATGATAACCTGCTCGGGGAGCGCAGGGACTTATTAAGGGAAGCGAGTGGGGGAGATATACCTTTTGGTTAGAAGAATGCATTCAATTTGTGGTTAAAAGGTATAGAATATATTTTGTTAGTTAAAGTAGTGTGAATAACTTGTTATTTTTTTTTATATCAATTATTAAAGTTGATAATCCTATTATTGATTAATATCTGTTAATATAACTAAGCACCTATTTAGGTTAAGTAGTTGTATCTAGAGTTGCCGCGAATACTCGCTATTATTCGGTATTCGGCATTACTCGTCATTTTTTTTATATTCGTCGAATACCGAATAATAGCTAGTATTATTCGGCATTCGGCGAATAGTCGTCGAAAATAAACTTTTAACAAACAAAAGAACTAATGACTTAAAAATAATAATTTTTTTAATTATTATCCTTAATAAAACAATACACAATATCAATTATTATCTGTAATATGTGCCTGTGCCTATCATATTCATGAAATTAAATTAGTAAGGCTTTTTAATTAATATTTAAAATCCAACAGAGGCAGATTGTGGTGCAAAAAAACAATTTTTACTGCACGTTTTGGAGCAAGTCGGTTTCGTTTTTCTTCGTAAATTAAACCTGCCTCGAAAAATAGTCTTTCTGAATAAACAGAGCTTGCTGGTGTGATTAAGTATCGTTTAGCAAGCTTCCTTAAAATAGGAAATCTATTCTTCTTGGTACTCAAAGCCCACCATTCATATGGGTTTATTTTTCTGTCAGCCTTTGCTAATGCGATGTAGTTGGCGATTTCTTCAGCAGTGGCATTCTTGGGTTGCTCTTGAGTAGGTTGCTCTATAGATGATTCTTCAAAACATGCCTAAAATAGTTTATGAGTTTCCGAATCATGCTCACTTTCATTGTCTAAACGAGACATTTTTTATGTCGAATAGTAATGTCGAGTTATTCGACTATTCGCCAAAGTGAATGGCGATTAATCGGTATTCGACTATTCGCTATAAACACTATTCGCGGCAACTCTAGTTGTATCACAAAAGCAATTAAAGTAATAATTAGTAATAGACAGCTACCATTCAATGAAAAATTAAACAAATGGAAAATGATCGTGAAATTGATTGAAAGTGTAAAACAATACTTTTATTTTATTATATTTTATTTGGGGCGCCAACGGCTATCATTACAAATGAAATAACAAAATAAACATGTTATATTTATCTACATAGATGTACAGTTCATAAAACTATAGGCACTATTATCTTTGTGAATCAAAAATTCCCACGACCATGAACTTGCCCCTGATATTACTGCCCTTAGTACATCCAGTACACCTTGAAGCCGGTTCCAAAGCCTTATAAGTTTGTCAGCATCCGGTGAGGCACCGGTTTGCTGACACCGCCGCCCCCCTAGCCCCTACACATGGGAGATTGATTTTTTCTACATCCTCTATTTTGCAAAGCGGTTATGATATTGGGGAGCTGATTTTATTGGTTATTGAAGTGAACTTCCATTTTAGTTAGTAAACAATTTGTTTATTCAGCCGACTTCAAAAAATGTAGGTTGTCAAATCCTTTGTTTTTTTATATTTATAAATGTACTTTTTCTTAAAACTTCGTCCATTAAACGGAATTAGTTTAATTACTGGGCAAATGAGACTTAATGCCTTGATTTTCTAACTGGGCAAATGAGACTATGACCTGATTTCACAGTCTAGTAGTCTGATTACAAGACGCGTAGTGCAGTGTCTCGCGAAACGACTGTTATGAGCGGCCGTGTTGCATCAGGTGAACGATTTGCTCGTTTTTTTTTTATCTGAATGAATGACTTGACGAGCTAGTCGTTCACCTGCTTTGCGTGACACTGCACTGCGCACGTCATCCTGAGACATCACACAGCCTAGTAATCAGATTACTACACTGTGTAATCAGATCATAAAGTCTCATTTGCCCAGTAATTTCACTAGCTACAATGCCCTTCAAACCGGAACACGGTAGTGCTTGCACACTACTGCTTGGCGGCAGAATAACTGGCAGAGCGGTGGTACCTACCTAGACGAACTTTGCAGAAAAGTCCTACCACCTAGTAAACGTTCATCATTGATTCAATTTTTTTTAAATATGCAATTTAAGAACCACCTCCTTTAAAGTCAGTTAACTTCTGGAATCCCAGCATTGAGATGACAATTGAATAACAATGCATGTGTGTACGATATTGGGTCGATGGGAGTTAAAGAGCTAAGAAACCTTGTGATTCTGTAACCGCTTCAAAGAGTACCCGCCAATGTACCTACCTACCTACCTATAATACATTGAACAGCAAGCCAGTCCGTCCAAATAATCACAATACAAATTGTTATAACATACAATTGATACACAATGTAGTATGTCGGTCGGTCCGTCACATCTGCGAGCTAAATATGGGGAACACATTGGAGCTACGTGGGAGATGGTTGGGTATTATACAGGAGGATTCAAGTTGGCGAGGATGCAATTTTTTTAATAATTGTTTTTATTTTAAGAAATAGGTGATAAAAATATTTTTAGGACTTAGGATGGGTGTTTTGTTCCGTAAGTAAGCAATGGTTACCATATGGTAGAATTTTTATTCATTGGTTCCTTAACTTACGGACCAAAAACCCCATATTACTAGTAAATTTTTGAGTACTCGTGACTACGACTAATGGAACTTAGTCGAAACTTTGAGGTATATAAAAATATTTTCTTTAACTCTAATATAAGTTTTAATATCGCGGCAACCTACAAAACCTAAAAATAAAATAAATAATACAACAGACAAAACATTATTTTCTAAAGACTAGGCTCATTTATTTTTTAACTTTTTTGTTGAAAACTGTCTTCAAAGGAGTGCCTTAAAAGTTGATTCACTCTTATACAAATAACCAAGTACTTATGCATTAATTTCTAAAAGAAATACAATAATTATTGTAAGTAATTATTTTTTAATAATTAATTGAAATAATTTATAATTTCATTACTTTTAGCTATGACATAGTTATTATTATAACTGTTTTACTTCGGGGGTATCGAAACTAAATCAAGTATAGCCAATTATAGTAACATAAAATCAATTAATTTAAATGTACCATGATAGCTAATAAATTAATTAAATTTAAATATAAATAAGTTTAAACAATTATGCATGCAATAAAATAGAATTTTTTTTATGCCTTTATTGTTGTGTATTATTATTAATAATAGATAATATTATTAGGTGATTTAAGTATTAATGACTTAAAATTATACAGTCCGTAAGAAAAATACAAATAATCAACTCATGAAATGCATCTTGCATCATGATCACAACTCACAATCTATTCTCAATTTACACTCGCCATGAAATAAAGAACAAGAAGTAAACATAAACGATACATAATAGATATCTTTTTCCACAACGTGCACAAGTTTTTGTACAGCCTGTATTTATTTTGGAGCAAGGATTAAAAATGTTTCACAAGACAGACCAACGCGGCAACAACGAAATAGCACGCGCGTGTACTTAAAAATAAAATAAAACGAAATGAGGACACATATTAGAATTTTCTGTGGTGTGGTGCTGGTGAACAGTAAATACCTAATATTAGAAAATATAATGCTAAATAATAATTACGTAATCTGACTATGACAAATCGATAGACACACGGACAGCGGACCCTCAGTAATACAATCCGTTTTACCCTTTCGGCCCCCACGGAACCCTAAAAATGCTGAGTTGTGACCTTTATAGTATAGCAATAATAATATAATTATAATTTATTATACAACTTTTATAACTATACCTCATTAAATCATTGTTCATCAGTGTTGCCTACAATACGATTCCAATCTAATTCCGCACTACCAATTTAAATTTCTTCAAGTGGCTTCACTTTTTAGTTCAACACGTGCCATCTACCTCTTTACTATGACTGTGGCGCTTAAATATATACAGGATGAGGAATTGTGAGTGAAATCGATAAAACTATGGTAATGTTCCTAAAGTCGGGTAAAAAGGTTCGTGGCGACATATTTTAGGTAGTCCCTGAGATATTTACGTTGTCTTAAGTATATTGGAGGGTTGTTGAACTCTTTATGGCTGTCCTTTCAAGTTGTATAGGCAATTCGGCTTTGATATCTCCTGTTTGTTGTTGAAAGAAGATCTGTGACTATTAATATCCATAGAGATAGGAGTTAGGAGCAGATGAAAAGTCTGGTTTTGTATTATTGTTTATTAGATATTAGAAAAATTTACCTAATTTACTGTAAATGCCCAGTAGGTATAACATGTTCCAGCACAGAGCGTTATGGTTCGCGAAACGTAATTTTTTCAAAATGTTGTGTTTTTTTCAAAATGCTCTTGACAACTTAATTAAACGTTAACTTTACACAAAAAAACTGAATTGAATTTATTCAAAACCACACTTAATTATTACAATCAAAATAATCATTGAGTAAATTTAAACCAAGAACTATTCAGGTAATGAATTACTGTTATCTTTTAAAATATAAAACACAGCACATTTTTCAAGTAAAATTTGCAAATACAAAAGAAAAAAACTAATAGAAACTGACTGATATTATGAGAAACTCGACACGAAAAAAATTATAATCAAAGCAACCATTAAGAAAATTAAACAACAAAACAGCTTTCAACAAAAATGTACTTAGTAATTATGATACATTTACTTTACTAGTTAATGTTATCGTAAATATAAGGAACACATTCAATTCATTTTAAAGCTAAGGCAAAAAACTGTAAGTATCAGAAACCCCGCTGATCTTATTATGCAAAACACCACTTAATATCAGAATTAAAAATACCAAGTAAATTAAACAATAAACCAAAACCTTTCTCATCCAAAAATAAACAACTCAATTATCATTATTAACTAAACAAAAAAAAATATAAACAAAATATTCGCAGACCGTGTGAACGAGCCCATGTGCGGAGCGAATGGTCTTGTCTTGAGGTTTTTTTACGTTTTTTTGTCGTTTACTGACCCGTTCGTACACGTACAGTTTATTTGTATGTAGCTTGTATTTTTAATGAAACTGTATATTTATGAAATTAATTTATTTATCGAAGTTAAGTTGACAATACTGCCTGGACGAGGACTGAAGTGACCGATATTGCTCTTAGAATTAGCAAGTTGAAATGGCAATGGGCAGGCTACATCGCTCGTAGAACTGACCACCGATGGGGAAGAAAGGTTCTCGAGTGGCGACTACGAACCGGAAGACGCAGCCTAGCCCAGCCTCCCACTAGGTGGACCGACAATCTGGTGAAACCGAGAACCGATGGATGCAGGAACCGAGCAGCCGACCAAAGTGGCCCTCTGTGGGGGAGGCCTATGTTCAGCAGTGGACGTCTTCAGGCTGTTGATGATAATGATGATGAACTGCTTAGATCTACAGAAGGACTAAAGTAGCTTTTAGAATTAGCAAGTTGAAATGGCAATGAGCAGGTCACATCGCTTGTATAACTGACAATCGATGGGGAAGAAAGGTGCTCGAGTGGAGTGGCGACCACGAACCGATGATGAACAAAGTGATGTATTAGGTAGTTCATCAGCTTTCCTAATATTAAGATAACACCAAATGTTATTTGAAAGATTAAAATAAAATAGTTATTTATAGACTAACATAATTTATGGCAACTCTTAAATTTTTTATAGTTTAGTATTTACATTTTAAAATTGTAACTTGAGTAGATTTAATGACATTGGTAAAAAGCTATTAAAGTTTCATTCAAGCGTATTAAATATTTAATTTTTGATTAGGTAATGTGGCATTTATTTAATTCGTTTACGTAATAAAATATGCCAGATCTAAAGAGGTTATAACATTTTAGTATGGAGACTGGCATAAAGGTCGCTGCAAAAATATTTTTATTTTCGTGCGGCTAACTCTTTTACCTGTGTTAATGGATAGAAGACATCAATACAAATAATAAATACCATATAACAAAACTTCATAACAAAAAAATAAGATAGCTGCCCATCACTATGCCAAAATAGTACCTACAACCCTTTTCTTCTGGTTTCTTCGTTATGGCTGATCAGAGTTTTCTATAGTCTATAGAAGTACCATAGAACTACTGTTGGACATATTTCATCTTATTTTTCCATTAGACAATTTGCAAAAAAGAACTCACTTGATTTAATATTGTCTGATACGTCAATTTCCTTAGGACTAGGATGACATACGAAAAAAACGTGACGTCACTACCAGTACTACCACAGGCTACTCGTACACGTAAATTTTATTCACAAAAAGAACCAAGCTTTATAATTATTGTACTATCTATAGTTATCTTCATCATCAACAGGCTGAGCCAGAAAACACCACATATTAGAGCGGCTGCCCGCCTCCTACATTCAACTGCTCCCCGCGGCTTTCAACAAATATTTTATTATACCAGATCAAAGTCCATTTATTGTTTAAATTTTAGACTAAAGCATTATAGTGCGAGATCCCACAGTAGGAATACCTACGTCATCGAGTACCTCTATAGGCTATCTGTAGATCGTTAACAGACACATAAACATGTAAAAAAATGAAAATGCTGGCAACAGTTAACCAATGATTAATTACTTAAAAAAAATTGGTCTGCCATCGCACATCCTGCCGGAAGTACCTGGCAGACCCTTACGAAGTGCCCTTCACACCATTTACCTACCTCAACGAGTATCCCGATGAAACCTATGCCCATTAATAGCCGAGGTGTCCCTGATAATAGATTAAAAGGTCTGCCAGGTCTAAACTTACCGGTTCAAAGCATTTGTAGTTGGATTTCCATGACCCGGCAGAACCGGAATTGGCAAACCTGATTTTTTTACATGTTTAAGTGTCCAGCTAACGATCTAAAGATAGCCTATTGAGGTACTCCATGACGTAGGTATGAATTTGTGCTATCGGATCTCGCACTATTATTTGTTCGGAACAAACGTACATACAAAAATGTCGGACGGAAGTAAAGAAAGTAGGCAAATTACAATTATTATTTACCTCCCACATTAGCATAATACAAACAAGAGAATTCAACATTAGCTAAAGACAAAGAAGAGAGCTTTTTGTAGACATAGGAAATAGAAACCTCTTTGTCGTTTTAAGGAAATTTAGCTTTGTTTATTTGCTGTAAGGCTTTTCAAATTTTTTATTTCGATAAAGTAGTAAAAAGAAGGCAGTAGTTTGAACAAGCGGACAGACAAAAAGACACAATAATTGCCTTGATACAGCGCTTTGCCGCCTACATGTGGCTTTTTGTTTGTTTGGTCCAAGTTACAATCGAAATGCAGTTTCATAGATAAATGTTGAACGACCATTTTTAACGGGAAATGTGCCTTTATTCTTTAAACTTTCTACTAAAATAATACCAACTACCGGTAAATGATACTAGCTAATTTTATTTAAAAAAATTGTTTACTAGCCGCGATGACCTATATAAACAGTCCAAATGACCTGCCTACCTCTGTAACTCTTCGAAATTGCAAAATGAGTTCCTTCGAGAAAGGTATCAGAGGCCCTAGCACGAACATTTACGCGGGAGTAAGTGTAACGTTAACGTAAGTCAGTGGTATGGGGCGCTGATCAAATGCCATACAACTGGCTTACGTTAACGTTACACTTACTCCCGCTTAAATGTTCATGCTAGGCCTACTGTAGAGTCTAGGTCGCCAACGCATAATAAGGGGCCTTGGTATTGCGTGTCTACGGCACTTACCATCCAGGTAGGCCATCTGAAACATTGCCAATCATAGTCTAAAACAATTAGGAAGTCCAGTTCTAAACACAAACTTCCCTGTGACTTGCAATACAAAGAGTTTCTTTTTAAACTGCATTGTAATTTAGATTGTACTACAAAAAATATTGTCGCTTACCAGTTGCACGGACGATTTCACGATTCTCTTAGAACTCGATAAGTATAATTATGTATTAATATAGACTGCCATAAAGACTGAAAGTTAGAAAGCATGCACTGACTCAAAATAATCATTACATCATTAGACATTAACTTACCGTTCCCACCTCTTTTGACTTTACCCACACACTAACCTAACTAGGCTAAGCGTGGGCATGAGTGTCGTAAGCCACAATCAAGTTGAAAAAACGAATGATTTTTTCTGGGAGTGGGCTATAGTAGCCACCATATTAAAATCCATGACCATGTTTGATTAAACTTTTTGGTTTTATTTGAAGCTATTTAATTTTGATTTGGTTTATGTGTCTAGTTTTCCGTTTTCATTTTTTAAGAAGTTTGCTAATTTTACGCTTGCGTCACGATATGCATCCAAATTGGCGTTCTGTGAAAAGGCATGTAATATATCTTTAGGCTGTTGATGTGTTGATATCAATACATAAACTCTCCACTGCTGAACATAATATCCTCCCCCACAGAGTGCCACTTTGAGCGGCTGCTTACCTCTTGCATCTAACAACCTCGCAATTTTGACCAGGTCTTTGATCCACCTATTGGTAGCCACGTCCGTTTTTTTTCTATTAGTTATTGGTTCTGTGAGCGATAAGGCTATATCAACTTGCTATATTATTCTAACCCCCATATTCTAAGTCGTTACTACGAGATTACTCCACTCGACTCAACCTCGAATTAACCTCATTTTTGTGTTTTGGTATTTTTAGTAGACAATATATAATCAACTTGACATTTCTGCGTCAATTTTTCTTAAACGAGAGAAGCGAAAACTGTCAACTCAAGGTACGTCGCGATGTATTTTGAGTTTCCCTCAAAGTTAAGTAGAAGTCAAGTGAAGGATTTTTGGTGAAACCTTTTAGAATACGGGGGTAAGTGTCGGTGACTATGCTCCTGCGAATTTTGTTTCGGATTTTATCTTG
Organism: Ennomos erosarius; assembly: GCA_963580505.1. NCBI lineage: Eukaryota > Metazoa > Arthropoda > Insecta > Lepidoptera > Geometridae > Ennomos > Ennomos erosarius. The sequence goes on along the minus strand of OY757003.1, from coordinate 8,056,142 downwards.
CAAGAGGCTTGTGATACTTTCACAAGAAGCATGATGACTATAAAAATTTAATAATCTCAAAAAATGATAAAGTTACAAGCATTTTAAAAAACGGAATAGAAAGAGATAGATCAAACGGCCAGTGACGTCAGAGGAAGGTCGTTACAGTACCTCATTACTAAGCTGTGGTAGCTTTTCATACAATCTCTTCGGCATGTGACGTCACGAGTAGATTTTTCATAGTAACTGTGGGGGCGCTCTGTTTCGCGAGAAAGGGACAGGGGATGCCTCCTGTAGATACTTTAAAAGCTTATTACTCCGTGATTTATTTACCGATTTCGCTTATTTTTTTCAATTATTGCATTCATTTTTAATCTTCTTTATTAAGTAATATTTACTTGTTCATTTTTAATAGTCATCATGCCTATCAACAGCCTGAAGACGGCCACCTCCGGAGAGCGCCACTTTGAGTGGCTGCTCGCCGCCTGCATCCATCGGCTCTCTGCGGTTTTCACCAGGTCCTTGGTCCACCTAGTGGGGGGCCGGCCTAGGTTGCATCTTCCGGCATCGGCACAACGATACCCCAAGCATAATTGTCTATCTTCATAGCTCGAAATCATAGTATCTTCTCTGTAATATATTTTGTAAACTAAGTACAGTAAGAATTATGAAATTAAATGCCATAACTATTTAATTACCGACGCCAAAGTCTAGAAGTGGGTAAAAATTTTCGGCAGCCTCATCACAAAATGCGTTAACTCCAAAACTCCATAAAACCATGATGAAATAATATTCCAGTTATTTAGCGAACAAAAATTTTATGGCCCTCCCCGTCCCGGAACATATTATGTCAATTTTTACTACTATGACCCGGGGCGTAATATTCTTTTTATCTACATTATTAATGTGTCATTCTTTTTTTATGAACCTTTTAAAATACTTTGGAGAAGAATATTTTGATTTTTTTATGGTAAAAATGTAAAGAGCTTGTTGATTGAATAGAATATTTTTACGTCAAAGGTGCTTTAAGCGCTGTTCCGTTGCCTGTAAGGCTACCTGGATACAAATTATTATTATATTAAAAATCTATCTCAATACTTAATTATTATAAATAAAAAATGTTTTAAACATGACTTAGAATACAAGGATATAACTCGGTTCGAACTTAAACACTTTCCCCGTGTTCTGATGCAGGGCTATAATCGCTGACAGCGCTCACATCGCTCACGTTTTTGTATTTTTGTACCGCTCACGGTCATTCGGAACACAAATTTAGCGCGGTAATAGCGATATTATCGATAATAGCGTGAATCGGATTACGCCCTTAGTTTTCACAAACTAAGCCTACTCGCATTATGTTTACGTTTTATTTTGTCAGCCTCCATGGTGTGGTGGTTGAGTAGGTCGGCTCATAACCCGGAGGAAGCGGGTTCAATTTCCGCGACAGGACAAGTTTTTGTGCTCAGGTAAAAAAAAGCTCAAATACTTGTTCTAAGTCTGGGTTTTGTGGGAGCATAGACCTCGTAGTTTCTGGGTGCTACAGAGTAGATACAGGGAATCCTAATAAGGGTCCAGGATCTAAACTATAATATAAACTTAAGTATTTGAATCACTTAAGTTACAATAAGTTTGAAAACAACTTATATTAAGTAATATTTAGTAATATAAGTAACGTCTACAATAACATTCAATAAAATAAAGTAATAACCAATGTTCTTTCCGTTAAAATAATAAAAAGAGTTTAGCAAAAAAAATACATAAGCATTTTTGTATCTAGCCGACGACGTTTGTTTGGTTTAGGCCAGAATATGCATTACACAATGTTTGGTTAGGACTACATTTGACGTGACAAATTTCAGTGTGTTTCGGTGGCGGCGTGATAACGGCGTTTTTTGTTTTATTACGTTTTCCCTGACGGGTGTCGAAAACCGTTTGCGATGTGTCGTTTCATCGCAAGGTGTTGTGATTTTGTGAACTTACGTTGGGACTCAGACTTGTCGCAAATAAGAAACCACGTCGATAACGCTGAATATGTAAATATCGATTTAAAAAAAAATGTTTTCATCTGCTGTGATTTTAATTTATTTGATTAGGTTTTTGTATGAAATAGTGAGGAGGGAGGAGTTAAGCCAAAATTTAATATCTTATATGAAAAAGACTGTTTTAATCACTTTTTACAAGTCAAAACTAAAACACGCACTAGAAATAATTTTCAATAAAAATGGTGTAAAGTTTACATAGTGCTTTATTTGAAAATGTAGCAAGCATTGAGTTTGATATAAAAAATAGGTATTACCTATTTTTCTATACCTGGTCCAGCAAACAATAATAATTCACCACAGAATGGAAAATGGCGATCAGGAGCTTTAATTACACACAATACAAAATCCGTACAAAATTGTTTTTTTCTTCATTATTCTTACTTTTAAAATCACCCTTGTTATCGACGTCATTTCTAATTTGAGACACTACACAGATGAGAAACATCTGCAGTGCAGATAATTACGGCTTATTTACGATCTAAAAAAAAACATGTCTACATTGACTCCAAATGGGTCTTAATCCCTAAAATAGTCATTAAATAACGTTAAAAGTAAAAAAAAACCGTTTGCATATGTTTTTGTAGTGACAAGTCATGCTTGGCAACTACGCACAATAAAAACATGGTAAAAATAAATTTTTAAACTCTTTAGGATCCGAGTGTTATTCTTAATAGAGGTATCTAAGGATAATGGCAAATTAATCAAGTAATAATACTAATTACTATATTTTTTCTTTACAGATCTACTCCCGAACAAAAATGACACAAAACGGTGCCAAAAGCTTATGAAAAACTTCAAAAACGAAGTGCAGTGACAAAGTGGAAGTGCTTAGACTAAGTGACAGTGACGTGTATGTAGGGACTTAGTGCCAAACTTGACAAAATTAGTGCCAAACGTGACAAACCTAGTGTCAAACGTAATAACGTAGTTCCAAAAGGTGTAAAACGTAGTGCCACAGTGACAAAAATAGTGCCAAAGTGACACAATTAGTGCCAAAGTGACAAGCGTAATGCAAAACTGACTAAATTCATTCAGTGACAAAATGAGGTGATAAAAGACATAAATCTGAGTATGTGTAGTGCTCTCGCTCAAAAACTAGCAAAATGTGTGCCAAACTGAAGAATGCCGTATCTGCGTTTTCTATTTTCTGTGGTAAGTTTTAATTTAATTTATTACTGCCGTCGACAGAGGCGAAAACATTCGTTTTTTAATTTTTTGTCTGTCTGTCTGTCTGTCTGTCTGTCCTTTTGAACACGCGCCACGCTGAAACTACTGAACGGATTTCCCTGAAATTTTGTACGTTTAAGCTAACTTTTCAGAATAAAATTAAGGATATTTGATGTTATCTAAAACGGTCAAGTGTGGGTTGCACGGCACAATAAAGATGTCATTTTTATGCAAGATTTTTGATGCATTCTCATCTTGTATAAGGGAAGAGGGAAGAGATAGGTGAAAAAGATGAATGAATGGGCTGGACATGGTCGTCCCATTTATCCATTTTTTTTCGCTTCCCTCTTGCCCATAAACTGGGTTTTTTTTTTTAAATCTGCTTTACCACAGGCACCTGGGTCCGTGCTCTTGTTTTTTGTTTTTTTTTTGTTTTTCGATTTGTGCATACACCGCGAGCAGACTGGGTTAGGACTCCTAACTTAGGACGTAAAACTATTTAAAAGCATGTAAACCCGGGGCGGGTCAACTAGTACAATAACAATATAAGCCATGAGTAAGAGCGAGTAAATTTCACTGAGTAATTTGTCTAACAATATTTCGAACAGTGCTCGTAGTTTCCTATTTGAACAGAACAAAAGTCCTTTGAACGAAAAATGCGAATTTTCAAACAATGGTTGTGTGTTACTAAACTTGTATTGTAAAGCAGTATTTATTAAACCTGGGGCACTCGCTAGTGTACTGTAATAACGGTATGGACGATTGAACGCGGTAGAAGCTTAAAGAATAAATTATAATTAATCATCTTCTTCTTCTTCTCGTATAAGCAGGTGGTCAGCCCTGGTGTCAGAATTTTTAGGCCTCCCAAAGATTTCTGACTTGGCTTAACGACTATTGTCTAATAGCCGGGACCGACGGCTTAATGTGCCCTCCGAACCACGGTAGCGCTAAGTTGTAAATACTAAATACCAACTTTTTGGTGTAGCGGTCACCCATCATAGTAGTGACCGCAGCGAACTGATTGATTGATTGATTGATTGATCATTGAACGGCTAGTCGTGTTTCGCTACGAGCGCTACTATAATTAATTTAACTGACGCTCTTAATGTGTTTAGTCGAAGTTTTCTTACGCCTTTATCAATCAAATATATTTATTTGCAACTTTTTCTATGTTTCTAATTAAAATCGAAGTAAAATAATTTATAATTAGTATTATGCATGATTATGATAATAATGACGACAATGATTATGGTCATTTTAGCGCAGTTAAATAAAAAAAATTACTGGGCCCTTATGTATGACCATTCAGACACGTAACGCGGCGCGTTACGATATCTTCGTGGAATGGTTTTGGGTTTAAATAATGTTCTGTATGCCGTTGTCAAATTAGACAAACACGACAACGCACGTTACACGCACGTCAAAAAACAGAAATTAAAACAGAAAAAACAGATTCCATGTTAATTCCATGTCGTGCCAAAGCATGTTACACGTCACGCGTTTTTGGCAAGGAATCTCATTTGGCATAGCGAATAACCCCCCTGTAAGGCTTAGCCAAGCAATAAAATTCTTCAAGTAGGTACACCCATAAAAACCAATATTAATTTACAGTTTTTTTTTCTAGTTTAGATATTCTTTTAAAGTATCAGCTACTGAACGTAACTTTATAAATCAAACTCAATCTTGTACAAACTGTAAAAAGTTTCAATGTGCCACATGCCCATACTGTTTCAACTAACCGTGGCAATAAACAAATAAACACGGGGGTACCTAGTCCTATTCGCGGGCGAGTTTTGCTTAATTAAAATTTTAGGGGGTTGGAAGTGTTTGGTTAGAATGGCTTACATTTTGACTTGTGTTTCAAGTTTCTATTGACGAAATGCTTTTATTTTTAGGTTATTTTTAAATTAAGTTTAGTATAATTTTTGTAGAAGCACTGAATCACAAAAAATGTAAAGTTAATTAAATGTGACGGGATCATGTTATTTTTTATGTGAATGAATGACGTGACCTGATGTTCACCTGATGTTAAAAGACACGGCCGCCCATAACAGTTGCAGTGTCACTCGGAACTTTAAAATAATAAAAATTTGCGTGACACTGCACTGCGCACGTCATCCTGAGACATCACACAATATAGTAATTAGATTACTACACTGTGTAATCAGGTCATAAAGTCTCATTTGCCCAGTAATTTCACTAGCTATAATGCCCTTCAAACCGGAATGCAGTATAGTGCTTGCAAATTACTGCTTGGCGGCAGAATAACTGGCAGAGCGGTGGTACCTACCTAGTCGAACTTAGCAGAAAAGTCCTAGGTACCACCTAGTAAAATAATCATCAATCATGTGCTGCCTCCTCGAGTCTTCTTCTCACTTCCCCCGCAGGGGCGTGAGGGAACCGATTGGGGCATAGCCCCCTGTCCGGAGTTTCAAATCGCCGCGTATGACTATACGCGGGTCCTTGGAGTGCCATTTAGGCGATGGTAATCATTGTTTGTTTGATTTTTGTTTTTCCCCCGTAAAAGAGGAAAGGCTTCTATTCGGTTGGTGGTTATTCTTACGGATGGCGGGGGTCGCCACAAGGGCATGTGAGCCGGGCGAGTCGTCTATGTCAGGTGAGACCCCCGGCGAAACCGGGGGAGGCCCAACTAAACGACCCAGCGACCAGGCTCGGCCCTATGACGATGACGACCCGTCATCCGTGTCGTCACTACTGCTAGTGACGAAGTGGCGGCGGTAGCCCTTCTTGTCCAAGGGTGACGGTATTGTGAAGCTGCGTCCATGATGATGCGGGACCAGCTCGAAGAGTCAATCATGTGCTGTAGAAATCGACATAATATTTATATTTTTATTTATTTTCCCGAGAAAGGTTCGACCAATGAACGATCTCACGGATCGCGTCATAAACCTTGTGTTGCTTTTTCATTGGTCCAACGTTTTTTTTATTATGTTGTGAGTTATGAGCGACAAACAAGCGTACGGTGCGCCTGATGCTAGGGAATGGTACTCATCTCGGCATGTTTTATAATTTCGGTATTTTTATAATAAAAGGATATTATTAGTATCAAATTTAAATAATAACAGTACGTTAAGTAGGTAGTATATTAAGAGCTTCTGTACATATCTTATTTTATACTTGAAACTCTTGTCTGTAGAATTACTAACTACTATTTCAAAACACGAGTATTATCTTCTCGTGTTTTGAAATAACAAGCTCCCGGTCTAAACTGCTTCACCAAATGGTTCTAACTAAACTGGGAGGTATCATCTCGAAATCCGGTGACCATGCGACGTAGGTTTATAAAATAAAAACAGAATTTCAAAGAAATACTGTGATCTATCCGTCCTCGGATAAAAATAAACTATGTGTTTATCCAGCGTTTAAGCAATCTCCATTCCAAATTTCATCTAAATCAGTTCAGCTGTTGCGACGTAAAGGGGGAACAAACACACTTACACCCAAAACTTGGCCATGTTAGTATGATTCAATTCCGGTTACTTACTCTATGATTTTTTTTCATTGTCATAGCTCACGGAAGTTTATCTTAAGTAATTACAAAACGATACAACACTATCTAGTGTAACTCTGCAAACCTAATTATAAGAAACCTCTTTTTTAGTTTGGTTTTGTGTTGTGTTTTGTGTTTTTTAGTTTTTTTTTTTTAATTTAGTTGCAATGTTAGTCTAAGTTTTATATTATTATTTCAGACAGACTCCCGAAATAAATTCTTTTAACAGGCACCAATTAAAACTAACAAGGTCATCACAGATTAGCTACTAATAGACATGGATAATCTTTTCATCAATTTGTAGGTAATTATTTGTTATCCTAACTTCTACTTTACCATTGTCACCTTAACTGTAAGCCTTTTGCTAGTGCATTCTCTGAAGCTAGTTAGTGTACTTAGAATCAATGACATTATAGTACCTGAAGGTATTTGTCGAATAGGATTTTCTATGAAAATCCTTTGCCGTTGTATAAATAAATAAATAAATATAAATATGTGTGGACAATTCACACAGCGCCATCTAGCCTCAAACTAAGCAAAGCTTGTACTAACCAGATAACTGATATAATAACTTAGATACTTTTTTTTTTGTAAATACATACATGGAATACAATATAACACCCAGACGCAGAACAAACATGTATGTTCATCAGACAAATGTTTGGCCTGGGTAGGAATCGAACCCACAGTCCTTAGTTCAGAAGGCAGGGCTACTACCAACTGAGCTATCGGGCCTGTCAAAGCGGTCTCAATGCATTCTTGAGCGCCAATCCTGGATGTGATCTTTTTGGTGATGCAAAGCAGGTTATTCCGCATGACTACAGTATGGGGAGCATCAAGAAAAGTGTTAAAAGAGTCCTCTCTAAGGGCAGGCAACGCACCTGCAATGCCCTCGGTGTTGTGGATGTCCATAGGCGGCGGTGACCACTTACCGTCAGGTGGGCCGCCTGCTTGTTTGCCACTCATTACGTAAAAAAAGAAGTATATTTTCAAATTATTATTATCATTTTGTGAACGTTTATAATCTGTAATTTTGTTTTTATTTTATTGTTATGATGCCTTTTAAAATTATTTTTATATTACACCCGCACTATTCTACTAAGTATGTCCTATTTATTTTTTAATTTGTTATTGATTGCTTATTTTAATTTTTTAGTGTTTAATTTTGTCTCGATTACTTAATATTTTTTTAATTTATTTAAATGATTTATCATGCATTATTGACTGCAATGAATTTAATAATAAGTGTAATGGGCATAATTATTCCCTTTCTTTTATTATAATAAATTAATACAAATAAAAAAATACAATGGTTCCCAGCTTACACTTTTTATATTTATACTTGATCCTGTTTATAACTTCATCATCATCATCATCATCATCACCGTCATCATCGTGATTAACATCTGAATCTTAGCCTATCTTTACGCCACCTCTCTTCCTTTAACAAAAACAAACCAAGACTAAACGTTTAATTTCAAAACAAAACTTCGTGTTTTAGTCCATCTCTTATTAAATAGACAACAAAGGAATGCTAGAGAAAAGGGTGTCATTATATAAAACGGCCCCAGAGAGGCCCATTTCTCTTCTTTACGTAAGACTTGATTAAACGTCAGCAGAGCACAATTAATTATAACAAGAAAAATTGTGTGATCAATTACGGACGATCAACGAAAATATAGAAATGAGGGATTGTTGGGGATTGTGGGTGCTACTGTTGAACGGACGAAGATTAAGATGAAATAAATACACTTTATGTAGTTGACAATCCATTAATTATGTAAGATTTACCAACGTAGGTGGTTACGAAATTAATAAATTAATACAAGGTGACCTTGAATTGTTATGTTATCCCGAAATGGGGGACTGGGACCAAGATACCCTACAAGTTGTGAGAGCCTTATTTGAAACTGGGTGTTTCAAACCCTCCATGGTAAAAAATAAATCCATTCGCAAAATTGCACGTGTGATCGCTACGAGAGTTAACAAGATACTATAAATACATTTCTAAACACAGGTTGTTAAACTCATTTATGTGCACTCGGTCAATGACGAAGTCAAACCACCCAGCTGCGCTAAGGCTATTTTCGAACGTAAATTTTACATGGCATTTCTTCAATGAAAAACTATTAATTTAGTAAAGCCGTAGAAGAAACATTGTCTAACTTGGGGTGTAGATTTACCCCCTTTCGGGATAACATACTAATTTAAGGTCACCTTGTATAAAAAGAAGTCCTTGGCTTGGAGTCCACGCGACTGTTTTTCGCAATAAAATACTGCTGGGATACACAAGCTAATAACAAAACCATCATGTTTCACGGCATTATTATATCAAGGTTACAATAATATTGTTTGAACTCGTACCATGAATTTTTTTTTTTATAATTTTGTCTCTATTCATAGTGTATTTAGCCAGTGTCAAGTATTGTAATTTTTCATCATGTTAATAGAATATTTCACGAAAAGTCAAGTCTTAGTAATAATCATAGTCCAGTCTAAGTCAGGTAGTCATATTCCAGTCTAAGTCATGCTCCAGTAAAGTGGTGGCAACTTTACTAGAAGCAAAAATTTTCAAAGCAACACGGAAAATTACGTTTCACCACATTATATCACTTGCCCACACTATTGCTCGTAATTCAGCACTTAATACGTAAAACGCCACCAATTTTAAACATTATTAACACTGGAAAAAGCACAAGTTTTGAGAAATAATACAATGCAACGACGTGAACTTTTCCGCGTTCCCGCCAATACCTACCATGAACTTATAAAGTATTCCTGCGTGTGAACGAAAACGTCTACATTTTTATATGGCGTTCACTGTCGCACGTCAGTGCCAACATGATGTAAAGGTATGACGTGACAGATGTATTTGAGTGAACGTTTTAACGTGACGTCATCAAAACTGCTCAGGCTCTGCAACATTAAAGTATTCTTACTTTTATGCCATTTGTCAATGTATCATTGAAGTAATATTGATGTAATAATGCTATAAGACCTGATGGTGATCCCCCTGATCTCTATTATATACAAGTACGTTGGATAGACAATATCGTACAAAAATTCAGAATTTCTTGTACCGTAGGCCTAGCACGAATATTTACGCGCGCGTAAGTGTAACGTTAACGTAAAACCCCCCTATTACGATTGCGTCTGCCGCTCAACTGCTGTCAAAGTTCATACAATTTTGACAGCAGTTGAGCGGCAGACGCGCGTCAGCAGCGCTGCTAGCTGAATCGTAATAGGGGGGCAGATCAAATGCCATACAACTGGCTTACGTTAACGTTACACTTACGCGCGCGTAAATATTCGTGCTAGGCCCACTGATTTGAAGCGCCTGCGCCACTCCGAGGTGTCCGGAGAACTATAATTTAGAAATCGCGTTGATTGGTTGTTTTAGGTAGTTCCAAAGACATTCATGATGTCACTCTCAGCAATCAGTGCCAAAATGGCGAAACGCAAATGGCTTCAGTTGTAACGTTGTGCGTAGCAACATTACTAAATTTACTTAAATTCTATCCTAAAATATATAAAATACCTAAATAAAATACTAAACCTAAAAATAATAACTAATCGAATAAAAAATGTCTCTTTGAACCTTTCATTGCATAAATAAATATTTAAATAACATATACTACAAAAACCATTATTAACTATGAATATAGCCTAAATACTATTATTTAACTACGGAACACTTAGTTCTATTAAAAACACAGCAGTGGTTCTCTGTTCTCGCATGAGGAACGCTATTTGCTAAGAAACGTAAAGCCTACGACGGAAGTTTTGGCGGGAACGCGGAAAAATTTGCTTTTTCCAGTGTTAATGTTTAAAATTGGCGGCGTTTTACGCATTAAGTGCTGAATTACGAGCATGAGTGAGGGCAAGTGATATAATGTGGTGAAACGTGATTTTTCGTGTTTCTTCCAAAACTCCATAGAAGCTTCTAGTACAGTTGCCACCACTTTGCCGGAGCATGACTTAGACTGGACTATAACTACCTGACTTAAACTGGACTATGTCTATGACTAGGACATGACTTTGCGTAAAATATTTCATAACACGATGAAAATATAATACTTGACACTTGCTAAATACACTAAGTGTGGAGCCAAAATATAAGACAAAAAAAAAGAAAGCCTACGACTATTATTTCGTAAGCTGTGGCGCTGCATCGGCGACGGCCGCGCGGCCTGCATTCAGTTCTAGCTAGCTCCCACAGAATATTGGTCAACGTCCAGTGTGGTGAAAAAAGTATCCTATATCCTTCCCTAAGACTGAAATACGCCAAATTATATCAAGATTTGTTCACGTGTTTAGTGGTAAAAAGGTTGCAATCACATAGAGACGCAGACAAAAATTTATAAAATTATTATGGGAAGAGAAATAAAATTTCTTTAATAGTTTAATAAAAGAATTAATTTTAACGTAAAGAGAAAAATCTCGCCTCAGACGTGAGAGCTCCTGTTCCTCTAACTTAAAGGATGGATGGAACAAACATTAGGGATTTTGTCTAACTTAGAAATATCCAAGGATAGCACGTATTTTTATTATGTAAACAAATGTCGTGACGAGCTAGTCATTCAATTGATGTTAAACGTCACGTGACGACTGCCCATAGGTAACAGATTGCAGTATCTCTCGGAACTCTAAATTAATAAAGTTTCGCGTTACACACTGCACTGCACAAGTCATCCTTAGACAGTTCAGTAATATGGTCACTAGACCGTGCTATCAGATCATAAAGTCTCATTTGCCCAGTAACTTCACTAGCTACAATGCCCTTCAAACCGGAACACACTTAGAGCTTGGCGGCAGAATAACTGGCAAAGCAATGATATTGGTAGTCAAATACATTTGCAAATTATGCACCGACTTGAAATAAATTGAACGAATAGGCAATGACCATAAAGAAGAAGCCTTTGTGAATTCCCATCGTATCCCATTTCCTTAGTAACCCCGAAACGTTCATTGTCCTCCAAGTAGGTTACATTAATACCAGGATTAGGGAACGAATGATAAATAAGCCGTTATCGTGCGATGATCGAACGGGGATCGTGACCTGAGGGAAGTAGGGCGTGATAATATGTCAAATTTTACTAGTGAAGGTCGAAAGGCGTGACTGAGCCAGTTTTAGGTTTATGCATTCTTATTTTAACAAGTTAAAATGGCAATGGGCAGGCCACAGCGCTCGGAAAACTGACAACCGATGTGGAAGAAAGGTTCTCGAGTGGCGTCGAACCGGAAGACGCAACGTATCTCTGGAAATCTGGTGAAAACCACGGGGAGTTGCAGGAGGCGAGTAGCCGCTCAAATTGCTCTTTGGGAGGCCTATGTTTAGCAGTCGACGTCTTCAGGCTGATGATAATGATGATGATGACTTTTTGTAGGCAAAAAGTTATTCACATTCCTGTTTATCCAAATAAAGAATGATGGCGGGACACAAAAGCCGTAGTGTATCGAATATTATTCTGTAAAAAAAATGATTTTACCAACAAAGGGATTAAGCAACAATGTACTATATATCCCGATAATTCGTTTCAAAGGGCCAAAGGGTCCGCAGAATTTTAATTACTGTACATAATTGGGATACCCTTTTGCTAATCAAACGAGTTATTTAGGAGGTTCGAGAAGTTGTGTGATTGCGGTTGCCGGCGATCATTTTCAGACTAGGGGTGTTAAAAAGTCAATGAATTTGAAAGCTGTAATTAATTATTTTTAATTTCGACCAAAATGGGTGTAGTGGAGGGTTTAAATTAAACTGTTTAAAAATAGTCTGCAAAAACACACTCCTTCTCATTTTCGTAGTACTACAAAACACTTCTTCAAAATGCAAGATTTGAAAATAAATATGGAAGTCATAAAGTTCTTCAGAGCAATGCTCGATGTTTCCCTGAATAAGATCCGAAATGAGGAGATCCGCAGGAGTACTAAAGTCACCGATATAGCTCTTAGGCATAGACATATATACAGGGTTACAGGAAAAATCGTGCTAGATCCGTTAAGAGCGTGGAGTACCCATCACTTCTGACTTATTTCACTATGAAACACCCTAGGCTAAACTTTACCCTTTTCGAGATATTCAATTTTTAATTTTTTATTGAAATATTTTGTGTCTCTTATTATTATTATTATTACATTTTTACATGTGTAATAAGATGCTTTAGGACGTCAATCATTAAAATAGTACATAAGTTAATTGAATAGACCGTAGTATACAAGTGAAGTTAAGATATAAAAAAAATATTAGAAACTGTATTGTTTTCTAAGGGATATCTACAAAAATATTATTAGTTTAGCCTAGGGTGTTTCATAGTGAAATAAGTCAGAAATCATGGGTACTCCACGCTCTTAACGGATCTAGCACAATTTTTCCTGTAACCCGTATAAGGACAGGCCTAATGACAGATTAAACCGTCGCTTCAAAGAGGGAGTCAAGTTCACAGATTGACATCCACTAGCGCCCAGTCTGTGTTGGAAGTGAGAAGATATCGGTCGTGTGTCTCAAAGAAAATATGCCAAGTTGTGTTGTGAAGGGTTGCAGAAACTACACTCAAAAGTGCAATAAAAAGAAATACAAAGTTTCTTACCACAAGTAAGTCAATATTTTCAATATTACACAAAACGTGTACGAAAATAATCGAATTTATATTTGGGATAATTATTGTAAACAAACATTGACGGACATAATGGCAGCGTTTAATTTCTCAACTCATCGTAGTTCCTGAGTAATCTAAGAGATGGCGCTAACTTTTCCCCACACCATTTTGAGTAAATAAAATGTTCCTTCGGGCATATCCTGATATATAGATCTATGCTCTTAGGATTTTTTTTATCAGAATGAATGACAGATAATTGATTGAACCAGGCGTTACCTCGCGGAAGTTCATCTTAAATACAAAATAAAACAAGAATATCTAGTGTAAATTCCGCTAAAACGGAACTTTTTAGCGGAATTACACTAGATATTCTTGGTTTCATTTTGTATTTTAGAATGAATGACGTGACGTGCTAGTCGTTCACCTGATGTTAAGCGACACGGCCGCACATAACAGTTGCAGTGTCACTCGGAACTTTAAAATAAAAGTTTCGCGTGACACTGCACTGCGCACTGTGCACGTCATCCTGAGACATCACACAGTCTAATAATCAGGATCAGATTAGTAGACTGTGAGATCAGGTCATAGTCTCATTTGCCCAGTAATTTCACTAGCTACAATGCCCTTTACACTACTGCTTGGCGGCAGAATAACTGGCAAAGCGGTGGTACCTACCCTGACGAACTTAGCAGAAAAGTCCTAAGTACCATCTAGTAAATTAGCATTAGATTAGCAAGTTGAAATGGCAATGGGCAGGCTACATCGCTCGTAGTACTGACAACCGATGGGGAAGCATTAACATCACATACAAAATATGAAGTGAAAGAATTCTGCAATTAAAGTTTCCACCAAGAACTTTCAAGCTAAATCAATACCAAATACTGATGTTCTTCAAATCTTTCAGATTTCAATTCTCGAAGTACCCACTAAATATTCAGTTCAAAACAACGGATAGGAACTTTGATAATAGGACTTCCAGTAACAGAGCACTAGAATAAAAAAGTAGAGGAAACTGCGAGTCGAAATGGTAGATTCCAAAGATTATAAAGCTTGCCAAAAGTTCGTTCACGAGCTATCAGCGAGCGAGAGCGAGCGAGAGATTACGTACGTCGAGACAAAGTCATACGTAATTACAAAAAACAGAGCAGGGAAACTCTATGGAAACATAGATTCCACACGATACGAAACCACGTCGTTATCGTGTCTTGTTCAAATCGTGTCACGGCGTTAAATATATGTACCTTCACTTTACATTATAGTTATCTTTATTTTGAATAAAATATATTAACATCAGTGGTCATATATTTTGATGTGTTGATGTTTCGGAACGCGTCTCGGTAAAAACATATGATTTTTGACAGCTCAAATCGCGCCAATTCCAAATTCATTTCGCGCGGTTTTGTTTTCGTTTCATAGAGAATAGACGTATCCAGATTTCTCATGTAAGACAAGGAACTCGCGTGGTTTAGAAGTAAGAAATCGATAGAGAATGACCGCCCAGGATAGCAGAGCATACAGATTGGGTGTCCCGTTTCCTCTCATTGGATTAGTGATTGAAATACACCACTAATTTTCATATAAGTTGTACCATTGGTCAGCTGGATTTATAGTCAATGGTAGATTCCTTGCACGGATAGAATGAGCTCTATAAATCGACAATCAACATATTATAATTTCTCTCGAGAAAACGATTGACCAATGAAAACGCAAAAAATGTTTATGACGTGATCCGCGTGATCACTCATTGGCCAAACGATGTCTCGGGATAAGACGTCGATTTTCACAGCTCGCGCTACCCGTGCTATAATGCGGAAGACTCACTTTTTTAATTATTAGGCGAAGGTTTTACCCTTGAGTAGCTAACGGCAACAGAAATACATCATCTGTGAAAATTTCAACTGTCTAACTATCACGGTTTCTGACGTACAGCCTGGTGACAGACGGACAGAGGAGTCTGAGTAAAAGGGTCCATTTTACCCTTGAGTATGAAACCTTAAAAACCACAATTTTTCATCGAATTTGGGTCAATTTTACGATTATAGCGACCACTCCTTACCATTCAATACAATCAAGTCCAATGCCACTAAGTTACAAAAATCTACCAAAACAGAAATTTCATCCCCTCCGCACGGCATAAACTTCGTTTACCTTCCCTCCCATCCCCTAATTGGTTTCCCTGAGTACCTCTCCCCGTAACTCTGTTATGGTCCTACTGCTTCTTATTATTTATTGCTTTTCATCACTTCTCGGGCAATAAGTCTTGAGAGACTTATGTGAGGTACTCGATAGGGTAACTTTGTAGTTTTGCTGGTAGTTCAACTTTGTCATGAAATAATAGAAAAAGAAAAAGCGTGTTTTATTATTTGCCCATGTTCTTTGTGGTACAGTACGGTGTAATTTTCTTAAGCAAGAGTTTGTTGTGGTAATGTATAAAAAATTGGTTTGTCGCTCAGTCTACATGCCTATCTTTTTCATAGTACATGCTTACGTTAAATAACCGGCTAAGCGCGAGTCGGACTCGCGCACGAAGGGTTCCGTACTATTATCTATAAAAACGAGAACAAAATCACGTTTGTTGCATGCCCCCTTTAAATATTTATTTTATTGTTTTTTTTAGTAGTATTTTTGTTATAGTGGCAACAGAATTCAGAAATATATCGTCTGTAAAAATTTCAACTGTGTGACTATCACGGCTCATGAGATAAAGCCTGATGACAGGCAGACAGACAGACAGACCGATAGACGGCCGGACAGCGGAGCCTTAATAATAAGGTCCGTTTTACCCTTTAGGTGTGGAACATTCAAAACAACTAAAATTTAGTTCCCAAAATATGCAACACTTGTGGGACCCTGAAATATCCCAAAGGTTATTCCAAATCATAAACCAAACTCAACGATTTCAAATAATAAGTCTGGACTGTCAAGCGCAGACATGATAAGAATACTTATTACACTTTTAAGCACTTTTAGGGGTCCTTGGCGGTTTTAAAAACCGTTTCGGCACGAGGCCGAGTTAACGACTGGATTTTATATTTTTAAAAGGTTCTCAGATAAGCTTTATTGTGTTTTTTACGCAACTAAGTGACAAATAAGGGTGTTGAGAGCGGAGGGTATTTTTGTCGACTTAATGGAAGGTGTTCTTGTGTGTAGACGCAAATAAAATAAATACCTTAGGTCGTAGGTACTACTTTGGCCCTGGGGAAGAACTTTGACCTATATTTGGTCACCAGTCGCCAACTGCTCCCCATGTTGTCTATTTCATGTAATTTTTTTCTTTTTTATTATGAGAATGAATGACGAAACGAGCTTGACGTTCACCTGATGTTAAGCGATACGGCCGCCCATAACAGTCGCGGTGTCACTCGGAACTTTAAAATAATCAAGTTCCACGTGACACTGCACTGCGCACGTCATCCTGAGACATCACACAATCTAGTGATCAGATTACTAGACTGTGTGATTAGGTTATACAGTCTCATTTGGCCAGTAATTTTACTAGCTACAATGCCCTTCAAACCGGAACACAGTAGTGCTTGTACACTACTGCTTGGCGGCAGAATAACTGGCAAAGCGGTGGTACCTACCTAGACAAACATTACAGAAAAGTCCTACCATTTAGACGCCTTATTGTGACAAGGTATCATATTCAAGGTCCCTTTGATGTCTGAGAAGGATGGGTTCTGGGAAGGTTCCGATACAAGGTAAGTAAGTATTGGTACGGAACCAAATATTTTTCCCGCAATTCTGCAGTCTCCCTAAATCAATATCAAAGGAAAGTCTCCATAATTGACTTACCAACTTTGTCCACACTAAATACCCCCCACTTGACGCGTGGATATTTTCCAACTTCGTCGGGAGTTTTTCGCACTGGCAGCCCCGGGAGTTTTTATTACCATTGATACTTTTTACTTTGTTTTAATTACTTTTTCTGAAATGTTCTCGTTTTGTTTGTGATTTAAAAGGGATTTTTCATTGACATTTTGCTTTGGGCTTTGCCTTTGTGTGTAAAGGTTTTTTTTTATCAATTATTGCTTACCGTTTTATTATTTTGGTATAAATATTAAAAATTAAATTGGTATACTTCTTTTTGAGAAACTTAATTCTCAACAAAAGCCACACGTAAATATTTTTGTCCTAATTTTCTTCCCTCGGAACATTTAGGATCTAAAGCACAGAATAGATAATTCTTACTACCTAAAGTGCCTACAATCCCGCTAACCTTTCTGAATAACAATTTTTTTATTCATTTAGTACCTTAAAATCCTAATACAAACCAAAAGTTTCTATGCTACCTATAGTACAATATAAAAACAATTACAGTAAGCGAAGTCGCTTGTTATTTGCGACACCATCACATGGGTGATTACGTTTAATACGAAAAGGCACTCGAATGGCGGTTGAACCGCAACTAAGCGTTCTAAATTCAAATGTAATGAGCGGTTACCCCGGACCGTTTCCTGATATCGATAGTTGCTACCCTATAGGCTAAGCGCCAGAGGTCTTCATTTCTGACCTGTTATAAAATGAGGGAAAATAATTGTCGAACCTGTTTTTACTCTTTTCTAATAATGTTTTCTACTCATCATCATCATCATCAGCCTGAAGACGTCCACTGCAGAACATAGGCCTCCTCCAAAGAGCGCCACTTTGCCCCATCGGCTCCCCACGGTTCTGATCAGTTTGTGGTCACCACTCGCGAACCTTTCTTCCCCAACGGTTGTCAGTGTATTTTCTACTAATTTACGTAAAATTTGGAAAGGTGGTTATTAATGTTATTAATATATTTATTATTTTACTATAATACCTAACAGTCGTATGCTGTTATAATAATTGTAACAGCTAAACTTGAGTCTGTTCAAAGGCATTGAAGATTTTTTAATTCCGTTAGAATTTTGGGATTTTCGTACGTAGTACATAATTACATCTAAAGAAAGAAAGAAAAAAGAAGAAAGAAAATACATTTATTCATGACAGTAACACACAACATTACACTACTTACATGACATCACAAAACAATATACTTACACATAAACAGTAAATGGGAATTTCATTTTAATTAAAAACAATTGGTGGAAATATGTGTTTGAATTTATTAATAATCATGTCATGAATAAAACGCAAAATATACAGTTGTAAGTAGGTATAGTTGCATTTGGTAGCTTTATTTTGATATCATAATACCTTCTATTCGAGTATAAATGTAGGTTAAAAACGTTTAAAAGATGCATTGTTATTTCTTTATATTTAGAATGAAACAAGTAATGCATGTGAAAGTTTTGCCCAATAAGATTATTTTATCAAAGAGTAAAGATTACCAGTGGCTCCTAAACTATAATTATCTTCCCACTTCTCAAAAGTTAACCTTATTATCAATGACACAAGGCTTAAATTCTTTTCCAGTGAGTCGAGTTACATGAGTGTGTAAGTTCTAATATTTCTTGTACGTCAATAATTGTCAAGTTCCCAGTTTGTAATGATGGTCGCTGTGCGTGTGTGCGTGTATTTATGATGGTATGCTCAGATTGTAGAAGCAGTATGGGTGGTTATGCGAAACATTATGCGTTTGTAAGCAAAGTTATATTGTCCTATAAATGCATAAATTTCAGTTTTATGCATAACAACCAAAAATATATTTTTTTAGATCTTATTTTAATCTATAGGCTTTTACCCATTTTGGTATGCCATCCTCATCGTACCCTAACCTAGTTTACACAAATCATAATAAGTATGTATGCGAAAGCGTCAATTAATATTAAAATAATTGTCAGTTATTTGCCTTCTTAAAGAAATATTACCTACAGCATTGGAAATCATTAATTTTTTGGCATAATAAAATCTAAACTATGTCGATCTCAAAAATTAATGAGTGCAACCAAAATGTGTTACTTACTTACGAAAAATAAACGTACAACCAATAGGAAAGGCAAGAGATTTTACATAATCAAATTTTTTTTTACAAATCAATCGAATATATGTATTATACCGACTATTATAATATTACTCTACGTATGTAAAATCAATATTTTTTTGTATTTCAACAGTATAAATAATTAAACTTCAATTGATCCCAATTAAGTTTTATTAAATACTTACCTATCTGATGAAGTTTAATTAACATTAAAATTTTAATCTTTCTTCTATTATGCCATTACAAATTGAGACCACAAATTAGATAGAGACTACGTTCCCAAACATTTCCCCACTATTCAATGTTATAATAAATTGTTGAAGTGCCCATACTGGGTATATGAACTGCAATACATGTGAGATTGTGAATGTGTGCGTGCGTTCCCTTATTAATTACAGGTTTCTTGTTCTTGTGAGAGTTGTTATCGGTTTTTTAGAACCTTATTAAGTAAAAGGTTAGGACCGGATTCCTTTGGGAAGGTTTAGAGACGTATTAAAATACCAAATGGAGTTTGGGTTATGTTATTTGTAAGAAAATATGGTTATTAGTGTCTTTAAAAATGTAAGGTAGTTTCCGTTGTTGGTGTACCCCAAGATGCTCAATAAATACTGGAGAGTAGTTTGCGAATGTCACTTTGAAGCAAGCAATGGGTTTGAATTGATTGTCCGTGTTTTATTATGAACTTCTACGCATTATTTTGAGTTTAATAACATACCTAAACAGTCAGCGCGATAGAACTTTTTCCGCCGACTGTATTTTTAAACAAAGGAATAGAAAGTGTGACCGACCGGGACTCGTTGTATGGGTTTACAAAACGAGGCCGAATGGGACTGTGACCGAACGGGACTGTGACCGAACGGGACTAACTCGTGTAACCATGACTGTAGCTGTAATGTAATCCACACCCACAGGGTGGCCATTTATAGAACCTAAATTCTATAAATGGCGCTTATTTCGTGCTTAGTTTTTTAAAGCCCTTACTTACGTGGTGTAGTTTTTTTGTATGGCAAGTCATATTCACTGGAACGCGGGTTCGATTCCCGCGACAAGACAAGTATTGCATAAGAAAAAAGCGCAAATACTTGTTCTGTGTCTGGTGCATGGGAGCATGGTCTTCGTAGTTCCTGGGTCAGGGAGTCCTAATTAGGGTCCAGGGTATATACTGGGTGTAATTGAATTCATTAGCATTCTTTGAAACTTGGTACCTACTCCTGATACCGGTTTTGTGGACCAAAATTTTTGAATTCTATCACATTGGTTTGGTAATAATAATAACCAAAAAATGGAATAACTTACTTACTGAAGTGCTACAATACAAAATTTAATTAAAATAATAAATTACTGTTTTCAATTAGTACATACAAGATATAAAAACGTTTAAATGTATCAAAATCATCCGTGCCAACTGCGTTAGGCGCCGCGGCAATCTTCAAAGTTTTCAATAAAAATTATTTCATTTACACTCTTTACTCTTTAATAATCATCTATAAATGATGTGCCATCATGGGCTCAATTTATGCTAATGAATTAAATTACATCCTCCTGTATATGTATGTGATCGTTGGGCGTTACCTACTTACCTACAACTTACAAACTATGCTAAAATTAAGATATCTCGCAAAATTTACTTCTTCCGCTGCCATTTTATTTTATATCCTGGCAGCATTCCAAATAAGAAATGGCAACCATTTCTCTAAGCTCAGATTTAGTACGAAACAATTTAGGTTTACTTGTATTAAAAATTGCACATGCATTTTTGGTAAATAATACTGAGATTAACCGCGTGGTACCGGTGTGAGAATAGGACCACCCCATCTCTTCCCATAGGTGCCGTAAGAGCCGGCTATTGGAATGTCCAGGGAATGCAATAAGTTCAGTTTTCAATTTTACATAAGCTGTCAGGATGCACTAAAACAAATGAATATTATAAGACGCAGCTTAGGTCCCTACTAGGTGGACCAACGGCTGGTCAGAACCGTGGGAAGGCGATGGATGCAGGAGAAAAGCAGCCCCTCAAAGTGGCACTCTGTGGGTTTCAGGAGGGTTCGTTGTCAGGCTGATGTTGATTAAATAGTTCACTGGCATAGCAGGCATAGTACGCACACTACTACTCAAACACTACCTATACTAGTCGTCATAGGTATGCTTACTTAAAATAGTAAGTACGTAGGCATTACGTACCATCAAATTAACCAGCTCAACCATACCATATAAACAAAAGAAAGAACTTGAACGGCTTTCCTGACCATAAACATCTAAACTACCAATTTACCGAGTCTTAAAATGGAGAATACTCCGTTATTCAATTAACTATACTTTACATTGTTTTACAAAATTTTCAGACATATAAGGCTCATGTAAATAGGGCTTAACAAAGAGACTGTGACTGTCATATGCGTTAATTTTCACGCACTCGACAAGTGTGCGGGGTCTCTTAGTCAGGCAGCGAATATGGTGCTCAGGGTTTGGTTTGAAGTGTAGGAGATAGCGGGTTGAAGAGCGGAGCAGATTTTTGGACAGATTTGGGAAATTGTGCATCTGTGAACTGTTAGAATTAAATAAGGAACTGAATCGGAATCATTTATTTCCGTAAATGTCGGTTTAAGGTAACATGGTATATCTTTAGTGCCAGATACATCGGGTCTCCCACTAACTAATAGAAAAGAAGATCTCACAAAAAAGTCGTTTCTAACCGCTATTACTTTAAGCTAGCTCTATTTTGATGGTACTTTTAGCAACTATCCTCGCTGTTCCTTATTACTACAACAAGTCAAAAAGTACAAGTAACAAAAAAAGTAGGTTAACGATATAGATTATTTAAAAATTGAAAATACTTGATAGGTATTTTTTTACTTTATTTAAGGTCCATTTTTGAATACTGGGTATTGGTTTATTCCTACATTTTTAGTATCCTAAACAAACTATTAATTGAGATGCATGAAATACATAAATATTCATTATTTAAAGCTCTAAATACCAGTGCCTGGGGAGAAGCCACTGTATTTTTAAATCAAATACGACAAACAAAACGTAAAAATAAAAATCGATTTGGTAGTAATATCTTCTATATATATATAAACTGGATTTATTGCTGTGACAAAATGATTTGCAAGTTAGGTAATTATTGAAATTATGAATTATTCATCCCGCTCTGCCTGTCGCCCCGCTCATTGCTCTGCTCGTCACTTGCACCAAACATTAGGGTGCGTTCACCTCACAAGAGCCTGTCGCGTCAGTAGTATCCACTCAACACCCACTTGTCGGGTATTAGCAACCAATGTGAATCCTTTTGTTTCAGTTGTAGGGTCCCGTATACTAGTTTTTTAGGGTTCCGTGCTACAAGGGTACAGCGAACCGTATTAGTCCGCTGTCCGTCAGTCTGTCTGTATAGTTTCACAGTTGTCATTTTCACAGATGATGTATTTTTATGGTCGGTGTAACAACAAATACTAAAACACTGAATAAAATAAATATTTAAGGCGGCTCCCATACAATAAACGTTTTACTCATTTTTACTGATAATGGTACGGAATCCTTCGTGCGCGAGTCCGACTCGCACTCTGACTAGACTGTGAAATGACGTCATAAACTCCCATTTACGTACTAACTACATTTATTTCTAACACAAATTATACTTCATCAATTTTAACCAGTTTTTCTCTTTTCAGTGCTGGTCTGTGCAGCTGGTTTCCAGCAGCAGTACTTCAGGGTAGTGCCAAGGAGCCTGAGAGTTCAAGAAGGCCAGGAAGCAGTTCTGGAGTGTGCAGTGTCCAACCTAGGAGGCCAGGTGCAGTGGGCTAAGGATGGATTTGCACTTGGTAAGTAATTAATGACGAAATAACCAGGTTTTTTTTTCATATTTTATTTAAAGGGGGTTGCCATCATCATTTACAGCTTGAAGACGGCCACTGCTGAACATATGCCTCCCCCAGAGAACGCCACTTTGAGCGGACTTACCGCTGGGCAATGACTATTAACTATAAATAATAGAAAAATCATCTTTATTGTAAGACAAATTTTATCAGTTTACAATAAATCGATAGTTTATAAATAACCGGTTTTATTTTCGTTTTTTTTACCAACAATCCGTTTTTTTCAAAAAGACGGTGACATACCCAATTACCCAACAAAACCGGTCTAAAATCATTCCATCCATATACCTCCTAATTTTCATCGAGTACAATCGAACAGTGAAACAGTAGATCAATTTGTTGACCTCCCCGTTCAGACGTCTCGTTCGACACAGTAGTCAGAGAGCGACGGCCGTTTAGTGCACCGTGTTCTGATTGTGCTGGTGATGTGGTACAAGTCACGAGAGGTTATCGGGTTCAGAATTTTAATTTAATAAAAAAATAAAAAATCGATAATCAGGTACAGAAGATAGGATAGGAAGAAGGGATCAAGAGATAGCAACAAATTAAAAAATAAATTAATTTCAGCGTTATGCTTCTCATAAGTCCCTATAAAATAATGAATATTGGTTACTTTTTGGTTTGATGAACTGGTACACATAAGTAAATCAAATTTTCAGTTTATCAAGCTCAAAAGTAAGGTTTCCACGTGCTCCATCATCGACTGCATCTTACTTACCATCATCGACTTACTATCATCTGAGACCGTGGTCAAAATATAATAGCCTTTCGTTAATTTAAAAAAAACCCTGAAAAACAACCACAGACGTGAGAAGGTTCATTCCATCTTGTATAATACCCATGTAATGCTAACCTTGCCTTGCCTCGCCTTGGTGTTTCCCTGCGAGATAAGATCCGTAAGGAGGAGATCCGCAGGAGAACTAAAGTGACCGATGTGGCTCTTAGGATTAGCAAGTTGAAATGGCAATGGGCAGGCCACATCGCTCGTAGAACTGACAACCGATGGGGAAGAAAGGTTCTCGAGTGGCGACCACGAACTGGAAGACGCAGCGTAGGCCAGCCCCCCACTAGGTGGACCGACGACCTGGTGAAAGCCGCGGGGAGCCGATGGATGCAGGAGGCGAGCAGCCGCTCTGAGTGGCGCTCCCGGGGGGAGGCCTATGTTCAGCAGTGGACGTCTTCAGGCTGTTAATGATGATGATGATGAAAGATAGCCTTGGCTCAAGAAACTGGCGTTCAAAAGCTTCTACATGGTTTAACGGGCAAAAGATTAATTCACGTAGTGAATCTATAGAAGATCCTGGGGCCAATTTTAAAGGCTTTAGTTGACAGATCTAAAGCTCCTAAAACTGTTGTTGTCCTTGTCAAGTAGACGGCAATGTAAAAGACGGATATATTTTTAGCATTTTTGAAACTGTCAACTAGAGTGTTCAAAATTAGGCCTCTAGTAGACCTAGTTATAATAGTTATAATCTACGCCTGTAAGTTCCCACCTCAATTCACATCTTCACAACCCTCTAAAAACACGATCAAATCGCTGCCTCCCGTATCTTATACCAAACAGTAATTGGACCATCCGTAGCTACTGCAACCCAGCTCGTTGCATCATTGGCGTCTGCACTATGGAGCTGCAGTGACATGCAATGTACATTAGATGCCTAGCTGTCTGTCTGTCTATTGATAAAGATTTTCAGTAGACTTAAAACAAAGTCGCGAGTCGAATTCGCGCACGAAGTGTTCCGTATCATTGTGTATAAAAACGAGCAAAAAATCACGTTTGTTGTTTGGGAAGTTGGGAACCTCCTTAAATATTTATTTTATTCTGTTTTCAGTTGTTATAGCAGTAGAAATAAATCATCTGTTAAAATTTCAACTGTCTAATTATCACGGTTCATGACAACATCAAGCTTGGAGACAGACAGACGGACAGCAGAGCCTTACGAATAGGGTCCGTTTCACCCTTTGGGTGCGGAACCCTAAAAAAGAAATAATTCATATAAAAAAGCCAACAGTACATAAAATATCTCAGCATTGACGCCTGAAAATAATGACGTCAGCAATCCGCATAAGAAATTTCAGTGAACTATTGAAAGAACGCTTCTTCAGCAGGATTGAAACAAGGAATCGATATAATGGAGATTGAAGAGCGTATGGCTTTACTCAAGCTGTCTGTCGCAAACAAGAAACGACGTGAAAACGTTACGGAAAACTGTACATCTCCAAACCAAAAAAAAACGACGCAGCTTTTGCTTTCTACGTTTTTTTTTTTGTTAACTACATGCGTTCGACAATCATTCTGAAATTCTCGCAAGTTGAACACAGTTTTTATTTACACAAGACTTAATTGTTTTCTGCCATTCGCCTAAAGACGTTCACTGCTGAACTTAGGCCTGTCTATAAAACGCCACCTCGGACACTTGATAGGCGGCTTGGTGATGATTCAAAATCACATCCAAATCGATCTAGATTGTCATCATCTCAAACAGAAAATCACCTATGCCTGTTTTGTTTGGGTACTCTTTAGGGAACACTTGAGGATATTGTTTCCATTTGAGCTCTAAAAAGGTTACCTACTTGTAACTTTTATAGAGTTGGGAGTTGGAGACTTGTAACCTTGTTATTAAAATTAAAATTGATTTTTTTTTTATTAACTTTTGGGATCCCAGCATTGAGATGACTATTGAATAACAATGCATATGTGTACGATATCGTGACGATGGGAGTTAAACAGCTAATTTCAAAAAGCATCCAAATTCAGCACTTCTTTTCAAAGTGCTCATATTAAAACATCGCGTGTCTGCCTAAACTTCAACAAGTTATCGATTTTTAATCGTAGACTCCTCCACACATCGAATGGTGTGACTAAACGATTATCGATAAGACGAATAATACATTATTTCATGGTTTTAATCGATTTTTGCCAATTTTTGTTGTTGTGTTGTATAATAGGATACCGTTAGTTCTTAACGTATTATTGACCCGTATTAATAGGTAAGCCGATCATAATAAGTAATGAGGATCAAGACAGCTCATGTACTGGCAACAAATACCGCATTATACCGCCAATTGCCAAATTGATAAGCCACCAAAGTGGTGTTAAATGGGCGAGGCCTATGTTCATTAGTCTTTTGGCTGGTGCGATGACGTTTTATTAAATATTGTAATACAGATGAAATGCTAATTTAAGTTACACATCTTCTTAATTTATGTTAAAAAAAAAAAGGGATTTAGAGTATTTTTTTTTTGTTTTTTGAACGGGCTAATGCCGTTGGTCTCTACCGACCTTTACAGCGTCACCGGGCGAGAGGGCAGGCGCTTAAGGCACCCCAGCTGACAAAAGTGAGGGGCAACTAGCTCAAGGGCACCCGTGGGGTGCAAGCCTCGGCTTGGGCTGTTGCCGGGATAAGAGGATCGAGAAGGCTACGTCTGCTGGAGGAGTGGACCCTATGGAAAGTCGCGACCAATCTAACTAATCTACGGGGGTACGTCGACCGATGGGGTCGGTGTCTGATTGTGTTACGCTGGTATCCTATACCGGTGCCGGTGTACCGGTACCTGAGCCAGAAGGGCTCGACTGGTCCGGTGATCCTAGCGCAGCCGAAACAACGGCTGCTATAGGATCTTCCTGGTCGCTCAAGACGTGTCTTGGGCGGCGAAGTATTTATTACTTGAGAAAGAGATTAGAATCTAAATAGAGTTTGTAGAAGTTATATACATTGTAATTACTGAAGGCGCGAATGGAGAGAATTAAGTAATTACTTAATTAAGTTATAGGCACATTGGCTTAACAGCCACGCAATCGAACGTATTCCATCAACTGGACTTGAACTACTTACTAATCAAATCAATGACAAATCGTCATTATATCAAAATGTCTTGCGTTTCGAAATTAGGTAACTTTTGTAAAGGGTAACATTTTGTAAAAGGCATAGAATTGACATCACAGAGCTTTAAACATGACGGTCGCTTCGCACAGACGAAGCATTTTTTTTGCTCTGTGATTGACATGTAGTAAGAATCGTAATCTTAGAGTAAGTTACATCTTAGATAAGAGAATATTACGAATGCTCCACAAAGATATCTATTACAAGGACCGCCCTGCGGCACTAGCGCCATTTTTTGTGTTCGTGGTTTCAAGGTGACGTTTGTAGGCAATCGACGCCATTTTGTGCATCCAAAGTGCCGCAAGTCACGTGACATGTTTTATATCTTCTACTATTTTCTTATCTAAGGTATACATACTCAATATGATTGTGATTATTTCGATCTACAATGTAAGAGACGGCAAAATTTTTACAACTGGCTTAATTAGATTTAGTACTTGCCAAATCATTAAGTTTTATACTTGTTATAAGAAATCTAACCATCTCTTTTCTTCCCACAGGTTTCTCCTCGGTGATCCCTGGCTACCCCCGCTACACTATGTTTGGAGACCGTCGCCATGGCATTTATAACCTGCGAATTGTTAACGTGACATTAGAAGACGATGCCGAGTTCCAGTGTCAAGTTGGTCCAGCGCAGATGCATAAGGTCATCAGGGCGAATGCGTCTCTCACCGTGATCTGTAAGTACCTATTTATTAATTGAAGAAAGAAAGGAAATAATGTTTAATTTTTGTCAAGAGCAAACCAATCAGTAAAACGCTATTATTTTCTAATAACTATGACGGGTAAGGACATTTTGTTATTGCCATGACGGATGCGGGTATGTCATATATGTTATTAATTACTGTGACAGGTAAGGCGTTTTTGTTATTGGAAATGTTTTAATTTAATACACATACAAGCAATAACAAGCATTAGCTACAAAGAATATTGTAGACCAAAACTCAGGTTATATTTTTTGTACTTATACTTAGATAAAATTAAAAAAAAAACAAAAATATTAAAAACTTATCTGGTTTTTTTCTTCATAAAATATTGCTTTTATTACACACACAAAAACTTTTACTACAAACAATACACATAAAGCGAAAATATAGTACAATTTAGTGAGGTAAGGCCACTTGATCATCAATGTTAAACCAGTGTAAATTTACGTCTAGCATCACAAATTCACTCGCTATTTGCACTTAAAAAATAAAAATGATTCAACAGTAAAAATAAAATAAAATATTCGTTTTATTGTAAGGATTGCTTAAATTATTATACTCCATTCAAGTACTCTACGATAAAATCAGAACAAGTATATGAAATGCAACCAAAACATACTAAAACTTGAACGATGCGAACCCTCCACCGCTCCTGTTTTAAGTGAATCTCGAGTACATTAAAAATTAACGGTTGCCTTACAAACCGGGTCACTAGCGTAGTACCTCCTGTGTGTAGGGATGGGAAGACGGGTGTGACGGATTGCTGGATTAGGGAATTGGAAGGGTAAGTAAAGTTGTTTGTTACTTACCTGTCATGAAATTTTTATTTTATTTAGATGTTGGCAGAATGCGGTTCTTAAAGTTTAATAAGTTTTTTAATTTAATGGGAGTTACTGGGTATTAAGTTAAACTAATACTTCCAAAAAATTTTCAATTCCCCGATTCGATAGCTCAGTTGGTAGTATCCCTGCCTTCTGAACTAAGGGCTGTGGGTTCGATTCCTACCCAGGACAAACATTTGTGTGATGAACATAGATGTTTGTCCTGCGTCTGGGTGTTATATTGTATTCTATGTATGTATTTACAAACAAAAAAGTATATAACAGTGGTATTCATAAACAAAGGGTGAACAAACCCTTCAAACCTAACATTCAACTTTAACATCGAGGTTGAATTTTGAATCATTCTTCTTTCACTTTCATAGCATTCCTGCCTTTGACAATATCAGAAATGTCAGATTGGAGGCTACTTAATTTTGTTTATGAAATGCATAAAATTAGACTTCGCCGCACAGCGTCTGAATGATCCCCTAGAGGAGCCCCCATCTTGACTATGAATTCCAGTGTAAGTATTGTATCAGTTATCTGGTTCCCATAGTACAAGCTATGCTTAGTTTGGGGCTAGATGGCGATGTGTGAAATGTCCACACATATTTATTATTATTTATTTATTTATTATTTACACAAATCAATAAGATTTTAGAAATTCTATTACTTTACGTTCTCTTCATGAAAGAGTCACCGTATAGGGAGATTACTTTTGAATTGTTTGTTTTCACCTAAATAGTAGGGTTATGAATTTTTTTCCTAAAGTGTCTGGAATAGCCCATCCCTAGTTGCAACTATCACGCTACACCCTTTACTAGGATTTAATGACATTAAACGAACGTTATGGGACTTTAACATCACGTTGTGACTTTAAAATGACTTCGGTCATATTGGGGAGGTCAAATTACTTTACCGTTACTTTTAGGTTTACGTTTTTTTTATTACCTCACCTGATGGTAGGTGATGACGCAGTCTACGGTAGTTTTTGGTTTTGAAGTTGTTTGTTTTTCATAATACGTACGCTAAAATATCTGTGCTATACCTACTGCAGAGAACGCTATTTCAATTTTTAAGTCCAATAGCTCAGAACAAAGTTTCGTAAGACAATTGCCAATTTCATTTCACGGTGAAACATCGGCAATCTGCATCCAAGAACTTGCTCTTATTGGAGGAGCTCACGTAAACTTACATGAAAGTATCAAAACTTGTCTGTCGCATATTAGAACATGTTTTAAGATCATTAAATACGTACTTAAACACGATGCTATTGTTTTTATTAGCATAATTGAGTAGGTACTGATAGTACATCATTTATCGATGATTATTAAAGAGTAAAAGTGCAATTCAAATATGTTTTATTGAATATTATGAAATTGCTACGGCGCCTAACGTAGTCGGCACGATCGATTTTTATACTTTTAAAAGTTTTTTTACCTTGCATTTGTATGTAATAATTAAAAACAGTAGGTACTTAGGTACTTACAAATATAATTATTGTTAGGAGGGTACCTAGTTACAAAGGGTTCTGTTGATAAATTCAGTTACAATCAGTATAATCACAATATTTATATTTTCATCGTTTTGATAAATATAATGAAAGCATGGAAACAAATAATGTACAATTAAAATTTTGATAGACATTTCTAAATCAGTTTAGGGCGATTAAATTCCTATTACCTCATTCCCATTTGGACTTTGGCTAAGATTTTGAGCAGGCGAGATGTTTTTACACTAATTAGTCACTACGTCTCCACGTTGTTTCTTTTTTGCGACAGAATTTCTACAGAAAATCCAAATAATATCTACATTTCAACATGCTAGACGTTATTTGGCATTTTGCGATAGGTCGCCAAATGCCTTGGCAAGCGACAAAACGTTTTTATAGTGCGTGTTTGAAACTAAAGCTTTTTTGTGTTCTTCTAGTGCTGTTGCTGTGGGTTAGGCTGGGGTGTTATAAGTTTATTGTTGTTTTTTTAGTAATTAGTGTAGATTTAGTAGTAGTAAGTATAAATAAAGAATAAGAAGAAATAATATTTACTGCCATACAGATCTACAAACATAATAACACATTATTTTTGGCAGCTCTCAACGGATACCACAAAACGGATCCCATTTTTCAAAAATTGCCATCGAATCCCAAATGTCAATTAATAAGAGTCCGATATGATGCCACGTCAAATTTACTGGTAGTACCATCATCGACATAAGTGCTGACTGGACTTTTCAATTTTATTTTATGGTTTTCCAAAGAATGTAGTACTAAGAGACAAGAAATATGGAAGAAGTTTTAACTGGCAACAGGTGTACCTCAGCATACTGTAGGTACTGTGTAAGAAAAACCATAAGACACAAAAAAAAATTCAAAAGAAAAACGAAAAAAAAAGAAATTAAACATCATAAGAAAAAAACATAACAAGATTTTCATTTATTAAGTTACAGAACGGTTGACGCATCCTGATAATTTCTACATTTTTATAGTTTAAATAGATTTAACACCCTCAGATTATTCATCTATTCAACATAAAGAAACTCAATCCAAAACCGCCAAGCATTTTATAACTAAAATAAATCCCAACGAATCGAATTTAGGCTTACTATCGAATATGACCCTACTATATGTAGGGTCCAAGAAATATCGAGGCCCGAGGATTGCTTATTGGAAACGATACTGCGAATTTGAATAAAACGGCACTCGTAAAATAGTCGCAGCCCTATTATTGTCGCTGGGCGTAGTGATGGGACACATATCGATACTGTATCGATGGCGGAAAGATTTTTTTTACATCAGGCAAAGTGCGTTACCTCCAAAAATGTGTGAGGTATCCAATTGGTGCGCGAGGAAAAATCCACCAATAAGATCGCTTTGATTTTCAATGTTGTTTAATTTATTGATGCACTTTATAGAAATGCACCGCTTGGCTACCCTATCACATTATATTTTTTTCTGGTGGAAATGAACGTTAAGACTAACGTTCACACAGGTTCGACAGGGTCTGAAACCCTTGAATGAAACATTACTAAAATTGCCATATGAAATAATCTTAGAAACCGGAGAGCTCAGTTCATAAAAATAACTAAAACAATCTTACAAACAAATTGAAAACTCATTTTTGACGAGAATTACGGCCACCAATTATTTTCATCACAATTTAATACTAAGTATTTCGACTGCGAAGTACAAAGCTTTTAATCAGGACGTCGTGAAAATGGGCATCTGTTTATTTCTCAGGGGAAAGCCCTTGGATATTTCCCGAAATACGTTAAAGAAGTTTAGTTCAGAATATAATTTCATCTTTCATAATTGAGCCAGACTTATTTGAAGGTTTTTGAAATATAAATTCAAGAACATTCTTCATTATGTGTTTACTGAAAAGTTTTTTAATTTCAACTATCAAGAATTTAGCCAGTAAGATTACTGGAGTATGAGGCGCTTTTAAGTTAAGTTTTCTGAATTAACGTGCGTGGTAGACTCCTGTCTGCAAAAACTTGAATTCATCAGCTGCATTCAAACAGGCATTGTTAATGGGTATTTTGGTTGAAAATAGATTATTTTTGCTCCAATCATCAATCAATCGGTATACATAAATGGAAGAAAAATACTTTTCTCGGATTGACTGATTATATATAGGCCAAACCTATGGACCTGAGATTTGATATTTAGGAGGCGACTCTTTTTTAAAGCATAATGGTGCACTAGGGGTGGTTTGTTTAACTAATTCTAACGTATGGTATGGTAAGCAAAAAGTTTTAACAATTTGTTACCTTAACTATTAGTGAAAGACCCTACCCTTAGAAAGGATTTTTTATATCAACCCCTACAAATAGTGTTAAAGATCGAAAGAACGTGGGTGGGACACTGTGGAGTGCTTCTTTATAGTGCCCAATAAGTTAGTTATCTTAATCGTTAAAAAAGCAAAAATTGGGTTAGGGAGCTACACCCCAATAATAACTAAACAGCATAGGTATGCGTAGCTAAATCTCGATACGACTATCGCAATAGGGCTAAATAGCCGAACGACCATAATATACAATCGTGTTTTGTACATCACTATCATCCTATTTTAGTCCACTGCTGGACTTAGTTTTCAATTCAAAGGTTTGATTGTTTTGGTTTCCTGATAGTCCCGACCCCGTGTTTATCGACAAATTCTATCGACATGTCACGACCCATCCCTATGACCCCGGCAGCTAACCCCTGGTTGCAATAAAGCGAGGTCCCTTGCGACCGACATATCTGACCCCCAACCCTTATTCTAGGGTTAAAATGTAAAAATCTTTTGCCAGTTTTTCCCACGCCAGCTTACAAGACTTTGTGCTTAGTTATATTGAAGGGATGGTGTTATGATTTTGTTTTTTCTCGAAATTTTCACAGACTGTGGTTATATTATCAGTGGTGTTGATGTAGGCGTTTGCTATTGTAGATTATACAGGAATTTAACCCCCAACCAATCAGAGGGGTCTTGTAGTAATAATGTGTGTATCTGTGGTATGCATCGCTAATGAACGGATGAACCAATTTCATTTTTGTAATTGGGAGTTTATCGAGAGGTTAGGATGATATACTTGCCTACCTACCAGTTGCTCCCCGCGGTTTCCCACGGTTATAGTTTGCGCCAAACTCAATGGCGGCTGTGAAGTGCGCTGCAAGGCCGCACACACCACTTACCTCTTCCCGCGCACATCTAATTTTTGCTACTGCGCAGTGTTTTTTGACAACTTCACAGCCATCTAAGTTTGAGGCAGACTCTATCCGCAGATAAAAAGTAGGTACCTTGTGTCTTAATAAGCGATTAGGTTGTTGTCAAACGTATGCCCATTTTAGCATAAAGACAGCGATAGAACTTAAGGCCCTGACAGGAGCCAATGCGAGCACGTTTATTACAGCAGACAAACTTGAAACTTATTTTGTAACTTATAGGGTTGCTTTATGCATAGCAAAAATATGGCGATTACGTTGCGTTGCACTTCGACTTTTCCATTTTTCGGTACAAATAATTAGTTATAAAAGAAATGCTTATTGTTATAAAACAATAAGCTTATCGATGGATGCATTGAAACATAGGTTATCACTATGATTTATTTCAATGGGGTGTCTTATTACAATGTAACATTTTAGGACGTTTGAATGATTTTTTAGAGGTCATTTCACGATTTTTTCTATTGAGAAAACTTTTCGTAAACGTGTTTCGGTTTCGTCAGATGGAAAGAAGATATGACCAGTATTAACGTGCATTTTTTTCAATCTTGTAAATGGTATACGTTTTGAGATAATCACGTTTTCAATAGTCGATTTGGGAGCATTCAGCGCCTTAGTCTTCTTTTAAAATTATATTTTTGCATCAAGA
Organism: Ennomos erosarius; assembly: GCA_963580505.1. Taxonomy (NCBI): domain Eukaryota; kingdom Metazoa; phylum Arthropoda; class Insecta; order Lepidoptera; family Geometridae; genus Ennomos; species Ennomos erosarius. Next base: position 8,022,304 of record OY757003.1, on the reverse strand, counting down.
TCTTCTAGTTTTAAGTTATTTCTATCACTTTCTTCTTATATCGGTCAAAAGTTGTTTAGAATTGGTATCTCGCTATGAAGTGAATAGTCGATATGATCCAATGTCGATAATACAAAAACAGTCATATTTTTCAGCTTTTATTATGTTCGAAGTATTTTTTATGCCTTTCTTAGGAAGGAAGTAATATACAAACGGCTTTATACGGCTTTACTTATTTACAATTTTATCAACTTTTTTGATGATAATATTATTACATAGAAATACTCAGGATGTAATTTAATTCACTAGCATAAATTGAGCCCATGTTAGTACATCATTTATAGATGATTATTAAAAAGTAAAGTGTAAATGAAAATATTTTTATTGAAAATTATGAAGATTGCCGCGGCGCTTTTGAAATGAAATGAAATGAAATGAAATTTTATTCACGTAAATGGAGTACATGTAGATCGTAGGGTTTAGTGGGTGCTTCTTCCATTTAGCCCATAGTAGTGGCATGTGAAAATTATTTATCAATGCATGCTATTACAATTTTCAAAAATACTTAAATAATTCGATTGGTAGGTAGGTATACATTTGCAATGAATTATTCAACTCTATTATATTATTGTCATGTCATAAAATTAAAAATAATCATAAATAATCCATTAGTAAATACATATATAATTATATCAATTAATTAGTTAGTTAACATAAGATAGTCATTCATACAATAAAAACACTTTTCTAAAAGCCACAGTTTAAGTTTTTTCCGGAACATTCCGTAGGGCAAGTCTTTTATAGACGATGGCAATTTATTGTACACAGTGATACACATGGCATAACAATTCTTTTGGAACAATGTGGTCTTAGGCACGCGGGTCAGTACAAGTCTTTCCCCATTCCTCGTGTTTCGTAAAAAGAAGTCTTTTGCCTTAGTGAACAGTGCAGGATGACTTCGCACAAATACTCCTATTTCAAAAATGTACATGCAGGTCAGAGTCAAAATTCCTAGTTCTTTAAATAATGGTTTGCAAGATACATAGGGCGGAATACCTACAATAGCTCGTATACTCCTCTTCTGCGATAAGAATGCTCTTTTTATGTCTGTAGAGTTTCCCCAAAGTAGCAGACCATACCGTAATACTGAGCTCACGTAGCCGTGGTATGCTAAAAGAACAGTCTCCCGTGTTGAAGTTTTCCTTAATCTATTCAATACGTATACAAATCTGTTTACTTTAGTACATACATTATCAATTTGAGACTTCCAATCACAATATTTATCAACAGTTAAACCCAAAAACGTAGCTTTATTAACCTCTTTCAATGCGTTGTTATTATGTATTAAATTTCGAGCGATAATTTTTGAACCCCTAGTCTGAAACTGTATAAAGTTAGTTTTGGTCAAATTAACCTTTAAATTATTATTATCTAACCATTGAATTATTGATTGAATTGTATCATTTATTTCTATGTCAAAATTAATCGTATTTTTATTCGTCAATATTATGGAAATGTCGTCTGCGAATAAAGTACACTTATTATTAGTTATGTCAGGTAGGTCATTTATGTATAATAAAAAGAGAAGCGGTCCCAAAACGCTTCCCTGAGGAACTCCATACTTATTTACTTGGTACGTAGACCTATCACAGCCTAAAGTAGCATTTTTATCCAGACTACATATTTCAACACACTGTTGTCGATTAGATAAGTAAGTACGTATCCATTCCAAGGCAGGTCCTCGTATTCCATAGTTATCTAGTTTGTCTAAAAGTAGGCTGTGAGAAACGTAATCAAACGCTTTTGACATATCGAAAAATATAACCATTGTTTGCATTTTGTTATCTACACTAGAAAGAACATTTTGTATCAATTTAAAAGCAGCAAGGGTCGTTGATTTCCCTTTTTGAAATCCATTCTGTTCTTCTTTTATCACGGCAAATTTGTCCAAAAACGAGGTAAGCCTCTTGTGCATAGCCCTTTCGAAAATTTTTGATAACACTGGAATTAATGTTATAGGTCTGTAATTATTTAAATCAGATTTATCTCCCTTTTTATGGAGTGGTTTGACAATAGATTTCTTTAAAACTTCAGGAAAAACACCATTGTCAAATGACAAATTTATTAAATATGTCAAGACAGGAACAATTACACGAGTACATTTTTTTAGAATATCTGTCCTTATTTCGTCATATCCGACAGAGATTGTATTTTTTAGAGATTTAATTATATTATGTACTTCTATATAACTTAATGGTCCAAGAAAGATGCTACTATTCAAGCGGGTTTTATTAGTATTTACACAAGGTTTAGTGTTGTGATTGGTTATTGCAATAAGGTAATTATTAAATTCATCTGCTATTTCTTGAGGTATATCAATTAGCCTATCTTCCACGTTAATGCAATCAATAAAATCATAGTGGTTATTCTGTTCCGTATCCTCATTTATAACTTTCCACGAGGCTCTACACGTATTCTGAGAATGTGAAATAAATTTGTGGTTACAAATTTGTCTTGAATTGTTTATACAACGTCTTAAAATTTTGGTATAACTTTCATAATTATTCTTACTATGTTTGGTCTTCCGCCTGTAAAAATCATAGCGCAGTATTCTTTTTGTTTGACAACTACGTCTGAGGCCTTTAGTTATCCATTTAAGATTTTTGATACATTTAAACGTTTTTATACCTTGTATGTACTAATTAAAAACAGTACTTCATTATTTTAATTAAATTTTGTATTGTAGCATTAAATAAGTAAGTTATTCCATTTTTTGGAGTTATTATTATTAAAAAACCAATGTGTTAGAATTCAAAAATTTTGGTCCACACGTGACCGGTATCAGGAGTAGGTACCAAATTTCAAAGGATGCTAATGAATTCAATTACAACCAGTGTATAAGGACTATATTATGACATAACGATTCCTTTGTATTTAATTGCTGGGACAATGAAAAGTTATCTATCTATCTATAATACTTTTATAGACATCCTTAAGTGTTGTATTACACTTTAAAAATCTATTCTACGTTTTTTTTTTCAATTTGGAATATGTAACTGTATCAGTAGAATATTATATTACACGGTATGTAAAATTAAAAACATAAATTATTTTTTTTTGACAATTTTATTTTACTAAATTGACGGGCCCGATAGCTCAGTTGGTAGTAACCCTGCCTTCTGACTGTAGGCTGTGGGTTCGATTCCCACTCAGGAGAAACATTTGTGTGATGTACATTGATAGTACATTGTTAGTTCTGTGTCTGGATGTTATATTGTATTATCTATTTAGCATGTATTTACAAAAAAAAAAGTATATAAGTATTCTATCAGTTATCTGGTTCCCATAGTACAAGCTTTGCTTAGTTTGGAACTAGATGGCGCTGCGTGAATGTCCACACATATTTATTAAGTGAATATCGTAATTACTAGCACAGTGGTAAATTTGAATTAACAACAGTCATACAAAAATAGTATGAAATAATACTAGATGTGGATTATTTTTGTTTAAGTCACACTTTTTCAGAAGAACAGACTGCCCAGCATCAGCATTTTATATGTACAGATGACAGGGTATATTTTTATGACCTTCTTACTAGGAAAATATATTTTGGCACAATGATGTCGGCGGGCAGTAAAACATAATATGCCTCCCTCTGGGGGTCGTAAATTATATAATAACTTGGTAGTTAGATATGACGTTCAATTTACTCCAGCTTTACTGGTTTTATAATGTATTTGCTTTTTGTTAATAAACCTTTATTGAAACAGAGTGTCAGGCTTGTCTGCTGTCTGGTGTGTGAGTTTTTTTTTTCGTATTTATTCGTAAGTATTTCTAATAAAATGGTTGTCCTGGCTGACCGGCAGACAACGTACAGATAAACTGGACCTAGTAACTTGATATTTGGAGGTTAAATTTTCTTTGAGTGGCGTAAGGGTCTGCCAGGGTTTTTCAAAATTCATACCCTGAAGGGATTAAATGAGATGTTGATTTTAATTGTATGAAAAAACTGTGTTTATTGGAAACAACTGTGTGCTGCCTCTAGAGCGTTAATGAAATAAAATAAAAATATGGAATTAAAATATTGGTCCTACAGATGACATTCTGGTAGAACCGTTAGGGTAACTGTAAGTGGTCTTTTAAAACAGAAAACAAAACAATAGTATGAAAAAAAGGTTCTAAAGAATAGACATAATTTTGGAATAAACAATAATGTAGATGTTAGTGGTATCTTAAAACATCATCATCATCATCATCATCATTAACAGCCTGAAGACGTCCACCGCTGAACATAGACCTCCCCCAGGGAGCGCCACTTAGAGCGACTGCTCGCCTCCTGCATCAATAGTATGAAAAAAAGGTTCTAAAGAATAGACATAATTTTGGAATAAACAATAATGTAGATGTTAGTGGTATCTTAAAACATCATCATCATCATCATCATCATCATTAACAGCCTGAAGACGTCCACCGCTGAACATAGACCTCCCCCAGGGAGCGCCACTTAGAGCGACTGCTCGCCTCCTGCATCAATAGTATGAAAAAAAGGTTCTAAAGAATAGACATAATTTTGGAATAAACAATAATGTAGATGTTAGTGGTATCTTAAAACATCATCATCATCATCATCATCATTAACAGCCTGAAGACGTCCACCGCTGAACATAGACCTCCCCCAGGGAGCGCCACTTAGAGCGACTGCTCGCCTCCTGCATCAATAGTATGAAAAAAAGGTTCTAAAGAATAGACATAATTTTGGAATAAACAATAATGTAGATGTTAGTGGTATCTTAAAACATCATCATCATCATCATCATCATCATTAACAGCCTGAAGACGTCCACCGCTGAACATAGACCTCCCCCAGGGAGCGCCACTTAGAGCGACTGCTCGCCTCCTGCATCAATAGTATGAAAAAAAGGTTCTAAAGAATAGACATAATTTTGGAATAAACAATAATGTAGATGTTAGTGGTATCTTAAAACATCATCATCATCATCATCATCATTAACAGCCTGAAGACGTCCACCGCTGAACATGACCTCCCCCAGGGAGCGCCACTTAGAGCGACTGCTCGCCTCCTGCATCAATAGTATGAAAAAAAGGTTCTAAAGAATAGACATAATTTTGGAATAAACAATAATGTAGATGTTAGTGGTATCTTAAAACATCATCATCATCATCATCATCATCATCATCATCATTAACAGCCTGAAGACGTCCACCGCTGAACATAGACCTCCCCCAGGGAGCGCCACTTAGAGCGACTGCTCGCCTCCTGCATCCATCGGCTTCCCGCGCCGCGCGCGTGGCTCCTATTACATAAAGAAGAGGAAAAATAAAGGCTAGCATTCAACCTTCTTAAAATTGAAGTCACACAAAAACAGGTCCACAATAAATACCACCGCAAGCATTATTCACAATTGTACCCCAAAAGGGGTTTTCCATATAAACCCTTATACCATTACTATAGGATATTACTATGCAAAACCCCCTAAAGGTATTATAGCAATAAATTATGTTGGAAGCCCAGGTTATCAATAACCTTTTAGCTAGGTTATCAATAACGTTTTCGGCGGAGAAGTTTGTAACAAAGAACGCTTGTATATCTTTTTTATCGGAGATTCTGGTTCTATCAATATTTTAAGAGGGCTTAGACGCAGTATTGTTTAGTAACAGTAAACCAAAAATTAAATTTTTAGCTACAGCTTGCAGTTCAAAAGGACAGTGACCGTTTTTTTATTTAACGTTTTTGCCTGTAGTTATCGTCACTTTTGATTGTTGTAAAGATTTGAAATCACTAATTATCACGCAGAGTGATAGAAATGTAACACATGATGGATTTAAAACACGCTTGTGATCGAAAAAATAGAATTACATATCGAAAATTGTTTATGTATCGAAAAGTATCCGTATATGTTAGAAATTCCTAGAATACACACACAGCGTTTTGATTCCTCATTTATAATTCAGTCAGCTAAGGGATGGAACACCTTACCAACGCCATTGTTTCCTGACAAATATAATCTGGGAGTTTTTAAACCTAGAGTGAACCGGTATCTTCTAGGTTAGCATGCTCTATTGTCGAACGCGTCGTCACTTACAATCAGGTGAGACCGTGGTCAAATGTTAGCCGATAGTTGATTAAAAAAGTGAAAAACAACACCAAAATAATTAGTGTTAAGGCCTTACCTCTTACTGCACGGTTTTTGCTTCTTGATTTATCGTTACAACCCCAATAAATAAACATTTTCTTGATTAATACTGCGTTAATCGATATTTTTCGGAACAAGACACGTTGGAAGCTTTCTGGCAAATACGGATGAAATTAAATCGTGCATATTAAATGAGAAACGGTTAACATTTGGTATTTTTTACATGACTGACTTTCCCGGACACGTAACGTATGGTAATGTATTCCTGTGGAAAGATGACATACTGTTCCCACATTGTAACATGTGGTTCTGAAGAAAACACAACTTTCCTTCAGGATCTTGCAAATTTTATATCCTGGCGAGATTGTGCGGGAACGAGAGGGGATGCGTCTCATTGTTATGGATTATTTGCAGGTGGCTGCTTTATGGGCTTAGGTTTTTACTCGGGGTGTTTATGGCAACCCTCTTCTTGTTGCGATTTGTCTATGACAGGACCTTATTGAAAGGTATTTGTGTTGTTCTGTTAAGTGTTGTTAGTTTACTATCTAATCGAGAACTACAGGACGGAATGTTAGATGCGTGAATTCTATCTTAATTAAAAGTATTTAGGTACAGGGTTTGAGAACGAAATGGCGTATTTTCATCTATGCTAAAATTTATCATCATCATCAGCCTCAAGACGTCCACGTCTGAACTTAAGCCCCAAAGAGCGCCACTTTGAGCGCTGCTTGCCTCTTGCATCCATCGGCTCCCCACGGTTCTGACCCAGGTCGTCAGTCCACCTAGGCTAAATAAAATCCATAGCAATAAATAATCTAGAATTCAAGTTCACTGCATTAGAAAGCCAATGAAATTGAAAACCATTTCGGGCCCCAATGCGGCATCCCCATATTTTCCAAGATTTTATTCCTCCTTTTGTCGAAATCTCAAAAATAAAGGTTTTCTTTGTCTCCACTTCGAAGTTGGATCTAAAATTCCACATTTCCGCTATATACAGGGTGATTTCCGCAATATCAACAATACAGGCGGCTCCAAAGTTTTTATATTCCTCCGTTGTTTCAGTGAGCTGGCGAATGAGGTCTCAAGATTTTATATGACTTCTAAAGTAGTTCAGTTTTTACATATTTCCGGTTAAAGTTAAGCGTAGTTTTTTAGTTTGTAGTGTGTCGATGTTTTTGTATGCGTTAAACTTTTCTTATAATAATTTCGTGTGAAAGTGCTTTGTTGTTGTTTGGGTCAATTTGAGCAGTTTTGTTAGTGCTGGTTTTTATTTTCTAACTAAACAATGAATGTATCAAAAAAAGATTTTTAATGGTTTTGCATTTTATATGATAACTTTACTAATTTTCCATACATTATATTTTATACATACATTTGGATAACTATTCTTAATTAATATAAATCTATTTTAGGCAAAAAATGTATAGGTAATGAGTAATTTACTGAAATGATTAAAAATAAAAAACAGATCTGCAGGAATAAATATGTATTTTTGTTTTCTTTCTAATTTTGAATACAAAAACGCAATTGGGCAATATTTCATACGTTTTCAACATAAGCAAAAGATACGTATTTCAAGAACATAATCGATTTTATTTCAATTCAGACAGGACTGTAACAATTTATTTTACAACAAAAGCAACTCTGGCTTTCAACAGGATCATTATAAAACTACCAGAGAAGATAAAAAGGATAAACTAAACCTTTCCCCGCGACTTCGTTTCAACAAAGCATTGAATCTACAACAATTTAACTGACTTAGGAGCATCCTACTTTCTTATAAGTAGAAAATGTATAGGGGTGTCTCACAGGGAAGCTCTTTGAGCCCACTCTTTCAAAGTTTCGCAACAGGGACGGGGTGCGTTTTGTTAAAGTTTTTAACGTTAAAAAGAAAGCTCTGCTTTTATGTCTCAATGGGAGAACATGGAAAGTTTGTCTGTGAGTTTATTCGCGGAGGAAAGTTTCGAAATTAACCTGTTAGGAGGACTGACGGAATCGGAATTTCGGAAGAGTTACGAACCGATTTTCCTTACTTAAACTTATTTTATCTCGTTTTAGCCTTTTACACATACGTTTGTATGTATTCAAATGATTTATCACTGATGCTTTTATTAATGTTTCTACTCATACAGTCGGGAACTTTGCTTTTATCTTTAGACGAATCAGCTACCTGACTAATGTAGAAAGCAGTGGGGAGTGGAGTCTCACATAATACGTTCAAAGTTCTTAAATACATTGCTATCTTTACAAAGAAGTGATGCACAGTAACTGCACACTGCTTACTATCTATCAGATCCAGCTCATCTTCACTTTCGTCCATTATACAATAATTTCTAACAATGTCTCTCTTCTGTGCACTTTTATTATAAGTTTTCATCTACACCTTTTCAGACGTTAAATGTATCCTTTATGATCCTGTAGGATAGAGATCCTACTAATATGACTCATAATCAAGTTGTGTAACTTAAAATATATCATCATCATTAACAGCCTCGGCTCCACGTGGTTACTGGCTTTCCAAATATACACCTACGTTAAGCTGCGCTAAAAAGACCAATCCTGATTTCCACATGTCTGCTGACACAAAGAACTGAACCGAAACCGAAACCTAAAATTCAAAGGTCAAGAAACTAGGATTACCAAACAAAAGACGGAAAGCACTAATTTATGAATTAACTTAAGAATTCCGTACGAAAAGTAACGCACAAAAGCCTGTTGTTCTCATCGCTAATCTCAGGGCTATCGTTAACAAACCAAGATTTGCTTTCCATTAGCACTTCTAAATCATGATGAAAATTCAGTGTTTTTGCTCTACAGAATTCTCCCACTAATTAGACTAAAGTTATTCATAGAATAAAAATGGAATTATGTAAACCGAGTACTAAAGGGAAGGTTTGTTTTAGTTCGTTACATTTCTTATTGTTTTATTAGAACATCGCAACTCTCGACACTCTTTCTCGTAATTGAATAGAGCGTGACAAGATCCAAAATATGTAATGTACCGCTGATAGCTATTACCTACCCTAGAGGAAAAAGTGTAGCTATGTTGTGGTTTTTAGTAGTTAAATACAGTAGTTCCTACCTCGAAGAACAATAAATAAGTATCAAATAACCAATAAGTATCAATAATTATGACCTGCGCTACTGCGTATTTATTCCTCCTATATTTCATCAAGATTTAGAGTTTATGCTCTGGTCTTATGTACGGTATGTTTGCGTTTTCTTTATTTAGTCTATCTTCGTGATACTAAAGTGTCGGGGTATTGTTAGGGGTTCCTAATTACAGGGATTATGAGGATTCTTTGGTCTTTGGGAGAAAAGCTCAAATAAGATGCTTTTCTACTTGTTTTTCGTCACTATTTCAGACTTGTATCTTATCCATAGACATTGAATGTAGTAGCGAATGTTTTAAGTCTGTGATTTATTTCCAAAATGTTGTTAGCTTTTTACCTGGTAAATCTACGACTGGTTGATGCAAGGAGCGGCATTCATCAGTGATGCTTTATGGGAGAGACCTGGTTTAGCACAGTCGGCATATTCACCCTGATGATGATGATAATGATAATGTAGATATTAATGTCTTAACTGATGTATAATATTACATTTTTTTAAATGGGTTCATACTGGCTGTAAGTGTACCTATCTTGGTGGCCCGGAATGATGCAGTTCTAATTAGTCATGCATATTCCAGAGTTAAGTGTACGTATTTTATTTTTATTAGTGTGTTAAAACTCATAGTTCGTGATAAAAAATGGAGTTTTAACTCTCTCTTTCTCTCTCTCTCTCTCTCTCTCTCTCTCACACACTCGCTGTTTTTCACTCTCGCTTTCTCTTTCATCTCTACTGTGTGTATGACATAGTTACAAGTTTAAGTGCTATAAAATTATGCAGATGAGAGCATTGACAGAATTGATTCGAAAAATGATATGAAACTCCATTTAGACGAACAAACAAACGCCAAACTGAATAAACACGAACCAATCATTGCTCACAATGCTACCAACACAAAGAAAACAGAACAAAACAAACATATTACCACGAGACCGACTCATAATGATAACAACATAGTAAATTGTGGAGAATACTGTAGATGTGTCGCGAATATAAGATATATTAGTTGGGGTGTAGCTACTCTCCATTACGCTCGATTTCACCAAGCTAGGGTAAGATTTAACAGTCGAATTATTAGACCGCGTTAAATCTTGCTCCTGGTTCAATACTTTTTATGGCCCTCATAGGCAAAATTGGGTTATCAATTTAAACATCCTATTTTTTCTTTTACAAGTCTAAAATAGAACTATGTATCTATAAGGGGCCGTTCATTAAATACGTTCGCATACAAGGGGGGGGGAGGGGTCTGGCTGAGTGTGACAAGATGTGACAAGGGGGGACGGGGGGTATACGGCAACGTGACGTTCGCCGTTTATTATTTTTTGACATGAGCGCTAGCTCTGTGGCGCGACTCTAGCGGCGTTGCGATCCGTCACAACGGGTTTCTTTGTTTTTCCAATACTTGAGAGAGTAACGTTTCCACGTACTCTGCGCTCTCGATTCAGTAACAAATAAAAATACTATTTCTCAAGTATTTATTGTTATTTTATTCCTTCATTCGTCATTTAGCAGTGAACTAATACAGACGCTTTTTTCATGTTCTCAATTTAATGCTCTTCAGTTAATTACTTCATACTCTTTATTGCCGAAATTTGTCACTTCTGATTTTAATAGTTGAGATACATATAAGAAAACAATGACATCGATAAGAGGTGAACTCTATCAAAAATTATTTAACACTTATAAAAAGTGTTATCCGGATAAAAAATCCAAGATCGTACAAGAAAATGTCAATGAGATTTGGAACGATCTCAAGCATGAGTACAAAAGTGATGACAAGCAATTTGTACTTAAAGTACAAGTACCAATTAAAGGTCACCTGGTACAAGTAGTAAACAGCCAGCACTCAAAATGAGAATACTAATTATAATTTATTGATAATAATTATTTGGAACGTATAGGTACAATTATTGCAAAGTGCTTAATGTCAAAGTAGTAAGTCTAAAATTAATTACTTTAAAAAATCTTCTGGATATGCATGTTTAACCTCAATCGCTGTGGTAATCAACTTATTGATTCTCTGTTGCAATTCTGGGTAGATTATTATTAAAACGGGGCACTATCCTACTAGGGCATCCAGGGGCATCTATCATGGTTTTAAGCTACGCCCTACATAATAAAAAATAATAACGAAGTCATCCGGTAACAGACAGTCTTAGTTATGCTGTTTTGTGAAATCCACCCTTTTAGTAACTTGGAATAGTATTGGTTGGCGAAACCCACCCCTAGGGAAACAAAGATGGTGGTAATAAGGAAGGGTTGAAAGGAGGATGATTGTGTTAAGGTTTATGTAAAACTTAATAAGATTGGTATGGTCCTGTGTAGATATTGTGTCGATAATACGTGTTTTGGCACGCGTTCTCTCGATAGATGGCGCTACCAACCCCGGAAATTTATGAAAAGTGAAGGATATATTTTGACATGTGATCATTTGTCATGGTAGAAGTGAAACATCTCCCGGCTTACGGACGGATGCATGCGGGTTCACCCGTTCGCGATTCAAACTTTTCGTTTACAAATTAATCTGTTTTACAAATTAGGACACTACTTATTATTGAAAAAGTTCTCGAAAGCAAAATTTTAAAAAAAGGTTTTGTAGCTAATAAGTATTACACTATTATATTACATCACATCCATTTTACATCCACTGTTGAACTGTTGAACACTGTTCCCACAGTCGGCTCATACGGCACCCGTGGGAAAACTTAAGGTAGCCTTGCACTGAGACCGCGCGGTGTATCAAAATATCATCATCATCATCATCATCATCATCATCACCACCAATACCATCACTACCACCATCATAATCATAATCAACATCATCATCATCATCAACAGTCTGAAATATCCACTGCTGAACATATGCCTCCTCCAGATAGCGCCACTTTGAGTGGCAAAATATAATAGCCGTATAATATAAGCCGCAAAAAAGCTTATAAAATATTAAAGGCGTGTTGTACAAAACTGCAGCAAAATATCCTCAACGGAAGCCCAAATAATAAGGATCGCAGATTTACGTTCAGAAATGAAAATTATTGCCATAACAGAAAATATCGCCTTTTAGTATCTTGAAGCTACATCGAGAAAACCTTTTCCGCGACTCTGCAACCGTTAACCGTATAAGATTAATGTAGTACACGATATGGCAACATTCGTAATATTTATACCCAATAAATGATATAGTAGAGAAATTTACACTTACATAATAATAATATTAGCGCGTAAACTGTTTTACGTATTTTGTTCGTGAAGTAAAACACATAGAAAACCCCTTTCATAATTATTGTATTTCTTATTCCTTGTACCACGGGGTCCCATCAGGTACAAAAGAAAAATAGCCCGAACGTGAAAATAATTTAGTAATCGTGTCTTGAGCGTTACTAGTTTGTCCAGTGTATTCACTTGGCCCAATACTTCGCCAACACGCAATAAATCTCGCTTGATAATCTTGCGTTATGCAGAAATAAAATAATTCGTATAATAGCCCGCGTTATTCCGTTGTATGGGATGAGGCATCTGTACTGTAGGTATTATATTATCTGGGCTTGTACAAACATTCAATACACAATCAGTTAGCAAGAATGATACCTATCTCTTGATGCTTCTGCTGATTAACTCAAGCCGCCATCTAAACCCGCCGCATTCGGGTAAGTACTCAACCACTACTCCATGGAGGCTGTCGTTGAAAAAAACCGTAGAAATGATACAAAAATACTTGACATCCATGTTTCATTTCAACGCTTTATTACCGAACGTTCAAAAAGCGCTTGAGTTTTTGAGGTCTACTTATATTTTAGCTATATACCAGCGTTTCCTTTACGGTAGAATGGGCACTCAATACAACCTCTCTATTTATCTTTACTTTACCTAGGTATTTACCTCTCTCTTCCTTCTTATTTATTTAATTTATTTACTAGCTTTCCTCTTGTATTGCAATCTCTTACTATTCCCTCAGGAATTTTCAAGTTTCTCTGAAATCGTAAATATTGTTGATTTTTTAATTTTATTTGACTTTTCTGTATTTTCGATTTGATGGCTGGCTTTAGCTGTGTAAGAAAGAGAGAAATGCGACAGCGAGTGAAATAGAAATATTAGAATTTGGATAGGTTTACTCTGTGTTTACCTACCTCAATGGGCGTTCTGGTTCAATTAACCAGTACTAACAAGATGCATTGGACCATTAAATAATTGTAAATTGAATCCACTGCATAATGCAATTACAATCACAACACTAATGATCATAATAAGGTTGGATATTGCGTAGAGAATGTCATACTTATCGTAAACGACCTAACTGGACCTAACTGGACCTAACTGTTGCTATACCCTAATGGGGTCATATGTCCTGCACACTAATATGTACCACCTGTATTATAAATATGTACATATGTTGCAATAAATAATTGAGTATTGAATATTGAGTATTGAGTATTGAGTATTCATCATCATCATCATCATCATCATCATTAACAGCCTGAAGACGTCCACTGCTGAACATAGGCCTCCCCCCGGGAGCGCCACTTAGAGCGGCTGCTCCATCCATCGGCTCCCCGCGGCTTTCACCAGGTCGTCGGTCCACCTAGTGGGGGGCCGGCCTACGCTGCGTCTTCCAGTTCGTGGTCGCCACTCGAGAACCTTTCTTCCCCATCGGTTGTCAGTTCTACGAGCGATGTGGCCTGCCCATTGCCATTTCAACTTGCTAATCCTAAGAGCTACATTGGTCAGTTTAGTTCTCCTGCGGATCTCCTCATTACGGATCTTATCTCGCAGGGAAACACCGAGCATTGCTCTCTCCATAGCCCGTTGTGCGACTCTGAGCTTAGTAATGAGGCCAACAGTTAGAGACCACGTTTCAGTTCCATAAGTCATCACGTAAGAGTCGGCTAAGGGAATGTCCAGGGAATGGGCGGCAGCATTCTCCTCGGTACATTAAATCTGCGATCACCAAGCCGCCTGCCAAGTGTGGTGATTATGGCAAACTCCCCTGTAATAAACGTCCGAAGTGGCTTTTTACAAGGGAGGCTTATGTCAATGTAATAAGCGTCGAAAGTGGAGTTTAATGGGAGAGGTTTACGTTCAGCAGAAGACTATTTCCGGCTGTAGATGTGATACAGCTTCTTTAATCTGATGACAATTAAAATTGAATTCTCTGAGTCATTACAAAAATTCACACAGTCCATGAATGAACCATTATGTACAGAATGTTCCCAAGAGATAGTTACTGTTGTGGTACCCGTAATCTAACAGTATAGTGATTGTGGCTCTTAAGCAGGGTTGCCAGAGCAAACAATCGAAATCACCAAACTTTGGGGGATTTGATGAGGATTTGAATTAGAAAATATTAAATAATGGCAATGGGCACATGGGCAGGCCACATCGCTCGCAGAACTGACAACCGATGGGGAAAAAAGGTATCTCGAGTGGCGACCACGAATCGGAGGACGCAGCGTAAGGCTTAGAGCCGTTGGATGCAAGAGGAAAGCAGCCGGTCAAAGTGGCCCTCTATGAAGGAGGCCTACGTTCAGCAATGGACCTCTTCCGGCTGATTATGATGATTTTTGATTTGCAGTTGACCTTTGATGAGTTTCAGCCATTTCATAATTTTTTTGTAAGCTATACCTAATTAATGCGAACGGAAACTACAACTTTTTTTTATCAATAAGAAAACAATTCAGAAATATCAAACCATAATAGGTACACAAAGACTTTGTATCTAATAGGGCGAATTCTGTGTACATCACAATTTTTTTACCGAATGCAGAACTGAAAAGCGCCAAAATCTAAATCTGGCAACCCCGTTTTTTAAGACAAGCTCAAATTATTCTTGATGATAAAACTTATGTTCTCGTTGGTAATGGATTTCAAGTTTCAAGTGGGGGAATGGTTATCAATCTTTGAGACAGTAACTTATCTCTTTTTAAAGCAATTATCTATATGAATTTAATTGGATAGCTTGTTAATAATATTGCAATCAATTAGCTTGAATTCAAGTAGCTTTTGGTTGAAGATGAGTGGAGATTGTGACTTGGCAAAGTTAAGACGACGCTCTCCGACTATAATTATAGGTGGCTAAGTTATAGTTAGCAGTGTACTAACACTATAGCTGATTTTGTTGGATGATGATGATGACGATGATGATGATGATGATGATGGTGATGATGATGATGATGATGATAAGCAATGAGAGTGTTACAAATGCCCGTAAGTTAATATTGTGACTAATTTCCCATCAGAGCCACCACTAAAGTGAAACGCGGTTTGTTAGTCTAGCTGTCAGGTTAAAATGACAGAACCGATTTGAATTTAATTTTCGTTTCTACTATATTTATTTTAACACTAGCAAGACCACTCAAAGAGTAGGTCATAGAAATGATAATAAAGTTACCTTACGCTAGAAAACCCAGCAAAGAAGACCTACATTTAATTATTACCTTATAAATTAAAATACACTCTAGTGGCCTTTTATAGAATACTTTTAATTATGTTTGCAAAGAGATCTAACATCAGTAAAATTAATTAGTCGCATAAAGTAGTTAAATAGTTCTTTGAGTCAAAGACATTTTACCAACCGTATTTTTTCGGAGTTAAGGAACACTTTCTCAAGACAAATAAATCTACTGAGTCTCTAAATGGAAGCGGACAAGTATAATTATAACAAGTTCTGAGGGGTTCCGTCCTGCCTTTAGAATATTTTATTATGTACACCGTAGTAAAAAAAAGTTAACGAAATAACCTGATAAAATATGAAAACCATGACTAAAAATCCTTGGTTTTCGAATTTTTTTAGATATTCTGTTAGAAAGATTCTATCGAAACCAGTTTCAGCTTTATAGACAAAGAAAATCACCTTAAAATATTTAATGAGTTAGTCTAAAAGATATTTAAAAATAAAAATAACGCCCAACGATCACATACATAGATCCTGGCCCCTAACTAGGATTTTCTGTATATAGGGACCTAGGAATTATAAATATAAAATAGAAAAACACACTGACACAGAACAACTACTTGCACTTTTTAAATTCATGTCCTATTGTGGGAATCGAACCCACTGACTTAAACTATGCAATGGAGTTCAAAATTTTTATATTTTGATACAAAGATGTTACTCATAGAAACTGTTCAAATATGTGGTTAGGCATAGACAGAAACGGAACCCAAATTATTCCGTAGAATAATTTCTGCCCTTGTTTTTTAGTTGCGGGTCCCTAAAACCATTCCAACTGTAGCTAAAAAACCTGCCACATTTCTTACGGCTGCCCGGGTCCTTAGGGAAATCTACCAGACATATTAATGCAGTTTTCTGGAATACGTTACGTTGACTCATCTGTTTTCGAAGAATGCATTTGCTATTCTGTTTTGTTTTTGTTGATCGTCTTACGTTTTGTCGCAAAAAAGAAGCTGTGCAGACGACATGTAGCGATAATGGAGATGCTAGTACATACAACTACCACTTGGTAACAGGAGAACAAAAAACGGAATTTTTAAAACTGGATCGAAAGGAATGCAGAATTCAAAAGCAAAAATCAGTGCAAATCCCCCCTATGATGAGCGGGCAAAATTTGGAATTTTATGGAAGGCTTATGTTCAGCAGTGGAAGTCTTCCGACTGATGATGATTTATAAACAATAAATATCTATGTGTTTTATCGTTATCTGGTTCCCATAGTACAAGCTTTCTTTAGTTTGGGGCTAGATGGCGCTGTGTGAAATTTCCACACATATTTATTTATTTCTTTGATTTCAACAAAAAAGTAGTTGGCCTTCTAACCCCTGATGTACAAAGACATCAAATCTCTCATGTACATTAAGCCAAAATGTAGATTCTGGCTCGTCAAGACGGACGGTCGGTCTGTACAGATTAGTGTAACACACCGGAAATAAACGATGGGACAGCCCTAGCGAATTATGTCACTTGAGACGCCCCTGACCGCTGACCGCTAAGTATACTACAAGGGTATGTGGTATTTAATGATGATGAGGATGTGGGTTTACATGACTTGAGTTTGTTGACAGTTTATTCATCATCATCAGCCTGTAGACGTCCACTGCTGAACATAGGCCTCCCCCACGGAGCGCCGCTTTAAAAGTCTACTTCCTCGCCCTACTTTTTTGACGGGCCCGATAGCTCAGTTGGTAGTAGCCCTGCCTTCTGAACTGAGGGCTGTGGGTTCGATTCCTACCCAGGACAAATATTTGTGTGATGAACATAGATGTTTGTTCTGCGTCTGGGTGTTATATTGTATATAAGTATTATATCAGTTATCTGGTTCCCATAGTACAAGCTTGGCTTAGTTTGGGGCTAGATGGCGCTGTGTGAAATGTCCACACATATTTATTTATTTTACTCCCAGTTGTAATCAAATAAAGGTGGATTATCCATATAATATATGGATAATAATTTATAATATCACCTATCATAAATCAGTGGCGGGGCCTGCGCTGCGCCGTCTGGTTCGTGATTGCCACTCGCGAAGTGAAACTATGTTCTTCATCGGTTGCCACTTCTCTTGCATTCATCGGCTCCCCGCAGTTTTAACCAGATCGTCGGCGTGGGGGAGCCTACGCTGCATCTTCAGTTCGAGATTGCCACTCTAACCGTGAAACTATCTTTTTCTGTTATCGGTTCTGCAAGTATTGTAGTCTACCCACTGCAAGTTCAATGAGTTTTATTTAAAAAAAAACTAGTTCCACTCCTGTTACTAGATGGCGTAGTAACCACGTATTTCAAAGCTTTCAAACCACAGAGTTCAAGGAAATGCCAATTTCAGTTGAGTGGATCACAGGTAACATGTACGATTTGTCGATAGAAAGCCATGAGAGTATATACAGGGTTACAGGAAAAATTGTGCTAGATCCGTTAAGGGCGTGGAGTACCCATCATTTCTGACTTATTTCACTATGAAACACCCTAGCCTAAACTTAACCCTTTTCGAGATATCCGACTATTAATATTTTTATTGAAAATTGCCAATTTCTAGGCTACAAAATTTAATTTTGTTTATTTTGTGTGTCTTATTATTATTATTATTGCATTTTTACGTGTGTAATAAGATGCTTTAGGACGTCAATCATTAAAATAGTACATAAATTAACTGAATAGACCGTAGTAGACAAGTGAAAGTTAAGAATTAAAAATAAATATTAGAAACTGTATTTTTCTCTAAGGAATATCTAAAAAAAATATTATGGCAGTTGTTCGGCAGATTTGTTTTAAAATATCTACGTTTCATTAGCTATCTAACGAGGTATAATAATCTAGGATTTTATTCAAATGCATTGAAAATAATTTAGTTTCATAGGCGACAGTGGAGAAGAAAATGTATACTTAGCCCTATAAAGCAAAATAAAACAATAGGTAAGCATGCAATGTCATTTTTTAAAGGTTTTAACAAAACTTTTTCTTATTCTACAGTTCATGTTCAACATGGCCGCCTCTATTTCTGATACATTGTCGCATTCTTCTACGGAGACCAGTCTTCACTACTCCAGTGGTCAACGTGGTCCTCATTTTATTTGCTGCATTCACAATCCTTTCTCTTAAGTCTTCCACAGACGAAACTGGATTTGGCTCGCTGTACAATAAGACTTTTCATGAGCCCCCACACATGAAAATCCATGGGGGTTAGGTCCGGACTCCTTGCTGGCCATGGCAACGGCCCACCTCGTCCTATCCATTTGTTTTGGTAATTTGTGTCCAGCCAGTCTCTGACACTTCTTCTGAAATGGGCAGGGCAGCCATCGTGTTGGAACCACATGTCCCTGATCAGGTTGAGTGGCAGATCATCCAGCATATCACTCAAATCTGCTCTCAGGAAATTTTCGTAGCTTTCCCCATTTAGATTATCCGGGAGAAAGTAAGGTCCAATCAAATGATTGGATATAATGCCCATCCACACATTCACGCTGAATCTTCGTTGGGACCCTTTCACTCTTTTCTTATTGGGATTCCTTAGTTCTTTTGGGGCCCAGTAATGGGCGTTGTGATAGTTGGTTATGCCATCTTTATCAAATTTGGACTCATCCGTCCACAAGATATTTCTTGGGAAATCTGGGTCTTCTACGTCAGCATTTAGCATAAATCCGCAAAAGTCCAGTCTTCTCGCAGGGTCTCCTTCTTCAATAACGTGTACCGGCATGTAATGGTACGGGTATAGGCCAGCAGTATGCACTGTAAACCACACTCTCTATTGCGAAAGTCCCAGATCACGGGCAACAATATTAGTGGAAGTAGTCGGATCCGTTCGAAAGCGTTGCACCATCTCATTGTCCTGTTCTTCGTCATCAATTCGTGGTCTTCCCATGTCTGTATTTCGTCTCAAAACAGAGCCAGTTTCTCGAAGTCTTCGATAAGCTCTGTCAAAAACGGCCACATCCGGCACTCGACGACCGGGGTAGCGAGTTATGTATTCGTTGCGAGCTTGCGCAGACACACAATCGCAGTATCCGTAACAAATAAGCATATCAGCATATTCCTCAGGTGTGTAGGACGTCATCTTCAACACTTCCGTATCACAGGTACAAATCAGAGTCCGGTTAACAAGCACAGTAATCACAACAATCAGAAGAAAAAGTCCAGAATCACAGCCAAGTCGAGAAATAAAGCACAACGATAACACATCTACTATGTACGAAGCACAAAAGCAGAATGACAACCAAAACAATACCCCCTGTTGCATTCCCAGCCCTAACCAGTCTCTACACATTTTTTCTTTCATTCGCACCTACATAAAACGTCACTTGTCTCGCTCGCACGGTGCGTCTTAACTTGAAGGACAATAGGCGCGAGACCATTAGAACTGCTACCTGGAGCGTCCCAACTATTTTTTTCCATGAAATGTAATACAAACCCTAGATTATTGTACCTCGTTAGATAGCTGATGAAACGTAGATATTTCAAAACACATCTGCCGAACAACTGCCATAATATTTTTTTTAGATATCCCTCAGAGAAAATTACAGTTTCTAATATTTTTTTTAGTTCTTAACTTTCACTTGTCTACTACGGTCTATTCAGTTAACTTTTGTACTATTTTAATGATTGACGTCCTAAAGCATCTTATTACACATGTAAAAATGCAATAATAATAATAATAAGACACACAAAATAAACAAAATTAAATTTTGTAGCCTAAAAATCGGCAATTTTCAATAAAAATATTAAAAGTCGAATATCTCGAAAAGGGTTAAGTTTAGGCTAGGGTGTTTCATAGTGAAATAAATCAGAAATGATGGGTACTCCACGCCCTTAACGGATCTAGCACAATTTTTCCTGTAACCCTGTATATGCCTTCCACAAAATAAGGAAAGGATACTAAACCTGATACATAATTATCTTGACAATGACAGAACGTAAAACCCCCAATTTAACTCCATCTATCAAGTCTTTATAAAATTACAGCTTTTTTTAATAAAACGCCTCATTCGCGAATTCGGTGAAATGCGGATTTTCTCATTTCGGATGAAATTCGCATGGCTCTTTGCCCAACTATGCTACCTATAATATAAAATATACCAATGACCAAAGATTGACCAACGGATAAGGGATACATCTTCCGTACTTTCTTGTAGAGTGGGATTCAAAATCAATGGCAGATGTGAACTTGTGAAGTCGGTGTGAAACGCTGCGCAAGTGCGCAGTAGCAAGGATGAGAAGGATGAGATGTGCGTGGGCAAAGGTAAGCAGTGAGCGCAGCATGCAGAAGGCTTGCAGTGCACTTACAGCCGCCATTTAATTTGAATCACACTCTAGGTACTATTATTAATTCCATGCTTTTTTGAGTCAGTAGTCAGTACAGATATGTCATTTCTACTATCACAACACCGATTTCATATTCAAATTGCACATTTCCTATCTGTACCAGCGAAACAATTGAGCATAAAAATAAATATTTCTAGTTATCAGAATCTGTGGAACAATTGTAGGAACAATAAACATAATTTATGATGCACCGACAAAACGTAATTCAACAGATATTAGTTTTAGAATTGCGTACGCGTGGGAATATGGAATTTGGTTACTGTTAGACGAATTTGGCATCTCTTTTTATTTTAACCAAATGGTGCATTGTTTTAAATTCAAAATCACGAATAGTTTTTTAATATAGTAATTTACTTATAGCTACTACTTAGTTACTTGTAAATATGTAAATATTAGGAATAAAAAATATTTAGACACCGGAAACGGTAGAGTATTGTGCTGTTTAATTATGTATAACATCTGTATTTACAATTTTCTTATAAAAAAGCGCTCATTCATTCATTCATTCATTGTTATTCAAATAAATATTAAATACCTTGCCTTGGCCTTGTGACCTAATAATAGACTTTGCAATTCTTCATTGAACTGAATAACTATTTTGTTACGTTTTCAACCCCCATGCCTTTGCCATGTTGAATTCATGTCTCAAAATTTCAGGATAAGGAGAGGGAAAGGCGAACAACCGGACATACGCCGGACAGATATAATAATATGATTTTTTTTTTTGCCTTATGTGAAATAATACCCTTTGCTAGCAATTGGCGCTCCGTCGGACAATAATAAAAAAAAGTTATAGCAGTGACAAAATTAGGATTAAAAATCTTTGTAAATGAAGAACAAAAATGTCCCAAGATAACAATAAATGAATCAAAAATTTACTTAACAACTTAAGTTAGGTAAGTAAACTTAGCTCACCTTAAGAACTTGTAAATTAAACTGCCGTTAAAACTTTAAATCGTGCCATCAAATTAAAATTCACCCCTTTTAACCTTTTTAGGTTATTTTCTGCCAAAACCGGTAAAAATAACCTTAAAAAAGACATCCAGGAAACGGAAATGTCACCACTTATAACAGGGATGAATTATCGCAGACATTCCACCTTATTGCCGTCCCGGGAATTACGGGGAGAATTGAATTTTTAACCCCTTTCCCTTTTTGTTCGCCGTTTTTAGTCGCGTTTGTTTTCGTATCAGCTTCGGAGTGTGTGCTTGAATATTAAAAAGCCGGTAATTTGTTTGGGGTGGGTTTAATGTTTTCTTAGGGTTAATGTTATGCTTGGTTAAATCCTTGGATTTAATATGATAATGTCAAAGTTATAAAACAAATGTTTTGGTATCTGAATTTTCACCTGAATTGATTTGAAAGAAGCTTGGCAAGATAGTCCTGACTTCAGACTTATAAAAGAAACAAATACGCAAACAAAATTTGGTTTCAACCAATTTCAAAAAACCACATCCTCATCACTCGCAGAACTGACAACCGATGGGGAAGAAAGGTTCTAGAGTGGCGACCACGAACCGGAAGGCGCAGCGTCGGCAGACCCCCCACTAGGTGGACCGACGCCCTGGTGAAAACCGCGGGGAGCCGATGGATGCAGGAGGCGAGCAGCCGCTCAAAGTGGCGCTCTCTGGGGAGGCCTATGTTTGTTTTGTTTTTAATCTCATTTGCAAAATTGTTTATTTTTAATCGATATTTCTTTCATGTTGGCGCCATAGAAATTTCATTAAAATCGATCAGGTAGTGTAGTTTCTAATTTAAATTAACTGGAAAAGTATTATCATCCAAGTGTGAAATGTCTTATTGTGAAATTCAGGCGACACTGTCATTTTAACCACTTTTTGAAACGAGAAATAGGTATTATGATATAATCCACTTTAGATACACACATACCTACATTAGAGTATTATAAACAATCATAGGTAGGTACTAGGCACTTAACCATTTATTTCAAACCAAAAACAAAACAGACAATATGTAAACCACATAACATTAAGTCCGCGCGAGAATAAGGAAGCATTCAGACACGATTTCACACAATAAAATTCATATTATACACCAGATACATACCTAATCTAGCGGAAAAGAAATATTTTCAACTGTACGGAAATCTTAACTTACAAAAGTTACAACCAATGATTTACATAATCTGCAATTTATCTTGCTGCATTCCGCAATTGAAGAGTTTCAAGAAATAAATCTTTGGAAAATATCTTTGAAAAGAAAAAGGTAAAGATAGACTTTGTGTAGCCGAGCGCAGTTTTGTGAGTCCGCAGTGAAGTAGCATTTTTGCCGGTTGGTTGAATTTAAAACGAATACTTTTGTTCTTTGTGACTTCTTTTATATTTTAAATGATATAAATACAATAATGATCATTTATTAAATAATATGCAATGAAGGTTGAATGTTGATGAAATATTTATATCAATTCATGAATCGATTGTTAGGGTTCCGTACCTAAAGGTTATAACTTACCAAGCTATTACTAAGGCTCCGCTGTGCACCCGTCTGTCTGTCTTTCTGTCATAAAGCTGATGCTCATGAACCGTGATAGACAGTTGAAATTTTCACAGATTATATATCTGATGCCGCTATAACAACAAATATGTACTAGAAAATAGAATCCCATACAGCAAACGAGATTTTTTGTTCGTTTTATAGATAACGGTTCGGAACCTTTTGTACGCGAGTCCGACTCGCACTTGGTTGTAGGTCCGTTATTTACCTAACGAGACCATAATTTGACTATTCACTCAACTTTTCAAAATATAAATTGAGTTTTGGCACGCTTATTTTTGCTTGAAAAAGGGCTAAAAAGCTGTGCCCCAATTTTTTCCCTTAAATGAACTAGGTTAATCGGTCTATTAACAAGAGTCGCGTCTCATTTCTCCCCTCAACCACAAAGCGAAGTGGCGAGCTCAAATTGAACAATCATAGCTCTACTTTGCCAAGACTTTCTTAGTCGTCACCGTATGTTGCAGTATCTCAACTTTACTATTGAATTAATAATCACAGAGTCTTACATTTCACACATGCAGGACTTAATCGTGCTTAAAACATTATTTATTTAACTATATGTGTTCAAATCGCGAAAATCTAAGAAATACTAATAAATAATCACATCAGGGGAAGATATCCACTGCCATACATAGGTATCATCATCATCATCATCATCATCATCATCATCATCATCATCATCATCATCATCATCAACAGCCTGAACACCCTCGCCTCCTGCATCCATCATTTCCCAGTGGTTTTCACCAGATCGTCGCGTCGGTCCACCAACAAACATAGGTATATAGGCCTGTTATTGTTTTGTCATAAGCAGTTAAGCACCACACTTGGTTAGCGTCTTGGTGATTGCAGTAGATTATAATGCACACAGAGGAGTATGTTGCTGCCCATTCGGCGAGACGAGATGTGGTAGTCTTATTCTTAAGCCGAGGCCAGGCGACTTAAAATAGAATATAATATTTTTAATAGAAATTATTACTGCCAACTAATTATTTTAATTACGAAAAATGGGTCTGGTTGAAAGCCTCAGGTCTCGCTCTACTCCGTCGTAAAAAGAAGAAATAGAACAAACAAAAAAGAGAACGAGAAAGGGTGTGTTTTTTAAAAAAGGAACATGTACAGTTTGTTCATTGCATTTAATCATTGTTGCAAAAAATGCTTATCTCCTCGTTTTCCAGTAATGCCAACTCTGAAAGCATGTCAGCTTACAAAGCGTAAGCCACAGTACTGTAGTGGATTTCTATGTAGCAGTTTTTAGCTTTCATCCGCCGTGTTTGCGTCCGGCTTAGAGCTATTGCACTTTTCAGTATGTACGAGTTTGGCTGCCTTTCCACCTTTCACCAGAGATGGGCTAATGCAGCTTCTCTTTTATGTTAATGAATGACTAAAGCTAGTCGTCCGCCTGACGTTAAGCGATATTAGCTAATGTGGATTTTTTTTGGTAAGCGTGCTCCACCTTAAATAATTTCGTCAATTACCATTAGGTGAGTTGTTGATTTTTTTTAATACTAAAATATTGCGAGTGAATTTATGTGAAATTTCACATAATAATTAACCGAATAGTTCGGCCGAATATTCGCTTCGGTGAAGGCTGAACAGAACAATAATCGCTATTCGGTCCAAAATTTCAAAAATCCATGTTTGGCGTATCCTTGAAGGCAAATGAGCAGCCTCGCTACCACAGAGCACGAAAAAAAATCGCGTCATTGTTTTAACACTCTGTGTTCGCTTGTGTGCTTATAGTTGAGCTAGTCCGCAACTTTGCACTAGGTTACTGTCATTGATTTTGTGGCACTAGCTCTTAGAGCATTTATAAATGGAGATGCAAGGCGTACATACAGGGCTTCCGGTCATATAGCACTATTTGGTCATATACATTATCGTAGTGTGCGTATAAACACTGCGTTATATAACTACGTGCGTATTTTAAGATGGTGTGAGGCGTGCGTTTACGCGCGTGGTATGCGCGTGTACTATGCGTGTTTTACCTCGACCCCGTAAAAGTTGGATGAAAATAATGCTTGCGGATTATAACGTTTACATCTCTATTGGTTAGATGCTCTAAGCACCAGCTAGTATCACTAGTAGTAGTTATTCTGTGGCACCCGGCATGCCGCATCGTGTAATGGTCCTTAACTTGGCCGGATTAGGCAGAAAGCCGGAAGGCTGCATAATTTTGTCGTTTCGTGTCTGTGTTTGTTTTCTGTTGTTTTTAGGAGCCCAATGTCAAGGACTCCATAAAAGAAAGATGGTTTTGTTTTATTACAGTGCTTGTAACTTCTGTGTTAAGTTTGACTTTTGTCTCTTTTTGAGGATGAAGCGATTGACCTTGTTAGTAAGATATAGAAGAGGATTCAATATTATATCTTTTAAAAAGTCATTTCTGAGTGATAGACAATGTACAGTTAAAACTGCTGGATGCAGGAACTTGAAACTTGGAGAGTGGCTTTTGTTTTAGAACGTAGGTGCATGCTAAGAAATGGTTTTTGTAAATTGATTGAATTTAAAGAAACCATTGTTCTTCACCAACCTAGTGGGTGAAGAAAGTAAAAACGTTTTTATGAAAAACCTACATTTCGGGACATACAATTTATGGAACGGAAGAATTTACTTTTAAATTAAACCCTCAAAATGGTAAAATATGTACTTAGTTAAAGTTTGTATGAAACTTCCAATAAAATCACCGTATCTTGAAATAAAATTTTACATGTATAAAGAATATACAAAATAAATAAACAAATACGGATCTCGGCATTTATCAAATTTCATCCCTTAAAGGGGTTAATTTAAACGGTTCCTTAAAGATACCCCAGGCGGGCGAAGAGGCTGTCAATGTCTTTTATAGTTATATATTATTCTAGTAATAGGAGTAGGTCACAAAAATCACACTCCAAATATGTTTACGACATTTACATAAAAAGTTATTTTCAAATTTAGGCTAATTACCCAAGTTATTCTTAGTTAGCAAAATATATCGCCAGATTTTCTTATGTATAATGCTATATTATATCAAGCGCACAGTGGTACGGCCGTCCAGCCTCACACGACATTCTACCCAGAATTCAAATATGTCACAAAATTTCAATAGAGGTTATCTTTTATGGCGGGAAATAAAGAAAATGGCGGGCGACATACATTTTATCACTTTATTGTTACGAACGCATTTGGGAAAATTACTTCTCTTTTGGAAAACGTAATTTCGTTTATTAAATGTTAGGTCGGAAGGATTTGGGAAACGGAATTTTCGGTTTTTGTTTTCGACTTTGCTTTTGCGGCTTTGTTACCTGGTTAAAAATAATGATGTTTACTTGGACCACAGATAGTATTATAATCTAGTACTGTACTGTACACAGAAATTGTTAGTAGGTAAGGATATCTTTTCAAAATGGTAACATCTGGGTGTAATATAGAAAAAAAAAAAAAAAAATAACAGTAGGTAGTGTAGTGATTTTATTTTTTTCTAGGTTATTCAGGGGCGCTTCTTTGGCTGCTATGAGTTATCTTGAGGCCATAAAGATATCATAAATCATCTTCATCATCTGATGATGGTGATGTTGATGATGGACAGTCAGAAGACGTCCACTGCTGAACGCAAGCGTCCGTTAGCGAGCGCCACTTTGAGCGTCTGCTCGCATCCCTGCCTCCATCGGCTCCCCGTGGCAAAAAAAAGTATAAGTATCGTAATAGGACATTATAATTAACATAAAACAAAAAACGGAAACCAAATGTTTTTACCAAAAAATAATGTATCACAGAAATCGAGTCGGACTCTGAGAAATGTAGCCATTTACACAAAAAATGCGCGGCGAAGGCCCACATTATTTTTCAAATCGGTAAAAAGGTCCGGACTATGTAGCATCCTATATAATTGTTAATTACTACTCCAAACAACCAAACATGGCCCTTTACCTTTTTACTCCGCGAAAACAAGCAAAAAGTACGATATCGAATTAATTTTTATTTACACAGGTGGGGAATCTAACCACTGGGCGTAATGTGAAACATTTGTCAGGGAGGAGAAAGGGGGAAATTGTTATCACCAGGGTTGCCACCCGTGTAGAGAGGGGCAGAATCCCGGACTTTCTAGTACGAGCCCGGACTTTTCAGAGATGATCTATTTTTTATGTCGTATAAGTAAGTGTGTATAATTAGAGTGAATTAAAAAATCTTATTGATAGCGATAATAGACAGCTTTTAATTAATAATAAATGGTTATGAAAACATCAGAATTCAACTGATTTATCAAGAAATGGTTAGTCAATCGTATAATAGGCATGATGACAATTTTTTTTTTGGATAAATTAATGATATTCCTCAAAAGATAAACATTTGTGAAAACAATAATTAAATATCTCAAAAAATGTCTAAGTTACAAGCATTTTAAAAACCGGAATATAAAGAGTTCATAGTACCTCATTACTAAGCTGCGGTAGCTTTTCATACAATCTCTTTGGCATATGACGTCACGAGTGGATTTTTCATAGTAACTGTGGAGGCACTCTGTTTCGGGAGAAAGGGACAGGAGATGCCTCCTATAGAAACTTTAAAAGCTTATTACTCCGTGATTTATTTACCGATTTTACTTATTTTTTCAATTATTGCATTCATTTTTAATCTTCTTTATGAAAGTAATATTTACTTGTTCATTTTTAATAGTAGTCATCATGCCTATTACAAATTTCCAATCCCACTTGAGAAATCATTAATAATGTAATATTTAAGAAACAACTTTATTTATTTTGTAACTATCAATATTATTTTCGTCTAAAAAAAACAATTTAATATTTTCCTTCAATCCTTAAAGCCTTTTAAGATTTGGTTTTGACTCGATTAATATAATAACTAACTACAAATTTAATAACTAAATACAAAATTAAATCTAAACTAATTAGGTACTTATCTAAAACTAAAACTATCTAAACTTATAAAATACACTTATAAATAAAAAACCGCGTTTAAGTCGCTGGCTGCGGGTAAGGTGCCCAAAAAGCTGGCGACATTACCTCGTTGAATGGCCAAACTCAGCCCCATATTCTAAGTCGTTACTACGAGATTACTCCACTCGACTCAACCTCTAATTAACCTCATTTTTGTGTTTTGGTATTTTTAGTTGACAATATATAATCAACTTGACATTTCTGCGTCAATTTTGCGAGGAAAATTGACCTCATATCTTTTTTTTATGAGAATAAATGACGTGACGAGCTAGTCGTTCACCTAATGTTAAGCAACACGGCCACCCATAACAGTTGCAGTGTCACTCGGAACTTTAAAATAATCAAGTTTCGCGTGTCACTGCACTGCGCACGTCATCCTGAGACATCACACAGTCTAGTAATCAGATTACTACACTGTGTAATCAGGTCATAAAGTCTCATTTGCCCAGTAATTTCACTAGCTACAATGCCCTTTAAACCGGAACACAGTACTGCTTGCACACTACTACATGGCTGCAGAATAACTGGCAAAGCAGTGGTACCTACCTAGACGAACTTTGCAGAAAAGACCTACCACCTAGTAATAATATCTCCCTTAGCACGAGCAAATGGGAGTAAAATATTACTTTTGGTCAATACTACATGTCTGGTAAGTTCATCCCATCCGGGATTTTTTTTGCCCGGGAAAATTACTTTTAAACAGACTCATCCCTACCCGAACATGTGTTTCGGTCTAAATTTGTGAATCGCCATTCTGTAGATAGCTCAGGTAATGTGGCCTACATTGTAGATACCTCGCAGTGATAGGTTTTACTGATATTATGAGTATAAATTTACAAATTACGTATTTATTTACCAAATGATAGGATTTAGGAGTTGAAATTTGAAAACGAACAGCAACCATACGTTGATAAGATTTTAGAAAAAAGTTACTTCACGCTTGGCAGGCAGCTGGGTGGTCGCAGAAAATAATAATGTACCGATGAGAATACCGCTGCCATTCCCTGGATATTCCCTTAGCCGGCTCTTACGGCGCCCACGAGAAGAGATGGGATGGTCATATTTACAAAGGCTAATTATGTAACTCACAACAAGTTCATCATCATCAGCCTGAAGACGTCTACTGCTGACCATAGGCCTCCCGCAAAGACCGCCACTTTGAGCGACTGCTTGCCTCTTGCATCCATCGGCTCCCCACGGTTCTGACCAGGGGGTCTAGCAAAGATACCAACTAACGCCAAACGCTAACTCTAAAACTGTATTGAACTGACATAAGCTGCGGATAAGTAAGCGATTTCTGAAATGTCAATCCAGTATATTTTGGAGTTAGCGTTTGGCGATAGCGTTAGCGTTTGGGATATTTGCTAGACCCCCTGGGCCCTGGTCGTCGGTCCACCTATAGCAAGGACAAATTTGTAACAAAAGGCGTAAATTTTGCAATCATTGCTGTCAAACAACACTTTGACCAAAGGCCAAAGTGCAACCAGTGACAGGCAAGCAACAGGCAGGCGACTTACGATTTCCAGTGACATCTTGTGACTAGTCCTGTGTCGATCGTTCATTTTTGGAGATCTCGGTCGTTCGTGATTGACTAGCCAAGTGACCGAGTCAAAAGATTCGATCAAAACGTCGGTCACCGGTCTCGAAAACCAATGCAATGCGGAAAAGTACTTTATTTACCAGCGCTTAAGGTTGATTTCACAATAATTGTTATTTAACTTACGTCGTTTCAGTTTTAAGTGATACCGCGCCGCTGTGCCGGTCGTTCGGTCGGTCACGAATCGGTCTCCGTGCAGTCAGTCTAACTCACTCAGTCGGTCCCAAGGACCCGGGTCTTTAATAATTGAACGAATCGGTCGGTCTCAAGAAGCCATGTTTCGATCATTTTGATTCGGTCAATCACGACCGACACAGGAGTACTTGTGACCGACTGCTAAGTGTTTGCTGTCGCTTTGCTACTGATGTATTTTTACATAATACGGGGACGGGACCATTACTCCGGTAGATAACCAATGCTCCTAATAGTCTTGTGTGCTAATAAATTTAAAAATCATTTCGTCGTTAATGAATGTTAAATTCTAATACTCTTTGTCTCAAATCCAACGAAACAAAATCCTAATTGGACGCCACCGAAATATTACTTTTATGTTATGTAATACTAATTATTTTTCGGGTATTAGAATTTCGTATTCATATTCATGAAGCATACTTTAATATTCAATAGCCAGATGTCGAGGGTAGGTTTTGATTGGGGATGACAGCCTTGAAGGCTTTACGGTTTGGCGCGCATTGAAAACCTAAAGATGTCATTATAATTATACCTACATTTCTATGACCGACATAAGTTTTAATAACCTGCTAATTTATTAAGTCTATAAATTCGAGTGAAGGAAGCGAAGCCTTCGACTTGGTGGCGTCATTGCTTTTTTTGAGGGGGTCTCTAGGAAGGATTTTTATAAAGTTGAAAATCGCAGAGCATAATAATATTATAATAAATTGTCAGTTATCATAATATAACAGTTTGGCAATAAATAATTATTTTTTATTGTCAAACTGGATCTGCGTTTGAAAATCAACCGATCGAAATCAAAAATTTCAGCCACAATTAAAATTACCCAGAGATAAGGAGTTATCGATCCTAATCTACAGTCTAATTAAATTCGTTGCGGGCTTGAAGTTAATTTAGTTGTCTCCAGGGGCTTGAGGTATACTTTACTTTGTACGGGTAAACGTCACTGTAATGGAGATCGCGGTACGTAAGTTCTGATTATAACGTTCTGTTGGCCTCATTAGTAAGCTCAAAGTCGCGCAACGAGCTATGGAAAGTGCTATGCTTGATGTTTCTGTTGACCGAGGGAGGCCTATGGACGTCTTCAGGCTGTTGTTGATGATGATGATGATGATGATGATGATAAAACACTCTGCTTTTAATCGTTATCGATGGGAAAATAAATAAGAGATGCTTTTAGTAGTGACGAATATTTCTGGTGTTAATTTCACTTTTACTGCTAGAACTCATATATTATTCAATTTGTGTGAGTAAAATTAAAATTAATATTTTGATAAAAGGATTAGAAAATCGGATAAGATCGCGTGTTTTTTTTTAATTGAACGCGTCACCTGGGGCGCGTTTTCATTACGGGCCAATACTTTACTCATATCAAGAGAATTTTGTCCAAACAATCTACACCCATGCGTCAAACTTTGTATTTAAAATATTTTTGAATTTGGAAAACAAATAAATTCGAGCAAACTAAGACTTTTCGAATAGATGGTATGAAAAAATAATTAGCCAAACTTAATTTAAAAAATAGGAAGAAATCATGAAATTCATGATAACCTTATTTATATTGGCAGGGCGGTTATTCTCTATGAAAACGCAGATTCCGCATACGAAACCACGTCGTTATAGTGTGTTGTTCAAATCGTGTCACAACGTTGGATATACCTTCACTTTACATTAAGTTATCTTTATTTTGAATTAAATATATTGACATAAATGGTCATATCTTTTGATGTGTTGATGTTTCGGAACGCGTCTCGGTAAATGATTTTGACAGTTCAAATCGCGCCAATCCCAAATTCATTTCGCGCTGTTTTGTTTTCGTTTCATAGAGAATATAGACTTTTGCAGATTTCTTATGTAAGACAAGGAATTCGCTTGGTTTCGAAGTAAGGAATCGATACGGAATAATGGCCCTGGTGTAAAATTCGCGTGAGTTTCGCTACTGTTTAATTTGGGTACACAACAAACCGCGGCAGGAATGAGTAGTGTATCTAATTATGTTAATTGTAGGATTATACAAAGCGTGTATATAACGTGTATATAATTATATTCAGATGTATAGATTGCTTAGTTGTTAAAATTTAATAGGAGGGGTTCTAGTCGGTGTCTGGTGAAACGAAAGGGCGTGAAAGACTTGTCTATTGAAGTGTTTGGATAATTAGATAATATATTCGGTGACACATTTTCACTTCTAATGTGGTTTATTAACGGGATATTTACCATGTAATTTATTGGTTCTGTCTGAGTCGCCAAGTTGTTCAGTTGTTTTATTTATTTATAACTCCAAACAAATAAATTATATGGAACAATATTTTAGAATCACGCATGGAGCAATATTTCAGAAACATTCGTTTTCCATTCACAATAACTACACGAGTTAGTATAAAGAAACAATATACATCATCATTGTCTTCATCATGAGCCTGAGGAGGAGCTTTTGCCCATTCCCTGGATATTCCCTTAGCAGGCTCCTACGGCACCCACGGGAAGAGATTGAGTGACTCCAATAAAAGGGCTACATAATAAGGACGAATACAACGAAACAGGAGCCTGACCAAGTGACCTGCGTTATATTTACCTTAAATCAGTATTTTATCTGTACTCTTTTTTCTTCCGGCCCTTTGAACAAACTTGAAAGAGCCCCTGGGATTTCCAGACGAAATTCTATTACAGAACCTGCCAATCTTTATACAGTCTATATTTATATGAAAAATCTGTTGTAGGTAAGTATCTTTCATCTTAGGTAATCTTTGTAGGCCATGGTCCCGGTTTGCGAATAAGACCATCCATCTTTTCCTGTGGGTGCCGTAAGAGTCGGCTAAGGGAATATCCAGGGAATGGCAGCGGTATTCTCCTCGGTACATTAAAATCTCCAATCACTAAACCCTGGTGATTATGGCAAATGACCTCCTATGATAAGCGACTAAAGTGGCGGGCATAACATCAGGTGAAAGACTGCTTAGCTCGTCACATCATTAAATTTATTCTCATTAAAAAATCCTGAAATCGCCAACTAGTTCCAAAAACCATTGAGAACTAGGTCGATAAAAAAGGGCACTATAACAGCTTTCCCGAAAAACAAGGACACGAAAACTTAAAACGACATATTTTCACTTGTACAGAATATCTGAAAGAAAATTGGCGTTGCTGAAATTCAGGTGGGCTGCTCTACGAGCGTCCGTACCGTATGGACGCGCACATAAAGCTTACGCCACCTTTTATTGGCTTACCTTTTTACCCGGGAATTAACGAAATGTACGAGTAAAGTACGCTTACTTGGAAAAGTCACTATTATACTTTACTTTAGTTACATATGTACCTAATGCCAGTCACTATTTTTTATATTATGCGCAACGATCACATATAATATAGATCTTGGATCCTCTCTAGTGAAGTGTAGTAGCTAGATAACAATTAGTGTAGTAGGTTCCTTATATTATTAAGTAGGCACACGCCTTTAGGTATAAATATATAAGCGCAGTTCTTTACGTATTGCGCGGCACGTCTATGTATGCATTATAAAATAGACAATAAACCAACATCAACGGAGAAGGTTGTCTTTTACTTTTCACCGAACGCCCCATTATTACCTGGCGACCCTGATTGCCAATCCATACATAGACGTGCCGCGCAATACTTACAAAGGCGTGTGCCTACTTAATAAGATAAGGAACCTACTACATTAATTGTTATTTAGCTACTATACTTCACTAGGATTTCCTGTCTCTAGCGACTTAGGCGCTAGGAAGTCCATCGTTCCACAACATCCAGACATAACTAGTATTTGCGCTTTTTATTCTGTGTACAAATACTTGTCA
The DNA here is from genome assembly GCA_963580505.1 of Ennomos erosarius. NCBI lineage: Eukaryota > Metazoa > Arthropoda > Insecta > Lepidoptera > Geometridae > Ennomos > Ennomos erosarius. The sequence goes on along the minus strand of OY757003.1, from coordinate 7,988,244 downwards.
TGTTATTTTACTCCACATAATCTTGGATCCTATTTAGAATTTCCTGTCTCTAGAGACCTAGGAGCTAGGAAGACCGTGGTCCCACAACACCCAAACATAACTAGTAATGCGCTCTTTGTTCTGTACTTGTCTTGCTGCGGGAATCGAACCCGCCGCCTTCTCGTTTTGAGCTGACCTCCTCAACCACAACATATGATATTTAAAAATCAAGAAAACGCAACATCATATATTTGGTTTCATAATTGTACGTTTTTTACAATAATAATTGATTGTATAAATTAATTATAGTAAAAAACGTATCCCAAAATTAGTTTTGTAATGTCATTGTTGCCGATGTGGTGTTTCCGTAGAAGAAAAGATAACAAAATAAATGCGATATAAAAGGGAAGCGGTTATAATATGCGAAATCCAAAAAAAGAAAAAAAATAGAATTGTCTTTCAGGAAGATTTTTAGTTGACATTAGAGGAAAAAGATGTCGCCCTAATTTTTTTATGTAAATATTATTTTAATTTTTCTATTGGATTTTCGCATATTATAAGCTTCTATTATCATATATCGCACTGTATTACTTTTCTACGGAACCTTTACCGCCATCGGCAACAGTCATTCCTACTTGGTGTTGTTTGAGATTTTTACGCCAAAACGGCTGAACCTTTTCAATAATGTTTTGCAGGAAAATAACTAAATACTATCAAGATCACCAGAATACTTTTCCATCCCAAAAAACTTAATAGAAAAGCTGGTAAATAGTAAATAACGATACATATTTACTTTTTAAATTTTCAATAACAATCTGACAAAAGGACTCTTCACTAATGAGTGCTCCTTAATTAATCCCTACACATCCAAAAACGTTTCTTTAAAACATCCAAAACATAAAACATCAAAATGCAAAAACAAATTGTCCATTCCAACAGCAATGACGACGAGCAACGAGCCAAACCTAACTGCGCCCGAAACAATACAATTTTACCTTTATAACTAAAAAAAAGAAAAAACACGACCAGGACTGTCCGCGACTGTACTAGAATTTCCCTACCAACCGAGGCGTTACTTTTAATCTCGGATATTGCAATGACGATTTGAAATCTACCCCCGATTTTCTGTCCTTTTTTCACCTTTTGCTTTTGTTGCTTTCCTCTCTTTTACGCGGTGTAGTTTTTTCACAGTTTTTTCGTTGCTGCGTAGGCTTTAGAATCGACGAATGTACTAAACTTGTATTGCTTTTAAGCTTGAATTGATAAAAAGTTGGGTGTCATAGAAAGGTATTCGAAATCTAGGCACCTACTCTGGAAAGGATTCTAGACTGTCAATTTTGTTTAGGCATAAAATTAGGTCCTTTTGAAATAATACTTTTAGATCTTCGATATGTCGGTATAACAATATTTAAAACGTTTTAACACCTGTTCCAAAATAATCACCAAAACCGCCACAACTTTAACGCCAATAACCCCATCACACTAATCAATTATAACCGCTACATTTTGTAACGTAACCGTGACGAATTAAAAGTAACTGCTATATCAAAAACTATAAAATCATATCGCGCGTGCCCGCCAATTTCTTAAATGCATAGAAGAAAAAACCGGCCAAGTGCAATTCGGACTCGCGCACGACGGGTTCCGTACCATTATCGATAAAAACGAGCAAAAAATCACGTTTGTTGTGTTCCCATACCCGCTTAAATATTTATTTTATTCTGTGCTGTAGGTGCTAGTGCTTTAGTATTAAGTGCCCGACAGGGCCCATGATGAGCTGTTACCACGTAAACGAACATCTTTAAACAACATTGTGGAATGCAAATAAACAATTGAATTGAATTGAATTGAATATTTGTTGTTATAGCGACAACAGAAATACATCATCTGTGAAAATTACAACTCTAGCTATCACGGTTCATGAGATACAGCCTGGTGACAGATGAACAGATGGACAGATAGACAGACAGAAGACGAACAGCGGAGACTTAGTTATAGGGTTCGCTTTACCCTTTGGGATGGAACCCTAAAAAGTGGGTAGGTTGTTACATAGATGCGCTCTACTTTGTGGTTGAGCTCGGTTACCATTTAGGAATTTATTCACAATTTCCGGGGAGGAAATGGTCAGCTGAAAGTAATACGAATGGGAAAAATAAAACAGCTGCTTTTGAGCTGAATTGCTTTTAATAAATCGTTTTGTCAAGACGTATTTTGTACTTGCTTTATTTCTTTTCCGGGTTTTATGCGTGTTATTCAATTACGATGTTGAAGATTAAGTACATTCAATACAATACCATACAACACAATGAATTAATAACACATAACTAAAATTAATACTTTTAACTTTGGAATCTTAGAAGGAGCTGAGTTAATAGTAAAATCTATTCATCATGACTTATCATGACTTTAGACCTAATTTTGAAGGCTTTAAAAATGCTAAAAATATATCCGTCTTTTTCATTGCCGTCTATTTGACAAGGACAGCAACAGTTTTAGGAGCTTTAGACTAACGCTCTGTCAACTAAAGCCTTTAAAATTGGCCTAAATATGGCGCTTATAGGTACTTCAATAAATGTCTTATTATTAGTTATCTTATTTGTTACCGTTAGAGGTTTATTTTTTCAACCCGTATATTTTTTATAAATTTTTACATTTTGTTTTCAATTAAGTTTTTATATTTGTTTTTAAGTGACTGGTACTTGCTGAAATTCCGTAGATTTTCAACATAATAAATTATTGGTCTACTGACCTAATCGGGAAGCGCGCATTGCAATTCGCAACTGGTTACTATTAAATTGGATTTCAGTCATCAAATCAGGTACAAACGAAAAATAGCCCGAACTTGAAAAAAAAATTAGTAATTGTGTCTAGAGAGTTACTAGTTAGTGTTTAGTGTATTCATTTGACCCAATACTTCGACAACACGCAATAAATATCGCTTGATAATCTTGCGTTATGCAGAAATAAAATAATTCGTAAAATAGCCCGCGTTATTCTGTTGTATGGGATGAGGCATCTGTACTGTAGGTATTATATTATCTGGGGTACTATTAAAATTCAATGCACTGCTGTCAAGCTAAGGCTACATTATTTAAGCAAAGCCTAGAAATAAAAGAAAAACTAATATTAATTAATTAAAATTATCTCACGATCTAACACCTAAACAATGAAACATGAATGAAACTAATTTAAAACATTCTTATCAACATAATCACAAACATTCAAATCGTAGTTAACTACGTGCCGTGCGATATGCTCTTTAGGCAGGTAACGGACCGGAAAATAACTGATTATAACGCTAGCTACTCGTTGGTGATTATGCCTGTTATAATATAGCAGTTACGTTATAACGAGGTGTGAATGTGACGTATGGTTAGCAGATAATGAATAGCAGTTGGTGCGCGTCTGCTGTGACGGCGGGGGCACTGAAAAGGATCTATTATTATGTTAAATTAATATGTATTAATTATGTGAGTCCAAATAATGATTTAAATTAAGTACCTACTACCTAATTTAAGTTATGTGGTCTATTAATTTTGTCAATAATTGTATCACGTCACTTTTTTAATTTTTTGGCTACACACATAGTGTAGGTATTTAGCCAGTGTCAAGTATTGTGTAATTATTCATCGTGTTGTGGAATATTTCAAGTAAAGTGAAGTCATAGTCCAGTCTGGGTTATGCTCTAGTAAAGTGGTGGCAACTTTACTAGAAGCTTTTCTATGCAATGTTGGAAGCAACACGAAAATTAACGTTTCACCATAATGATAACTTGCCCACACTCATGCTCGCAATTCAGCACTTTATGCGTAAAACCCAACCAATTTCAAACATTGACATTGGGGAAAGCACATGTTTTGAAAAACAGTACAAGGCAATGACGTGAACTTTTCCGTATTCCCGCCAAAACTCCCTTACGTCACTTAATGATGCCAAATTACTTAGGGCTGATTCACCGTTCGTATCACAAAACGAGTTCATTAGGACTAAGTTCTAATTAATCGAGTTTAAATGTTGGTTTTGATTTAGTTTAGATTGACATCAAACAGATTTGACCGGCAACATTTTGATCGCCTTGAACGCCTTGATCCTAGAACGTGAATTATCGTCTATAACTGAAGGCAAACGTCATGTTTGTGATGTTTGACAGCGTTGAGGCGCTTACAACCATGGAAAACATCAAAACGCGTTCAAGCGAGCTTAACGCCGAAAATCAGGCTCTAACTGCGTTCTGCTTATGTCGGTGAAACGCAAATAATTGTAGATGCAAGCTCAGTAATACGCTTGAACTGAGTTTAGCTTGAATTAAACTTAGTTAAATGAAATTTAATTGTAACGGTTAAATCCAAACTTAGGCTCTAACTGCGTTCTGTTACCCTGCATGAAAGTATTAATTATACTGATTGGAGCGAGTGGAATTACTTACACGAGTTGTTGCCCTGACCACAGAATTATATCCTGACTATAACATTTTTATACCGCCCAAAAGCCTTCAACATGGCTTAATAGCTGTTCAGAATGTCCTACAATACCCGGATGGCTCAGCATAAATCCTTACAAATTAAACGTGTCGGTATAACCGGAAAACTACCAAAATAGGGTTAAAGTTGTAGACAAGTCTTTACTGCCTACATGGCCCCGGTTGTAAACGCGAAGGGTAAAAAGCACCCCCGGGGTGGACTAGTTAAATGTTATAATTGTAAGTTGAAACGGTTGGACACAAGTTTTTTATGGTTTTTATTTGTTGTGTTTAAACTGTTTTGTAGTTTTTGTCTCGGACCTTGTTTTTGGCTGTCGCAAAAGACAACCAACTTTGCAAAATTGGAGAGGTTTTGTTTAACAACTTTATTTGCAAAATACTATGATGTCTTTAATGTAACTCTTCTAGTTTTCATTTCATATCACAATAGGGGTTTGTCGTAATAAACAAAAATAATAAAACAACCGCTGAATGGATTTAATTTTAAATGAAGTTTGGAATGGAGATAGCTTATAAATTAGATACCTACTACATACTAAATCCACAGGTGAAACCACGAGCCGCAGCTAGTTCATTAAAAAACAAAACTACATAAATTCCAAAGGAAATATAACACTATTTTCCTATTACGAGAAAAAAGGCTCGTAACGAAAAGCGTGACATTCGTATCTTTCCAGATAACGTGACATGGCTCTACGTGACAAAAAATACGATGTCACGTCGGGAAAATTAAGTCGACATCGTGTTCTGAAGTCGTGTTTTAATTATGTTTTTTGCGTGTTTTTTTTTACTAGTGATGAGGGTGAGAGAATGAAATGTTGACTGAAAACATTTTGATAATAACTTTTACATTTTGATGTTTAATGTCATCATCATCGTTAACAGCATGAAGACGTCCACTGCTGAACATAGGCCTCCCCCATGGAGCGCCAATTTGAGCGGCTCCCCGCGGTTTTCACCAGATCGTCGGTCCACCTAGTGGGGGGCCGGCCTACGCTGCGTCTTCGGGTTTGTGGTCCCCACTCGAGAAATTCAAGGAAATGTGTAAACTGTAAATAGATTTGTCTAATAATGAATGGAAGATAAGGCTCCGCAAAATGGTCCGCCTATATATTTTTTATGAGAATGAATGACGATCTAGTCACTTACGCGCGCGTATAATATTCGTGCTAGGCCTACTGATGATCTGAATACATTAATTAAAGTCTTAAGGGACAAGTAGAGACGCAAGGGCAGTTTTTGACTAAATTATCTGAGAAAAAACTTCACCTTGTATTTTTTAATTACATTAAATAGTCTACAAGTTTTGACTCTGAAAGTTTTTAAGGTTTCACGTTATTTTCGAAGTGAATTTGGCAGATTAGAAAAATAATTCGTAATATTTCTTTTCTATACCTACTCGTGCATGTACCTATCTAGAGATAGTAATTTTATTTTGCTTCCCCAGCCTTTGGAAATATTTTAAAAGATTTCTTCTTTTTTTTCACTTTATAGTAAGTAGACTTGTGTGTATAATACAAGGTGACCTTGAATTGGTATGTTATCCCGAAAGGGGGTAAATCTACACCACAAGGTAGACAATGTTTCTTCTACGACTTTACTAAATTATTAGTGTTTCATTGAAGAAATGCCATGTAAAGTTTACGTTCGAAAATAACCTTAGCGCAGCTGGGTGGTTGAACTTCGTCCTTGACCAAGTGCACATAAATGAGTTTAACGACCTGTGTTTAGAAATGAATTTATAGTATCTTTATTACTCTCGTAGCGGTCGCACATGCAATTTTGCGAGTGGATTCATTCTTTACTATGGAAGTTTGGTAACACTCAGTTTCAAGCAAGACGCTCACAACTTGTAGGGTATCATGGTCCCAGTCCCCCCATTTCGGGATAACATACCAATTCAAGGTCACCTTGTATAAAGTGTATAAAAACCATTATTAGCATTAATAATATTTAATTCTTTGCTAAAATTATTATTAAAAATTACATAGCTTAATTAAAATTTAAGCTACACTATAGCGTTAATTAATTAATTTTATAAGACACTGTGTGGTAGAAATGAGAAACTATTTTGCAAGGACTAATAAATTATGTTTCGTCTGTGGTGCAAGTCACTGAAGAAAAGCGATTATTGTTATTTTGCAGGTGATATAAAATGCACCGTGATTTACTTCAACTTGTTTTACTTGTAACCGTTCAGGTTGTTAATGATAGTGATAATGATAATGATTATAATTATAACAGTCTTTTTTTTTTTCAGGTAAGTACCCTACTATACACAACTCCAGTTGTTTCATTGAATTGGTAAGATTTATAAGTATCCACTTATGTATTATAGTGAAAATAATGTTTAACGAGTGTCGTCGCAAGTCGCAAAGGGTCAAAGAATATTATACTTTTATAAGTCTTAATTTATAGCATTTGAACAACCATAAAAAACCTGAAAGATTTTAATAAGTCTTGGTTTTAAGTTCGTAAAGTTTCTTGTAGCTTCTTCTAGGTGTAATCGAAGCTACGGATCGGAGTTGTCTATTCTGCATTGTGCCGTATTGCTTGCACCTGTCGTGGAACAGAGAACTTATTTTCAAACACTTATTGTAATAGGCTTGCTATAAATAGTTATATATTTGACATTGTGCACTTTGTGATCTTATCTGCTCAGTAATTATAATAATTTAATTTAAGTACCTAATGACATTTAACTTGTAAAAGTGCTATGAATAGCCTATTTTTAATAAAACATTTTGATTTTGAAATAGTAGCGGATTTTTTGACACTCTTAAACTCCCTGTGACCTGATATCGAACACGCATGCATTGTTATTCAGTTGTCATCTCAATGCTTTTAAATGCAAAGTGGTCCAATAAATTAACTATATTATATGATATTACATAATATATCCCCTACATATCATAATCAAAGAGAACCAACGCCATCTATAATAATTTTAGAACACTTGTTATCTGAAAAAAAAATACTCGCGGTTTCTTGTAACTTGGACCACAACTTTCGGTTAATTAGTACAGTAACTGATGCTCCTCACTACAATAAGGGCAGCGATAAATTACAACAATCTGTTACGTTCTTACATAATAACAGCTGTGTGGTCCCGGTTACGAATGGGTCCACCCCATCTCTTCCCGTGGGTGCCGTAAGAGCCGGCTAAGGGAATATCCAGGGAATGGGCTATCAGCAAGCCGCCTGCAGAGCGTGGTGATTAAGGCAAATTCCATATGATAAAGTCCATAGTGTCGTTTTTAGGGAGGAGGCCCATGTTCCGGTTGATTATGATGAATAACCTTATTCATAGGTAAAAACCAAATCTACGTGAACGTGATTTCTTTGGTTTTTTTTTATTATACTTAAATGGGCTCACATTTGACAACATCTCACCTGATGGAAAGTGATGACGCGGTCTATGTTGGAGCACGTTTGCCCATGAGGTGCCTATTCACTCTTGATTTGAAGAGACCCAGATTGTAACTTGACGGAAACAATGAAGCATTTATATCAAGAATTTTTATAGATAATGGTACGGAACCCTTCGTGCGCGAGTCTGACTCGCACTTGTCCGGTTTTTATTTGAGCTTGAAAGAGTTAAAATATTTCGTTATCTTTTTGTCTCACTGTGTTATAAATAAACTGAGTTCATCATGGTTATATATGCATAAACCAATTACATACGTAGAAAAAAGCTATTAATTTTCTATTTCATTTTATGAATATACTTTAATTTAAAAACTTAATTAATATAATATACACTTAACCTAAAAAAAACTTAAATATCTTTAAAACTGACTTAATAAATATGTATACCAAACTAAAAACGAAAACCCTATTAATAAAAAGCTATGCCGCTAAAAAAATGCTATAAATAAAACACAGAATTTAGGTAGCTGGCGACATTCCCTCGTTGAATGGCTGATTCGTTGGCCGAGGTATGTGCCAGCCCTTTGGTCACGTGTTAGGTCGACCAGCCGTCTGGACAGCTTTTTGACAAGGAGCTGCGCCCAGGGACCCATTGTTTCAACCCCAAACGGAGCATATATATGCTATTAATTACTTACAAGCTAAATTCCACCTCCAAACGATTGCACTATAACTATTATCTAATCTGCCAACGCCAGCAGCTGTCAACTAAACACGATTGATCCCCAAACCTTATTAAAGTAACCTAAGGGATATATCGATATTCAAGAATGCACAAGAGCAGAGCGCGTTCAAAATCGCTGTCACGCGAAATATGCCTCGGATTATGATAACACGCTGTTGTGTCACGGTGACGAGGAATAATAAAGACAGTACCATAAGTCTCGCTGTTAGTAAAATGTAATTTTGTTGTTAATGGTTTCTTAAAACCTAGTCTACTAAAATAAACTAGCTTAGATTTATTGATAAATAATTTATTGGTACGCTAGATGCTTCATTAACAGCCCAAAGACGTCCTGAATAACTGCTGAACATAGGCCTACCCCATAGAGTGCCACCTTGAGCAGCTGCTTGCCTAATGCAGCCAGCAGCTTCCCACGGCTTTCACCAGATCTTCGGTCTACCTAGTGGGGGCGGGCATACACTGCGCCTTCCGGTTCGTGGTCGCCACTCGAGAACCTTTCTTCCCATCGGTTGTCAGTTCTGCTAACGACGTGGCCTACCCAGCTTTTTCCATAGCTCGTTGCGCAACTTTGAGCTTACTAATGAGACCAACAGTAAGAGAGTACGTTTCAGTTCCATAATATTACGTCATCACTGGCAATACACACTGATTGAAAACTCTTGTTTTCAGGCTCTGCGCTATTTGGAAGTATGTTGTAACTACGTCCAAAGTTGCCTTACCGTTGCTTACACTGTGCCAATGTTACGTGTCACGCCGTAACGTCTTGTTAATTAGGTGGCGTGTAGACGTGCCTTAATTAACTGTCTCGTTTTATCGCGATTGTGAGGTGGCTTAAGATTCTGTTTACGTCAGTGTACAGGGGTGCTTATGAAAAATGACTCGTCTGGATAGCTTGGGTTGATTACCGAACGTGACATTCCTGAGCTTATGAAATTTGTTTGAATAAAAGTTTTTTTTTTATGAGAATGAATGACGTGACAAGCTGGTCGTTCACCTGATGTTAAGCAATACGACCGCCCATAACAGTTGCAGTGTCCCTCGGAACTTTAAAATAATAAAGTTTTGCGTGACACTGCACTGCGCACGTCATCCTGAGACATCACACAGTCTACAGATTACTACACTGTGTAATCAGGTCATAAAGTCTCATTTGCCCAGTAATTTCACTAGCTACAATGCTCTTCACACCGGAACACAGTAGTGCTTGCACACTACTGCTTGGCGGCAGAATAACTGGCAAAGCGGTGGTACCTACCTAGACGAACTTTGCAGAAAAGTCCTACCACCTAGTAAACCATTAATTAACACACCTAGTAAAACATTATTACTATTATACATAACCTGTAGCGCTCATAGCGAAGCACGACTAGCCGAGCCGAACCGTTGGACGCAATAATCAAGTAGCCGATCAAAGTGGTGTTCTTTTGAGAGGCCTCTTTAGCAGTGGACATCTTCAGGCTGTTGATAATGATAATGATGATGATGATGAGTGGATTTCAGGGGAGATCAGAACTGCCTCTAATTTCATCTGCCTACCCACTAGAAGCACTTTTACCAATAAAATCACTACTAAAAGCTTTCCAGAACAACATATCAACATAACAAATAAGCTACTTACACTGAATCCGTACAATCTTTCGATTTGTGGGATCAAATTAAATCCAATCCCGTACCTTTAAATCCAATAATATACGAAAATCGAATAACAACTCGAGTTGAGTTGACGTAGAGTTAATAGAGGGTATTGGTACTGTGACAGTCAATCCAATAGTGGAAAAATTACACTATGCTTTCTACGAATGCCACTTTATGAATACCAAGGGAGAGATAGGCAGTAGGCGAGTGCAAGTCTATCAAATATTAAAAAAGGACGCTACGTTTGAAATTGGAATTTTCAACAATTAATCGGCATTAAATATCTTGCTATTGCTTTGATATGGCGCAGTCAAAATGAGTCTTGGCCTCTGATAATACAAGCCGCCGCTTCTTTCTAGCCTGAGCTGGGTTGTGTTCGAAGTAAATAAAACTTAAAAATACTAAAACTATACTGCCTGATGGATTTTCGTAATTTTGAATAATAAATCGATCTCGATAATATCGCATTATCCATAAGTCGACCTCGACTTTTTTTTATTATTGTTTGATAAGTTTACGCTTTACCACTATCTTACCTGATGGTAAGTAACGATGCGGTCTAGGATGTAACGAGCTTGCCTTCAAGATTATTCACTCTCGATTCGAAGACTCCAAAATTGTAGTTGTCGGGGAAAAAATATTTCGGTCAACCCAAGTCTACTAATATACCTCGATGTACGTAACAACTGAAAGCTATAGAAACATTTATCGGGATTCCCACTGTATATCCAGGTAAAGTAAATGAGCAAAATAAACAAATACTGGATTTTGTTGTAAGGTTACTTTATTTGTTGGTTTTTGGTGTAAATGGAATATTATTTAGTTGTAAAATGCTCAAACGTTTTGTAGTAAGTAGCTTCTATCTTTTATTTTTGCTCTAGATATTAATCTAGCATAAAGCTCTTATGGAAAGCTGTCGCGTAGGTATACCCTACCTATATTTAGGTACGTACATTACTAAAGTACCCTATGTTCAGCAATAAAAAAAAACACAAGACACGACACACAACACAAAAAAAAACACAACAACAATATCAACTACAAGACAACAAGACCACTACAACAATACAACATCAATAACAGTAGCACAAACTTCAAAATTAGAGCCTAATTTACAGTCTGATATCCTTCAGCTTTCCAGATATTTTCTCTCAGATTCGTTGAAAGGATTTTCAACAAATCTGAAATCTACTGGATTTGGATATTTTTTTTAATCTCAGTCTTTTTTATCCTTCAATAAAATATATATTGACTGCCCAAAGATTTCCTAACCTAATTTTCTTTGGAAATTTCGGAACTATGCCCTCTATAAACAGTAAGGGTAAAACAAAAACCGACTAGCCGTGTACGAACGATTAGCCTTATTTCTAGATCGATCGCTAAACGAAGGGTGGGTTTTTCGATAAGGTAGCCTATGGTTAAAAAACGCTAACTGATCACTGATTCGAATATAGTATTTAGATATTTCAGATCAATATTTTAAGTATTTATTTGCACCCCACAGAGTTCTTATATAGTTACACCCTGTCAGGCACGCAAAATTAGAGAGGAGGATAGATATAATTAATAATACATAGATTATTGAGCACAAAGAAAAAGTGCAAAGGTTGTGTCTAATGACAGACAAAAGTGCTCGTTCATGGTTCTCTAGATACAAGAAATCCTAGCACGGTGGTCAGGCTCTATCGTATAATAATGTATGTGATCGTTGATCGTTTTAAAAAGCCTACAAGCTTATGTATGTTTGCTTCGTGATTTCACCGAAAGGTCACAAGATTAGCGCTGGTTTAGCAGATTCAATATTGAGCTGAGTTGGGACCGATTTGTGTCAATAGTTTTTACACGGTTGTATAAAAACTATTGAAGGAAAACCATTTTTTATACAAGGTGACTTTGGATTGTTATGTTATTCCGAAAGGGGGTAAATCTACACCCCAAGGTAGACAATGTTTATTTTACGACTTTACTAAATTAATAGTTTTTCAGTGAAGAAATGCCATGTAAAGTTTACATTTGAAAATAGCCTTAGCGCAGCTGGGTTGTTGAACTTCGTCCTTGACCGAGTGCAAATACATGAGTTTAACGGCATGTGTTAAGAAACGAATTTATAGTATCTTGTTAACTCTCGTAGTGATCGCACGTGCAATTTTGCGAGTGGATTTATTTTTTACCATGGAAGTTTGGAAATACCCAGTTTCAAGTAAGGCTCTCACAACTTGTAGGGTATCATGGTTCCAGTCCCCCATTTCGGGATAACATACCAATTCAATGTCACCTTGTATAGAGGTAGTATAATTATCTCCCGCTAGTAAGTATACTGTTAAGTATATTATTGTTACAAATAAATTAATTTCATTTCATTAGAAAATCAGGCAAGAGCCCTTACTGTCACTAAAGTAAGCTAATACCATAACGGGTGGATCGTCGAGCAATCTGTTGGAAAAGTCCGTCCTTGGCGGAATTTCAAGGAGAGCTACTAAAAAACGAGCCCGACCCATCTGGGAAATAAATGCATGTGTAATTATATATGAGAATGTTCTAGAAAGATTTAGTAATGCGGGAAAAGGTTGACTGGGATGCGATGCGTGAATTTATTCACGAGAAATCTCGAAAATTCTTGGATATTAAAATGGCAAGGACGGTTCTGTGAAATGGAATATACTATATTATTTACTTTGTACGTACATAAAGTTACTGTAACTATTTATTCTTGAAAATACAGGCTAACACTTTGAGCGGCAGTTTGCCTCCTGCATTCATCCACCTATAGGGGAAAGCCTACGCTGCGTCTTTCTGTTCGTGGCCGCCACTCGAGAACCTTTCTTCCCCATCGATTGTCAGTTCTACGAGCAATGTGGCCTGCCCATCGCCATTTCAACTTGATAATTCTAAGAGCTTTATCGCATACATAGATTGTTTGAGAAAAAAGATCCCGTTATTCCGTTCAATTTTCTTCAAATCCCTTATTTTTCTTTCCAAATGAACGATATCTATAAGGATTTGCTCATCTATAACCAGATTGAACGGTTTGCGGATTAACGGTACAAAGTCAAGTATTACAACTTGTTCGTTCTTATTTTGTAACTTGTCGCAAATAAGAAACTGCGCGGTAAAAAACTCATGTTGAAAATTGGGGGCTTAGCTTTTTAGTCAGCTTTTGTGACTTGTCTCAAATAAGAACTAGTATGGATGCAGGAGGTGAGCAGCTGTTCAAAGTGGCGTCTCTGTGGGAAGCCTTTGTTCAGCAGTGGACGTCTTCAGGCTAATAATGATGGTGGTTAAAATCTTTGTTGGAAATTGGGGGCCTTGGTTTTTAGTCAGTTCTGTCGTGAATTTTATAATTTATTCTTACTTTTTAATATTAAGAGGTTAGTAGACTGTTTAAAAGTACCATTTTGGTTGGCCACACTGGCGGAAGGAGCGTCCGCTGAACCATCAGCCAATTACGATGGCTGCCTTGGTAGTTCCGGTAAAATAATATTGAGGTTTAAGAGGGAAGTTTTGGAGGGACGACAAGGTCCAAAAGGCAGTCAATTCTGGTTAAGCAGCTGAAGCGTCAAGACGTATTATTGCTCCTGTTCGTTTATTGTGTACTGAGTGTGTACTGCATAGCTATTCAGGAGACCTCAGCGCTGAGCCTCAGCGCTGAGCCTCAGCGCTGAGTCTATTTTCAAATAAAAGTTGGTTGAATCGAGGCCTCAGCGCTGAGGTCTCCTGAATCGCTATGCTGAATATTTATAGAAGAAAAAATATACAAGAATTGAATTGAAAAGGTTCTCTGTGTTTTACTTCAGTTCTGAATTCAGATATACAGAAAGTACCAATTTCGTTATGTGGGTTTTCAAACTTGCTGCTTTTGGTCCATAGTAGGTTATGTTTGGAGATTTTAGTTAAGTGTTTTTATAATCTATGGATGCAGCCATTGGTCTAGATAAGGTTCTTGATTTGAGTGATAATCTTGGTCGAAGGTTGCTCCACGCTATACTTGTATTGGAAGCTGCTAAAACACTGGTTCTGACACAGCATAAAAGACCGACAGCTGAGTAGTATCCTTTGAATCTAAAGCACCCTGGTTGGAATCCCGCTCGGCCTAACACTATTTTTCAAGTTAACTAGGTATACGGAATTTGAACTCACTTATTACGATGAAAAAAAACATTGTGAATGAGTAAGCTACATAATAATATGTTGGTTACTTATTCACAATTAAAAATATATTTTAAATGAGAATCACAAAATTTTAGATGTTTCATCCATCACCCCGCACTAGGTCTGGTAGATTATAGCTTATACTATCTTCCTGTAAGAGAAGGCTTGTGTCTTAATAATCATCATCATGAAGAAATCCACTGCTGAACATTGGCCTTTCCTTGCGTGGCTGCATCCATCGGCTCCCCGCGGTTCTGACCATATCGTCGGTCCACCTAGTAGAGATCCGGCCTACGCTGCGTCTTACGGTTCGTGGTCACCTCCCGAGAACCTTTCTCCCCCATCAGTTGTCAGTTCTACGAGCGATGTGGCCCGTCCACTGCCACTTCAACTTGCTAATAGCCATGATGACTAGTATTAAAAATGAACAAATAAATATTACTTTCATAAAGAAGATTAAAAATGAATGCAATAATTGAGAAAATATGTAAAATCGGTAAATAATTTACGGAATTAAAATTTCTGTAGGGGGGCATCTCCTGTCCCTATCTCGCGAAACAGAGTGTCCCCACAGTTACTATGAAAAATCCACTTGTGACGTCACATGCCAAAGAGATTGTATGAAAAGCTACCACAGATTAGTAATGAGGTACTATGAACGATCTTGCACTGACGTCACTGGCCGTTTGAGCTATCTATTTCTATTCCGGTTTTTAAAATGCTTGTAACTTGGTCATTTATTGAGATATTTAATTTTTGTATTCACAAATGTTTATCTTGTGAGGAATATTATAAATTTATCAAAAAAAAAAAATTTTAGTCATCAGTCCTATTCTGAAAGCTATATTGGTGGCTTTATGAGTGTCTTAGTAGTGGGAACTAATTGTGCTGACGATACCTACAGTCTGACGAGAGATTCTAAATTGCTTTTTAGTTCAAATATATTTTCAGTAGGTAAATTCCATCGCGCCTCGTAAAGTTTGCGCCAGTCTATTACCAGGTCAAACCAGGAGTCAAGTAGTACAAAGTCGACGGTATTATTTCTAAAGTTTTCGACAAAACCTTTCGAGATTGATCGATCAGGATTCGCGGAAAGTATTGGGAAAACTTAGATTCGTGGTGCGTTTGTGAATTTTTTTGACATACAGACGTTGAGGATGGGGGAGTGGAAAAAGCTGACTTAATATAGATACAAGCTGATGTTTAGTTCAGTTACATGCATAAACAAGGATCAAAGTGAAACTAATTCAAAACCCGTCGACTAATCTGTAGGTCTACTCAATCGCCGGCGCCGTTTCAATGAATGTTTTATTTTTTATACTGATTCATCATCAACAGCATGAAGTCGTCCACTGCTGAGTATAGGCCTCTCCCAAAGAGCGCCACCTCAAGCGGCTGTACGCCTCCGGCATCCATCGGCTCCCCGTGGTTCTTATACTGATTATGTTTCGAGTTTCCACTCGCTCTTACAAATGCGAACGAAATGTAACTATGTACGGGCTCTGCTTGCGGGAGCTGGTCTGCTCGCGGTGTATGCACAAATCGAAAAACAAAAAAAAAAAAAAACAAAAAACAAAAAAAAAACAAGAAAAAAATATTGGTTAAGTATTTAATTGTCCTCTCGTGTATGAAATTTGTTCAATAAAATAAAAAATTAATAACAATAAATGATAAATTAACAAAGAGCACGGACCCAGGAGTGTGTGGTAATGCAGATTAAAAAAAAATGTAACAATGGAGTAAACTGAAAAACGACAAGTTCAAGAAATACAACGTTTAAGGCATAAACATATATATTAAGGACAGGCCTAATGACAGGTTAAAACGTCGCTTCAAAGTGGGAGCCGATTTCACAGATTGGCATCCACTAGCGCTCAGTCTGTGATGGAAGTTAGAAGGCATCGGTCGAATGTCACAAACAAAATTTATGCCAAGTTGTATTGTAAAGGGTTGCACAATCTATACTCAAAAGTGCAGTAAAAATAAAGACCAAGTTTCTTACCTCAAGTAATTCAATATTTTCAATATTACACTCCGTTTTGTAACAAAATAATCGAATTTATATTTGGAACAATCATTGTAAACATAAACATTGACGGACATAATGGCAGCGATAGGCACCTAATTTTCTCAACTTGTCGTAGTTCACGCGAAATCTAATAGATGGCGCTGACGTTTCCCACGCCATTTTGACAAAATAAAATGTTTCTTCGGGCATATCCTGATATATAAATCTATGATGATTTATATATCAGGATAGGATGATCTTCCACCAACCTGATTCTGTATATCTATCTATTTGTTAGCTTAGGTTTTTTCTTTATTTAGATCAACAAAAAATTAGAGAACTAAGGGAATATAAGTTTTTTTTTTATTATATGAAAAATCCACGCCGTGTGTATCCGAAAAAACTGGTGTGCATGTACGTTCGAGGTTAAGCCATCAATCTTGCTGAGACCCCGCTTGTTTAGACAACTTGGGTTTTTTCACAAAGTTTGAGACACATTGCCTCCCGAGGATATCGAGCTGCCAACGAACGATTATTGTATTTTGTTTCAAGATTTTTACGCACAATGTCTGATATTTTTTACTCAAAAAATTCAATACTTATTGCTTCGATATAGCTCTTAGAATAATTATTGACAAGTTGGAATGGCAATGGGCAGGCTTCAGCGCTCGAGAACTGACAACCGATGGGGAAGAAAGGTTCTCGAGTGGCGACCACGAACCGGAAGCAGCGTAGGCCACCCACTAGGTGGACCGACGACCTGGTGAAAGCCATGGGGAGCCGATGGATGTAGGGAGGCAACTAACAGCTTCATTATCTAAGTCATCATCATCATCATCATCAGACTGAAGACGTTCACTGCTCTGGAGGAGACATATAGGTAGGAGAGAGCGTCACTTGGAGCGGCTGCTCATCTCTTGCACCCATCGACTCCCTACGGCCTTTACCAGATCGATGTCATTTTCTAAGTGATACTTACTGACTGCCGAGATACTTCGGTTAACAAGATCCGTCGCAGTGGGTGCTCACTTTCAAAACTCCAGAGTTTGAATTAGTTCAGCAGGTGCTTTGCGTATCTATAATGGAAGTTATAAGAAATTCGGACGTACTTTTTAACTTTTTTTAGGTAAATTTGGAAAGTCGGTAACGTATTTTGCTTGTTTATAAAGTAATACAGATCAATATACAGCTGTGGCTAAGTAATGTGAATTTGGGGAACAAAGAACAGTAATTTTAGGAGAAAAGCTTTTGTAAACAAAGTATATAATTTCTTGTATATGAGTCATGTTTTCTCTAATTGTCTGACAGTGACCCCTACTTCACTCCATGTTGTGGTTTTGTCTCCGTGTGCTTCAATAATTATGGCAACATACTCTAGAATTCCTCTTGCGACCTTTAGCACAAATTTATTCGAATATAAAATATTGTAGTACACGCTATCAAGTATAGTAAAATGTTTTATGAATTTTTAGTTATGCATAGTGGTTGGTAGTAGTGTTGGATTGCATACCTATAAACATTTTTCATTGGAATGAACTTGGAATGTACGTATTGTATAGCCCTGCAGAATTTTTCCAATAAGTGTTTGTTGACAGATTTTTCCATGAATTTTATAGTTATAGCCATACGCCAATAAAAAAAGGAGGGAATCCCGTCTGATCTGAAACTGAAGCACCCTTAGGAAGCCGGGACGCTTCGTACGTACGAGCGGGGCACGCACACACTCACATCATATGCAGCCGGTCGCCCTACTTTCATCTGACACACATATGTAATATGTCCGCCATTTTGGGCTTCAGTTCGATGTCAATCAAAACTCAATCCTTCTTTTTTTATTTCATCCATGGTTATAGCTGTAGAATATTATAACCAAAGAATTGAGGATGATTTCTTGTTATAGCTAGTCAATTTCATGATGATAGGAATAACAAATTGTTGCTAGGTAACCAAGGACAGGCAGGGGTATGCAACATTTGTCGTGATAAGTCGCCTTCATCAGCTCAAACGTTGGAAACGTTGGGTCTCTTGTGGCACGATCTTTCTGTTATAATCTACCAATAGCAATAACTAACTTGATGAAATATACATAAATATATACATTTCTATCAGTTATCTGGTTTCCATAGTACAAAGTTTTCTTGGGAGTAGATGGCGATATGTGAACTGTGCACTAATACTTATATTCCAAAAAAAACCCTGCGTAGACTTTTATCGTGATAAGTTTAGTTGGTGAAATCAAATTGATGCATAAGCTTTGTTCATAGATAGATAGGTAGATGAACTCATTTTGGCACCAAGGTAACAAAACCAACAATAAGAAATAATTTATAAGGAGGTTATAATGGACGGTCTTGTCGCTAAAAAGCGATCTCTTCCAGACAACCTTTGGATGGATAAAGATAGATCAATGAGCATAGCTTTATAACTAGTTCTGTATCAAGATGGTCACCAAAAGCTTGTATTATAATCGTAAAAGTCAAAACATTAAAACAGTCATTCAAACTCGTGTTTTATTAATTTCATTTTCCATTTAGCACTGCTCGAAAGTTTCATTCGAACCGTGGCCCCAAGTTTGCGCTTAAAATTATTCGTGGAGAACTATTCGCTAACTTTAATAGCCGGATAGTTGTGATAAGGACCAGAAACTGAAGCAAAGCGAGGTGCTTTCATGTCTTCGAGTTTCGCAGTATAGCACTTGCGTGTAATGGATGACCTATTGTATGACGACAGTCGTTCAGCAAGTTTTGGTAGTTTTTGATAAATTAACACTGGCACTGAAAGCTAATTACAACTTTGAGACTAAAGAGGATTTTATCTTGTTTGGGAAAGTGTTTCTAAAGGAATTATGCCCCTCTGCACTATTGTTTGACAACTCCTAAGATTGCACTTAAGGACATTCTTCGCAACTACATAGGACTCCCCACTTGGGTGCTTTAAAAGAAATAAGTGCTGTAAGGGCTTTCATATAAATTTTTTTTTTGAGAATGGATGACGTGACGAGCTTGTCGTTCACCTGATGTTAAGAGACACGGCCGCCCATAATAGCGTTATTATTATGTGTTACCCTCCTGAACTTTAAACTAAAATGTTAGTGAGATAGGTACATATAAAATATAGAATACGTACGCTCTCCATAGTTCGTAGATAAGCCAATAACGTCTCATTACTAAGTACTACAAGTAGTAACAGGAAAATGTTACAATTGGTGGTACAAAGGGTAATAGTAACAATGAAAGTAATAGTGCCCGTATTACACTATATAACGGGTAAAAAAACTTCCCGTATTACTATTGAGCATGCCCGTCATATATATTGCCCCGATAGTACAATCTGGCCGTAAAATAGGTGTAAAATGCTACGAAGTACATACATTACAACAATGATAATACTGTAAACATCCCTTTACATTTCAAAACCAAACATTAATTATTTTCAAAAAGCTTAACCCTCGGAAGAACAAAATTAAGAGATTCTAAGAATTTATAAAAGTCCTTAAAGAAGTCCCTTATCAAACACATAAAACAACATTTTTATTTTCCAAAAGAACAATTTTAAAACATAATTTCCCAGCAACTAATGCCTGGAGATTCCCGCGTGCCATCGTCGACCTAAAAAGAGCAACTTTCCACATTAATCTAGCAAAACGATTAAAGTTGAAATGACCAAGATTATCCAATGTCACTGTGTTTAAAAACTTTTTTATGTGAAAAAACCCTTGACTCATTATGAAAGAAAGGTGTTATGAAGATGGATTTGCTGATCGTGGAGATTTAGCTGAAGAGTTGATAACAACCTCCTCCTCTTGACAGCCTCTGTGGTGTGGTAGTGAAGCAAGTCCCCTGCAAGCAAGACCCTGAGGCGGGTTCGATTCAATTCCCGCGACAGAACAAGTATTTGTGCACCGGCTAAAACCCAAATACTTGTTCTGTGTAGGCGTTGTGGGGCTATTGGTCCTCGTAGTTCTAGATACAGGGGATCCTAGTAAGGGTCCAGGATCTATGTATGTGATCGTTGGGCGTTATTTATTTATTTACCATCCTCTTTATTTGTTTGTTGGTTTATTGGCCCGATAGCTCAGTTGGTAGTATCCCTGCCTTCTGAACTTAGGGCTGCGGGTTCGATTCCTACCCGGGACAAACATTTGTGCGATGAACATAGATGTTTGTTCTGCGTCTGGGTGTTATATTGTATTCTATGTATGTATTTAGTATTAAAAAGTATATAAGTATTGTATCAGTCATCTGGTTCCCATAGTACAAGCTATGCTTAGTTTGGGGCTAGATGGCGCTGTGTGAAATGTCCACACATATTTAAAAAAAAAAAATTATGTGGCCTTTGCGTTTGCTGTACCGAATGTGTCGGCATGCTAAAGTATATTAGGGGTTACAGACAAAGCCATTTCAAAACACTGTCGTAAAACTTACGGGACCACCGTGATTAGAAACATTTCTGAGTTCTCGATATTTCGGCACAGTTACAGGCACTCGAAAATGCTACGAATTACGATAAAGAACCCGAAAGTACTATAAAAAATAAAGTTTTTTCACCTAAAGATAAGGTCATTATTTGATGAAGAAACGCCAATTTCTCAAAAGTGGCATAGTTATTAACCGTCATCAAAACTGCACACATTTCAAATCAAAATTCACGAAGCAAGAACTTGAACGGTCCCGTCTCCACAACTTTGTCTTTTAACTTCTAGCAGTCGAGGATTTATAGTCCCAGCAATAAATCCTGAATATGAGGGTATTTCAGAACTGCGATACAACCGCGGTACAAGTTGCTTGTCATAGTAGCGCTAGCGATTCAAGGTTTACGACATCTGACTTTTAGCGTTAATTCAAGAGACGGTTGCAGATTTTTCGGCGATATTTTGTTTATTGGCATCAAAACTCTACGGATGTTACGTCATACTTATCTTCATAATTTTTTTTAATTTCTTTTGAGTGTTTAAAATTATAATAAAATATTAGTATGCATTATTATTTTGTGATTTTTTTGTTCACAGGTAAGTAAAATCTTCCTAAAATGTTCACAGTAAAGAACCTTCAAAGAAACCTAAGTAATGGGAGTCCTAAAGTAAGTAGTAACTTTATATTACTGTCTCAAACTAAAATGGACGTTTGTACGTTGATTTTGTAGTCATTGCATCTTTTTCAATGTAGTAAATAGAGATAAAGTTTACCTACACATTTGAAAACATCATCATCATCATCATCATCATCACCAGCCTGAAGACCTCCACTGCTGAACATAGGCCTCCCCCACAGAGCGTCGCTTTCAACGACTTGCCTCCTGCATCCATCGGCTCCCCTCAGTTCTGACCAGTGGCCTTACCGCGTAATCGTAATCGTGTGCTCTCTTGCTCGCACTCAAGGGCTTGTACATTGTCGCAAGCAGGATGGCAGGCGATGTTCATTATCAGAATGCTTACGCGGTAGGGCTGCAGTTCTGATCGTCGGTCCACCAGTGGAGCCTACGCTGCGTCTTCCGGTTCGTGATCGCCACTCGAGAACCTTTCTTCCCCATCGGTTGTCAGTTCTACGAGTGATGTGACCTGCCCACAACCGGTAGATATGGTCTAATGACGTGTAAGCCAGTGGTGCCAACTGTCTAATGGAAAAAAGTTCCGCCATTGTCAAAGCAAGTCGGTTCTTATTTGCGCCACCAGACATGTGAGTACAAATAAATCCTAACCAACAATGTAGACTTTAATGTCAGAGAAACCATTCTCTCAGCATACGTATCGCAAACACGACCTTATGTTGCCTTAATAAGGTTCAAAATGCTAAAGGTTTGGAGAATAAATTCAATTCATAATGTCTCGTTCACACGATATCCGTGTCAACGCGCGCGTATATAGGGTGCGGTTTTTACTCGTACAATGCGGAACTCTAATAATATGTTTGTGTGCTCTTCCTTATATTGTTCCGTACATTGTCATATTAAAATCTGTTTAAGTACTAATACGTTATATGTTTTGAATTTTTTTTGGTACTTTTATTAGTTTTTAGGGTTCCGTACCTAAAGGGTAAGGCGAGCCCTATTTCTAAGGCTCTACTGTGCGTCTGTCTCCAGACTGTATCTCATGAACTGTGATAATTGGACAGTTGAAGTTTGCACAGATTATTTATTTCTATGTATTTACACATTTATTTATTTATTGCCACTATAACAGCAAATCTAAAAAACACAATAAATTAAATATTTAAGGGATCTCCGATACAAAAGGAGTGATTTTTTGCTCGTTTTTATAGATAATGATACGGAACCCTTCGTGTGCGAGTCTAACTCGCACTTGGATGATGTTTTTTTAATAACAAAACACTAAACTTTTCGTCAAGTTAAATCCCGGTTAACTGGAAGGTAAGGCTCTCTAGCATGAAGTTCGCCTATGTACTTATATTTTGTTGTTAATGCAATTAAGCATTTTCTACCTATGTAACTGACTAAAAATCCCGCAACAATATCAGAAAGTAATAATAGAATAAAAATAAAGAAAAAATAATAAAAGTAAAAAAAGTTTCTATATTTCCTTTTACAAAGTACCCTACACACAATCTAAGTACCTTTTTGAGTTTTGGCGGGAACGCGGAAAAGTTCATGTCGTTGCATTGTATTATTACTCAAAACTTGTGCTTTTTCCAGTGTTAATGTTTAAAATTGGTGGCGTTTTACACATTAAGTGCTGAATTACGAGCATGAGTGTAGGCAAATGATATAATGTGGTGAAACGTGGTTTTTCGTGTTGCTTCCAAAATTCCGTAGAAGCTTCTAGTAAAGTTGCCACCACTTTACTGGAGCATGACTTAGACTGGACTATGACTTAGACTTGACTTAACATGAAATATTCATAACACTGAAAAATTATAATACTTGACACTGGCTAAAAACACTATGTGTGGAGCCAATATACAAGAAGAAAAAAAAAGTACCTTTTGTAAAACGATACCGATTTATTGGCACAGCACTATGGCATCCCGTTTCCATGGCAACCGGTGTAGGAACGATTTCATACCGGGTATCCAACAACAGTCCACTTCAAAGAGCATTGAAAGCTCTATTGATTTGGTTCCAAACGCACTGTGCATGGCAGGTGTATGTAGCTTTTAAGTTGGTTCACTTTTGCTAACTTTTCCGATATAATATTTGAAGAAAATTGTACTTTATTTGATGGCTTGCCCGATAGCTTAGAGACTGGCGCGAAAGTAATAACGTAAGCCAGTTGTATGGCATTTGATCAGCGCCCATACTACTGCCTTACGTTAACGTTACACTTACTCTCGTGTAAAGATTCATGCTAGACCTACTGATAGCTCACTTGACTGGCCTAATAGCTCCCTTGACTGGTCTAGGGGTCTAACAAAGATCCCTGTCCATTAGCGTTGACGCCAAACGCTAGCTCCAAAATGTATTGAAATGGCATTTGCTGCGGTATACGTAATGTCATTTCCATATTTTAAATATCTTGTTCTTGCTTTGAGTTATCGTTTGACGTTAATGCTAAAGGTAAGGGGATAGCTTACTTGACTGGCCTGATAGCTCAGTTGGTAGTAGCCCTGCCTTCTGAATTCTGAACTGTAGATTGTTGGTTCGATTCTCATCCAGGACAATAATTTTTGTATGAATAACATTGGCGTTTTGATCAATTGTTTACCATTCTGCTAATAATTTTACTGTTACCATCTTAAATGTTTTGGTGTGCTCAATAAACTCATTTTCTTTCTTTTCTTTATTTTGATCCATTATAATTCATATCAGGAGCCTCTTGTTCATGTGTTCTTTTTAATGATTCCCCCAAAGCATTCTCTAAGTTCCATTTAAAGGCCAATATACTACCCACAAAACATAAACCCAGTTTAAATTAAAAGGTTGTTAAAACTCCAATATAAACAGTAACGAGCTGCGGCCACAACAAAGGTTGTCGCCACCTTTGTGCATAGCCAGGGACCGTGGACAGTAATATCCTGTTACTAGACGGGACAGGGGAAGAGAGGACGCGGGAGCGATTACTGCGATTGTGGTTCAACCTTTATTTTGTGGATAGCTGTGGTGCGGTGGTTGAGAAGATCGGATCATATCCTGGAGGCAGTGGGTTTGGTTTCGTTACAGGACAAGTATTTGTGCATAGGAAAAGCGCAAATACATGTTCTGTGTCTGGGTGTTGTGGGACCATGATCTTCATAGTTCCTGGGTCATTTGATACAGGGAATCCTAGTTAGGGTCTAGGATGTGAAGTATTTTCACTTTTGAAATGACGTGACAAGCTAGTCTTTTAGCGCATATTATCTGCAGGGCCATCAGAACTTTAAAAGATAAAGCTCATACCTGAGACTTCAGCAATTGGCATGGCCTGACTGGGATTTTTTTTTTGCCTAGTTATACTAACCACAGTGCCCTTTAAATTGAAGAGTTGCACACTACTGCTTAGCAC
This sequence comes from Ennomos erosarius, assembly GCA_963580505.1. Taxonomy (NCBI): domain Eukaryota; kingdom Metazoa; phylum Arthropoda; class Insecta; order Lepidoptera; family Geometridae; genus Ennomos; species Ennomos erosarius. The sequence goes on along the minus strand of OY757003.1, from coordinate 7,963,445 downwards.
CAGAATAACTGGTCTATTCCGGTTTTAGATGGTTTCTAATTTCTGAGGGACTGAAAGAGATCTCTTCTTTAAACGCGTTCAGCTTTATACGAACAAGCTGAAACCCGAACCACTCACCCGAAACGCTCTCGCTCCTGCTTTTAACTTCCACCAAATAGACAAACTCATTTCGTCTCAGGGTTCTAGGCAAATTTGTTGTAGTAAGTCTGTAACTCGGCGATTTTGGGTAGACTTAATTGTTCTTCGTGGTAGCACGATGAAATGGGTTCACGTGACAATGGATTTCAGACTCTGCCACGATGGATTTATGGTAGATATTTCTATGTGGATATCTTAATTCTGTTACCATCATATTAAGGTACCTAATGTTATGATACTCTGCATTGTAGTTATTGCTTGTTTATTATAAATAAATAAATAAATAAATATGTGTGGACATTTCACACAGCGCTATCTAGCCCCAAACTAAGCATAGCTTGTACTATGGGAACCAGATACAATACTTATATACTTTTTTTTTGTATGTAAATACATACATAGAATACAATATAACACCCAGACGCAGAACAAACATCTATGTTCATCACACAAATGTTAGGAATCGAGGCAGGAGGCACCTGGGTAGGAATCGAACCCACAGCCCTCAGTTCAGAAGGCAGTGATACTACCAACTGAGCTATCGGGCCCGTCGTCATTATGTGTCTGGTCGATTGAGTCAAGTTGTATGACTGAAATTCGAACCTCCGCTGCCTCTGAATAGAAACTGAAAAGGCCTAGGCCTAGGTACTACGAGGACCACGGTCCTTCAACACCTAGACATAAAAGTGTTTGCCGTTTTTTGGGCAGAAATACTTGACCTGACGCAGGAATTGAACCCGCCACCTTTGGATTATAAGTTGACCTGCAAACACCACACCACAGATGCTATAATAATCTATATTATGATATATAATATATTCTTTAGATGCAGTAGTAGAGTCTGGCAAAGCCAACTCTGCAGTGGAATATTTTGGATCTCCCAAAAACTATTTCATTATAAACCACAGAGCAAACAAAACCGCTCAGAAGCGTAATTTGTTTCATAGCTCTGTGTAATAAACAATCAGTTTTTATGTCCATTACCTGACAATTTATGATATTGGTGTCGATTCGGTGATTTTAGAGAACTCTAATTTTAGCCTACTTTAAAATCTTAGTTTAGGTGCGAGATGTCACAAAAGCCATTCGGTATTTACGTCGAACTTAATTTAGGATTGCTTAGTCGTGCACCTAAATGAAGTAACGCCACTCGCGCCTCTAGTGTCGAGTAGCTGTAACTAGGTGATAAAAAATCTACAATAATATTTAGATAACGCAATTATTACATATTTAAAGAACGATATTTCTTTATAGTAGGTACGTACCTATCTAAGGATGTAAAAATTGACCAATAAATATGCCATATACATTTTGCTGCATTGAGTTTTAGTAAAGGCGTAAAGAGCTAGCCCTGCCGCCCGTTAGGTGGATCGATGATATGGGGAAAACCACGGGAGCCGATGCCGATGGATGCAGCACGCGAGCAGCCGTTCAAAGTGACGCTCTATGGGGGAGGCATTTACTCAGCAGTGGATGTCGTTAGGCTGTTGATGATGATGATGATGATGATGATGATGATGGTGATGATGGTGATGATGATGATGATGATTATTATTATGGTGTTGGTAATGATGGTGATGATGATGATGATGATGATGATGAGTATTTTCTGGTGATGCTTTGAAGAAACTAGGACTAGTAACACTAGCCGCTACCTGCAACGGCTGTGCAATATTTTAGTTGTGCATTCTTATCACAAAACAACCATTTTATCAGAGAAATTACTGGATTCATATTAATCTAATTTTAATCGTCATATTTTAGGTGCCGTCTATTTTGACATTTTACGTTTAAAATTTTAGGCAGAAACTTCTCTAAAATGTGTTTGCCGAATAGCTTAAACATGCTTGTAAACTAAGTTGAGTAATTTAGACGTATCGTCTCTAAATTTTAGTTAGAGGTGTCATGTCCGAATAGCAAAGTGATGTTTGACAGCACTAAATTAAAATTAGAGAAAATTTAGGTTAGTCGGTGTACCACCGAATCGGCACCATTGTCAGGTAATGGACATGAAAAACATGTGTATTAAACAATCTGGAGAGTTTTGGCGGGAACACCGAAAAGTTCACGTCGTTGCATTGTATTATTCCTCAAAACTTGTGCTTTTTCCAGTGTTAATGTTTAAAATTGGTGGCGTTTTACGCATTAAGTGCTGAATTACGAGCATGAGTGTGGGCAAGTGATATAATGTGGTGAAACGTGATTTTCCGTGTTGCTTCCAAAACTCCATAGAAGCTTCTAGTAAAGTTGCCACCACTTTGCTGGAGCATGACTTAGACTGGACTATGACTGCCTGACTTAGACTGGACTATGACTATGACTAGGACATGACTTTGCGTGAAATATTTTATAACACAATGAAAATGTAATACTTGACACTGGCTAAATACACTATGTGTGAAGCCAAAATATAAGAAAAAAAAAAAAAAACAATCTGGATTTTCTGATTTACGTTATTTTTTTTAATTTCGAGAACCATTTAAAAGCGTCAATAGTTTGTTGTAGTATACACTGTGCTAACATATACAAGATATTCCACCAATCTTAAAGCACTGCAGAGCAAGCTTTGCCTTTCTATAGTAATTTACAACAAACAACAATCAACACAATTACAATACAGAAAGTTTAATCAAAACGTAATCACCACGAATCGTTCAAAATTCATCTTTATGATTGTTTAAAACAGTCTTATTTGGCACTTACCAACAAACTAAACTAAAAGCCACCTAATCCACCATCAGCTAATGCCCCAATTCCTTCCAACTCCCTGAAGGCTTCTGAATGCTCCATTTATGTAATTACCAGGCACTTCACCAAACGGCCCGGCTAAGCATCATTCGTTTCGGGCCCGATAAGGTATTAGTATCCATTGCGGAGAAATTATCTGGAAATAGTTTTATTGTCAATTTATAAAAAGATTTACCCGTCCATTTTTGCAAATTTTTTCGTCCTCTGCTGAACATAGGCTTCTCCCAATCACCGCCACTGAGTGGTGCTTTCTGTGGTGTGTGTGTGTGGTGTTTGTGTGGTGATGTGTTTGTGTGGTGATGTGTTTGTGTGGTGATGTGTTTGTGTGGTGATGTGTTTGTGTGGTGATGTGTTTGTGTGGTGTGGTGTTTGTGTGGTATCCATCGGCTTCCCACGGTTCTGAACAATCTTCGGTCCACCTAGCGGAGGCTTACGCTGCTTCCGGTTCGTGATCGCCGCTCGAGAACCTTTCTTCCCCATTGGTTGTTTCTATTTTCCGAGGGTGTCACAGTCAAATAAAGGAATGAGATGCAGGGCAGAAGGTTTTAATCACAGAGCAAAAAAAAACTTCGCCTGTAGATGTGAAGCGTCATTTGTTTCAATGCTCTGTGGTTTTAATGTACCGAGGAGACTGTTGCTACGCATTCCCTGGATTTAATTTTAAACACTTCTATTTCACTAATTATTTGTCTGCAATTCTTTTGTTCTTTAAGGATCCAAACTTCATCCTAAAGTTCGAATAGATTAGTCATTCTATACAAACGTTTGCCTAAACTTTGGGGTCGGCGAGCGAAACTGTTAAGGAGCCAAACAGTTGTCTAGACTAAGTTTTTTCTCAATTGTTCGCGCGTCCCTTGAATTCTGATTAGAAAGGGTGGGGAGGAATTTAGTCTATGTTTTTATTTGACTTTTGGCAGATATCTGAGGATTATAAATAAATAAATAATACACAACGATCACATACATAGATCCTGGACCCTAAGTAGGATCCCATGTATCTAGGGATAATAAATAAATAAATATGTGTGGACATTTCACACAGCGCCATCTAGCCCCAAACTAAGCATACTACTAAGCTTGTACTATGGGAACCAGATAACTGATACAATACTTACCCAGGAACTACGAGGACCATGCTCCCACAATACCCAGACATAGAACAAGTATTTGTGCTTTTTTCCTGTGCACAAACACTTGTTCTGTCGCGGTAATCGAACCCGCTACCTCCGGGTTATGAGCCGCCCTGCTCAACCACCACTCCGTGGAGGCTGTCAAATTTTCTGTCTGTCAGATTATTATTTTAATTTGTACGAAAAGCTGCGCTTATTTGTGACCATATTGGTCAAATTTTTCGGGACCTTCTATGTCTCCTAGAATAAAACATTGGATAACGTATCCAATGTTTTATTCTAGGAGACATAGAAGGTTCCTATGTAGAGTAACATGGTATTTAGGAAACCTTTGCATATAAAATTGTGTCAAATGTTATAGAATAGTTCAACTCTCGCGTCCAGCCTGTGGGATCCAAACTTAAAGGTGGCTCAGAAAACTCGGTAGCAAAAATTAGATGTGTGTGGGTAAGAGTAAGCGGTGTGCGCAGCATGCATGGGCCTTGCATTGCAGCGCCCTTCACAACCGCCACTCAGTTTAAAACGCAATATAAAAAACGGTTTGATTGTTTGTAGTTTTCTTTGACTTTTTTTTCTTGTGCAAGCAAAACCCGACTTAGATGAACCTTTTCATTCCCTAAGTACAGAAAAAGTCTTGAAAATAGACACGAAGGGTTTTCCGAGACTCGATAGAAATGTGCCGGTTAGTAATGCAATTACTATGAGCGCTTCTTGGTAGGGTTATGATTTATTCATAAGCGGCAGCGGAGATGAAAGCGGGGAATTGAGTTAATTTTTTATGTAAATTTTATTCACTTTGGTTTTGTGGGTTTTGTCTTTGAAGAATAGTTTTTTTAGATTAATCTTAAGCTTACAGAAAGATTGTGTCGCTATATTAGGAATAATGTTAAAACTAATTATGTGAAATTATTTTTCTAAGTAACTTTAATTACCTAATCGTCTAGTTGAACCATTTAAATGCTCAAGGACATAATAATCCATGCTCACAACATATTACCTAATGTATAAGAAATAAAAACCATTAAATACCAATAAACTACTAAAAAAACCTTAATTAAAATAATTTACTTAGACTGAAAGTGTGGACACAGAGCGGCTTCGCCATTCAACTAAGAAATAGCCTACTTTTACATTCATCATCAACAGCCTAAATGAGGGCACTGATGAACATAGTCCTCGCCATATAGCGTCACTGCGCGTCTACTTGTCTCTTGCGTCTCTCTACGGTTTTGAACAGATTGCCGCGTCGCTCTACCTAGGGGCCAGCCTACCCTGCGTCTTCTATTCACCCCGTCGTCGACGCCCAAGACACGTCTTGAGCGACCCGGAAGATCCTATAGCAGCCGTTGTTTCGGCTGCGCTAGGATCACCGGACCAGTCTAGCCCTTCTGGCTCAGGTACCAATTTCGGCACCGGTATAGGATACCAGCGTAACACAACCAGACACCGACCCCGCCGGCGAGGTCGACGTACCCCCCGTAGGTTAGTTAGAACGGTCGCGACTTTCCATAGGGTCCACTCCTCCAGCGGACGTAGCCTTCTCGATCCTCTTATCCCGGCAACAGCCCAAGCCGAGGCTCGCACCCCAGGGGTGCCCTTGAGCTAGTTGCCCCCCACTTTTGTCGGCTGGGTGCCTTAAGCGCCTGCCCTCCCGCCCGGTGACGCTGTAAAGGTCGTTAGAGACCAACAGCATTAGCCCGTTCAAAAAAAAAAAACCCCTGCGTCTTCTACCACGTGGTCAAATCGAGAATCTTTCTTTAACATCAGAAAAAGTTCACTTTTACAAGTCTAATATTGAAAAAACCAGAGCTAAAATCGCTTAGTCTTTCAACAAAAGCACGCCTTTACCCGCGAAGTGGTAAAAGCCACTTCTAACCGTGAGAAAAGGTAATTATTGACTTTTTCAACTTCCTCCCCCCAAGAGGGGGTTGCCCCCTAAAGGCCTGTCGAAAGTAGATAAGACTACGGTCTAATTAAAAAGAGGTTCGGTACTTCTTTACAGAGTTCTTTCCTTTGTAGGTCTGATAGGCTTAGCCTGATTGATTTTTGTAAGGGTATTTTTTTATAAAGTACTTACTAAAAATTGGCAGAAATGATGAATAATGAGTTATTTAAATGACAGGTAATTTATGGGTTTTACATCAAAGAAAATAATTTAATGAAAAGGTTTTTAGTTGCTAGTTTAATCTTTTTATTAGAAAATGTTTTTTTAATATCGTGATTTGTGTTTTCAACTCACTTCAAAATGTAGGAGGATTTTAAATTCTTTTTTAGGGTTCCGTACCCAAAGGGTAAAGCGAACCCTAATATTAAGGCTCCGCTGTACGTCTGTCTGTCTGTCCGTCGGTCACCAGGCTGTATCTAATAAACCGTGACAGTTAGACAGTTCGAATTTTCACAGATGATGTATTTCTGTGGCCGCTATAATAACAAATACAAAAAGTTTTTAGATAATGGTACGGAACCCTTTTTGCGAATTCGATCCCCACTTGTCCGGTTATTTATATTTGTTGTCCTCAGAGCTTCAGAGCTGTCGTTTATAGGAGTTTGGTAAATATTTTTTGAAATTAGATAAAATTGGTTTAAACGTATATTTAATATACTAGCTTGGGTAATGAGGCGTTTCACACCATGAGTGGTTCGCACTGCGGAGTGCCTTAAATGAATAGGCTCTTTCGCACCGCGGTGTGAATCGACCTATGCTATTATAGCACTCTTGCCCGCCCTGGCTTTGCACTACTATATAGGTAGGCAGTAGGTTTTGTTTATTTAGGTAATTCAACAGCATTACACAATAAATTTCAACACCAAAATTCATCAACATCAACTGATTCTTCAGTTTAAATATTGAAGAGCAGTAAGATCCAGTAAAATACCGGCGCAAATTCAACAAATAAAAAAGAGGAAGAATAAAAAAGCGTCTTCGCGAGGCGGAAGCGTTCGGACGCCCGCCGCTAAAGCCGAATAAGTCAAAAAATACAAAAAATCGATCCGGGAATTCAAGCCAAATCTGCAAAAGTGTCTGGGAAATTAAATGTTGCTTTGAAGTACAAAGGGTTCTGTTGATATTCATAGAAAGAGTGATATTATTATCAAGATTTGCTAGGCAATCATGTAACTTGAGTACAACCATTAGAAACAGAAAAATGTATGGATTTGACAGTTTCAATACGCAATGATACAAAAGGAAACAAGAATATCTAGTGTGATTCCGCTAAAATAAAACTATAAGATTATCTATATTGGGAAAGCTGCAAGGGATTGTTGCTGGTGAATGTATGTGACAAAGAATAAGAAAAATATTTGTTATGACAGTTTCATTACAACAATCTGGGAAGGATAAAGTTGGTCCAACATTTGTTGCGCAGGATTAGGAAAAACCCAGAAAAACCTAATCAGACCAATGACAAATCGGTACGCTTAAGAAATAAAATAAAAGTAAAATAAATTAACTTATAAATAGTCTTAAAAAACATTGACTCAAAAAAGTAATTAAGTACTATGTTTGGAATCTGAAATATAATTTTGATAGTTAAAATAGTAAAATTAAAATGTTAAAACAATTATATAACAATTATTCAAGTTTTTTTTTTCATTAGTTTCAATACGCAGTTTATGTGCATAGTTACTGTGAAAATATTCAAATTTGGAATGAACTTTCCCATGTTGCATTGCTATCAAAGTTATCACCCGTTGTATGTGGGGCCATAGAAATTTTCCCTATTATTGGTGTAAACAAACCTCCACCCAAAAATGGCAGACGAGAAAAAAACTGTGTAGTTAATAGGTATCTGTAGAACCTATTTTATTAAGAGTAGGCACTTGAAAAAATATAACCTTTACCGTGATTCCGAACTACATCAGGACAAATGAAAGCAAATCTCGCGAGTTGAAACAAACCCCCATATTCTAAGTCGTTACCACGAGATTACTCCACTCGACTCAACCTCGAATTAACCTCATTTTTGTGTTTTGGTATTTTTAGTTGACAATATAAATAATCAACTTGACATTTCTGCGTCAATTTTTCTTAAACGAGAGAAGCGAAGCAACTGTCAAGTCAAGGTACGTCGCGATGTATTTTGAGTTTCCCTCAAAGTTAAGTAGAAGTCAAGTGAAGGATTTTTGGTGAAATGTTTTAGAATACGGGGGAGAGACTTGCTCACTTTGCTCACTAGGTCAATAACACTTGGCATTGCTGTGTAAGTGCTATCGCAGTGGTTAGCGCATAAGCGCCTATGTTCAGCAGGGGACATCTTCAGGCTATTAATGGTGATCATGATACTAATTCTACAAAAACAGAGACAAGTATGACAATAAATCTAAAACCGTGACGGTACCCAGAAAATTAAACAATAGTCGGCCGGCACTTGCCAAGAGTGCACGATATAGCGTGATCTATAATCTGTAGAGTTGGCACGACGGCCGGCCTTATTGTGAATCAATGACTTGTGACCAGCGAGGGTTTTAACAGTCGGCCATTTTTTTATCGGCCGAGGATATTATATTTTTTTAAATTTTGGTGTTACTAGACTTTGTATATTGGGTACCAATTACGTGTCCCTTAGAGGGAACTGTTTAGGGTTCCGTACCCAAAGGATAAAACGGACCCTATTACTAAGGCTCCACTGTCCGTCTGTCACCAGGCTGTGTATCTCATGAACCTTGATAGTTAGATAGTCATATGACGGGCCCGATAGCTCAGTTAGTAGTGTCGCAGCCTTCTGAACTGAGGGCTGTGAGGTCGGTTCCTACCCAGGACAAATTTGTGTGATAACAAGGGACAATTATTTGTGGGATGAACATAGATGTTTGTTCTGCGTCTGGGTGTTATATTGTATTTTACGTATATAAAAAAAAAGTATATAAGCATTGTATCAGTTGACTTGATTTGACTTCTTGGTTTATGGCTTCTGTGGCTAGTTGTATTGTATCAGTGGTTCCCATAGTACAAGGTATGCTTAGTTTGGGGCTAGATGGCGCTTTGTGAAATGTCCACACATATTTATTATTATTAGTTAGTTGAAATTTTCACATATGATGATACTTCTGTTGCCGCTACAACAACAATTACTAATAAACAGAATAAATTAAATATTAAAGGGGGCTCCCATACAACAAACGTCATGTTTATGCTCGTTTTTATAGATTATGGTACGGAACTCTTCGTGCGCGAGTCCGACTCGCATTTGGCCCGGTATTATTAGTAAGACGGGTTTGAGAAAACCTTCTTACAATTGTAAAAAATATTGGTAACGGAATTCTAAAGGTTTCTTAATTTACACGGCATATTTTCAACTAATACAGATTGTTCTAATTTGGGTCTTATGTTTACGCCTGTGAGTTCAAAATTGCTTGCGATTTTAGTTTTTAATTCAAATGCCATGCAAAGGTATGTTATGAATATCAATAGAGATGATAATCAGGACTTCCTGTTTTCGTTTGATTAAATATATAGGGAGCATTTGTTCGCTTCCGGTGTAGATACCTTTTGGTTTTTTTTATTGCTTTGTCCTTTTCATTAGAGGTTACTTTACTTGATTTTAATTTGCATATTAATTTAACTAAAAATACTTCAAACTCAGACGAGAAAAATAAATAGATGCAGCACTCAGAACTAAAATTGAAGGCAAAAAGGAATACGAATTTGGAATACTATTACACGTCAAATATCGCCGTCGTCGATCGATGATCAAGTCTAGATACTGTAATACGGGCCATAGCAACTGTTATATATTCTAAGCCATTAGTCGTCTGTTGTAGTAAATACATTTTTTGCTAGTTAATTACACTTATATTACCTACTCTTAATAAACAGAACAATTATTTACGTTAGTTCAAATACTTAAGTAAGTAACACGGATGGAAAATAAACTAAAACTAATATAAGTAGGTAGGTACTCACACATTACTTACAACCTTTTTACAAGCGAGTAAAAATGTATTTCACATTCAAAACGAAATCCTTTCACAAAAACTCGTAAAACTTTAACCGTATCGTGCAGAATTTAAAAAGTAAAACACGTATTTTAATTACACGTAAAATATGAACCTAAAAGTTTTATTCGAAACGTATTTGTTAAAAGAGTGCTCCATAAAGATCGTTGTTTTTTGTTGAGTTGAAATTATTCATTGCTGAAGTGCTGAAAATGAGGAACGGGTCTCGAAGGATTGCATAGAACTAGTGTTCTTAACCCCTGGCCGAACCGAGGGTTGTTTTAGATTTGACGTGCGTAGGTGTACTCTATGTCTATTGTATCGTAGCTTCTGAAGACGTCGACTGCTGAACATAAGCCTCCCTCAAAGACTTAGACTTTAAGCGGTTGCTTGCCTCCTGCAAATCAGGCTTCTTGCGTTTTTGACCGTCATCGGTCGTCCTAGTGGGGGACCTATGCTGCATCTTCCGGTTCGTGGTCGCCATTCGAGGACCTTTCTTTCCCATCGTTGTCAGGTCTGCAAGTGATCTGGCTGCCCATTGCCATTTTAATCTGCTATTAATTCTAAGAGCTATATCGCGTAACCCAATAGGCATGATGACTTCTATTAAAAATTAACAAGTAAATATTACTTTCATAAAAAAGATTAAAAATGAATGCAATAATTGAAAAAATAAGCAAAGTCGGTAAATAAATCACGGAGTAATAAGCTTTTAAAGTTTCTACAGGAGGCATCTCCTGTCCCTTTCTTGCAAAACAGAGCGCCCCCACAGTTACTATGAAAAATCTACTCGTGACGTCACATGCCAAAGAGATTGTATGAAAAGCTACCACAGCTTAGTAATGAGGTACTGTAACGACCTTCCTCTGACGTCACTGGCCGTTTGAGCTATCTCTTTCTATTCCGGTTTTTAAAATGCTTGTAACTTGGTCATTTTTTGAGATATTTAATTTTTGTTTTCACAAATGTTTATCTTTTGAGGAATATAATTAATTTAACCAATAAAAAATTTTAGTCATCATGCCTATTAGCTAAAAGAACCGATTTGCTTATAATCACAATAACGCTTGTCAGACGTCATGGTGATTAATTCAGATGACGGAGAATACTACTGTCCATCCGCACACACCGGTGGCAAGTGGCGTCAGTGAAGCGTCAAAATCGGCCACCCATTGCTGCCCGTGTTCATAGACGGCCGCGCAGCGATCGCCGCGGGCAGCGATGGGTACCGAATAGTCTCGCATCGTTGACGCTGCTGTTTCGCAGAAGCGCTGGTGGGGTTGAATCTTTACTGGGACCACAAGATATAAATTATATAATTTGGGTGTCGATGAAACTGTTTTATATGATTTTGGCCTATCTATCTCACGCGGACTCTGATAAAAACTGTTTGTTATGATTTTGGCCCCAGATCTATCTTGCGTGGACTTGATGAAAAACTGTTTTTTAAGATTTTAGCCCCAGATCTATCTCGCGCGGAGTCTGATGAAAAACTGTTTTTTAAGATTTTAGCCCCAGATCTATCTCGCGCGGAGTCTGATGAAAAACCGTTTTTTATTATTTTGGTCCCAGATTTATCTCGCGCGGACTCTGATGAAAAACTGTGTTTTCAGATTTTGGCCCCAGATCTATCTCACGTGGACTCTGATGAAAAACTGTGTTTTAAGATTTTGGCCCCAGATCTATCTCGCGCGGACTCTGATGAAGAACTGTTTTTATGATTTTGGGCTCAGATTTATCTTGCGCGGACTCTATCGCACTATCGTCCTCGCATGGCATGGGCCGCATCAAGTAATTCCCTGTCGTGTTTGCGCGGGTTTGTTTACTTTCCTCCCCTATTGTCTGACTGATTGCAACTCTGGCTGCCCTTTGTTTTCTGTTATATAAATAAACGAATCAATATTTGCTATCACGATTGTAGAAACTTATTCGAGTTTGTCTTTGTAAAGGATAAAAGTATATTATAATGTGAACGCATGGTGAAACAAAAGTAAAATATGTAAACGTTAGTTTTTGACAGATCGTCATAGTCATCAACAGCTTGAAGTCTGCTGCTGAACATAGGCCTCCCTCACAGTGCCACTTTGAGCGACTGCTTGCCTTCTGCATCCATCGGTTTCTCGCGGTTCTGATCGATCATCCACCTAGAGGGAGTCCTACGCTGCACCTTCCGGTTGATGGTCGCCACTAGAGAACCTTTCTTCCCCATCGGTTGTCAGTTCTACGAGCGATATGGCCTGCCCATTGCCATTCCAACTTGATAATTTTAATAGCTATATCGTTCACATTAGACCTCCTGCGGATCTTTTGGATCTTACTTCGCAGACTTTAATAATTTTATATTTGACCTGTTAGGGGTTGAATTTTCATAATACTTTGCTAGTAGGTACGTGCTATGAAAGGAAGACACCTTATTACACACCTACTTATAATACTATATAGGCCCAGGTTTGGGCTGTAGGTAAGATGTAACAAGTTGTCTGACTGTCAGTCAATTAGTTCGTTGTCTGTCAGTCAGTCCATTAGTCAATCAACCAGGAGTCAAGTCTGTCTAGGTCCTATAGATTTCGATAATAATTCCAAAGTAGTTAACACTACAATAAAAATATTAATAAACACGAATAGCGTTTTCATTAAATATTATTTACTGATTATAAAAAAACGGTACTGTCAAATAAACCTATAAATTGGTTATGGCCGTCAGAGCCACTGACGATGCGTTAAATCAGCGTAAATTATTTACGAATTAATGAGCTCTGACAATAGCCATGAATTATTTAATGATTAATTTGTTGGGGGAATAACATTTACTAAATTTATGTGGTTCTAGCTTCGCCCCGCGGTTTCACCCGTGGATAAAAGGTATCCGCTTTAGAGCACTACGCAAAATGAGCACCTGCAAAAGCACAAAACTCTAAATGGTAAATAACAATGCCAATGTAGGCCTAAGGCTTCATTCGAGCTTCTGTGTGTAATATGTGTGCTCCAAGCTATCTAGCTCCTTCCCAAATTCCATTCAAAGCTGTTCAGCTGTTAGCGTGAAGAGGGAACAAACACACACACACCCCAACTTTCACATTTACGCCGAATCTATTAAATTCTTTTAGTCTAAGGAAATAGGATAACACAAACTCCATAGATCAGCAAAATGGTATTATTAAATTACTACAAATATCGAAGATACTATTGGATACGAGGGACAATAAAACTATTGAGCCGCAAAAATAATGTATAAGCGAAAATAAAGAGAAAATAGGGTTTAGGGGTATTTGGGGGGATATTTTCCTTTGTAGTTTGATTTTTAGATTAATGTTACGAATGTGAATTGTTTTTTTCTTTATTTTTTGTTTAGCGTTCCGTACCTAAAGAGTAAAACGGACCCTATTACTAAGGCTCCGCTGTACGTCTGTCTGTCTTTCTCTCTGTCAGTCTGTCTTTCACCGCGTATCTCATGAACCGTGACAGTTAGACAGTTGGAATTGTCACAGATAATGTATTTATGGCCTATGTAAAAGTGCTATGAATAGCCTATATAAAATATTTAACGAGGCTCCCATACAACAAACGTGATTTTTTGCTCGTTTTATAGATACGGAACCCTTTGTGTGCAAGTCCTTCTCTCACTTGGCCGGTTATTTTTAGTCCACATGCAGCAAGTCTTGCTATAATTTTGGATTTTATGTGTGCTCGTTCATACAGTATGGGAAGTTTACTGTTTTTATACACTTTAGTTGATACATGTTTCTAACAAGCTAAATTGAGTTTATTTCAGCAACAACCTTTTTAACATAAAATCTTTACTATTTTATAACTTGGCTATAAAATCACTGTTAAAACCACATACCTAAAACTTTGTTCTTACATGGATAAAAGCATATTTTGTCTTTGATGATCCACTCTTTGCTACATCACAAGCTCAAGAGATAGCCTAAATACATAACATTATGCGAGTCCATACCGTTAACAAGTTGCATCTCAGCCCTAGATCAAGTATTCTCACAGCGTTCCAGCGATGTACTCCGCTGGCTTGCCTCCAGAACTGGCCGTAACGAACGCATTGTGACTGCATTTGTGGGGGGAAAAAGGGAGGAAAGGGGTAGGCTTCAGGGGGGTTAATGATGTGAGTAGAGAAATTATTACTTACTAACTATACGAAAATTTATTTAATAAATATTTTTTATAAGAACGTATGACGTGACGAAGACGAGCTATTCGTTCACCTGATGTTAGCGTCAAGGCCGCTTGTCACTCGGAACTTTGGAATAAAGTTTCGCGTGACACTTCATTGCGCACACCGTCCTGAGACATCACACAGTCTAGTAATAAGAATGCTTGACTGTGTAATCAGGTCATAAAGTCTCGTTTGCCCAGTAATGTCACTAGCTACGATACCCTACTATGGCAATTTGGTTAAATATACTTGTTTTATATTGGGACAGAAGGCAAGCAGCCGCTCAAAGTGGCGCTAAAGACCAGGCTACTTTGAGCGAGTACAGCTGGGTAAAACCGCGGGGAGTCGTTGGATACAATAGGCAAGCAGCAGCTCAAAGTGATGCTCTGTTGGAGAGGCCTAAGTTCAGCACTGGATGTCTTTAGGCTGATGATAATGATGATGATGATGATACTGACAATTAATTAATAGCTTATGTATCGCATTGGCCATCATTTGAAGATCCCCTACAAAGCTCACATAAACAACCGGAAAATGTCCACTGATGAATACAGACCTGATTCATAGATAGATAGATAGATATACATTATACAATAATAAATTTTCACAAGCTTGGCAGGCGGCTTGGTGACCACAACGAATTTACTGCAAAACTCGTCAGTATCACATTAAGGCAGACGAAGTTGCATAGATTCCTTCATCGAAATTAATAAATTACTCTAAAAACGAAAATAAGCCCCTCTTTTCAATTTCATCCCTAGTAAAACACCCTAAGCACTGACATATGGTTAAATATTTGAATTTCAATCAAAACAACCCTTAAAAGCACCAATTAAAAATTAAAGCGTGCTTTACACGGTGCAATTAGTGAGAGTTAGCACCGTATGTCGCGTGAATAGCATTTATTCGATATAAACTACTTTGAGTTTATATTTGGTTTTAATTTCGACTACCGTGTACTAAACTTTTTTATGATAATAAATGACGTGAGGAGCTGGTTGCTCGACCGATGTTAAGCAACACGGCTGCCCATAACAGTTGCATTGTCACTCGGAACTTTGGAATAAAGTTTCACGTGACACTGCACTCCGCACGTCATCCCGAGACATCACACTTTCTAATAATCAGATTACTAGACTGTGAGATCAGCTCATAAGTCTCATTTACCCAGTATTTTGACTAGTTACATGCACTGTCTTTCAAACTGGAACACAGTAGTGCTTGCACACTACTGCTTAGCGGCAGAATAACTGGCAAAGCGGTGGTACCTACCTAGACGAACTTTGCAGAAAAGTCCTACCACCAAGTAAAACATTCCCCGTGGAATTTAAATTAAATACACGTAGGTATATAAAAAAACCCTTAGATACAAAATTCTAGCTAATTTCAATTTATTTTTGCTCTTTAATAAGTTTAATAGAAGTTCTTTCAAAAATCAACTCTCATTAAAAATACTAGGTTTTAGAGACCTTTCAATTGCTTTTATTTCTTAAGCGAATGAAATTAGGTTTAATTTCGCGTAATTGATTGTGTTTTTAAGGTCGGTAGTAATTAGGCTGTGAATGAAGGGAACGTATGACACAGTATAAAAATGTAGCAGTATATCAATTCAAGCTAATACACCCTTTCGCTTCCGATGAGATTTATTTTTTATCTTTTTTTTATTATTGCGTTTGACCACTATACAAGGTGACCTTGAATTGATATGTTATCCCGAAATGGGGGGACTTGGACCATGATACCCTACAAATTGTGAGAGCCTTACATGAAACTGGGTGTTTCCAGGCCTCCATGGTAAAAAATAAATCCACTCGCAAAATTGTTAGTGCGATTGCTACGAGAGTCACCAAGATACTATAAATTCATTTCTAAACAGATGTCGTTAAACCCATTTGTGTGCACTCGGTCAAGGACGAAGTTCAACCACCCAGCTGCGCTAAGGCTATTTTCGAACGTAAACTTTACATGGCATTCTTCAATGAAAAACTATTAATTTAGTAAAGTCGTAGAAGAAACATTGTCTAGCTTGGGGTGTAGATTAACCCCCTGTCGAGATAACATACTAATTCAAAGTCACCTTGCATATAAACTCGTAGTAAGTGACTATGCTAAGTCTAGGGTGCCTAAAAGGTTTTATGTTCACTCTTAAGATTGTAGTTTCAATCAGTCAGTGATAATTGTAAGTACTAAACTTGTACAAAGGTTTATAAGAAGATTATTTTATACAGGGCATATTAGAATAAAGCCTGTATAAAATACTCCTCGAATAAGTTTCATACAAGCTTAGTACTTGTTAAGTTTGTCTATGTGTTTTTTTATCTTAGATAGACTTGCGTCTAGATATTTGTCCTGGATGGACTAATTACAAATTTAATATAGGGACGTAGGTTTTTTTATATTTCTTGAAATTAACGTTTCGCTGGACTTGAGCTACGGCCATAGTTGTATACAATGCTTCTAAAAGTAGGGTCTGTGACGTTTATTCCCATTACACGCGCTCGCTGCTTAACTGTTAAAATGCTTAGTTCTACCAATATTAAGGGGGTACTACGTCGTAATCAAAAATTCTATATTTCGTTCAAAATCGCAACCAATTTTCGATTACGTCACAGCGACAAGGTACAACGGTACAAGCTATTTGGTATTTCCACTTGTTAGTTCTTTGTCGTAATAAATAATTAACGGTTTGTTCCGTAACCAATGACTTGCTAGGTATCCTTATTTTTTATGAGAATAGCTAGTTATTAGAATAGCTAGTGGCAGTGGGCAGGCCACATCGCTCGTAGAACTGACAACCGTTGGGGAGGAAAGGTTCTCGAGTGGCGACCACGAACTGGAAGACGAAGCGTAGGCCGGCCCCCCACTAGGTGGACCGACGACCTGGTCAGAACCGTGGAGAGCCGATGGATGCAAGAGGCAAGTAGCCGCCCAAAGTGGCGCTCTTTTTGGGGAGGCCTATGTTCAGCAATGGATGTCTTCAGGCTGATTATGATGATGAGCTAGTCATTCACCTGATGTTAAGCGACACGGCCGCCCATAACAGTGC
This sequence comes from Ennomos erosarius, assembly GCA_963580505.1. NCBI lineage: Eukaryota > Metazoa > Arthropoda > Insecta > Lepidoptera > Geometridae > Ennomos > Ennomos erosarius. The sequence continues at coordinate 7,946,275 of OY757003.1, read as the reverse complement.
AGTGTCACTCGGAACTTAAAAATAATAATGTTTCGCGTAACACTGCATTGCGCACGTCATCCTGAGACATTACACAGTCTAGTAATCAGATTATTACACTGTGTAGCCGGGTCATAAAGTCTCATTTGCCCAGTAATTTCACTAGCTAGAATGCCCTTAAAACCAGAACGCAGTAGTGCTTGCACAATACTGCTAGGCGGCAGAATATCTGGCAAAGCGGTGGTACCTTTACCTTCCTAAACGAACTTTGCAGAAAAGTCCTACCACCTAGTGAGAGACGCCTTATTGTGACAAGGTATCATATTCAAGGTCCCTTTGATATCTGAGAAGGGTGGGTTCTGGGAAGGTTCCGATACAAGGGAATTTGAACATAATTACAACAATAGAGAGACTTTCTATAATAAATTGTAATAAATTTATTGTAATATGCGAAAACATCATTAGACATTTATTATGTCCCAGATAATATAATACCTACAACGCGGGCTATTTTACGAATTATTTTATTTCTATGTAACGCAAGATTATCAAGGGACATTTATTGCGTGTTGCCGAAGTATTGCGCTAAATGAATACACTGGGCACTAACTAGTAACTCTCTATACACGATTACTACATTTTTTCAAATTTGGGCTATTTATTGTTTGTACCTAATGGGACCCTATGATTATGTGGAAAGTGATATTCAATAATTAATGTTTTCGTATTTAATTATGTAAGTAGTTAGAAAAATATGGGTTAGTATTAGAATGGCTAAATCGCAAAATGACTACATCTCACTTAGGCTGTATCGCAATTTGACTTGCATCTAGTCAACATCTCAAAATGTCCAATTAGCAAAATTATTCAGCTTTGAGTGGTAGTATACCAACTTATTGGGTACCCACTGATATATGAAAGTAAAACGTGTAATTTATGTGGCTTTTATTGAAATAGCAAAACAGATCGGGAAGAAATTATGCACATATTGCTTAAACTACTGAGCTCACTGTACGAATTACTTTTAAATAGTACTTACGGGATATTTACCGTGATTAGAATAATTTCTGGGTTCCCGATATTTCGGCACAGTTACATGCACCATTTTTACGGGTAGACTGAAGATGCGGGTAGATGATAAAAAGTAAACGTAGTAAACAAACGTGAAAGCTTAAAACAGTGTGATTAACTACAGTGACAGTGTACTTTTAACCCGGAAATATAAGATTTTTTTGCGAAATATATTTATAGCTATTGGTATGTAATAAAGCAGATAGCTAACTACTTAAACACATAGAAAAGAAACTGTAATATAATAAGAGAGAAAAGGAATATATAAAATTTTAGCCTGTGTTCGTAAAATATCTGAAAATATGAAAATTCTTAGTCCTCCGCAAAAGCTAGAAAAAATCTAATAATATCATACCACAATAACCAAGGATATGCAGATAAATATGACATGTTGCTCAAAAGGGTAAAAACGGGTGGGGGTACGTTCATAAGCGAAGCGAGTAGCGGGAAATTACAAGCTATTTTACGGTGAATTCTGGAGCTGTTTCAGTGAAACTGTTGTTGTAAAGATGTTTATGGATATTTACTCCCCAATGATGGGCAATAGGGATTTATGAAATACTCCGTATTTTTATGATTTGTTACACAATACGTGTATTATTTGTGTGGCTCTGTTATTACGTAAATGAGGCTCAAATGGTTAGAAAGATCGTATTACTTTTATTCTTTGAAAAATCTACTGTCGTTAGAAGCTGTTACATAAATATTTACTTATTATTTAAAATTATTTATTTTTATTTATTATTATTTTAAAGTTCTGTGTGACACTGCAACTGTTATGGGCGGCCGTATTGCTTAACATCAGGTGAACAACCAGCTCGTCACGTCATTAATTCTCATAAAAAAAATTTAGCAAAATATGGCGCATTTTTTCTTCCTTTTTTTTTCTCAAGATCAATTAGAATACTATCCCAGATAGATGATCCGATTGTCTCTCAAATAACTGAAGTTTTTATCAACTAGTTCAAAAACTAAAAAAAATATGATATTAATGATTAAGCTATAACGATATTAACACATTTAACAGGTATTTTCCTATTGCATTATTCACTAAAGTTTTGAACGAAAAATAATATTAACAAATCGCTTTCTGCCGCACCATAATCACAGCCGAAAGGAATTTCGTATTATTTGATACAACACTCTCAAAGGGCTGTATATAATATCTACACTCACACACGCGTCTGTATGTAAATGTAAATAAGTATATACTACATAAGTGACGTGTTACGTTACTATTATACTATTCTGATGGTTTGGTACTCCTCGGAGACTGAAAGGAAAGATATCGTATTATGCCTCTTTTAATATTTGAATACGGTTGCTGTTAGGGATTTAATTTGTTTAGAGGTATATTAATAAAAGGCTTTGTCCTGAGAGGCTGGCTGACTGACAACATACCAGCCCACTTCATAGCCCTTAGTATTTGCTATTATAGCGGCAACAGATAAATCATCTATGAAAATTTCAACTGTCTGTTTATTATTTTTTTTCAACGATAGTCTAACATTTAACGGTCCATGGTCTCACCTGATGGTAAGGGACGACGCGGTGGACGATGGAGCATGCTTGCCTAAAAGATACCGGTTCACTCTGGCCGGTTATTCTCTATGGAAACACAGATTCCACACGATACGAAACCACGTCGTTATCGTGTTTTGTTCAAATGTGTCACAGCGTCAGATATACCTTCACTTTACATTAAAGTTATCTTTATTTTGATTTTAAAATATATTGACATAAGTGGTTACATCTTTTGATGTGTTGATGTTTCGAAACGCGTCTCGGTAAAACATACGATTTATAACAGTTCAAATCGCGCCAATTCCAAATTCATTTCGCGCGGTTTTGTTTTCGTTTCATAGAGAATACAGTTTCGCAGATTTCTTATGTAAGACAAGGAATTCGCGTGGTTTTGAAGTGTGGAATCGATACGGAATAATGGCCCTGGCCTCGTGTTGGTTCATGAGATACAGCCTAGTGACAGACAAACAGCGGAGTCATAGTAATGGGGTCCGTTTTACCCTTTGGGTATTGTACCTACCCTAAAAAAGATTTTTGAAAATGTGATCCTTAATTGGAATATACGGGAGTGGGCAGCAGCATGCTCCTCGGTAAAAAATCTGCGATCACCAAGCCGTCTGTGCGATGCGTGGTGACTATGGCAACCCCTATGATAAGCGTCCAAAGTGACCTTTGATGGGGGAGGCCTTTCAGCAGTAAACACATAGACATATATATTAAGGACAGGCCTAATGACAGGTTAAAACGTCGCTACAAAGTGGGAGCATTTTCACAGATTGGCATCCACTAGCGCTCAGTCTGTGATGGAAGTTAGAAGGCATCGGTCGAATGTCACAAACAAAATATGCCAAGTTGTATTGTGAAGGGTTGCACAATCTATACTCAAAAGTGCAGTAAAAAGAAAGACCAAGTTTCTTACCTCAAGTAATTCAATATTTTCAATATTACACTCCATTTTGTAACAAAATAATCGAATTTATATTTGGAATAATCATTGTAAACATAAACATTGACGGACGTAATGGCAGCGATAGGCACCTAATTTTCTCAACTTGTCGTAGTTCACGCGTAATCTAATAGATGGCGCTGACTTTTCCCACGCCATTTTGACAAAATAAAATGTTCCTTCGGGCATATCCTGATATATAAATCTATGAGTGAACGTCTCCCAACCCTTAAAGCTCGGCTGGCGCGTGCGTCAAGCTCGTGAACGGGCGCTGCTTGCGGGAGTTGGTCTGCTCGCGGTGTATGCACAAATCGAAATCCAAAAAATAATAAAAAAAAGTCCTCTCGCGTATGGTAATTGTTCAATGAAATAAAAAAAATTAGTACTAATAGTAATAAATGATAAAGTAACAAAGAGCACGGACCCAGGTGTCTGTGGTAAAGCAGATATAAAAAAAAAAGAAAAAATAAACCTGTAAAGCGATTGATGGGTAAATCCTTGATGGGTTTACATGCGCTGTTGACGATTTCAATACGTGCGTTTTCCGGCATGAACTCTATAAAAAAATTGAGAGAGAGAGAGAGAGAGAGAGAGAGAGAGAGAGAGAGAGAGAGAGAGAGAGAGAGAGAGAGAGAGAGAGATGGCGAAGACTAGTAGTTGGTGTTTCTAAGTATGATGTACCAGGACACCAGATATACACTCAAGAGATAAAACAACCGAGGCTCGGATTTCATCCTAACAATTGTGTATGTATATTTATACAGTTTTCTAAGGAAACCCTTAACTAGGTTAATGGCACCGACTTTCCATTACCACAGCTGCTTATCATTCGAAACGCATTGAAATCAACTCAGTATTATGTTCACGTAAAGAATTATCCTGTTTTTCTCCTACCCTTGCCTTTTTATGGAGTTATTTGCTATAGATCTTTATAATTTATTCCTTATTACTTAGATCATTAGGTTCGTTGTTATAAAAACACAATTTAAATGGTTTATTAGAAAATTAATAAACAATGAGCGCTGATTGGTCGACACAATCGGCCACCAAATTAGCATTACCCAGGGACCAAATCAGCCAATCACAGGCCACCTTTTCTTTCAAACACAGGTAGAGGATCCGCGGAACCTTTTATCAGTAATTTATTGGTTAAATAAATTCAATTCACTCGAATACCCAAACCAAATTTGTTTAAAATAAATGAATTGGCAATTTTGCTAATTGGTGGATGTTTAATGAGCACTTATTGACGAAATTGTTTTACTGGTAATTAAATTACGTTTATTTTTGGGAAAATTCGCGCTAAATTATTCAAAATAGCTCCTTATCGTACGCTCTACAAATTTATGGAGTAGAGTTGTTTGTGTACAACTAGATTTTCTTTTAAGTAATTACAGCTTTATTTACCTTCTAAAAATACATTACAATTACTAAAAACTAAAATAAAAGAGCTGGCTCTTACCTCGGTCATAGACTAAGTTTGGCCATTCAACGAGGTAATGTCGCCAGCTTTTTGGGCACCTTACCCACAGACAGCGACTTAAACGCAGTTTTTATTTATAAGTGTATATTATAAGTTTAGAAGTACTTAGTTTAGATTTATTTTAGTTTTTACAGCACAGTATAAAGTACATAAAGACTAGATAAATTATTTGTGGTATGTAGTGTAGCTAGTTAGTCTTGTTAGTAATTATAGTTTACTGTAGTAAGTACTTAGTTTTTCTGCAAAAAGATTTTATTCTAGAAAAATCTTTATTATTCTTGTATTTTCTTCTCAAAGTTAATTGTTTCAGGAGGTGAAAATAGATGACCTTTTACCACTTGAAAAACAAAGTGCTAAAGATTCGACTTGATTTTTTATAAAGATAAAACTTGAAGATTTAGTCACTGTTTGTTTGTGTTTAGGAAAAGACCGAAAATAAATGGCTTAACGGTAAAACCATCGACTTTACGGTAAAACAATCATAAATCACGTATTAAAAAAACATTTTCATTATAAAAAGGGATGTTGTAATACTATGTATTCGCTCCAGATGGCCTAGCATGCACACCACGAGAAAATTTGTTGTCGCGATTAGAGCGAGACACACTTAGGCTACCATAGCCTTGTCACGGTCTCACACGAGAAAAGTGTCGAGAAAATTTTGTCGCGGGCTGGTCTCCTGGTACTTCTTCGATTTAGATCGCATTTAAGTACATAGAAAATTAGAAACACTTACAATTGGAGTTTTGGCGGGAACACGGAAATGTTCACGCCGTTGCATTGTATTATTTCTCAAAACTTGTGCTTTTTCCAGTGTTAATGTTTAAAATAGGTGGCGTTTTACGCATTAAGTGCTGAATTACGAGCATGAGTGTGGGCAAGTGATATAATGTGGTGAAACGTGAGTTTTTGTGTTGCTTCCAAAATTCCGTAGAAGCTTCTAGTAAAGTTGCCACCACTTTACTGGAGCATGACGTAGACTGGATTACGACTACCTGACTTAGACTGGACTATGACTAACACTTGACTTTACGTGATATATTCTTTAACGATGAAAAATAACAATACTTGACACTGGCTAAATACACTATGTGTGGAGCCAAAATATAAGAAAAAAAACACTTACAATGAAAATATGATTGATATACCTAGAGGCATGGATGAAATAAAAAAGACCGGCTGCATATGATGTGAGTGTGTGCGTGCCCCGCTCGTACGTACGAAGCGTTCTGGCTTCCTAAGGGTGCTTCAGTTTCAGATCAGACGGGATTCCCTCCTTTTTTATTACCTCCATAGAGGTAGGTGATATTTTTCATAACTCTTAACATCCTACGTATTTCTTGTCTCCTAGTACTTCATTATTTAGAAAACTATAAATAAAATTAAAAAGTTCAGTCAGCACTTAGTTCATGATGGTACTATCAGTTTTGATGTGGTATCCGATGAGACTCTACCTAATTAATTGATGTTTGGGATTGGAGTGCAATTTATGAAAAATGGGATCCGTTTTGTGGTATCCGTGGAAAGCTACCGTTTTCAGTAACAGTTGTTCCATTTACATTGTTTGTTTTAAATTATAATAATAATTTTGTAACTGTGTGCAATTTGTGCAAACAAGTCTTTTATTTTTTTATCTTTATTCCTTTTACCGTCAGGTAGAAAATACCGAAAGTAAGAGTGTTTAATCTTTTGGTTTATTTGTATAAATATAAATATTTACAGCATAATAAAATATGCTATTTTTCAACCCCCATTCCGCTAAATCTGATTTTTCAAGCCGGAAAGGGTTGCATGAGGGATTATGGGCCATAAATCTTATGTAAACTATGCAAAGACTGCGTGGTCTTTGATTTATCTTGTTACTAGTTTCGCCCCGCGGTATCACCCGCAGGTAAAAGATAAAAAGTATTCTATGTATTAATCCAGCATATAAGCTGCATTCCAAACTTCATGGAAATCGGTTCAGTAGTTACGGAGAAACATTGTTACATACAAACTTTCGCTTTTATGACATTAGTTTTTTTTTTAATCCTAAAATGGGCATACATTACTAGGTGCTAAGACTTTTCTGCAAAGTTGGTCTAGGTAGGTACCACCGCTTTGCCAGTTATTCTGCCGCCAAGCAGTAGTGTGCAAGCACTACTGTGTTCCGGATTGAAGGGCATTGTAGTTAGTGAAATTATTGGGCAAATGGGACTTTATGACCTGATTACACAGTGTGGTAATCTGATTACTAGACTATGTGATGTCTCAGGATGACGTGCGCATTGCTGTGACACGCGAATCTTCATTATTTTAAAGTTCCGAGTGACACTGCAACTGTTATGGGCAGCCGTGTTGCTTAACATCAGGTGAACGACTAGCTCGTCACGTCATTCATAAAAAAAACGTTTGACGACAACTCACCTGATAGTAAGTGACGAAGTTGTCTAAGTTGTAACAAGTTTGCCCATGAGATGCCCTTCACTCAGACTTGTAAAGACCCAGGTTAGTATAATAATAGTTTAATACTAACTGCGCCCCGTGGCCGCAAATAATAAGTATCCAATGTTAATCCAGTATAAAAGTTATCTCCTTTCCAAATTTGATCCAAATCCGTTCAGCGGTTTGAGCGTGAAGGAGTAACAAATATACACACAGATACAAATCGCCATTATAATATTAGTGTTACGTGATGATAGTAGGTAGTAGGATAGGATTAAAGCCCACCCTCTACCATTAACTAACTAACAGTGGTATTCATAAAAAATGGGTGAACAAAGCCCCAAAATCTATAATTCAACTTTCACCTAGATGTTGAATGTTGAATCATTTTTCTTTCACTTTCATAGCATCCTGCCTTCGACAATGTCAGAATTGTCAGATTGGGGGCTACTTAATTTTGTTTATGAAATGCATTATACTAGACTTCGCCCTACATCGCCTGAATTATCCCCTAGAGGAGCCCCCACCTTGACTATGAATTCCAGTGTAACTAACCTGAATAGAGCCATATTGTCAGTGTAGTACTTTATACGAAATAAACAATTTTGAATTTTGAATTTGAATTTGAATAAGTAATAATAAACACAAAACTTCGAAGAAATTAGTAGCTTAACTTTTTTCCTCAAAGACGCCGACTGATTTATAACTATCCCCACTAATCCAATAAAAATAGTACGAACAACACCCCACTACATAATAAAGTAGGAAATTTCCCAAACAAGCAATTTAAACACCCAATATCCATTGCTGTCAGTAGTATTAGTCAAATGTCAATAAAAGGATCGTGACCTTTTTACCCCTCCTCCCCCTGAACAGGAGTAACGGCCCCCAACACTGTAAAGACAGTATGGGATCTCACTTACATCAGACGTTGTCAGCTTATAGGAAAAAAAAAAAAAAACATTGATTATCCGGTTGGTATTCATCATCATCATCAGCTCGTAGATGTTCACTGCTGAACACAGGTCTCCCCCAAAGAGCGCCAGTTTTAGCGGCTGCTCGTCTCCTGCATCCATCGGCTCCCCGTGGTTTTCACCGTCGGCGGTCCACCTAGTGGGGGGTCTGTCTACGCTGCGCCTTCAGGTTCGTGGTTCGTGAGGCGTATTTATCGTCACAGGGAAAAGTCACTGATAAAAGAAAGTCACAGTCAGTCATAGCGACAAAATACCGGGAGCAGCGACACTGTGACTTGCGCGCGAATCTATGAGAGCGTGCTAAAGTAATAGGTGCATCCTTTTCTCACGAAGGCGTCTGTAGCGTGCCAGAGAGGGACAAACCTAGTATTTTTTTCACAGGAGCTGTGACAGCGACATGTTTTGCCAGCCGTCAATTCAAAAGTAATAGGTGCATCCTTTTTTCACGAAGGCGTCTGTAGCGTGTCAGAGAGGGACAAACCTAGTATTTTTTTCACAGGAGCTGTGACAGCGACATGTTTTGCCAGGCGTCAATTCAAAAGTAATAGGTGCATCCTTTTCTCACGAAGGCGTCTGTAGCGTGCCAGAGAGGGACAAACCTAGTATTTTTTTCACAGGAGCTGTGACAGCGACATGTTTTGCCAGCCGTCAATTCAAAAGTAATAGGTGCATCCTTTTTCCACATAGGCGTCAGAGAAAGACACACCTATTATATATCTACATCCTGTAACCGTGACTTGTGCCGCGAGTAAAAAATACTCGCTAGTATTTATTCACAGGTATTTGTCACAGGTATGGCTGAGTCACAGTCACAGAGTTACCTAGTACGACCCACCTCTATTGCTACTCGAGAACCTTTCTTCTCCATCGGTTGTCAGTTCTGTTGGTATTACTTAAGCATAATTATTAATAATTTTATTTTTATTTGAGTATTGAGTATTAATTAACACTGTTTTAACTATGATATGAGCTCAAGTCGCAAAAGATTAAAAAGTATTATAATAAATTGTATCCAAAGAATTATTTACAATTATTGGTACTTTGATAAATGATAACTGAGAAATTATTAATTTTTAATACCTGCCACACTTTTGTTTGGATTTTAGTTGTGAATTCTAGCTCTGTGGTATTTATGGACCTCTCTCTCGCGAAACAGAGCGCCTCCTCAGTTACTATAAAAAATCAACTTGTAACGTCACATGCCAAAGAGATCGTACTATGAACGACCTAGCTCTGACGTCACTGACCTTTTATGCTATCTTTTTCTATTCCGGTTTTTGAAATGCTTGTAACTTTGTCATTTTTTGAGATATTTTATTTTTGTTTTCACAATTGGTTATCTTTTGAGGAATATTATTAATTTATGCAAACAAAAAAAATTAGTTATAATGCCTATTCTCATTTGCCCTAAAATAATTATTTTCTAATAAACCATCAGTTAGTAGTTTAGTTAGTTAGGGTGGCAATTCCACTTATTTAGTCAGCTATTAGTGTAAAAGGTCCACTTAATATTCTAGTTATTTAGTATAGCAGATATACATAAGGGTTTAGTCGGCATAGTTATCTACCATAGAGTTTGTCACTTACTGTAAATCTGCAGTGAATAATGGAGTAAACCCGTATTTTACCTTGGTCAACATTTTGATTTCATATCTCCACTTTTTCATCTATTTCACTTGTTCCAATACCCTATACTGTTGTTACAGCGCACCCTCTAGTGAAAATATTCCCTGCGCGTCGTGACGCAGGTATTTTACCTTTATATTGATAGGCCGAGCCGAATTTAAAATTGTTATCTACGTATTAAACGGCGAATGGCTTTCTGACTTGACACTTTGAGGTATTGCCTCGTTTTTTATTCAAATGTGAGGTGTGAGTGAATGAGAGTGCTTGAGTGATAGAGATAGAAGAGTTGATGATCGTTTCTTGGGTTTTAGAGGCGTTTTGCAGCTGTTTGGGTGAGAGTGTGGCTTGTAAGCCGAACTCCCGCCGGGCCGGACTCTGGTTCGAAACATGATCGAATGAATTTTCAAGTTAGGTATGTGCGGAATTCGCACTTGCTCTACGTGAAGGAAAAATATCGCGACGAAACCAGCGAGACTTTTTATAATTATGAATGAAGTGGCTAGTCGTTCACCTGATGTTAAGCGACACGGCCGCCCATAACAGTTGCAGTGTCACTCGGATCTTTAAAATAAGGTTTCGCGTGACACTGCACTGCGCACGCCATCCTGAGACATCAGCAGTCTAAAAATCAGATTACTAGAATGTGAAATCAGTCTCATTTGCCCAGTAATTTTATTAACTACAGTACTCATCAAACCGGAACATAGTAGTGCTTGCACACTACTGCTTTGCGGCAGAATAACTGGCGAAGCGGTGGTACCTACTTAGAGTGCGTTCAAGGTTGGTGTTATGTTTGTTATTTTCGTTCACAAAAGTCGTTCTATCCCTACATCCCTACATATAATAAATGTGTAATTCTGGCGCGCTACGGAACACACACATAATGATGTCAAATCTAATTTATCCCATAGGTTCTATTGTTCAAAAAATATCGTAACCGCGATGCAGGACTACAAGGCTTTTTGCCCTTCTCCATACATTTTCTAATTTATCGCATCGAACGCCATCTAGGGACAATAATTTGTAGCTGTTTGTTTGTTTGTTTGTTTGTTATTGAACAAAACCCTAGATACTGAACTGATTTTCATGCGGGTTGCACTAATATGCTTAGAAATAACCGGCGCACAACATAGGATATATTAAAATACAAATATCATTAAAAACTTTTGGTCAAAATTATTAAAATATCATTACGAAACCGGACGGAATTTTATACAACATGGCCGCTTCATGGTGAATTTTTTTTGGCTACTGACGGTTAGTTTATGTCACAGTAATTTTTTTTATGTTGTATTATGGCTCCACAGATAGTGTATTTAGCCAGTGTTAAGTATAGTAATTTTTCGTCGTGTTGTTATTGAATAATTCACATGTTTCACGTAAAGTCCATCTGGAGGCACAGATTAAAGAAAAAAAAACGTGTGTAAGTCCATGAACAAAGAGTAATAGGAGTTAATTTCGGTAGTAAATCTGCATTAAACAGTGGAATGAAATTTTACAATTTATTAGATTTGATTAACAATTATTAGTTTTTCTATTTAAGCCCTTGCAGTTTGTTTGGGGTTTTTGGAATAAAATAGATATACCATCAAATAATATGTAAGTAGTATGAATCGATTGCATTTAAGATACAAACATGTTAATTATACTTAAGTGCCCGCAGATTAGAGAAGTAACCGGCCAAGTGCCAGTTGGGCTCACGCACGAAGGGTTCCGTATCATTATCTATAAAAACTAGCAAAAAAACGTTTGTTGTATGAGAGAGAAAAAATACTAAAATACAGAATAAAATAAGTATTTAAGGGGTTAAATACTTATTTTATTCTGTATTTTTTGTAATAGTGGCAACAAAAATATATTTATCATCTGTGAAGATTTCAGCTGTCTAACTATCACGGTTCATGAGATACAGCCTGATGGTGACAGACGGACAGACGGACAGCGGAGCCTTAGTAATAGGGTTCCGTACCCAAAACGGACTGACGACGTCTGTCAGGCTGTCTGTCCTTCTGTCCGTCTGTCACCAGGCTGTATCTCATGAACCGTGATAGTTAGAGCTTTACCCTTGGTAGTATAATCTTGACCCTTGCTACGCCTATTTTTGGCATTACATGACGTTTATGTTTGGCCCACAGGTCTGAGGGCCAATGCATACTATTACCACCATAGGCTAATACAGTGGGCCAATGATACTCTTACGTTACGTATAAATTATATACTCTTTGAATGATACACAAGTATAATAATACTCTTTGGAATGATACGAAGTAGATTTTTTTCTCTAATGTGTGTACGAAACATGTTATGTAAAATGCCCTGGGGATCTAGCAAAGATCACAATCACTAACGCTAACGCCTCACGCTAACTCCAAAAATGTATCGAAATGACATTCGCTACGGAAAAGTTAGCGATTTCCGAAACGTCACTTCAGTACATTTTGGAGTTAGCGTTTGGCGTTAGCGTTAGCAGTTGGTATCTTTGCTAGACCCCCAGACTTTGCCCTATTATAAACATTTTTTGAAAGCCTAGATTTTAATATAATATAGGTTTTAATTAATCATGAGTTCGATGATACTTAACGAAATATCATCAAAAAATTTTCTATAGTTAAGTAGCCATGAGTGGAGATTTCATCAAAATTGGTCCAGGAATATCAAAAATAATAATTAGCGTACCTACGCTGTTTTGGAAAATATTATAATTCATTATTTCATCCATGACTAAGACATGTCATTTTTACTTCGTGGAAGTGATTATAAGAGCAGAAAACTCAGTGTGGCTGATAGAAAATCAGTTTTTAAAAATAAAGCCATTACCCAAACTGAAACCTGAAAAGTAATGTAGTCCACGCGTGGCAACGCCGCGGGCAGTAGCTAGTTAGGAATAAAAGTGATCACTGCGGGAGTATTTGACAGTTTGAATGTGATTGTTTTTGGCGCTCTTGGCATTCTTAGCAGCTACTGGAACGGGCCCTTAGTAATCGGAACACCTAAGTTGAAGTTCCTAGTTCAAAAATCACAATTTTTGAGTATAAGTATCAAATATGAAGTAGGTTTTCGCAATACTCTAGCATAGACTGTAGGTACCGTTCTCTTCACACATTTTCATATACGTTATTTTCACAGATTCAACTTAATTTATCCATGTGTAGGCTCCTAAGCTTTGATGTCAAAATAAAATGCCAGAGTAAATAAAAATCAGAGCTTGCCGTAGGATGTTTTCGCAATATGAGCTTTATTAAAATTGTCGTTGTATGTAGGTAGATTCAGAGAAGCTGTGGTTTTATTACTGTTTCATGTGACATTAAGTGACGTTTCAGGATAAGCCGAAGACTTTTTTGAGAGTTTATTGTATTTTTGACCGGTATAGCTCTTAGAATAAGCAATTGAAATGGCAATGGGCAGGCCACATCGATCGTAGAACTGACAACCGATGGGGAAGAAAGGTTCTTGAGTGGCAACCGCGAACTGGAAGACACAGCGAAGGCCCCTCACTAGGTGGACTGACGATCTGGTGAAAGCCTTGGATGCAAGACCCGCTTAAAGTAGCGTTCTTTGGGGGAGGCCTATTCATTCATTTATTTATTCCAAAACAAAACAATTGTATGGGAAATCACAATACACACATTACAATAATTGTTCAAAACCATTAGATTCCTACCTACCAGCAAAATTTGACTAAAGAGTACAAAACAGTAATATGTTAAATTAAATACGTTAAATATCAAGGAGGTACCTACTTGCGCTGTAAGAACCTTTTTGTAATACTTAAATTATTAAAATTTGTGTCAATCATACATTCACACCAAATGAGTCATAATATTGTGCTGCTGCTGCACCGGTCATCCAAAAACTCCTGAACAGAGTAATAGCACTTCTCCAATAAGAACGCCTTCAGTTTGTTTTTGAAAGTATGTGCGGTATAAATAGACTTCAACGAAACTGGTAACTTATTATACAATTTAACACCCTGGACCTTCACACAATGACTGACTACTCGGAGAGTGGGCAAAAACATGTTTTTCAAATCCTTCCTGCGCGTGAGTTCTCTTAACCTTCTCTCCTCCTCTGTCTCAAAATTATTTAAATTTTTGACTTAATGTGTTAAAATAAGTAAAATATATAGGCTAGGAGCAGTAAGAATACCTAATTTTTTAAAGTGCATTTTGCAGGATTCTGTTTGAGGAATACGCACCATTGTCCTAATTACTCTCTTTTGCATGGTAAAAGCACCTTCTATGTTGTAATTATAGCTGTTTCCCCAAAACATAATGCTGTAGCGGAGCTTTGATTCTACTAATGCAAAGTAGACTTGTTTGGCCTATGTTCAGCAGTGGACGTCTTCAGGCTGATGATGATGATGATGATGATGATAACTTATTTTTTAGTTAACTACTACAATCTGCTATACTATAGTACCTATAAAAATATACTAAGTAGCTACAGTAAAAGGTTGTTAATACTTATATCAAAAATAACGGATTCCCATTCTCTGGACATTCTCCTAGCCGGCTCCTACAGCTCCTACGGGAAGGAATGGGGGGTTTTTTTCTTACACAGCAACCGTTTAACCTAAAAAATGTACAGTTCGTACAACAAACACTACTGCTACTGCGACTGTCATGGGCAGCCGTGGCGCCTAACATTAGGCGAACGACTAGCTCGTCACGTCATTCATTATCATAAAAAAGTAAATTTTAGAAGCCTCTTAGTTTAAAATAAACGCCGGTCTTAATTATAAATACATTTTAGTTTCTTCCGTTTCGACCAAGGGCCTAATCGCGACTAAAGCGGCCGCTAAAGGCCCTATTTAAACATTCTAACGCAGACCACAAACTTTGAGACAAGTTCTCCGAACCCGAAGTAGCATCAAAGACAATTGATTGCCTCAAGTCAAACGTCTCTAATTTGCGGCTGGTCAACTTTGGAGTAATCTACACCCACCCCACTTGTGACGTCGAACGGGTTTGGATTAAAGGGCGGGCGGGCGGATTCTTGGGTGTACTTGGGTGTAAGTTTAGCAGGTGGAAACGAAATAGATATTGACTTCAGTATCGTGATGCATTTCAGCATATATTTTTTATGATAACGTGACGGGTTTGTCGTTCACCTGATGTTAAGCGACACGGCCGCCCATAACAGTTGCAGTGTCACTCGGAACTTTAATAGAATAAAGTTTCGTATGACACTGCACTGCGCACACGTCATCCTAAGACGTCACACAGTCTATGAATCATGCTATAATGGGCATACGTTTGACAACAACCGATGGAAGTTGTCTAAGGTGGGGCACGGTTGCCCATGAGATGCCCTTTCACTGTTGGCTTGAAAAGACTTAAGTTATGACCAGGACGAAATACTGATGCAGTCCGATAAGTATGGATTGTTTTTTGTTGATTCAGTTTCTGGGAATTTTCAATATGGTGAAGCTATAAGGGGTAAAACGTAAGAATAGGGTTTTTGGCTACAATTCGCTGAGTTTATATTATGAGTGACAAGCAAACAAACTGCTCACCTGTTAAGTCACTGTTCCTATAGATATAAATACTAGGGGCGTTGGGGAAACTTAGCCGATCTGGGATCATCATATTCAGCCTGAAGACGTCCACTGCTGAACATAGGCCTGTCCCAAAGAGCGCCACTTTGAGGGGCTGCTCGCCTCCTGCATCCATCGGCGGCCCGTGGTTTTCATCAGATCGTCGGTCCACCTACGCTGCGTTTTCCGGTTCGCGGTCGCTACTCCAGAACCTTTCTACCCCATCGGTTGTCAGTTCTACGAGTGATGTGACCTGCCCATTGCCATTTCCGTGCCAACATTGAGTGCCTGCCTACTCTATTTATATTGCCACAACAATATTGAGTACTCTATTTTAATAGTTAACCAGTAGTTTCTTCGGTATCGTGTGAACATGCGATCTAGGTTTTAAGTGATATTCCATGACCATTCAGCTGCAAGATGGATCCAAGTTTACCAAACATCCCCCGGGGGATTCACCCTCGTATTCAGAAATCACAGAAAACCTCTCGGTTGGTTTTCCGGACAGAAATTCGTTGGAATCGATCTTAAACTTCCCGATTGAGCCGATATATTCAAAAAGTTGGTAGAAATTTATCTCGCAACTTGAATTAGCTGCAGAATTAAATGGAAGTTGGGAGCCGATATTTGGCGGGGTCGTATCGACTCTTTGTGGTTTATTATGCGAGTTTTGGGAATTTCGGGAAAATTCTTAACTGGATTTGTTGTATAAATTATTGTCTTTACGTGGTTGTTATTAGCTTTGGTGCGGGAACCCTGGGACCAGTTAAAATTGAGCCCTTGAGTCCTTATATTAAACTCTGTATATTAAATACGATTAATTCTGGTTTCATTCTTAATAATAGTGTTGATTATTAGAATTTGTGGTTTTTAGGTATTGAACCTTAAATTATAATCTTCCTAATACTCATTTAGGGATTTGGGGTCAATCTTATTCATCTTCATTTCCTAAGGCTTCAATATCGGGGCGTAGGACAGAAGCGTCTCCGTTCCGTACTGCCTAGCTCAGCCTGTCGTTGATAACACTAACTTTACTACTAACATATTTTTTTACATTCTGTTTGTTTGTGTCTGACCATGGATGTTTAAAATCGTATTAATAACATTACTATTTTTCTAATAACTAGGGAAATTAGTGAAATATGCGTTTAATAGTGGCATAAGAGGTGCCATTACCAAAATGAATCTAATTTTATTATTAAATTTTCTGTTAGTACATTTAGAGGAATCAATTACCAAAATAAGTTAGTGAATTGTGAATGAGCGGCTAGTGTTTTTAATGCAGCTACACAGAGCACTAAAAGACTAAAGAGTCCTCGGTAAGCAATGTAAGGCATACCTTCATTTATGACATAAAAAGTACAAAGCATAAAATTCCACTTTGGGCGCTTATATCATAATTTTTATTTTTTTATTTAGGTCCGCCAACAGTTAAAACATGAACTTATGCTAATGAAAGTCACTTAAGATATCTAAACTACATGCTCAACCAATTACAGGCAGACACCGCATGCACCTATAATATAACTTGTATAGTGTGTAATAATACTGCACTACGTATAATTAAACACTAAAGGTGAAAAGAAGGTAAATTTGCCATAATCACCACACTTGGCAGTCACTGATCACAGAAGATTTTAATGACGAATAATTTTGCCCATTCTCTACATATTCCCGTAGCCAACTCTTACGGCACCCACGGGAAGTGATGGAGTGGTCGCATACCACATGGTGTAAAAAAGTCCGATGTTAATACTATTTATTACCTAACTACTACCCCTAAAAACACAGTATTATCAGCAAAATAAACAACATTAACCTCTTTCCTATAAAAAATGGGGGCGGTAAGTATAAACGTGATACTGGGTCCGGCCCGTTACCGCATTGTTACTTATTTGAGTAGAGCCGGCTAGATAAGGCCCAGTTTAGTATTTTTACCTTTTTTACTAAATTTATATGAAAAGGCAATCTGGGCAATGCTAATTCTTTGTGTCAAATAAATGCTAGCATTTTAATCACGCGTTACATCGATAATTCATGAGTTTCCATCAATAACTCTTTCAAAATATTTATAAGTAAAAAATACTTTGCCCAATAATAAATCGGGCAAAATTGATTGTTATTTTTCTTTGACAAATATATGCCTACAATCGTTTGTTAAAGGCTAATAAGAACTAAAATCCTCTAGGCAAGCATGCACCTCCGTAGGCCGCATCATCACTTACCATCAGGTGAGACAGAGGTCAAATGATGCCTATAATATATTTAAAAAAGAAACCTAATGCTCTGCTTTGCCTATTTTCAACACGGCCCGTACGGCACTAGCCTACCCACCCCCTAATATATTCAGAGAGGGTAGGTATAAATCAGGCAGTATACGTGGCTCCATGATAATAGCCCTGTTACGAGACCGGCCGTGATTTTATTAGTTTTATAGGTTATTCTGTATTGGAATTGGCTTATGCCAGGCAATATTGTATTGACGAAATTGGACAAAAGTTTTTTATACTTTTATCAATAGCAAATAAGTAAGTCTGGCTACTTGAATGGTAGTATTTGTTCCTTATATTTTACTTATTTACCTTACAGCACCAGCAGAATCAAAATCTGTGTACTATATTTTATAGTAAGTGTAAAGTTGATTATAATTACTTCATTTTTAGATTGAGGTACTAAACTTTTCCCCATTTCTGTTATTCTGTCACCCCCGCTCGAATAATAGGCATGACCACAAAAAAAATTTTTTTTTGCATAAATTAAAAATATTCCTCAAAAGATAAACATTTGTGGAAACAAAAATAAAAAATCTCAAAAAACTACAAAATTACAAGCATTTTAAAAACCGGAATAAAAAGAGATAGCTCAAACGGCCAGTGACGTCAGAGCAATGTCGTCATAGTACCTCATTACTAAGCTGTGGTAGCTTGGTGGATTACAGGTACAGGTACAGGTACAGGTACAGGTGGATTTTTCATAGTACGTGTGGAGGCGCTCTGTTTCGCGAGAAAGGGACAGGACATGCCTGCTATAGAAACTTTAAAAACTTATTACTCCGTGATTTATTTACCGATTTTACTTATTTTTTCAATTATTGTATTCATTTTTAATCTTCTTTATGAAAGTATTATTTACTTGTTCATTTTTAATAGTAGTCATCATGCCTATTATGTGTCAGAGGTCTCTAGGTCATAAACGGAACAAGCTCTTATACAATGATGATTCATAACTGATAGTTAGAAAATATAAAAAAATTGTAGTTTTTACTTATTATGTCACGGGTCCGTAAAAACAAAACAATAACTAGTTCATCTTGATGCCTGTACGAGCTACAAAAACGAACATACGTATCATCATCATCATCATCAACAGCCTGAAGATATCCACAAAAGCCTCCCCTAGAGATCACCACTTTGAGCGGCTGCTCGCCTTCTGCACCCATCGGCTCACCGCGGATTTCACCAGATAGTCGGTCAACCTAGTGGGGGGCCAGACTGCGATACGATATGTATGATTCTTCTAAAATTCATCATCATCATCATCATCAACAGCCTGGAAGCGTCCACTGCTGAACATAGCCCTGCCACTTTGAGCGGCTACTCGCCTCCTGCATTCATCGGCTCTCCGCGGTTCGCTTCTAAAATTAACTCCCTCTTTAAATAGACACTGCAGATCTATTAGTAATAACAATGAAAATAAAAAACAGAGGCAAAAATGCCAACTCGACAAAGTTGTTCCTTAGCTACGACAGCTCATAAAACATTATTATAACACCACATGTAAGTTAAACACTTTAAAAATTCCAATATGAAAGTATAACAAAACAAGTCGAGGGCGAAGTTTGGCGAACTTGCGCAAAAGTCGGGCAAAGTATGGCAACTTTGCCCATTATACGACGATCTGTATCGGCCTTAAACTCTGTAGCTGATTAGATAATATGTAACGGAAGAATTTTTAATAGATGTGACATAGTTATGTGTCTTTTTGCATTCGTTGAAAGTTTTCTATAGTTTTTACTTTATTGAAATTGTTGGGCAAATTTAAAATTTTTGTTTTATGACTGTCTAGTGCGCTATTGTGATTATTATAATGGTAGAAAATTACGATAGTATCTGCTTATTTCTATTCGCCTCCTCTTGGGTTTTTACGCTAAAAAGGTACTGGAACTAATTTTAAATTAAATACGGACTAGGTCAGAGGGTAGTAAACATTTTGAGATTTTGAGTTGTCAAGACGTGAGAATAGGACCATCAGAATCAGAATCAGAATCAGAATCAGAATCAGAATCAGAATCAGAATAATTTATTGGATAATTGATACAATGATATTTGGCTAGGTCTAGTTGCACAATAAAGTAAGATCAATTTACCCACATCGGGCATTCAATAATATTGGAAACATAACAATATACAATTAAATGGAAATTATGAATAGCATGTCTGAACCGAACACAAAATATTATAAAATTTTATTAACGCATGTTGACGCAAGAGTTACGTAGGTACATGAAATAATAGATTTTACACAATGTCACAATAGAATAAAATTAATGTCAAAAAAAAAAGGAATGTTAATAAATGTCGAATAATAATAGTATTAATAATATTAATAACATTAATAGTGGGACCTGTAATATTAACAGCCGATTCTCAATTTATATTTTTAAGCAGTCATTACATTTAATTATTTAAAATATATGATATTACATTTCAGATCAAAATTCACGACATGTCAGCAGACTTATCCCTATTCATGAATTCTTTAATGTCATAAAATACTTTATTAATTAGCCACTTCTTTAGTGTTGTCTTAAATTGATTAGTCTTTACAATGTCTGCAATACTATTTGGTAACGAGTTATAAATACGAATGCCACTAATATAGGTACTTTTGTCGAAAATCATTGATTTGACAAGAGGTTGGCAAAGATAATCTCGACCTCTTAAAGGGCACTCCTCACTCGTGTTTCTGACGCCTTTTTAAACACGTGAATATTATTTCTTACAAATAGGCATAGTTCTAATATATATATTCCAGTCAATGTAAGATATTCCTTTTCTTCGAATAACAAGCGCAATGATTCATCGCAATTTTTACTATGTATTATTCTAATGCTTCTTTTTTGTAGGAGAAAGGTTTGTTGTACATTTACCGAATTCCCCCAGAAAACAACCCCATAGGTTAGCAGTGGGTAGATGTTGCCATAATAGGCACTTTTAGCAACATCCACTGATGATACGTCCACCAACACTGATAAGGCATAGC
This sequence comes from Ennomos erosarius, assembly GCA_963580505.1. Taxonomy (NCBI): domain Eukaryota; kingdom Metazoa; phylum Arthropoda; class Insecta; order Lepidoptera; family Geometridae; genus Ennomos; species Ennomos erosarius. The sequence goes on along the minus strand of OY757003.1, from coordinate 7,925,450 downwards.
AATTGCTGGCGATTTTATTATTTATATGTTCTAAGTGAGACTTCCAATTTAAGTGTGTATCTAGAGAAACACCAAGAAAAGTCGTTTGCTTAACCTCATCAACATGCACACCATCAACATTTATATCAAGATCTACAGATTTTGTCATATAGTTATGGAATTGCATTATTTTTGTTTTTGAGATATTAGTTTCAAGATTTAGAGTGCTTAACCATTCCATGAGCATTTTAAGTGTACTAGAAATTGTGTTTGTATAATCGACAGTACTACAGTCAGTTTTAACAAATAATACGGTAGCATCGTCAGCATAGAGAACTGTCAAATGTTTTATTAATGTTGGCAACTCGTTAATATAAATCAAAAACAACAGTGGGCCTAGGATGCTACCTTGAGGTACTCCCAATATAACTTTTCCCGTTCGCGATTGAATGTTCTCGACTGTTTTTGTGCTCTTATTGTAGTGACTTAAAACGGTGGTTTGTGTCCGGCCGTTTAAATATGAGCAGAAGAGTTTATGAGCTGATCCACGTATGCCGATCCAATCGAGCTGTTGCAGAAGTATTTTGGGCACTACACAGTCAAAGGCACGCGACATGTCAAGGAACAAAGCCGTGCATGCTTTTCTATCGTTACACGATTCCCATACCTTGTTTAGCATAGCGTAAATTGCCGTTGTTGTAGATCTACCCTTTCGGAATCCGAATTGATTGGATGAAATGATTTTATTCTTGTCAATGAAACTCATCAATCTGTCATATAGTATACTTTCAAATATTTTGGAAAAAGCAGGCAATAGCGCTATAGCTATATAATTGTTAGGATTGTCTTTTGAACCCTTTTTATGCAATGGTTTAATTAATACGACTTTTAAGAGATCTGGAAAACAGCCAAGTTCTAACATTAAGTTTATTACGTGGGCAAGGGGCTCTGCTACGTTACCTATACACACTTTAATTATTTGCATTGTGATGCCATCATAACCACTACTTCTTTTATTTTTTAAACGTTTAACTATTCTTATAATTTCTGCCGTATCTGTCGCAGCTAGAAATATGCTATTGCAAACAGATTTGTGATTAAATTTACGTTGAGTATTATTACTACACATCTTCGAAGCGTTTTGTGAAATAAATAGGTTATTCAAGTAGCTAGCAATATCTTCCTGCCTAGTTATTTTACGTTCACCATCTTGTATGCTCTGTATTGTCTGTTTTATTTCATTTGTCTGTGTCATCCTTTCTCTTCCCGTGGATGCCATAAAAGCCGGCTAAAGGAATATCCAGGGAAAGGGCAGCAGCGTGCTTCTCGGTACTTAAAATCTTCTGATTATGGCTGAACCATGATAAGCGCTCAAAGTGCAATTTTATGTATAGGAGCCCTGTGTTCAGCAGCGACCGTCTTCCAGCTGATGTTGTGAAACAGTGAGAGTTAAATAAAATCAAATAATCTTTTATTAAAAAAAAACAACCCAAGCAATATTAGTTTGTTAAAACACCACATCTATTTGAAACATAGAAATCTTTGAAACAATGCTGCTCCTTTATCTCGAAGATTTTCATCTCTGCCCCAGGCCCTCCTTACAAATCATTTTGTTCTACCCTCTATAGTTCAGAAGACACGGGAGAAAAAAAATCACGACTGAATTTTGTTTGTTTTTCATATTATTATTCCGTTTTCAGGCTCAATATAATAAATTATATAATTTATATAATAAATTTAATTGTAGAGTACCCATCTACGTATGTAGTTACGTTGATTTACCGAGAATTGATTACATTTACATCGTATCATTACATTATCTATGCTGTGTGATGTTGTACAAATAAAATAACACTTTCATGTTTATTCTGAATAAATAGTTGAAATTGGATCATACTTTATTGTAGCTATGTATTTTACATATTAAAAATCAAAGAGCACGTAACTGCAACCTGTGGATTCATTGGTGGATAAAAGTATCCTACGTGCTAATCCAGCGTTAACGCTATCTCTATTCCTAATTTCATACAAATCTATTCAGCTACTGCAGCGTGAAGAGAGGACAAACACAAAAATGCAAATTCATTGCGCGTTGTTTGTTGTTTGTTTTTTTATAAATGCATGTTTAATATAAGTATCATAAACGTATAAATAATAATTATCTATAAATTTGTTTATAATGTTAGTGGGGTAGCAGTGTGATTTATTTATCCCGCGGCCCCCAACCTAACCACTGAAGGAAACTTCCTCCGACGTTATGTTTTTATAGAGTACTTGTTTGGATATAATTACTTTTGTTGGGATTCTGCACCGCATTTCGTTTGTGGCAACCTTTGTTCTGAGTACCTACCCGTTCAGGCAAAGAGGTTAATTTTCTCTTTTATGAAGGCAAAGAAAATAATCTTTTGCAAAGTTTTGTTCTTTACTTTTGTTTTGTAGGACACTGTTTGACCACGTATTTAGCCGTGAACAAAGACCTTATACGTATACTTATAAGTTCCTTGGCCGTGAACGCTGATAGATAAAAGTGAAAACTTTGTCTGTGATTTGTTTTTTTTTTTGTCTGTTTGGTTTTGGCTGTTTATTTTTGGCTATTTATTTTATGTAGTTAACGGCTAATATAGAGGAGCTGCAGCGGAAGCAAAGAAACAGGTTAGACCAATTTGGATGAAATTTTGCAAACGAACTGTTTATTTTGAGAGTTTCAACATAGTAAAAATGGAAAATATCACAATAGATAAATTATGTATTTATTAAACTAGCACAAAGGTTTATCGTTATTAAAAGTAACTTAGATGTCCTTTTCCAAGCTAAAAAGGCATCATACAGATATTAGTTCCTATAGAATTTAATTGTATAATAGTAGTAGTTAGTAGGTAGTTTTTTGTTTTGTGTTGTATAGGTTTATTGTTGAAAAATTATTATATATCTGATGACTATTTTATCTACTAAAATGTGATTAAAGTTTTAATTAAACTATAGAATTTATATTATTAACAGAAAGATGTATTTATTAATTTTAAATTAGCCACAAGGCCAGAATGCTTTAGATTCATCAAAAAATTATGCTAATATCTGCCCAAAAATGCTAAATATTAAATTAAAAATATTTATTAAATTGTGATCTCACTTTGAAAGATATAAATCCAGATGGCAGCACAATCGGAACGCCGAAAAAGAATTATCAAATGAAATATTTCCCAGGTCCGCGACAGCGCTAATAATTTTAATAATCCGACGTTTTTTTCCGGTTTATATTTAATTTACGACCTTCGGACGTTAATTCTGATCAACTGCGAGAATTCAAATAATTGATTGTAATAAAAAATATTACTTTTTATTTCAGTAACATTGACTTATTTTTAGGGTTCCATATCCAAAGGGTAAAGCGAACCTTATTACTAAGGATCCGCTGTCCGTCTGTCACCAGGCTGTATCTAATGAACAGTGGTAGTTAGACAGTTGTAATTTTTACAGAATATGTATTTTTTTTGTCACCATAACGACAAATGCTAAAAAATAGAATAAACCAAATGTTTAAGGGGGCTCCCATACAACGAACGTGATTTTTTGCTCCTTTTTATACATAATGTTTCGGAACCCTTCGTGCGCAAGTCTGACTTGCACTTGGCCAGTTATTATAATACACGGGTTCTAAACTGCGGGTTGCTATAAAATTATACATTTCTCCACAATTATTATATTTCCTATGTATAACAGAATTAAGCCCACGGTACCTATACACTCCCGGAGGCTTACCACAAACTAATACAAAACCAACAAGTATCGTGGCATTAAATGGCAATAACATTGTTCGAATTCGTACCATGTACTTATAAAGTATTCCTGCGTGTGAACGAGACGTCTACATTTTCATATGGCGTTATCACTGTCGCACGTCAGTGTCAACATGATGAAAGGTATGACATGACAGTAGTATTTGAGTGAACGATTTAACGTGACGTCATCAAAACTGCTCTGGCTCTGCAACAGTATTCTTACTTTTATGTCATTTGTCAATGTATGATTGAAGTAATAATGCTATAAGAGGTTGTGGTTGGCCCCCTGGTTAATACAATTAAGTACTTTGGAATTACTCCGCTCTGTAATAATTATTTTAATGGGAATTTCTCCGCAGTTGCCAAAGTAAAGAGGGGTACACATAGTATGTTCAAGATCTGCGGAAGCAATTAGGAAATTAAAAGGTACAGTGTGAAGGGTTTGTTATATTTTGTGTGCGTTTATGACACAAACATTTTCAATACTGTATAGTATTAAATGTATGTGGCTTATAATTAAAATATGTGTGGACAACTGGACATTTCACACAGCGCCATCTAGCCCCAAAATAAGCAAAGCTTGTACTATGGGAACTGTTTTAGCATTTGAACATGATGAAATCGAAAGGTTCTAATTTGAAAATCAATTTCCACGCTAGCGGATAAAATGCGCTTTTGCACGTTAATTTTGTAAGACAAAGAGAACCTTTGCGAGCTGCCGAGGTGAAAATAACCTTTTCACCTCAGCAGCTCGAAATGGCACCCTTTGCTGCGAAAAAACAGTGTGCAAACGTATTTTGCTCACTGCGTGAGACAACGTAATTTTTTAATAATATGACTGCGGTAAGTATATTTAGCCAGCGTTTTAGGTTATATGGAGTTTCGCAAAGAACATGTTTTTTTTTTCTTTGTCTTACTTTTGGCGGGAACGCAATAGTGTTTCCTTACTAGATATTGGCAGAATTATTGCAAAAAAGCGATGGCTATTAAAGAAGAAGAAGAAGTACCTACGTGTAATGATTTTCTCACTGCTGAGGTGAAAAGTTGTATGTGCTACTCGAGAGCAAAATTTTTGCATCTCGTGCCCTTGAATCCCTCGCTCGCTCAGGATTAGAATCCTTCGCTTGCTCGGGATTCAACATTAGCACTCGAAGCAAAAATCTGTTGTTGCACAAATAACTATTTGCCTCTAATTATATTTCGCTTTTGTTTCTCTAGTGTAAGTTTTAGTGTATGTTTCCTATAATGTAATGTTGTGTGATGTCCTGAATAAATGTTATTTTCTATCTTTCTTTCTATTAGGATATGATAATTGTGACACATCAATCTGTTAAGACCTTGACGCCCCCACAGAGCGCCACTTTGAGCGGCTACCCTTTTTGCATCCTCCCCGCAATTTTGACCAGGGGGTCTCCAGCAAAGATCCGAAAACGTTAACTCTAAAAATTTAATGAACTGCGGCAAAGTAAGCGATTTCCGAAATGTCATTCCAATACATTTTAGTGAGGGCATTCGTTTTTACAAAAAAAAAACAATACTTCTGTTGAGTTTTCTGCCTTCGCGCTTTATAATATGAGTTAAAGTCGCGAAATTGTTTCAGCTATCAATTTAGTAAACACCTAACCAATTTTCTCTTGGTCCACAGCTCCTCCGAACGCGGTAGAGATCACGAACCACCCGGCCAACTCCAAGATAGAGCTGAAGGAAGGTGACGAAGTCTCCTTGGAGTGTCTCGTGAAGAACGCGAAGCCAGCTGCCAGGATCGTCTGGTATAGAGGCAACGTGGAGCTGAAAGGAGATAGAGGTATGTCTTTCTTTTTTTCATGCTTAATTACGTTAAAAAAAATCTGCCGAATATTTCACAAAAAAGGGAATGGACTTCTGAACAGACTATCCAAAAAACCTGAGCTTAATGAATCAATATTTATGATTTTTATAGCAGTATCGCCTGCTCAGCGTAATTTACCAACTCCGTAAGTTCGTTGTAAAAGGTGAAGGAAAAATTCGGACATGAGACCACTTGTCACGGTAGCTTAAGTAAAGCATATCCCGACTTGAGGGATGGATGGATGCGGGTTCAATCCCCGCTCGTGATTCTAATTTTTCCTTTACAAATTAATCTGTTAGTGAATCAATGGGAAAGAAAAGAAAAGCAGCTAAACAACTGGACTCATTTTGATGAAATTTTGCACAGGGATTGCTTATATTACCGGGATCAGAAATAGGAAATTTTTTATCCTGTAAAATTGAATTTCCGTAAGAAACCGATTCGTAATTTTTCAATTTGTTTGTTTGTTTTTTCTAATTATAAACGAAGCAATTAGGTTTCAGTCTTCCAACTATAGTTCGAACTCAGTTCTAAATTAACCTTTAAAATGACACTGGTCTATTAGCGCCACAGATTCAGTCATGATATTGGTTCAGCCATTTAATTGGTTTGTCTAATTGCTCGTCATACTATCCGTTTGTTATTAGGGATGGGACGTATTAACCGGATAATTGAGCCGGATTTTTTGGAACTATTTACCTAGATAGCGTTTTGATTTTATTTTATCGTTTGTTTGTGTTTGTTTTGTTTTTTGTTTTTATTTTATTTACGTTAATAAAATACCTTAGCTAACTGACAGCAAATTTACAGCTCAAACGGTTGGATCTAGAGATTTTATTATTAGAGAGTTTCTTTTTTTATAGCATAGGGGTGTACTAAGAAGGGTTTTTGAAAATTTCACCCCTAAGAGCATATGAATATAATTATAACTAATTGTATTAAACAGCTTAAATCTCGTTTTTATTTTCAACTAGAGTAATCTAAAATTGGTTAAAATACTTATAAGTAAAGCACTCTGCGTTACTTAAAAACGTAATTAATGAAAATTCATTGTCAACCCTGACAAAACTGTCATGTAAAAAATTTAAAGAATAAAATAAGAAATGAAATAAACCACTAAATTGAGGAAAAAATGTCGACTTTAAACCTTTTAGATACTAGAGTAAAATAGCTACTATCAATATCTAGTTTACCCAAACTACGTACGTAAAGAATAAATGTAGGTATATTTTACGCCGAATATTTTTAGATTTATTCGGCATAACCGTTCGAGTTCGTCTCTACGTCGATAATTAGTGTGTTACATCAATTCGTATCCATACATGAGGGCTTGTATTCTGTAATTAACCAAGTTTTCAATTGCAATTAGTTGACAATTGGAGTTCACTAATAACAAGCGGTGATACAGCTTCAAATTAATGTAAATTTGAGTGTGGCCTATGTAAATGCAGTTGCACGTAGCAGTGTTTTGCGTTAGGGTTTCGGTTAGCCTGTTCGCATGGTGGTAACTTAAACTAAAGTGTACTCTCAATGAAGTTGTATATTGGGTAGGTCCCAACAGAACCCACAAAAACGATCCCACCTCTAATGTTGGGATCAGATCAATTCTGATCCCAATTAAAACAAACGATAAACGCTGCGATAGCACGCTTTTTGGGGTATTTTCGGTGACAAAAAATTTAATGGCGTAAAATAAATAATTTATAGCCGCGTTATAAATATAGCCGTCTTGATCCGCCCAAACGGCTAAACGTGGGTTATTCTTAGTTGGATATTTATTTTTTGACCATTTTGGTTAGAATCCTTTAGAGCTTTTAACCACTAGTTACGTTACCTACGGATTTGTTACTTTGGAGTACCCTCACTGAGCTCGGAGAAACTCTTTACCAGACGGTTTTTGGTGTTCTTTTTCAAACTTTAACAAATAGTCAGGACCGTGAGGAGCCGATGGATGTAAGAGGCAAGCAGGCAAGAAGCAGCCGCTCAAAGTAGTGCTCTTTGGGGGATGCGTCTTCAGGCTGATGATGATGATGAATAAAATAGTCGTGATATAATGTTGAAAAGGTACCTACTTTGTACGGTAGCGTTAATGATACACCAGGTACCAAAAATTGGCTAAACTGGGTATCTGATTTCTAAGTGGCGTTTTCCAACCAAAAATCTAAAAGAAGCTTTAAAAATTGCAAAAAGTAACATGAATAATGCCGGTTCTTATCTGCGACATACGTCAACGTTTCACCCTTTTTTGTGAAAAAGCGAAAATATTAATAGAAAAATGGTGCTACCCACATTACTTGTCAGTGCGCCGAATTGCCGCGTGTAAAATATGAGCCGTCGGTATTTGTTACTTGCATCACTAGAGCGACGTGAATCTAAGGAGGCTAGATGTGGCTAGGACGGGGAGACGCTTAATTTAAAAATACTGTGCCTTATTCACAAACGCTGCTTAAAGTTAGCCAATGCTTAAACCCTTCTCTCAACTTTGACTGATTTGAAATTTCACACTCGAAATTGAGACGGAACATTTTAAACACTGGCCAACTTTAAGCAGCGTTTATAAATGAGGCCCTATATGTATAAAAAAATCTACCTATAAAAAAATTAACACATAAAACGTTTAATTTTTGCATTCACAATACCTCAAATGTTATTCAGGATTGTTTCAGTAGGTAAACATAAAATAGGTATTCAAGACCACGATCTCCGTGCATCCTCTAACTCGCTCGCGCATTGCGTCATTTTTGTTTGTAGGTATTAAATGGTAGAACTTACTTACGAAAATTCCAACCAATGAAAAACGTGCAAAATAACGTCACAAATGTTCAACAAAAATCAGATTAATCCAAACAAGTTTTCATATATTGAAACAGAAAAAGCGAAAACCATTTGACGATTGGATAAAAGGAATAATTTAAATATTTTTTGATAATACAGTCAGGTAACCTAAACCTTTACTTAACGATTTAGTACTTACAAAATCAAATTATAAAAGCCTCTATCTAGTTAGTAAAAATAAATAAACCGTTTAATTTTCTGGTTATCTTAATTACGGATCTTAAAACCCACCCTAAATCAGATCCAGCAACTCTATGGCCGTAGCTCGCGGTTTCGCTTCTAATAATACAGAGTGACGTTGACGCGACCCTGCGAGCTCTCGATACCGTCGAAATTCCCGGGTACCCGCATTTTCCGAGTATACCCGGGAAAACCGCTGAGTTCTGACGTCATGAACGAATTACTTTAAAAAGACAATGAAATAATATATTTTAATAAAGGAGTTAAACTCAATTGAAATGAGAAATACTTGGATGATAATTTATTATCATACATACATTTTTCCTAATGATTTTATTTAAAAAAAAAAACTAGTGAACTGATTTCAATGAAGTATTTATTTAACTAATCTGAAAAGATAATGATTCAAATAAAATAAAACAAAAGTAGTTGATAAATGACAAAGTTCTTAGGTACCTGACAAACATTAAAAACATAGCGGTGTTGAGAAACTCCTCCTTTTTTTTAAGTCGTTAGATAAACACTAAAGTGATAAACCCAACACTTGAAATAGGAAACATGTAGAAAAAAGCAAAAGGATCAAAAGAATAGAATACCATACCAGCGGTATTCCTGACAAATATAAACTGCGAGTTTTTAAAGCTAGTGTTAACCGGTATCTTTTAGGCAAGCATGCTCCATCGTCAACCGCGTCGTCACTTACCATCATCGAGGGATGGGGTTAATTTTTCGATGCTTACCATAGACCGTAGTCCATTGTAAGGCTATGCTATGATAAAAAAATACTGCAGGTATAAAGTAGTTGGTACTGGTGGGACTAGAAAGCATTAAAGAAAAACACTCCAAACATTTACTTTATATTTTCTTTCAGTGACGAGAATTCAACTCACAACAACCCTCTGCCCACCGACTATTTGCTAGAGATAACTTAGATATCTGTCATCTCTTTTTGAACTAATAAAATTACGTCTCAAGAAAAGTAGATTTTATAAAACAGCAAACTTTCTCCGATACCAAAAACTGGAAAGCGATGACACGCCGAAGATAACCGACACCGAGAAATCGTTATCTACTCCCGACTTCGGATTTTCAAAACGATTAAGATTTTAAGAAGTTTCGCCGAGTCAATCCCAAACTCAAATTAACAAGCAAAACTCCGAAAGTACGTTCATCTTAGATATAACACGTAGAGATGGGATGATTTGTGATTTGGCCGGATAAACGCAAATTTCGTGTTATTCAAAATACAATAATGTACCATTTCCTTTCTGAATCTGCAAAAAAACATTAAGGCTACGTCAAAGATAGCCTAACTCACGTTAAGCCTAAAAGGAAGCAAACCAATGTCTTTTTACAATCTACTGTGACATAAGGCATAAAATATACATACCGACGCACTCGACTTCAATCTCTACTGCCAATGACTTAAGTACTTATCTTACACCCTCGCTCTGCGATAGAATGCCCAGGTCCTGGAAACGTATTGGGCTGATGAAGATTACAAAAGAGTGCTTCAATGACATACTAAACATTCAATCGTTTTTGCTAGCAAGATTTTCATACGCATCACTGTTTTATTCGGCTAAAGCTAAACTTTTTGTGTGAATACGCCGGAACCAAATCTAGCCGGAATCGACCCATCCCTAAGCAGACAGAATCTAGGTTATTACGAATATCTGCGTCCGACGCATGAATGCCGGGGGTAAGTTCAGGAAAATTTTCATTAAAACCGCCCTGAAAACCTCCCCGGACAGATTTTAAATGGTGGGATTTAATTGGTATCCGGAATTCCATTCTCCTCTTAATTGGATTTATTTTTCGGATCAGGATTGTTGACGAGGCGATGAACGGATCCTAGAACTATTTTAAATTGATCTCTTGATTGGTGTGACAGGTCTGATCACAACTTTGTCCTCACTGGTGCGAGTGCTTTTTAATTTATATGACGGGTAGTATTGGATTGGCAATGGAAACTTTTGTGGATTTGATGCTGGGTATTCACACATTTTAAATTCGAAAATATCTGCTTTTTTTTCTATGTGAAGAATTTATTCACAACATAACATAAATTAATATATAAAACACTAAACAACTACTAAACTAAACAACTAAACTATTTTATAAAACTAAACTACTACCAATCTAAAATTTATAACTTCTATAATACAAAACTAATCTAATAGACCGCTACCAGTAGGCAAAGTGTCCAAAATGCTGGCAGCATTGAAACTTTAATTTTATGTTTCGATTACTGCAATCTGTTATGAGCGGCCGTGACGCTTCAGGCGAGTGACTATCTCATCAGCTCATGGAGATATAACTACTACCCCAGATAATATAATACCTACAGTACAGATGCCTCATCCCATACAACGGAATAACGCGGGCTATTTTACGAATTATTTTATTTCTGCATAACGCAAGATTATTGCGTGTTGGCGAAGTATTGGGCTAAATGAATACACTGGACTCTAACTAGTAACTTTCTAGACACGATTACTAATTTTTTTGCAAATTCGGGCTATTTTTGTTTCTTCCTGATGGGACCCCATGCGTCAGCACTTCACGTCACTCGTTTACACAGAGCAAAATCTCTTCATCTTCAATTTAATCATTTGTTTCAATGCTCTGTGCTCGTTTACATACACAAATTAAGTATTTAATTTACCACAGCATTCGCCACGAACTTAAGAATAAAAAAAATTATACTGTTGAGGCTTATGTAGAGAGAGTAAGAGCTGATGTCGTATTCTGTCAGACAGTTCAATTTATATAAACATTTTATGTATAGCATGAATAGGTATTTTATCGAGACTCTCAAACAAACCTTTTTCGCCAAAATGGACGATATACAAAACATTTACAACCAACAAAAGAGTTCATAATAAAAAATGAGTTTCCCAACATATTTCGTGTATTGAACAATATAAAATATATCTGCTCAGATAATATACACATAATAGCTCGTAATAATACAGCTGAAGAACGCATCAAAAGACTTCAGTCGGATTCCCGTTTCAAAGGTCTGCGGTCCAAGGTGTAAGAGCGAGCGAGAGTGATGCGGTATATTCTTTTTTTAACTGTTGCCGGGATAAGATGATCGAGAAGGCTACGTCCGCTGGAGGAGTGGACCCTATGGACAGTCGTGACCATTCTAACTAACCTACGGGGGGTACGTCGACCTCGCCGGTGGGGTCGGTGTCTGATTGTGTTACGCTGGTATCCTATACCGGTGCTTAAATTGGTACCTGAGCCAGAAGGGATAGACTGGTCCGGTGATCCTAGCGCAGCCGAAACAACGGATGCTATAGGATCTTCCGGGTCGCTCAAGACGTGTGGGGTGAGAGTGATGCGGCATAAAGTAATCGTTATTTTAGAGAGCGAAGTTGACTTTTTAAGATCCAAAGCCACGAGAGGTAAAAAAAAACTGGTCTCGAGTGGCACATACAATTCTGCCAAAAGAGTAATTACAGTTTATAAAATCAAAGGTAAAAATTTTTTTCGTGGTCTCTCCAAAACTCCATTGTAGCATCAAATACCCACTGTTTTATTGGAGCTTGACTTTGACTAGACTTGGGCGGGAATAGTAATCGAATTCGGTGATATAATGACAAGGTTTTTATGGAAACTTATATAATTATAATTAATGTAACGTAAAGTTGGGTAAATACGCTAGCCTCGTGAAGTAATAATAATAATAAATTACTTATTCTCCAGTTTTCTTTGCCGTGATATATTTACGCTTAACCATCAACTCGCCTAACGATACCTAAGTGAGGGTATGGCCAAAGATGGATCACGTAAATCTAGAAGGTACTTATTTACCTTCCTCGTGAAGACACCCAGGTTATGAGTTGCGGGAAACACAGATGATCGTCATTATTTATAGTCCGGTGTCGTTCGTTTCTTATCGGAGATCTCGGTCGTTCGTAATTGACTAGCCAAGTGACCGAGTCAAAAGATTCGACCAAAACGTCGGTCACCGGTCTAGAGAACCAATACAGTGCGAAAAAGCACTTTATGTATAAACTGTTAAGGTTGATTTTTCACAATAATTGGTATTTAACTGAGCGAGCGCGATTTGATCACACAGGACTAATTACTTATCATTCCCCTACTACCCATTTGTTGCTACTTTATAACTCTCTCTCTCTCTCTCTCTTTCTCTCTCTCTCTCTCTCTCTCTCTCTCTCTAACCAAAAAGACAACGTAAGAAGTATAAGAAGTTTCGAATTCTTTTTTGGTAAATTTATAAACCTGATAAATTCTTTATTCAATAAATCCAATAAGTAACCGATATTAATTTTATGGACTAAATAACTTCATTTTTCATATGAATCGCTTTTGCTTGTACCATGATCCGCCCTAAATACATTTTGTGGGCGGACAGCGGTTCCAACTGCCTATTTATCGATAAAGCTTTTTGCGAATCTCAATAACAGAGGTTTACAGCAGGCGGCACTTTTTAATATACTCTCTATTCATTACAAACAATCATTAATATAAAGTTTTGACTTTAGAATCACGCATGCGCAAAATGGCGGTGCAATTTTCTGACACGGTTTTTTGAGTTTCTTGTAGATTTGTAAGCTTTTGAGTATTTAATTTTCATAAATTATACAGTAATAATGAGTTTTGGCGGGTGACCGGAAATGTGCTGTTTTGAGTTGATAACGCTTAAGATTGTGAGCGGCCTTTTTTTGTTTTGCTGTCTCATTTCTACTTCTTTTCCGAGGCAGGACGTAGAGTGAGAGAACAATAATCTTCATAATTTCGATGGAACTGCACACGCCACGTGTGTACCATTTAACTTCCTTCACACTTGTCACTCACGTTCCCTAAGATCATCGGAGAACCTGATGCTAAACATGCCAGTACACTCAACAAAATTCTATGGTTGCTCATTTACTGTGGAAGCTGTTCGACTATGGAATGCTTTACTCACTGACATTAAGCAAGCACCTTCGCTGAACATTTTTAAAGATCGCGTTAAACAATTTTATCTTTCGCTCTAGCTATCTGATACTATTTTCTACTTAGCTCTTTTTATTCCTATAATAATTATCTGCTATTTACTTAGGAATATATCTATTTATTTTATTGATATAAGTATAATATGTAATATGTATACTTATATGTATTATGTCTATTATGAATATGTATTACGTTTATGCAGTTTTTTATTATGATGTTTATTGTATATTATTGTATAGTATGTACGTTTATGAACAGCTTTTTGGGGAAACCACCGTTCATATATTTTTGCGTTATTTCTTTCCATGCATGGTTGTCTGGAAGAGATCGCTTTGAGCGATAAGACCGCCAAATGTAACACTTCCGTTAAATTTGTACTTTTGTTAATAATTTGTGTGTTTCAATAAAGAGTTTATCTATCTATCTATCTACCATCGCTCGCAGAACTGACAACCGATGGGGAAGAAAGGTTCTCGAGTGGCGACCACGAGCCGGAAGACTCAGCGTAGATGGACCACGATCTGCTAGGCATAGGATCATAAAGTTAATTGCAACTGATAGAAATAAAAAGTGTATGGTTTTTCAGTATCAATACGCAGTTTTATGTGCATGGTTCCAATGAAAATGTTCAATTTAATTTTCTCCTATTTTATTGCAATCAAAGTTCCGTGATCACTCCGCTGATGAAAACCGCGGGGAGCTGATAGATGCATAAGCAAGCAGCCGCTCAAAGTGGCGAGGCCTATGTTCAACAGTCAGACTGTTGATGATATACAAAAAAGGGTCACATTCAAATCCAAAGTAATAAACAAAACCGACAATAAGCGTATACCCGTTTAATTCCTACTTTAATAAAAGGAACCCTTGAGCAAGGCGTGTTCGCTCCAGCGAGCCAAGTGAGGGCCTCTTTCGAGGAATTTAATAGCTTGGAATATTTAAATTCTGTAATATTCAGGCTCGGATGGCCCTTTTAGTAATGAGGCACAAAGAAGGCCTAGATTGAGTGGCCGGGCAATTCGCGGCTGATGGAGACGACTGCCGCCAAGATGATTCGCGGGTGATTGTGACGGCCATTTTGCTTTTTATAGTTTGACATCTGTAAGAACCACACATTAACTAAAATAAATCGACTAGTAGCTTTGGCTAGAAGGAACAGGCAACACCCAACGTAAAGCAAACGATATTAAAAAAGAGAAAACAAAAATGATGAATTATTTTAATAATTCAAGTTATTAAAATAATTCATCATCATCATCATCATCGTAAAATAGTTCAAACTTGCTAATTCTAAGAGCTATATCGGTCACTTTAGTTCTGCGGATCTGCTCATCGCGGATCTTATCTCGCAGGGAAACAACAAACATAGCTCGGTGCGTGACCTGTAGGCCTAGCACGAATATTTACGCGCGCGTAAGTGTAACGTTAACGTAAAACCCCCTATTACGATTGCGTCTGCCGCTCAACTGCTGTCAAAGTTCATACAATTTTGACAGCAGTTGAGCGGCAGACGCGCGTCAGCAGCGCTGCTAGCTCAATCGTAATAGAAGGGCAGATCAAATCCCATACAACTGCCTTACGTTAACGTTACACTTACGCGCGCGTAAATATTCGTGCTAGGCCCACTGGTGCTCTAATTCGGGCTATAATCAACTTATCTTTTGCTCTAGCTAGTCAGGCCTTCCTACGCCGCGTCTTCCGGTTCGTGGTCGCCACTCGTGACCCTTTCTTCCTCGTTGTGGCCATTCACGAATTTAAGCCATATAGGTCAAGAGGGATTCGAACCATTTAGCGTAGGTTTGAAAGTGGCACGAGCTGGCACTCGCCATTCTCGCTGGATAGGTGGTAGTAAATCCATAATTAAAACGAAATAATGGCCCTGTTATACAGAATGGGTGCATAGAGCCACAATTAACCGAGAGAGGGCTCCTGGGTGTGCTTACACCTTAACGAGAACAGTCAAACGTTTTGCGCAGAGCTATCTGCATAGTTTTACTGCTGAATGTGGGTACCTTTATATTTTAGAGTACAGTGAAAGGTGAAATAGTTATTTGTGCAACAAGAGAGCAAAGTTGATTTTTTTGTGTCGAGTGCTAATGTTGAATCCCAAGCAAGGATTCTAACTTAGAGACTCCTGAGCGAGCGAGGGATTTAAAGGCACGAGATGCAAAATACTTACCTAGTAACGAAACACTAACACTATCGCGTTCCCGTCAAAAGCATTACAAAGAAGAAAAAAAAAGGAATAAAAAAATTCATGTTCTCTCCAAAACTCCATATAAATGTAACCTAAAGCTGGCTAAATACACTGATCGCAAAGTCACTGTATTAAAAAATTACTTTGTCTCACGCAGTGAGCAAAATACGATTTTGCACACTGTTTTGTCGCAGCAAAAGGTGCCATTTCGAGCTGCTGAGGTGAAAAAGTTTTTGGTGGTAGGAAATAATATTTGGCCTTGGTTCAAATTCAAATTCAAATTCAAATTCAAATGTTTATTGCGTTCCATAATGTAACATTAGATAGTGTAATCAAGCATTGGTATCATTATGGACCCTGACGGGCACAACAATTGTTATTAGAGGAGAGGACGACAGTATAAATACCTACTTAAAACAAATTCCATAAATTATCAATAATAATCGTCATCAAAATATTCGGCATAATTTTAAACATTATTATTTGTCATTCTCATCATTAGTTATTAAATATACTTAATTTAATTTACAATTTGTCATTAAGATAATCTTGAATTGAATAATAAGTCTTACTAATTAAAAATTCTTTTATGTTTTTAATAAACTGTACGTCAGTTTTATGTTTTTTATACACGTCAGGAAGTTTATTAAATATTTTTATTGACATTACGAGGGGACTTGACGAATGTAACTTGAGTCGGGAAGTCGGTAATACTAGGTGGTTTTCGTATCGTATTGAGCGGTTTATATTTCTAGGTAAATCTTTTCGTTTTGTATACAAATGCGGATTTTTCCATACAAATTTGCATAGCTCCAGGATATAAATAGAAGGTAATGTCAAAATTTTAAGTTTTTTAAATTGAGGTTTGCAACTGTCTGTCTGTTTAATATTAGTTAATATGCGTATTAGTTTTTTTTGTTGGATGAAGAGGCTCTGTGCTGTTGTGCTATTTCCCCATAAGATAACGCCATAGCTGAGCCATGCAAAAGCGTACGAATAATACGTGGTTAGTGCAGTATCTAGGTCAGTAGTCTTTTTGACTTCACGAAGGGCATACGTGAATGACGATAATTTAGATTTAATCTTGTTTACGTGCGATTCCCAATTGATGTGTGTGTCTATAATCAAACCAAGTAAATTGAATGGTTATGCAATATTCAATGTTGATTGAAGTAGTTGCGTTTGCCTTGCATTGTCTATTCGCCATGCCATCATCAGCCTGAGTCCACTGTTGAATATATGCCTCCCCCTTAGAGCACCACTTTGACTAGCTGCTTGCATCGGCTTCCGCAGTTTTGACCAGATGGTCTATCCGTAGGTGCTAGTGGATAAAAACCGCGGGAACCGATGGATGTAAGAGGCAAGCGGCTTTAAAAGTGGCGCTCATGTTCAGCAGCGGACGTACTCAAGCTGTTGATGATGATGATGATGATGATGATGATGATGATGATGATGATGATGACTCAGCCTGTTTTGTCTCTAAGATACCTTACCTGTCTTAGAAAGTAAGAGGCATCGAAAATGCATGGTTCACTAAAAAAACAAAATATTATAATCTATTTTTCTTTGTTTCAGTTTCCAAAGAAGAGATCAAAGAAGTGGAGAGTCAAAATGGCAACCCTAAAGCAATGAGATATACTACCGTATCTAGGTAAGCTTTTTAATTATCTGTAGGACAAAAACTTATACTTATGTACTCCAAAAAACTTGCTTCTTTTATGACTGCACACACACTAACACTAGAAAGTTAAAGAATAATCACATTTCATATAAAGCACATTTTTTAAACAGTGATTATAGTGCTTGACACGGACGTATTACTCGTCACAGAATAAATAAATCAAATAAATAAATGCTTATTTTAATACTTAATAGTACAGGTATAGAAGGTACAGTAAGCAAAGTTACTTAAACAAATAGTGACTCTAGCTACAACTCAATAAAGTACAGTTCAGCTCGCACAGTGCTACAAGCATGCCCTAAACAGCTCCCTCTCTTTCTGTCGCTATAGCGCTGCTCTTCTGACGCAATACGCGTAACGACCCGATAAGACGGGCTGGGGGCCTACCACAACCTTATTGCATTATTACTTCAATAATACTTTGAAAAATTACATAAAAGTAAAAATACTGTATCGTTGTTGACGCAGAGCAGTTTTGATGACGTCACGTTAAATTGTTCACTTAAATACAGTCATCATCTTGACACCGACGTGCAACAGTGATAACGCTACATAAAAATGTAGACGTCTCGTTCTCACGCAGGAATACTTTATAAATTCATGGTACGCATTTGAACAATATTATTGTAACTGTCATGAACCATGATGGTTTTGTGGTAAGGGCCCTGGTCTCAGCAGCTTTGTACCTAAAGCCCGGAGTTAGGGTGCGCTTCCACCAGAGATGTGCCAGGATGTGTAGCGAAGGATATGTTTGTTACAATTCAATAGAATCGCTTAAAAAAAGAATTGCTTCTTGTTGTTTTTTTTTTGTGCGATTCTATTTTTTTATTATCAATCACATCTCTCGCTACGCATCCTCGCACATCTCTGGTGGAAACGCACCCTTAAGACGGTCGCCCACCGCTAGCTAAGCTATGTTAGTTTAAATAGTTAAGCCAGCCATGTTCGTCCACCGCATCCTATGCCACATGTATGAAAAACTGGCTGATCTATCTAAACTAACATAGCTTAGCTGGTAGACGATCAGCTTAGCCTGGTCTCATCTAAAAGTTTCCAATGCTCTTGAATTCGAAAAAACAATGTCCCTAAAGCAGTTTATTTATATGCAAACACAAATTGTCCCTGTTATTTAGAACGAGTATTAAGATAATATCTTATTCGTACCCCTTTTGACCTTTGTCAAAGTCAAATGTCAGGAATTGTCATGCTCAAAATTAGTTTTACCCGGACGTTTCCTTGGCTTCCAGCAATATTTTGAGCTGACCCAAAATTACAATGACAAAACAAAACTTAAATTAACCAGAGCTCGGTGCTCATATTAAATTTGTCGCAAACGTGTACAGGGTTGTCTGTCACAGGAAATAGCAACCGAATTCGTTTTCACTCTAAAAAAATAATAAGTTCGGTTCCGACCACTTATGGTAGGTTATTTAAACTGTAGTTAAAAAGTTAAAAATTCTAATAAACTTTGATCACTGGTTTACAATATATTTGAATTTTTAACAATTGTGACATATAAATATAAGTAATTAGCCGGAACGTGCAGCTTAGGTAGACCTCCCACTAACTAGGTGGACCGACTACCTGGTGAAAACCGCGGGAAGCCGATGGATACAGGAGGCGAGCAGCGGTCAAAGTGGTGCTCTCTGGGCGAGGCCTATGTTCAGCAGTGGACGTTTTCAGGCTGTTGATGATAATGATGATGATTAACCACGAAAACGAACATCTTTAAACATTATGGAATGCAAATGAACAATTGAATAGGCATGATGACTACTATTAAAAATGAACAAGTATTTATTACTTTCATAAAAAAGAAAAAAACTTGAATGCAATAATTGAAAAAATAAGCAAAATCGGTAAATAAATCACGGAGTAAAAAACTTTTAAAGTTTCTACAGGAGGCATCTCCTGTCCCTCTCTCGCGAAACAGAGTGCCTCCACAGTTACTATGAAAAATCTACTCGTGACGTCACATGCCAAAGAGATTGTATGAAAAGCTACCACAGCTTAGTAATGAGGTACTATAAACGACCTTCCTCTGACGTCACTGGCCGTTTGTGCTATCTCTTTCTATTCCGGTTTTTAAAATGCTTTTAACTTGGTCATTTTTTGATATATTTCATTTTTGTTTTCACAAATGTTTATCATTTATTTATACAAAAAAAATTTTAGACATCATGCCCATTGACTTGAATGATGATGATGGCATAATAATAATTATATAAATTTTTTACATTTTAATATCGCTCATTGTTATATGAACTGCAAACAACGTCACGTCGCGTGCATAGCATTGATAAAGAGTTTTTAATTAATATAAATGATTATTTTCCGTCACAACAAAATTTACAATTGAATCAACTTTTCTCGCAAATCCATTAATTACTCAACAAAGTAGCCTTAATCTTTTTTAATTGCTCTTGGAATAATAATATAAACTTTTAAATTATTAAAACAGCAACTTCGTTTTGAATTATTTCCGTCGTGGGGTACAGTGCAATGCGAGATCATTGACACGCTACGCTACACATAAAAAAAATAACATAATTTGAAAATGTATACTTATTAGTGCTGATGACTTTACATTACTACTACGTACACACTCTTACATCCACACACACACCCCATTAAGCGACACTTTGGACGCTTCGCCTAAGGGGTTCGCCATAATCACCATGGTTGCAGACGGCTTGGTGATCGTTTAATAAATCGTGTAGAATAAAAATAAAAATAAGTTTTTTTAATGTGAAATAATGACGTGCCGAGCTAGTCATTCACCTGATGTTAAGCGACACGGCCGTCTATAACAGTTGCAGTGTCACTCGGAACTTTAAAATAATAAAGTTTTGCGTGACACTGCACTGCGCACGTCATCCTGAGACATTACACAGTCTAGTAATCAGATTACTACACTGTGTAACCAGGTCATAAAGTCTCATTTGCCCAGTTATTTCACTAGCTACAATGCCCTTCAAACCGGAACACAGTAGTGCTTGCACACTACTGCTTGGTGGCAGAATTACTGGCAGGGCGCTGGTACCTACCTAGACGAACTTTGCAGAAAAGTCCTACCACCTAGTAAAAGTACAATAGGTATAATAAAAGATTCGTCAGGTCCTAATTCGTGATGTATTAATAACAAAACTAAAGAAAACTTCAGCAGTATTTTTAGTAATCACGTTTCCACTGCCACCCCTCTTTAATCATGATTAATTAACATGCACGTCGGTGCCTCGTCTCATTAATGAGGTAGGTAAAAAATTAAGAATGGCAACTTCAAACAATACAAGACCGCTCATGCGACGCACGAACCACCCTCTGACACAGTATAAGATGATGGCAGTAGCTGAGTTCGTTCAAAACGCTCATATCAAAATTGTATTCGTGGTCCTCTGGGGACTACGAATACAATGATCGGGGGTCCGTTGGGATAAGGGTACTCGGGTTACGTATCCGGGATGGGTTATAAAATCTACATACTACAGTCGAGTTTTTTGTGTGGGTTTGACCGGGTGCTTATAATACTGCTTTTTTTGTTTGAATTAAATATATTAATTATCTCACTATTAATTTTCATGTTCTTCTATATATTTTGTAATGCTTTGTAATGTATTAGAAGGACGTTTCATTTCCTGCAGTATTTCCTTTTCATAAAACGTGAAAAAAGTAAAGTAACAAAAATAAATAGGTATCTTATAGTCAACTTTGGTTTAATTCATCGTTTCCAATCGAATTATTTATGATATTATAATCTACTGTTTAGTTTTTTTTTAAAGAGACCAATATTCATAAGTACTGTGGTTTCTGTTAACCACGATAACTATTTACACTAGTTAAATTTCTAACGTTTTACAGAAGTTGATCTACTAATACCGTTTATACTGTGCCCTCTCCCTCTTGTAAAATGGTTGCCGTTAATATAAAATTTCCCTGAAGCCTCACAGTATGATATACATCGTTTCCGGTATGTCGACTTGATTAATACGGCAGTTTTTATTCGTTTTTGCCGTTTTTTATCCGTTTTTAGCCGTTTTCCGGAATTTCGGTTGGGTTTGTGCCAGATTTGGGTAGTTTTTAAGGATTACCGTAACCGAATTTATAGAGTAAAAAATGAGAATGGCATACGACTTGAGGTATTTCTGTGTGTTAGCGAATGACTGATAAATTTTTATCTAAAAAATGTATTTTCTGTCTTTATTTCTTTTTTCTTTATTTGTTTGAAGAGCTTGTAATGTGGCGGTTTCTTCTCTCGGTACCTATTTCTTTTTGGATTTTCCAATACGTCATTGTAATAACAATTATATTACAGTGTGGTGAAATAACGGAACCTCGTGAGGCACCTGATTTCTCAAATTAGAAGGTTTACTTCATAAGAATCATTTTTGTTTCTAAAATAAATTATAAAAAAAATGTTATTCAATATTTTTTAATATAAATTGTTTTGTCAAAAAAGTGAGTTCCCCATCGACTCTATGCTCCACCAAAAGTTCCAAAAACGACATTACTTACCAAATAATAAAAATTTGCTGAAACTCAAAAAAAGTTTTCCGTGTGTTCTCTGTGTTATAAAAATTTAACTACAGAAAAAACTTTAAATTTTTTATGATGTAATAATTCTCATTCACCGATTTCGGAAAAAAATACTATCAGCAAGAAAATGGACAATGTTATAAGCTTTTCACTACAGAAGAAAGATACTGTTTTTGGCCTTACATATAGAATAGATAGATCCCTCATTTTCCAAGACCTGACAACTCTGTCCAAGTCCTTTATACTCAAACGTCTTTTTTGTACATAATAATAAAATTACAGCAAATAATTTACAGTGTGGTGTGGCCACACGTCTCTCTACTTAATTCGGGAACGGGACGTGTCCTGAAATTCCGCTCGTCCGTAATTCCGAGCTGTCAAGCCTGCGACACCCTATGCGACAGTGGAAAACAGTATACAAACTTCACATTTTATAACCATAAAAGTTTACTAGGTGGTACTGGTAGTACTTTTTTGCAAAGTTCATCTAGGTAGGTACCACCGCTTTGCCAGTTACTCTGCCGCCAAGCAGTAGTGTTCGAGCACTACTGTTCTGGTTTGAAGGGCATTGTAGTTAGTGAAATTACTGGGCAACTGAGTCTTACGACCTGATCACACAGTCTAATAATCTGATCACTAGGCTGTGTGATGTCTCAGGATGACGTGCGCAATGCAGTGTCATACGAAACTTTATTATTAAAATAATAAAGTTTCGCATGACACTGCCACTCAGAACACACACGACAGTCAGTCAGACTCGGAACTTCAAAAAGTTCCGAGTCTGACTGACTGTCTTGTTCAACTGCAACTGTTATGGGCAGCCGTGTCGCTTAACATCAGATAAACGACTATCTCCCCACGTCATACTTTTTATTAAAAAAAACTAATAAGTGAATAAGGGTGCGTTTCCACCAGAGATGTACGAGGATGTGTAGCGAGGGATGTATGTTATTAAACAACCAAAAAAATCACTTAAAAAAATAGCTTATCGCTCGTTTTTTTTTTGCGTGTTAACAAACACATCCCTTGCTACACATCCTTGCACATCTCTTGTAGAAACGCAATCTTTAAATCAATGCTGTTGTAAGCTTCTAAACTTAGATGAATCAAAATTCCTCTATAAACTATACGGATCGAGACCTTCAGTCAAACCGAGCCATTAGCTGAGCTGTACACTGGCACACGCCTCGTCTCTACACAGAAGAAATAATAGTACTGACAGCCGAAAATACCTAATTTTCTACGGATTCTAAATGTTACTCTTAAATTTTACACCATCATCGTCATCATCAGCCATTTTACGACCACTGCTAAACATAGGCCTCCCCAACGGGTAGTTTGCCATGATTACCACGATTGGTGATCACAGTATTTATATACTGTGGTTACAGACTGAAGAGAATGATCCTGCCCATTCCCTGGTCATTCCCTTAGTTGGCTCTTACGGAATACGGAAGAAATGGGTGGTCCTGTATTTACGTCGGGACCACAACATAGATATTAGAAACGCGCACAAAAATAATACCTGAAGCCTCACTACTGACTTCACTGTACTGTCAACATTCTGTATTCAGTTTAATCCGGTTATATCAGGTTAAATCTGCAATAATCCGGAATTTATTCTCGCTGCAAGCTTCCGAGTTGTACCTACGTCGTGTCGACTCCTATTAAAACGTCGTTTTTTGAAATTTTAATGTTATTGTATATGATGACGCATAGTTTCGGTAATTTAAAAACGTAGCGTTATAAACGCTGTGTGTGTTTACAATACCGCGTTGAACCGTTTTTAGAGGGGGAGGCCTACGTCCACTGCTAAACGTAGGCCTCCCCCAGAGAGCACTTAAGCGGCTGCTCGCCTCCTGCATTCATCAGTAGGCCTAGCACGAATATTTATGCGCACGTAAGTGTAACGTTAACGTAAGGCAGTTGTATGGCATTTGATCTGCCCCTCTATTACGATTGAGCTAGCAGCGATGCTAACGCGCGTCTGCCGCTCAACTGCTGTCAAAATTGTATGAACTTTGACAGTTGAACGTTAACGTTACACTTACGCGCGCGTAAATATTCGTGCTTGGCCTACGGCTCCCCGCGGCTTTCACCAGATCGTCGGTCCATCTAGTGGGGGGCCGGTCTGCGCTGCATCTATAATTCTTATTCAGTCTTTAATTACCTCCAATCATAGGTCAAAATTACAATTAATTAAAAAAAATTAGACACAAGACCATCACTAGGGTGACCAAGCCACAGATAATTGAGACAATTTACGGGACATCCCCGCCCCACTCTCACTTAATTTACTGCAAGGCTTCGGGGGTTGACGTCAAATTAAACGTTTGAAATTAAGATGGCGATTTATAAAAATTAGCCCCTTACTTGGGAGTGACGGGCGGTGTTTGTTTTGATGTTTTGAGATATTAAGCGGAAATTAGCTTGCTTTTCCGACGTGTTTCGAAGAAGGCTATACTTACATTGATGTAACCAAAGCTTGGCTTGTGCCGCAGAATTAATAGTACATGGAAATTGGTTTTGAATTTTGAACATGTTTAAAAACTAATATTGAGGTACTGGACTTTAAGGGCTACCACACCATCCTCATGTATTATTACCTAATAGGCTAAGCCTAAGGCCGTCCGTCTGTTTGTCCATCTGTCCATCTGTCACCATGCTGTATCTCATGAACCGTGATAGTTAGACAGTTGAAATTTTAACAGGTTATGTATTTCTGTTGCTGCTATAACAAAAAATACTAAAAACCCGAATGAAATAAATATTTTAGGGGGCTCCCATACAACAAACGGGGTTTTTTTACTTGCTAGTTTTTTTAGATATTGGTACGGAACCCTTCTGCGTGAGTCCGAGTTGTTTTAACATTATCTTTTCTTTTCAGGGTCCACTTCAAAGCGACTGCGGATGACGACTATGCGGACTTTACATGCGAGGCGCGACACGAGGCATTGCAACGAGACACCCCTATGCGGAGCACAGTGCAATTTAGTGTACTATGTAAGTACATATTACATAATGCCATCCCTAACTATGTTTTTGTGTTATAGAGAAAGCTATGGAGAGAGCTAATGCTGGGTGTTTCGCTCTGCTCTTAGAATCAGCAAGTTGAAATGGCAACGGGCTGGCCACATCGCACATAGAGCTTACAACCGATGGGGAAGAAAGGTTCTGGAGTGGCGACCATGAACCGGAAGACGCAGCGTAGGTTGATGGATGCAGGCAGCGAGCAACCGCATGAGGTGGCGCTCTTTGGAGGAGGCCTATGTCTACCAGTGAACGTCTTCAGGCTGTTAATGATGATGATGATGATGTCTAGGGTTCTATAGGTACTTATTCTAAGCTCCTATCCAAAAAAACATCTAATAGATAAAAAGACTGATCATTCATCAAGACAACCAGCAATCACTCAGAAAAAATGACATAATCATTTATTTATAGTTGCAATAACAACGCCCCGGAACGCCAAATTAGGTTATTTGGAATCGCAGCATGGGGCTCGACCTAATTTGATGCGATCGTACTAACGCACAGTCTATGTGGGGGACATTTACTGCGAGTTTAGTTTACGAGGTCGATGACATGTTTTCGATGTAGTTTTTTAGGGAGTGTTTGTTATAAATGAGCTAATAATAATAACAATAGATCAAGGTGGTTGATGTGTGTTGCCAGTGATGACTTATGGAACTGAGACGTGGTCTCTAACTGTTGGCCTCATTACTAAGCTCAAAGTCGCGCAACGAGCTATGGAGAGAGCAATGCTCGGTGTTTCCCTGCGAGATAAGATCCGAAATGAGGAGATCCGCAGGAGAACTAAAGTGACCGATGTAGCTCTTAGGATTAGCAAGTTGAAATGGCAATGGGCTGGCCACATCGCTCGTAGAACTGACAACCGATGGGGAAGAAAGGTTCTCGAGTGGCGACCACGAACTGGAAGACGCAGCGTAGGCCGGCCCCCCACTAGGTGGACCGACGACCTGGTGAAAGCCGCGAGGAGCCGATGGATGCAGGAGGCGAGCAGCCGCTCTAAGTGGTGCTCCCTAGGGGAGGCCTATGTTCAGCAGTGGACGTCATCAGGCTGTTAATGATGATGATGAAGGTGGTAGAACTTTATTGCAAAGTTCGTCTAGGTAGTACCACCGCTTTGCTAGTTATTCTACCGCCTAGCAGTAAACTGTGTTCCGATTTGAAGGGCACTGTAGGCTTGCCATTTTTAGAGTTCCGTACCCAAAAGGCAAAGCCAACTCTATTACTAAGGCTCCGCTGTCCGTCTGTCTGTCCGTCCGTCGGTCACCAGGCTGTATCTAATGTATCGAACCCTGATACCTAGTTAGACAATTGAAATTTTCACAGATGATGTATTTCTGTTGCCGCTATAACAACAAATACTAAAAAACAGAATAAAATAAATATTTAAGGGGACTCCCTACTACATCAGTAAATAAATAAATAAATAAATAAATAAATAAATAAATATGTGCGGACATTGCACACAGCGCCATCTAGCCCCAAACTAAGCATAGCTTGTACTATGGGAACCAGATAACTGATACAATACTTAGATACTTTTTGTTTGTAAATACATACATAGAATACAATATAACACCCAGACGCAGAACAAACATCTATGTTCATCACACAAATGTTTGTCCTGGGTAGGAATCGAATCCACAGCCCTCAGTTCAGAAGGCAAGGATACTACCAACTGAGCTATCGGGCCCGTCAGTGATATTTTTTGCTCGTTTTATAGATAATGGTACGGAACCCTTAGTGCACGAGCCCGACTCGCATTTGGCTGGTTATTTTAAATTCTTGAACATTTTGACCTGCTCACGATGTTTTCATGCCCCGTTGTAAGACCAAGTGCCAATTCCGCACATAGCTTGAAAATACATTGGTGTAGGGCCAAGCGAGATTCGAACCAGGGTGCTTCTGTTTGCAAGTCGACCGGGCTACCGCTGAGCTACTCAATCTAGTAGAAATAGGTATGCCAATCAATAATTCATGTCGTAAAAGCCGTGCCGTGTCCGTTCCGGACTCGAACGGAGCTCGGACCGGGCCCGGACCGGATCGAATGTGAAATGTGTTTGTTTTACCGTAGACATAGAATGCAATAGAGTGGTTCCATGTATTTCAAAGTGGTGGTACCAAAATTTGCAAAAAAGTTCTACTAACTAGTACAGAAAATTTAGGTCGGCATTGAACTATTTGAGCCTGTCATATAAATTTTTTATGCTATGAAATGGGCATACGTTTGACAATAACTCACCTACATAACTGATGTTAAGTGGCGAAGATGTCTAAGGTCTGGGCTAGGGGGAACACGTTTGCCCGTGTGATGCCATTCACTCTTGACTTGAAAAGACCTGGGTCCTATAAAAATTGGCGGACGATTAGTCCTCCCCCAAAGACTGCCACTTTGAGCGGCTGCTCACCTCCTGCATAGATCGGCTCCCCGCGGTTTTCACCAGAATTAAATAGATAGATAAACTCTTTATTGAAAACACTATATTACAAGATAATTAACAAGTACTTAATCAAGTTTAAAGTCTAAATTACTGTAAACCAAAGACTGAACAGGCTCAAACAGTCCTTTTACTTCATTCAATCATCACAGACTAAAAAAATCCTTACAAAAACAAACACTGTCCACAGACTGGTGAAAGCTGAAATGAATTATTAATTTCCCATTTTAACTGTCCCCGGACCAATGTTGACTTTGGCCTGGGTCTATATTGACATTATCGGGCCATGTGCTATAACAGTGAGCTTTGAACGATCACTCTGGATTGGTTTTAGTCACTTTATCTTAATTAGATTGGGATTGAATGAACTAATGAACGAATGAAGCAGTTTGCGTTGTTTCGTGTAGTGTATTACTGTGTTTAGGTGTCTTTTCACACTTTCTAGTAACAAAGGGAATTACATTGTCAGAATGAATAAGTTAGAGTACGCTTTATCATCATAAGCTGGAAACCTGCCTTTTGCAGTGGCTTCCAGTGGTTCTGACCGAGTTGTCGGTCTAGCTATTAATAGCACCTTCCAGCTCGTAGTCGCCACTCTAGAATCTTCTTTCTTTTGCCATATTGCCTGCCTATTGCCATTTCAACTTGCTTATTTTGAAAGCTATATCGGTGACTTTGGTTCTCCTGTGTATTTCGGATGTAGGGCCTTTCAAATTGAACACAGCAGTGCTTGCACACTACTGCTTGGCGACTGAATAATTGGCTAAGTGGTTGTACCAACCTGCCTAGACGAACAGAAAAGTCCTACACCTAGTAAATAGGTTTGCCAATAGAAGCCCCTTTTTGTATCTGTTTTGATCACACATTACATAAAAATAGAACATTTCGTAATTAAGTCTCATAAAAAAGAAGAAATTTCCTTATCATTAAAAACATCGTGATTTTCCTCCTAATAAGTAACTATATTCTCGAAAATCTAAATAAAAAAAACAACACCGCTCCATCATAAAATCTTCGCAGTAACCTTCTTAATAATTTATACATGGTGTTCCATTATGGCGAGGGTTAAATTCCATCAGCCTGTATAATTACGCAGCACACTTTGTTTTCTCTGCCCGTATGCTCGGTTTACTTTATAGGGATGTGACAATGTTGTCGATAAAGTGCTAGTAAAATATCGATAAATAAAACATCGATAAATGGTTTATAAACTTTTTCCTCTGCATTTTAGCTAATTTATACTGATAATAGCGTAATTATATCTTTCTTATATCGGTCATGGTAAAAAAATCATTACCTGACCTAGAATCTCAAACGAGCAAACTTCGCACCCGTATGCTTGTCGAGAGACGAATGAGTGTGTTCAATTTACACCACACCGCTATAAAATCTTTGCTTACTTAGGGTAAAAAGGACATAAAAAGTCCGTGTCAAATAGTTATGTCACGCACATTACGTACAGTGAAACTACTTTCAGTAAAATTTTGGGATTTGAAAGAGAAAAACATTTTTTAATATTCAAAATCATTACAAAATATTGATTAAAGATTTTTCAAATTTATGTTAGGTAGCAGTCGCAATAAAATGCCCCGTGACGCTCATATCGATATCGATAAAAATCAGACAGATTCACCTCTAATCAGCTTTAAACTTACAAAGGCCAGAAAATGAAGCAAAACAGGGCAATTTAAAACATGCAGCTCGTAGACAAATCCTACAATAGAGATCTTACTATGCCATAAAAATAACAATTTTATTGAAAGTCAAAAATACTTGAAAGAGTACTAAATAAATCAAATTCAACATTTTAGTAGGTCCTAGATTTTTCACTACCTACATAAAAGTAAAAAACATCAATTTTGAAATTTATCACGCAATTTCTAGTTACATTAAGACAAAAAGATGGCAATCTTGAAATTACGTTCCTCCTTCATTAGTGCTTCATTTCATTAACTTAAAAGGCAATTCTACAAAGGTCCACCGTAAATCAGTATTCGACGTAAAAAGCAGAATTATAAATGAGAGTGAAATGGGGATGTTTGTACGTAGATTTTTATTATTACAACGTTAATTTTTGTTAATTTTGAACTGGGTTAATTAACTCTTACATGCCTTGAAGGAGAATTATTCTAAATGAGATCTTTTAATGTTTTAAGAGTTAAAGCGATAGCCAGCGCTGTACCCCTAGTAAAATTAGTTTATCCGGATATGGATTAATATGCCCGGTATACTGATATAGCTCTTTAAATGGCATTGGGCAGGCTACATCACTCGTAAAACTGACAACCGATGGGGAAGGTCCTCGAGTGGCGACCACGAACCGGAAGGCGCAGCGGAGGCAGACCCCCCACTAGGTGGACTGCCGACGGTGAAACCCGCGGGGAGCCGATTTATGCCGGAGGCGAGCAGCCGCTCAAGTGCAATGGTGCTCTGTGGCCTATTGTTCAACAGTAGACGTCTTCAGGCTGTTGATGATACGTTGTTTATCTCCATCAGATTTTCACTAAATTTAACACCACCGCGCACAGTGCACAGAATTCTCCAAAAAAAAAACACGGAAATTGGTTCAGTAATATCGGACATGTCAGGGAATTTAATTAGTTATAAAAAAATCAATACAGCCGAAGATAGAACCTCACACTTTTTTTAAATTCAATTAAATAGTGTTACTTAAATTTTGAACCGCACGAACCTAATACTACAATGAATTCAATTAAAAACTGTTACTTAAACTTTGAACCGCAAGAACCTCGTAGGTACTTCTTGGAATTCAATTAAAAAATGTTACTTAAAGTTTGAAACGCAAGTACTATGTTGCTTTAGCACACAATCTTAACTCCAAAGTCATATACAGCGTGTTCGCAATTTACCGCCGGGGTTAAGGCGCGTGCACACTACACTTCACATAATAACTGAATCTCTCTCAACTAAGTCCCCGTACACGTAATTAAGCTGCATTGTTGTCGCGACTCGAATATTTGTTACATGGATGCTTGTTACACCGTAATGTAACACGGTTTTTGTGTTATTTTTTTTTGTTAATGGTTTGCGTTTGGCTGCATCTCTGATGGTAAGTGTAGATGAAGCCTAAGGTCACACGCTTGCCCAGGAGATACATATTCACCCTGCTCTCACGGTATTTTATGAAAACGGATCTTAGGCAAGCACCTTCCAACGTCGATTGCGTCGTCGCTTATCATCGGGTGAGACAGTGATCAATAACAAGCCAATCAAAGATAAAAAAAAACACCAGAATGGCTGTCACTTAAAAAAATGGTCGTAACAATATTAAACTTAATGAAAGAGTTTATTAAAATTAAGTAAATTATACAAGACACGTTATTTCCAATTGTTGTGATGCCATGATTATGTCGATTCGGCAGTGCCCTGACGTTTAACAGTCAAGCTAATTTAATTGACTGTTTTGGTTCATTTGATTTGTACGACGGTACATGTTCTATATGAAGAGTTTTCTAGAAGTCTGATCAATTTTAATTACACAAAGTTTTCGCCATTCCATACATTTAACGTTTAATTTTCGGTAAATAGCAAGTCTGCGTCATAAAATGCATGCGATAACTATACTGGTAACCGTCTTGGCTACATGGCATGAACAAATCTTAACTGCTTACGCCTTTTAGTGAGACAGCAAAACGAAACAAAAATTCTACATATTTTGTATTATATTTGGTTATTTCATGTCTTGTTTATATCTGTAATAAAATATATCAAGAAAACGTTATCTGTCTTTTAAAATTAGAACACACAATTCAAACTAGTTCAATATCGAGTTTGAACATAACTTCGTTTAATTCAGTATTCGTGAGAATTTACGAGAATTTATCGTCTCCCAGAATTCTCGGGCACGAAGTAAATTCTCAGACATACGTTCTCGGGTGTTACAAACTCGGGCATAGTTGCTGTCAGTTCGGTGTGACAGCCGGCCGAACGTAGGGTTGGCACGGGCAGCTATAGGTGTAAATTAGAAAGATTTATTTCTATCGTCCTTTAGAAATGGCAATGTTTTCAAAGATTATTTTAGCTTGATTGCGTTTAATAGGAGTTAATGGTAAAGAGTAAGAAGCGTTGCTGAATTGTGGTAGGTATAGGCCCTATTTTAAATTTTTTGACATTCCGGATTCACCACTCATTGAAAACGCTAAAAATCGGAGTTGACTTTTTCTTCGGATGGACAGAGGGTGTAGATTTAGAATCGAAGCGTTTTTGAAGGGTGGTGAATCAGCCTTAATTCTGGCTTCAATTGAATGAGCAAAACCGTGGACTAAAAACTGAGAAATACCGAGTACTTTCGAAATAAAGCTGTAGACCAGTACAAGCAGATGAAACAAATGAATTCATTGACACCATTGTAAAAAATGTCACTTTCAAAATGAATCATCAATTTTTATTTCTTCTGAAAAAATGTTGCAAACAATCCATGATTCCACAAAACCATTTAAAACTCTTCGTAACTTTTAAACCAAACTTTTATTATGTGTTAATTTTGTTTTTAAACAATTTCACATCACATAAAGTTCATCACCTTTCACGAATAATAAAAAACCTTTAAGAAAAATTGTACAAAAACGATTATTGTATGTGACAACCCTTCCTGGCCCAGAGCTTACAGGGTGTTGTAAAAACTTCGACCAACTCCCAATTTAACGGATTGTTTCATACGTTTATTGTAATTTTAGGATTCGTAATATTCGTACAAAACGTTGTACAATCGTACTTATACGTATATGAATAATTGTTTTCCGTTAAATATGTACTCGAATGAGCTAAAGTTACAGAAACAATATTGTCACAGCGTTAATTTGAAGGCTGTGTTTTGTTGTTGAATTAATTAATTTTATTCAGGAATGGTTTATTTAAATATTAGATGTTCTATGGTTTTACTTTTATTAACATAAAATTTTCCGGGATAAAAAGTATTATATGTTGGAAATAGTGTTCTTCTGCCACCGCCAAGCCGCCTGCCACATTATAGAAACTTATGGATAAGATCACCAAGCAAATGAAAGAATAGAATTCAGGATTTCCTTATTTATTCCACTTGAGCTACAACCGATTTACAAAATCCCGTCTTTTTCATGTCGTCGCTGGCGGTAGAATGCCTCTCTTCCCTTGAATCCGTGCCGTACCCTCCTTATGTTATATTTTTTATCCCAGAGTATCGAAAGTATTATACCACTTTATGCAGCCACAGAACACAAATAAAGATTACAGATTGTAAAATGAATACTAAGATGAAAGCGAATAATTTAGGCAGGTCTGTGTACGTACCTACGCCCACGTTTACTCAAAATTCTAACATATGGTAAAAGTCCGTAGTGGAATTTTATGGAAGGCCTATGTTCAGCAGTGAACATCTTCCAGCTGATGATGATAATGATGAGTTGATTTTTATATTCACGATGATTTGGACACCATTCACATTCTTATGATGAGAGTGAAGGTAGGTACTACCTAATTCACACCTTGCCGCTGTAATAAGTCTAAATAGTTAAAATGCATTATCATAAAAAGAATAGGCATGATGACTAAAATTTTTTTTTGGATAAATTAATATTATTCCTCAAACGATAAACATTTGTGAATACAAAAATTAAATATCTCAAAAAATGACCAAGTTACAAGCATTTTAAAAACCGGAATAGAAAGAGATAGTTCAAACGGCCAGTGACGTCAGAGGAAGGTTGTTCATAGTACCTCATTACTAAGCTGTGTTAGCTTTTCATACAATCTCTTTGGCCTCCTGTAGAAACTTTAAAAGCTTATTACTCCGTGATTTATTTACCCATTTTGCTTATTTTTTCAATTATTGTGTTAATCTTCTTTATGAAAGTAATATTTACTTGTTCATTTTTAATAGTAGTCATCATGCCTATTATTAATACTGGTCCTTAGCAACGGAAAGCCTTTTGAGCAAAGTATTTCATCATCATCATCATTAACAGCCTGAAGACGTCCACTGCTGAACATAGGCCTCCCCCAGGGAGCGCCACTTAGAGCGGCTGCTCGCCTCCTGCATCCATCGGCTCCCCGCGGCTTTCACCAGGTCGTCGGTCCACCTAGTGGGGGGCCGGCCTACGCTGCGTCTTCCAGTTCGTGGTCGCCACTCGAGCACCTTTCTTCCCCATCGGTTGTCAGTTCTACGAGCGATGTGGCCAGCCAATTGCCATTTCAACTTGCTAATCCTAAGAGCTACATCGGTCACTTTAGTTCTCCTGCGGATCTCCTCATTACGGATCTTATCTCGCAGGGAAACACCGAGCATTGCTCTCTCCATAGCCCGTTGTGCGACTCTGAGCTTAGTAATGAGGCCAACAGTTAGAGACCACGTCTCAGTTCCATAAGTCATCACTGGCAACACACATTGATTGAAAACTTTTGTTTTCAGGCTTTGTGGTATTTTGGACGAAAAGATAGGTCGAAGCTTCCCGAACGCTGCCCAGCCGAGTTGGATTCTTCGGGCGACCTCTTTGTCGAAGTATTTAATATAAGATATCATATTAGAAGTAAATACCAAAGGTGAAGGCCCTCGCGACGCAATTTTCCAAACAGTTTCTCAGAAGTGTTTGGCGGTTGCCTTTGTGGAAATCTCTTCCTTTGATCGTCAGAAACATCTGAATAAAATCGGTGCGGAAATTATAACCGACCAAGTGCGAGTTGGACTCGTGCACGAAAAGTTCCGTACCATTATTTATAAAAACGAGTTAAAATGTCACGTTTGTTATATGAGAGACCCCTTAAATATTTATTTCATTCTGTTTCTTATGTGTTGTTACAGCGCAGAAATACATCTGTGAAAATGTGAACTGTCTAACTATCACGGTTCATGAGATACAGCCTTGTGACAGACAGACAGACAGACAAACAGACTGAAGACAGGTGGACAGCGGAGCCTTAGTAATAGGGCTCGCTTTACTCTTTGGGTACGGAACCCTAAATTCGACTTCACTCCGCGACTGTACTCTAAGGCTGTTTTGTTAAAGGATTCGGCTACACTTTTGTTCTTGAGTGTCTTTTGTAGGAATTATGCCTTTTGCGGTTCTTTGTCGGACATTTCTTGTTTAAAAAGGGAGTCTTTATTAGGGTTTCGTTTTGACAAATTGTGCTTTGAAATTTCGGTGTGGGAGCTTTAATCAGATCACAGGTTTAAAGGTCTTACATTCTTGGGTATATGAGAGTCAGAGGTCAGCGCTTGGGGCAACGTTCTTGGTTCAAAGTAAATAAAGTTTGTTAGTTTATCAGCCATGAACTAACCTGTTCGTCCTACTTTTTCGAGTTGAACATCATCATCCGCTTATTTGATGATCAATCAACAGCCTGAAACCGTCCGCTACTGAACTTAGGCCTCCCTATAGAGCAGCATTGAGTGGCTGCTTGCCTCCTGCATCCATTGTCTCCTCAGATTTAACCAGATCATCAGTCCACCTAGTGGTGGGTTTGAGCTGCGTCTTTCGGTTCAAGTCGCCACTCGAGAACCTTTTCCCCATCGGTTGTCAGTTTTGCAAGCGATGTGGCCTGCCCATTGCCATTGAAAATATTCCTAAATTCAAGTTTCTATCTTCCCACAGATCCCCCTGGTGCTCCGTACATTGAGGGCTACGCTGAAGGAGAGACAGTCCGTCGGGGGCAGAGCCTCGAGCTGGTCTGCCGCAGTCGGGGCGGGAATCCGCCCGCCCAGCTCATTTGGTACAAAAATGGAGAACAAATCAGGATGGCATACAGGTATGTTGTACTATAAAATAACCCTTGAGAGTCGAGTTAAAAATTGTGGGTACGAAAGAAATCGTTATCGAAAATCATAGAATTTTTCAATCATACTTAGGTATTCTATGATCAGGAGCATTTTCGAGTGCGTGTTATAAGTTTTTTTGTGTAGTCCTTATCGATCAGACATATGCCGAATAATGCGTGTGGACTCCACAGAATTCGCCCTATTACATAGGTCGTGGAATCATGACTCGAGTATTTTCACTACTATGATTTTCCAAAAGTGAAAAGTTTTGATGCCGAATGTACACGACAGAAAAGTACCTAAATCATGCAAAGACAAAAATTGTGATTTCTATTTTAAACTTAGATTTAAATTAGAATTGACGTCGATGATTTTTGAACCTTTTTTCTGTAACGGGCAAAGAGTTTTTATTCTTTCTTACTGCTACACCAACTAAAAGCTTTATGCTATACGCTACCTAATATAAAAACATTTGGCCCATATACTAGCTGCACTGACCCATAGTCAGTCCAAAATGTTCCAGTCTAGTAGGTACCTAATATACTAGTGCGAGATCCCACAGTAGGAGTACCTCAATAGACTATCTGAAGATAGGTAACCGACACATAAACATGTAAAAAAAATCACGTCTACCAATTCCAATCCTGCCGGGTCATAGAAATCCGAGAATTTTTTTTGAATTTAAAAATTACGTTAAAAGCTACCCGGATGAAAATGCTGGCAAAAGTTAACTATTCATTAATTACGTAAAAAAATTGGTCTGCCATAGTACACCCTGCCGGAAGTACCTGGCAGACTCTTACGAAGTGCCCTTCACACCATTTACCTACCTCAACAAGTACACCGATGAAACCTATGCCCGTTAATACCCGAGGTGTCCCTGATAATAGATTAAAAGGTCTGCCAGGTCTAAACTTGCCGGAACTTAGTGTTCAAAGCATTTGAAGTGGAATTTTCATGACCCGGCAGGACCGGATATAGCAGTCCTGATTTTTTTACTTGTTTAAGTTTCAGCTAACGATCTAAAGATAGCCTATTGAGGTACTCGATGACGTAGGTATTTGTATGTATTTGTGCTGTCGGATCTCGCACTATACAGGCACCACTTTGAATCTCGAATATAAAATATAAACCTCACATTCTTCTGTTATACTAAGCACAGGTACCTACACAACTTGCGTAGAACCAAAAAAATAAACCTACCCAACACAAGGTGCTAGGTATAAAAACGCTTTCAAACCAAGACCAAACCGCACATTTTTAAGCCGAGGATCCGCTGTTTTTCACATTTCCGCGGTAGAACCTGATAAATTATGTATCGGTCTCCTGAAACATTCAGTGGCAGTCGTCCCGAAGACACCATTTGCTCGTAATAGCAATGGTGGGGTATTTTTTTAAGGAAACGTTTTTTCCCGGCTTAACGGGAGATTATGATGATTTATCTTTGTTTATGGGAATTGTAATGGATTTGTATAAGTGGGTGAATGGTGACGTCCGTGCTATTCTTCTTCTTTTTTGAGTAAGTGGTCAGCATTCCTTGTGACGTTTTTTAAGCCCTTTAAAATGAAATTAAATCTTTATTTGCTCGAATATAGGTTACATAGATGGTCACACATTATTCAGGTTTCTCTATACTCAACTTTTCAGTTATGCAAATATTTGGGATTTATCGACCTAATTAAAATTTTCTAAATTTGTCAAATTTAATAAAACCTTAACCCACATTTAACACATTTGACTTTTTATTATGATTTCATCAATTTTTTATATTTATTATATTAGTATCAAATCATATCAATAACAACATAACATTAAAACCATAATTGAAACATATGACAAAAACAAATTTATGATTTTAGCAGTGGTACCTAATATCTAAAATTTCATCTAAGTATACCTACATAAATTAATAACAATAGAATTTTGTGGTAGATAACTTGAGGTCAAACAATAGAATAATTACAATTTACACATGAAAATTTAAATATGAAATATTCCGGCACAGGTACAATAAATTAATGTGAATATTAGGCCTAATTTTGAAGGCTTTATAGTTGGCAGTTTTTTTTTATGAGAATGAATGACGTGACGAGCTGGTCGTTCACCTGATGTTAAGCAATACGGCCGCCCATAACAGTTGCAGTGTTACTCGGAACTTTATAATAATAAAGTTTCGCGTGACACTGCACTGCGCACGTCATCCTGAGACATCACACAGTCTAGTAATCAGATTACTACACTGTGTAATCAGGTCATAAAGTCTCATTTGCCCAGTAATTTCACTAGCTACAATGCCCTTCAAACCGGAACACAGTAGTGCTTGCACACTACTGCTTGGCGGCAGAATAACTGGCAAAGCGGTGGTACCTACCTAGACAAACTTTGCAGAAAAGTCCTACCACCTAGTAAGTTGACAGTTTTAAACATGCTAAAATATATCCGTCTTTTACATTGCCGTCTATTTGACAAGGCCAGCAATGGTTATAGGAGCTTTAGACCTGTCAACTAAAGCCTTTAAAATTGGCCCCATTATACTTACAAATAAACAAGTTCATCCGAATCAATAAAATAATAAGTCAATTTTTACATATGAATTTAAACTTAAAGTAGTCGTCAACTGAATAAAAACATCTATCACGCAGCCAATTGTAAAGTGAAGGCTTCTGTCGGGTGAAATGTTCATACAAGGAAATATACGAACAACTGTTTCGCTTTTCTCAATAAGGCAGGTAGTTTCAAAATCGTTGACGTGCCTATGCGGTATCTCACGCAACATTATATTTTTAGTGTCTTTTTAGGGTTCCGTATTCAAAGGGTAAAGCGAATCCTATTACTAAAGCTCCGCTATCCGTCTGTCTATCTGTCACCAGGCTGTGTCTCATGAACCGTGATAGTTAGACAGTTATTATACAGAAATTTTCACAGATAATGTATTGAAGGTGCCGCTATAACAACAAATACTAAAAATCAGAATTAAATAATTTTAAGGGGGCTCCCATACACCAAACGTGATTTTAGTGGTTGTTTTTATAGATAATGGTACCTTTAGTGCGCGGGTCTTCAAAATCTATGTCAAAAAAGTAATATAAATTATGCTTTTCCCAAAAAAGCTTTCCAAGTATTATATTATAAAAGCTAAAAATTTGTATGAATCTACAAATAATTTTGTCTGTCCGTAATAATTACATTTATCCGTCACATCTCACAAATTCTCAGAACAAAAGAAACAAGAAAAGAAATTCTTTGTGAAAGTAAATTTAGTTTGGTCTAGCAATTTGTGAGAGCACTTTTTATTCTTTTGTTAAGAAAAACTGGTTTAATATCGGATAGACATTAGAATAAAAGAAAAGTCAGTCGCAAAAAGCGGTGAAGTTCAGTAGAACTTTCATTTCATTAAAACGCGTAAGTAGCGAAGAAATTTGAGAACATTAATTTATGTGACATCCACTATGCCGCACATCACTATCTATTCTTTTTAAGTTAAGTATACCCTACATCAGCTGTGTTAAAGAAAAACATCATCTGTGAAAATTTCAATCAATTATAAAGCGGCGCTAATATAGTAACTTCGATAGCGGTTATATATTTGAGCCGTTTGGCGTTGAGACCCTGGGTCCGTGGGGACCGGGAGCTCACCGCGTTTTCCAAAGTCTATCAGAGCGCCTGGTCGATGCGACGCGTGACCAAAATGCTGGCACTTATTTGGCTCAACGCATCAGCATTGCAGTTCAACGAGGCAATGCTGCCAGCATGTTTGGTACGCTACCTACCGATAGTAGGCTGGAGCATTAGGCCATCGCGGTCTATTATACAGTCCATATGTTCTTTAGGTATAGTGTAGCTAGTTAGTGTGTAGTAGTTAGCTTGAGTAATAAAGGCATAATGCCCGTAAAAAAAAAACACAATTATCATGTTTCATGAGATACAGCCTGATGACAGACAGACAGACAGTGTAGCCATCATAATAGGATCTGTTTTACTCTTGTGTACGGAATCCTAAAAAAATACAGAGAATCTTTTGTGTGGGTTAAGAATAAAAATAAACTCAAAAACAATTATTAATATAACTATTTTGGCCTAATAGCCTACTGGTAGCGGTTTGTTAGTTTTGTATTATAGGTATTGTTAATAAAATTTTACTGTTAAAATTTGGTAGTAGGTTAGTTTAGTAGCTTTCTTTGTAAATATAAAATATTGACTATTATAACTTGCTTTAACATGTTTTAAATACAGGTTGCCTAAATTAATATCACTTGAAAATCCGCACGACAACATTGAAACTTGACCTTTCCTTTCCAATAACCTCTGATAATTCAACGACCCCCGATTTACCGATAAATATTTCCACAGCAAACATTAAATTTTGAGGTCGCTCGAGAATTCATCGCGTAATTTAACGTTCGATTCTTCTATAATTAATATTTACTTAGGTGCCTACTTATCTTAGGATCTCGAGTTTACTTGTATGAATCCAATTATATTTGGCAAACAATTGTTCGGAGTAGGTTTATTGTCTGTGGAGCTAATAATAATTGTTAACTGGCTGTATTTGGTTGCTATATCTTGATAAAATTCTTACTCCCGTATTCCAAAACATTTCTCCAAAAATCCTTCACTTGACTTCTACTTAACTTTGAGGGAAACTCAAAATACATTGCGACGTACCTTGAGTTGACAGTTGCTTCGCTTCTCTCGTTAGAAAGAAGTGACAACCATTGGGGAAGAAAGATTCTCGAGTGGCGACCACGAACTGGATGGTGCAGCGTAAGCTAGCCGCCCACTAGGTGACCGACGAACTGGTGAAAACCGTGAGGCGCTGATGGATGCAGGTGCAGCTGCTCAAAGTGGTTTCTTTAGGGTCTATGTTTAGTTGTGGACGTCTTCAACCTGTTCTTCTATTGGGCTTGGTTCACTTAGATCCACATCTCCGTGGATCTGCGGGTGATTTGTCACCTCCTAAATCCACACTGAGTGGATTCAATAATAAACATTATTTTCACATTAGTACCACATCAAATATTTCTTTGTTGTTTGGTAGGCTTGCAATTGTCGCTGTAGATCTTAGATAATATTTTATTTGAAGTATTCCAACCATTGGTGGTCCATTTTGGAACGTCTCTTTTATGGTACCTACCTAATCTACACATGACTAGCATGGGTGCAAGCACTTTTATAACGGTCTCTCGCTCGATGCATTTTTAGATAAAGCTTCGTACGCAAAGATTCCTAATTTAAAAAGGTTCAAAACATGAATCATGTTTGTTCACATCTGCGACAGACATTGTCGATAAACAAGTCGCATCACTAGAATGCAGCTGGTGATAAATCAGCCCCCGTCACCCGTAGGCACGTCTTAATACAATTTTACAAGTGACGTCACAAACCTTATCGATAACACGTCACTTGTTTTGCAGAGGTTGCGATTTGTTGCGAGAGCGAGAGATATGAGTGACTGTGATGTTTTTATCGAATGAGAAATCGAGAAGCTTAAACCCTTATACAAATAAACATTGTGTAGCGGAAGAATAGTTTTTGTTTCTGTTTTTTTATTTTGAAACGACCGAAGAAAACACACACACACCGGACACTACGGTAGCTAACAAGTGAAATAGCTAAGTGTTAACTTGGTAGCTATTTCACTGTTATCCAATCTTTATTAGTATAGTAGGTATTAGTGTAGTAGGTATAGTTAGTTGGGAAGGTTTTAAGTGTTCAGTGACATACATACTTTTTTTTCTTGGCATGTTCTTGGCGATTTATTAGCTAGAAGCCCACGTGGATTGCTTCCACACAATCATGCTCAAATGATGCACATCCCTGGTGCGGAGGGTGCT
Organism: Ennomos erosarius; assembly: GCA_963580505.1. Lineage (NCBI taxonomy): Eukaryota > Metazoa > Arthropoda > Insecta > Lepidoptera > Geometridae > Ennomos > Ennomos erosarius. The sequence continues at coordinate 7,884,415 of OY757003.1, read as the reverse complement.
GGCCAGCCGTATCAGTATCCTACGGGCGCTTGGCGATCGTTTTGACTGTCAGTACGTTTACCACTGTCAAATGGTACACTTACTGACCGGAGTACAATATTTATTTTAAATTAATTAGTATTTATGATTTTGAGTTTATATATGTAATTTTAATTTTTGTTTATTGTTATGACATTTTTATTTTATTGTATCAAGTGTATGTATTAATGTAATTGTGATCCTAGTTGTTCTAGCTAATAAATGAATTGAAATTAGAAGTAATCATAATTACTTGATTTTCTGGATTCAGGATTTTTCCTTTTTTATGTACTAAAACTGGCACTCTAACTACATAATTGATAAGTATATATAGTACTACCAGAATCATAGTAAGCCTTAAAATAAACAAAATGAGATTTGAATCTCATAGAATAATTTACTTACAAAATACGGCTGTGTTTCTAGAACTAACTAGAATAAATATTCTGACAGATGACCGATAAAGTTGGAAACATGAATCTCAAATAAATTTCTTATTCGTTGGAAATAAGCACAGATCTGAATAACCCAAGAAATACGTCATATAAACATAAAAAGTCACTTGAGCATCATTTACATGCTACGCATAAACTTTAGTTCATCTGTCACAAATACAGTTTATCGATAAAGCTATCGAGCGTGTCCCATCACTGGTTCATATCGTACATAAATCATTGAGACACACGCCCTATCTGTTGCCAGCTTAATACGATCCCCAGAACCGTCTGGGGGTTCGAGCGGTTGTCATTGTGACAGCGGGTAGCGGGCAGCGAGAGTGAGCGATTAGCGATTTTCAAGATATGAAATATTTTTGTTAGTAACGCGCGCAGTGTTGTATCACGGGGAACGAGGAATTTTCAGTTCCGAGTAGTATTGCAACTGTTATGGGTGATCGCACTTTTAAAATAAAATATCACATTTTTTCAGATGTTGCGTGGTAATGCGGTCGACGATGTAACACGCTCACGCAGATGAAATCAAAGCCTTACCGCGTAAATCTTGTGGCAATCGTAATCGTGTGCTCTCGCTCGCACTTACGGACTCGTGGCGCGTACAGGATGGCAGACGATGTCTATTACCAGACTGGTTACGCGAGTGGGGTGCTCTTCACTCATCTCTTTAAAACTTGAAACAGTTTTTCCTTGAAAAATTTATTTAATATATGTGAATTTAGGAAAGTACAATTTTAAAGTGTACACTTTAAAAAAGTTTAACGATGTCAAGTTGACAAAAATAAAAACCAGAATCCTTGGAATGTTCTTCATAAGTGGTCGCTTATCGTTAATCGCTGTAAATGAGACATCGTTTAAGGGGGTAGGAGGTTAAGAGGGGAGAGGGGTGAGTTTTTTCCACAATCTCCGGATAGGCAAAATGGAGAAGCGTATTGTTGTGATTTATAAAATGTTAGTCAGCATTCTTGCAAAGATTTTTGAGAGCTTATGAGTAGGTAGTATAAATTACAATTTTCACGAGCGATTTTAACGCGGCGTTTTACACGCTGTCTCTAAATTCTACACCGAGTACAATATTATTATCGCAATTGTAAATAACTTTGATTCAATTAACATTTACAATATTATAAACCTGCGGGTGATGCATAATTTTTTTCCTTTTCCTACAATACCCAGGTGAACACTCTACTAATATTACGACCTAGCGATCCATGTGACTTATAAGTAATTTTCATTTAGCGTAAACTTCTCCACACACACACACACAGTCCAGTCCAGTCAGTGTCCATTAAAACTTATCTTATTGTCTCTATTAAGGCGAAGACACTTGGTTCTGCTGTCATTTTTAGGTAGGTAGCACTTACTTACTGCACTGCATTACCATAGAACGTAACACTATGACACTATAAACAATATAAAAAATTTGAATACAAATATACATTCAAAAGCCTTCGTGCGCTAGTCGGCCTCGTGCATGAAGAATTCCGCACCATTGTCTATAGTAACCGGCCAAGTGCGAGCTGGACTCACGTACGAAGGGTTCCCGATAGCCTAGTGACAGATAGACAGACAGACGGATAGCGGAGCCTTAGTAATAGGGTTCGCTTTACCCTTTCGGTACGGAACCCTAAAAGTACCCACGAATCCCGTACGCTGTAATTTGTCACCAAAAAAGGTGTGATTTGTACCAATCAGTAAAAACCTGTGCGTAAGGAAATATTTGCCGGTAAATAGGTATTTTTGTACTTCTGGAAAGCGGATGCTTTGATATGTTCTGTTGAATTGAGAAGCCTGTTAAGCTCCTTGTTAAGTGTAAGAACTCTTTGGAAGGTTTTATGTGAATTACCTTCCTCATTATTTTGATGAGAGGTTTAATAAAAAATCAATATAATACAGTACAAAAATACTTTATTGAACACAACAATGCATATTTAACAGAATGGTAGATACAGTAACAATTATAATTCTTTTTATCTGCAAGTATAATGAGATGAGACCTTTAATCTTATTAATACTCTATGTCATCTGTATTATAAAGAAATTAATAAATAGGTGGACTTTTCAAACAGCGCCATCTAGCTCCAAACTAAGCAAAGCGTGTACTATAGGAACCAGATAACAGCTTATATACATTTTGTTTGTAACATACTTACACCCAGACAGAAAAACATTTATGGTTTTCACGCAAATGTTAATCCTGGGCCATTATTCCGTATCGATTCCTTACTTCAAAACCACACGAATTCCTTGTCTTACATAAGAAATCTGCGAAACTGTATTCTCTATGAAACGAAAACAAAACCGCGTGAAATGAATTTGGAATTGGCGCGATTTGAACTGTCAAAAATCATATGTTTTACCGAGACGCGTTCCGAAACATCAACACATCAAAAAATATGACCACTTATGTCAATATATTTTATTCAAAATAAAGATAACTTTAATGTAAAGTGAAGGTATATCTGACGCTGTGACACGATTTGAACAAGACACGATATCGACGTGGTTTCGTATCGTGTGGAATTTGTGTTTCCATAGAGAATAACCGCCCTGGATGGGAATCGAACCCACAACCACAGTTCAGAAGGCAGCGCTACTACCAAGTTAGCTATAGACGTAGTAACTTATTCAGTAATCTGTATAGGTTAGTATAAGTCAATATACTGAAAACATAATTTCTAAAATAACATTCTCGATTAATCATTTTAAAGACTGATTACCTGAGACCTTAATCATAGTTATACCACTCGTTATGCCACTCAATTTCAAACGCCAATAAAATTAGTGATGTCCTAAACCAATGATTTTCGTTATCGATGTTCCGAAAATTCGCTGGCTCACCTCCTTCCAATAACATTGTATGCACGCGAACAAATCAGTTCCCTCCAACGATTCAATTCCATCTTGGAAACCGGGTAATGGAGCGGAAAATGGCGTTATCGATAAAATCAATACGGGCACAACACTAGTGCTGGGTGTCTTTGTACTGTTATATTATTACTGTGTGATGTGCTGTTATTCTAGTTTGGTTTAGTTAATCTGTTGTTATTATTAGCTTGCGTTTAGGAATAAGAAAGCTCTTTGTTGTTAATGTAACAAAATTAGTAAAAGATCTCGTACTTACGTACTATTAATAAAAACCGGTGAAGTGCGAGTCTGACTTGCGCACGTAGAGCTCCGTACCATTATCTACAAAAAAGAGCAAAAATCACGTTTATGTATGTGAGCCCCCTAAATAAATATTTTATTCTGATTTATAGTATTTATCAGTCAAGCAGACGGACAGCGGCCTTAGTAATAGGGTCAGTTTTACACTTTGGGTAAGGAACCCTAAAAATAAAATTATTGGGAATCGTAGACCGAAGGATGTCTGTTAATCAATCAATCAATCAAATATTTATTTGCGAGAACACATATTTATTAATAATAATATATAACTCACAACATTCACATGGATCCTGGACCCTAATTAGGGACCCAGGAACTACGAGGACCATGCTCCCACTACACCCAGACAGAACAAGTATTTATGCTTTTTCTATTTGCACATTATACTTTTCCGATATAGTAAAAGCCACTGGGAGCCGATGAATGCATAAGACGAGCAGCCGCTCAAAGTGGTGCGCTATGGGAGAGGCCTATGTTCAGCCTGTTGATGATACTTTTCCGCGAGAGTCGAACCCGCAGCTTCCGTGTTATGTGTCTCCGTGCAACCACCACACCACAGAGGCTATATTTGACCAGGTTGTTATCTATTTACCGATAACTTATTATAACTAATAATAATTTAACATTTGACTTGTAAAAGTGCTATGAATAGCCTATTTATAATAGAAAACTTTGACTTTGACAACTTTATTTAGGAAAATACTCGCACAAAGCCTATCTGTGTTATCTAGTAATTTTCTAAAGGGTCCCGAATAGTAACTAATCCTTAGCTATATACAAAAATATACCTAAGCATGTAAGTACAGCTTACCTATTTAGAAGTTCGTCGTCTCTAACTTGGAAATGTTCTCATAAAGGTCCCAGAGTTTTGCCCGGAGGTGCTGCTTCGAAAAAGTAATTTTCTCGAAGCTTCGGTGGTGATACAGTCTGTGAGTAATTAAGATGGCGGATTTAGGCGTTAAATACACTGGGACTGTGGTTTGGTCGATTCAACTTGAATTTAGACTTGAACACAGGTTCCCTTTGCTTGCGATCCAGTGTAATTTACGACAATTTACATGTTTACTTAGGTAAACAAAAACATATTGTAAAGTACGTTCTAGTGCTCGCATGTCTAGCTAATTTCAAGCAATAATCTGTTTATTTGCGGTATCTTCACTTCACTTGATCAAACGTTATATTTTCACTGTATAAGAAATTACATATATTTATCGGTAATCGGTATAGATACAAACTAACAAAAGAAATTGGCAAGTTCTTAGGTTTAATACTAAAACTTAATGCAACAATTGAATAATTAAATTCCAATTACTAATTCAGGCATCACCAACCCTACCAAACAACAACAGAAATAAATAAATAAGGCTTCTAAAACACCAACGTACAAAAAACGTGTAGGTAAATCCGATCACTATCCCAACCCACTTGACTCGACTAGCCACTATCCACGTCTAACCCCACCTTTAACCAGAACCCCGCGAGTTATTTTCATAAAATTACTCAGAATAAAGTCTTTTGATATGAGTATTAATTACAACATAAAGGAGAAATTATTATTTGAATTTATATTTGATTATATTCCTGCTAACTCTATAAAGGATAAGTATTCCTGAAATATTTTGAACACGATAGGATAATACTAGGAATATCGAATAACAATTTAGGCTTGCTTTATTAAGGGGACCAATCTGGTATTTGAAAATGTTATTGCCATCGCTCTGCTCTCCACAGGTATGATAGAGACAATAGAGCCCGTGAAAGAATTTGCCTACATTTTAACGTTTTGGGCGCCAACGGTTTTCACCCTCTAAAACATAACAAAACTTTTGATTTTGATGTCAAGCGTTTGGATAAATGTAATCTATGGTTGTTTTGATTTTTTTTTGTAAATAATTTGTGGTTTTGTTCTAGTTAGAACTGCTTTTTTCCTCGACGATCGACGGTGATCTAACTTATGTTCTTTTCGGGTTTAGAAACACGCTTGCAATACCACACAATATTACCAGCCAATATTTTCGGTAAACGATAAAATAACGTAAAAGAGGACACCTGCAAAATTTCGGACGTCTATTTACACTAAATATCATGCACAATGGAGCGTGAAAATTTACAGTTCATAACTCGTGTGTATTAAAGAAAGTTTCTGATATATTTTCACACAGTGCGACCCTAGTGTGAGACCGTATAAAACATTGCAGTATGGACTTTAATATAAAATAAATATTACTATTATAAATATTAGTTAGGTATCGTTTTTTCAGTGTTTAGTTGAGCGTGAAATCAAAATTTTTTAGAATTTTAATTTTAGGTAACTTCGTACGTTGCTATTTTATTTAATCTTTTGTATCTTTCCTCATCACCATAAAATAATCTGACAATTTGTTTACACAAAATGGAAATAAAACTGGATACTAACTTTTGTTTGAAGTGTAGTAAACTTAATTTTTTTTTATACAGCCGCTATATTATTGTCTGGTTATACATGAACACTGCAGTGACAATCACTGTGACGCCACAACACACAACAAAGTTGTGTTTCTGCCTATACTGTACTGTGTCTCATATTTCATCGATAACTGTAAAACATAACCTATTGTTACGCAGCCATGAATCGATTTCGGAACCCGTGGTGGCACATCACTAGCTCTCATAGCGAAGCACGGTAATGTTAAGCAACGTTCGCTGCGGTCACTACTATGATGGCCAAATATTCTGACACCAGGGGTCTAGCAAAGATACCAACCACTAACGCTAACGCCAAACGCTAACTCCGAAAATGTATCGAAATGACATTCGCTACGGAAAAGCTAGCGATTTCCGAAATGTCATTTCAGTACATTTTGGAGTTAGCGTTTGGTAGACTCCCAGGGCTGACCACTTGCCTACACGAGAAGAAGAAGAAGACATCACTAATTGTCCGAAACTTGGACCGACTCTGCATAAACCGCATAATAACTAACCCCCAGTCGCTGGTAGGTTTGTTAAAGCTTCAAAACATTGAACGCTCATTAGTCGAATGCTCATTGACTATCGTCAACCAATTAGTCCTGTCAATAAGGAGTTGTAGAGTGAATAAGAGGGGACCTAAGCGATTTCTTGTGAAACTTGTTAAGGGTGCTCAGGAGATAAACACGCTAAAAGTCCTGACCCCCCAGGAGTGAGCCGGAGGGGGGAGGGGGGGTCCAAAGCCCAAAGATGCCACTTTTGGGTTTTTCGTCAATATCTCGGAAACGTTGCGTCCTACCTAGAATAAAAATTCCTTCTACTATATAAAATCTCATGACATTGTCTACAACTTTGTTGTAATACATTTTACCGAGTTCTAAACCGTTTTTGAGCTAGACGCTCCGGAAAAGTGAAAATTGGCAAAAAATACTTTTATCAAATATTCACTCATGTTTGCATCCTCTTAGGCCGCGAGGGTCCTGGCAAGGTTTCATTTCTTTAGTCGATGACATCCTCATCTTCAGTGGTGGCATCATCATTCTCTGTGGTTGGTGATTCATTCTAATAGAGCCCTACATTGTCTTCATATTCATCCTTATCAACGCACCATTGAGACATTTCCCTTGACAGTGAAGGCACGCCATTGAAACATTGCTTTGCTACATTCCCTTTGCCACTACCACAATTCTTGGTGTAATGGCAAAATATCGTGTTTTGTAGGACCTGTATGTGCTGGCGAGTCCTCTATTGTTATTGGTACCAGGGTTTTCCACCCACCATTGAGGAGGCGTACTTGGCTAAGTGACTAGTGGTGACGCTCCGTTGTAATTACCGCTTTTTAGTAAAAGTAACCCATTCCAGTAATTTTACCAAAACGAACGAATAAGACTTTTTGATACCTAAATTTAAGAGAGCGCTGGGCCTGGTTCTCATACGAACTAACAATATGGCTAAACTCTATGAGACCTAAACTGCTAGCTAAACTGTTTCCCCAATTCCAAAGACGCCAAAGGAAACAGAGAAGGAAAAAGAAGGCACGCCGCCGAGTCCGGGGGAAATATTGGATGACCCTAAAGATGCTGGTGAGCTTTAGTTTATATATTAAGATGATTCGTAACCTATATTAATTTATTTTCCATTTATAGGGGAAAAGAGTATAATTTTGACACCGAAATAACGAACAATTGACGGGCCCGATAGCTCAGTTGGTAGTATCTTTGCCTTCTGAACTGAGGGCTGTGGGTTCGATTCCTACCCGGGACAAACATTTGTGTGATGAACATAGATGTTTGTTCTGCGTCTGGGTGTTATATTGTATTCTATGTATGTATTTACAAACAAAAATGTATAAAAGTATTGTATCAGTTATCTGGTTCCCATAGTACAACCTATGCTTAGTTTGGGGCTAGATGGCGCTGTGTGAATTGTCCACACATATTTATTTATTTATTTAATTCCGAACCCAAGGGATGAAAAAGGTTAGTCCTATTATTACGGCGGGACCACGCAGCATATATCCAAACCCACAATTCCGGCTGTCTAGTATTTACCCCAGAAATTCAAAGCCTAAGGTCGTATTTACCCCGAATTTCGTTATCATATCGTTGCTGACAAAAACGGGTGGACAGACTGATAAATGATATCTAGGATTACGAGGAGTTAGAGGTCAGAGTTCGATGCTGGGGTAAGTCGGCGGATTGGGGCGGGGGCATAGATTAGATAGTTGTTACTGCGGTGATAGTCATGCTTGCCGCGGAGCAAAATTAATGGTTTTCACATAAACATACATAGGTACCGACATAATTCTTAAACGCACTTAAAAACATTAAAAAATAAAGTAACTATATTTATTCAAAACAACAAATAACACTACATTACAATACACAGTCCACAGAGCAACGCTAAGATATGAGACGTACAATTAAAAAAAAATAATGCAATGTTGAATGTCATGTATGACCTAGATCTCGATTTTGGCATGGAATTAGGTACAGCGTGTAACCTTAATAAATGATTTATGGTAATCTTTAAAATGTAAGTGAAAATAAAAATAGAAGCTATAGCCATGCCGATGGATGCAGGAGGCGAGCAGCCGCTCAAAGTGACGCTCTGTCGGAGGCATTAGTTCAGGCGTGGCCGTCTTCAGGCTGTTGATGATGATGATGATGATGATGATGACGATGATGCATACATCCCACTTTCTCTCTCTCCTATATTGTAATGAAAAAGCTAATTATGTATTAATGCTGATTATTTTTAAATTGAAGCAGTAAAATAGTTAGTTATAGGTTTTCTATTAAGAAAAAAAATGGCCATCGGTTAAACATTTTCTCAATTAATTGTACCTTAATCTAACAACAGACGATTTTTTCACAAGTCTGTCTAGTTTTGGTATATTTATTCAATAACATAAATCTAGACACTTGAACCAAAATATATTGAGCTACTTGCCTCAAGACGCTTCTATCTACGTAAAGCAAATATTTTCTTGTCGATGGCAAATAATAATATTATCAAAACGTAATATTTGCTCGAGCACCAATAAATCTACATTGTCAATAGTACTCGATGAAATTGTTCTATAAATAATGAAATAAGCTAACCTCACTGAAGTACTGGTCTTAAAGATGAAACGATCTTCACTATAGGACCTTTCTGCAAAGTTCGTCTAGGTAGGTACCACCGCTTTGCCTGTTATTCTGCTGCCAAGCAGTAGTGTACAAGCGCTACTGTGTTCCGGTTTGAAAGGCTGTAGCTAGTGAAATTACTGTGTAAATGAGACTTTATGACCTGATTACGTAGTCTAGTAATCTAATAACTTGTGTGGAAGTCTCAGGATGACGTGCGTACTGCGCAGAATGTGAAACTTTACATTTTAGAGCTCCAACTGACCCTGCAACCGTTATGGGCGGCCGTGTCGCTTAACATCAGGTGAACGACTAGCTTGTCACGTCAAGCTTTAGCATAAAAAAGGCGAAAAAGATTTGGCAAACGCAAGCTCGTGTTACTTTTTTAATATTTTAATTTTGAATTCCATCGTGTCTGCTTATTTCCACAGAATACAAACTACTATAGAGAAAACGTATTTATAAAAATATACGTCTATTTTGAATCCATTTCTAGCGGGTATGCGCTTACAAAGAAAAATATGAAGTACGAGACCTGAACGTATCCTCTTACTGTGTGGTGTCAGGAACAAGCGGAAAGCGATTAACTCTTAAACTCCCGGCTCGATACCCAGCTTGGTATACATTGTTAGGGAAAATGCTGGTGTTCCGGACGATAAGTAATGAATAAAATAATACACATCATAATACATACATTACAGTGATACATAATATCATTTTGATTAATTATGACAGTTTTGAGAACAACGATGCCAGACTGATACAAACGTTATTTTTTTTAATAAGGACATAATTAAGTTCCTTAATTTTTTTAAACATAGTAAATACTATCAATGATACCAACTACAACTAAATCTACTAGCTTCTAGCACTGCCTACTACAAAAACATATATGAACTGTATGCTAGCCGCGAGGACTTATAGACGACCACAACCCACTTGCACCTGCCCAATACCAGTAGGTAGTGGGCAGCCGTACCATGCAACAAGCTGGCAGCATTGCGTCCTTAAGCAACACATGTTTTTGTCTGGTATCAGATGTTAGAAAATAGAACAGAATAGAAAAATATATCTTATTTTGCACCAAATACCCACAAAAACACATAACAATACGAAATATTTGACAAAAATGTAGTACAATAAACGGTCTTAAAAGTACTACAGGGAAAAGGGGCACCCCGTCGTCGCGGCCCAAGACACGTCTTGAGGGACGCGGAAGATCCTATAGCAGCCGTTGTTTCGTCTGCGCTAGGATCACCGGACCAGTCTAGCCCTTCTGGCTCAGGTACCGATTTCGGCACCGGTATAGGATACCAAAGTAACACAATCAGACACTGACCCCACCGGCGAGGTCGACGTACCCCCCGTAGGTTAGTTAGAATGGTCGCGACTTTCCGTAGGATCCACTTCTCCAGCGGACGTAGCCTTCTCGATCCTCTTATCCCGGCAACAGCCCAAGCCGAGGCTCGCACCCCAGGGTTGCCCTTGAGCCAATTGCCCCCCATTTTTGTCGGCTGGGTGCCTTAAGCGCCTGCCTTCCCGCCTTGTGACGCTGTAAAGGTCAGTAGAGACCAACAGCATTAGCCCGTTCAAAAAAAAAACTACATAGAATTCCCTTATCACGCTCTCACCCCTGTCTTATACCCTACATCATCTCAGTTTGTCATCCTACGGTTCTATTGTCTATCTCCTTTAATAGCTTTTGATACAATGTCCTTTGTACCAAGTATATGACTACAACATGTCTATTACATGGCCATGTTTTATGTTCGATATAATGATAACATGTTATGTAATAATTTTACTTATCTAGTCTTTTGTGTTCACGTTACTTTTGTTAAATTAACGATGTTTTTCTTCATTAAACCTTGAGGATTTGTTTTTTGTTTTGGTTTGGTTGTATTAGATTAGTTTAGATCGCAAATCTACATACCTAGTCTACATTATTAACAAAATATTTATATAATATAATCACTGACAAAATGTTTCAAAAACCACTTCTGCTTCGGATTTTTCTGGATAAGTACATAGTGCGTAAATGTTTGCACAACTTATTACATACTATGTATTATAAAAAAATCCAGTTGAAATTTTAACTCTAAGTAAAAATATCGTCCATATCCCTTAAGGTCTTATATTGTCAGTCTTTTTAACGTAAACATATTGAAAGCGGCTTCGGTGACTGATTAATGATCGAAAATGTTATAGGTACAGTAACTGCTGGCACAGTAACTCATCTTTACAATCTTTACACAAACGCAAAATTCAACGATGTCCAAAAATAGCCAGTTTGCAATGCGATATAAATTTTAATATTGCCTGAATTATAGCGACCCAATAATAAAAATCATCAATACATATAACAAAACTGTGACTGGGCTTAACCTGTACATTGAATATTTTTGGAAAATGTTGACTGCAGTGTGCTTCTTAATCGATATAGAAATAGAAAAAAAAAATTAATTTCTTGTCTATCTATCTGTCTGTCCGTCCCTTTGAAGTCTTTGCACACGCACCGCGCTGGAACTACTGAACGGATTTGGCTGTGGTATGGTTATACAGGGTTACAGGAAAAATTGTGCTAGATCCGTTAAGGGCGTGGAGTACCCATCATTTCTGACTTATTTCACTATGAGACACCCTAGCCTAAACTTAACTGTTTTCCAGATATTTGACTTTTAATATTTTTATTGAAAATTGCCGATTTTTATGCAACAAAATTTAATTTTGTTTATTTTGTGTGTCTTTTTACTATTATTATTGCATTTTTATATGTGTAATAATATGCTTTAGGACGTCAATCATTAAAATAGTACATAAGTTAATTGAATAGACCGTAGTAGACAAGTGAAAGTTAAGAAATAAACAAAAAAATTATAAACTGTATTGTTCTCTAAAGGATATCTAAAAAAAATATTATGGCAGTTGTTCGGCAGATGTGTTATAAAATATCTACGTTTCATCAGCTTTCTAACGAGGTATAATAATCTAGGGTTTGTATTACATTTCGTGAAAAAAAATAGTTGGAACGCTCCAGATAGCAGTTCTAACGGTCTCGGTATCTTGGTTGTCAGACTGCTTTTGTGCTTCGTACATAGTAGATGTGATATCGTTTTGCTCTATTTCTCGACTTGGCTGTGATTCTGGACTATTTCTTCTGATTTGTGATTACTATGCTTGTTAACCGGACTCTGATTTGTACCTGTGATACGGAAGTGTTGAAGATGACGTCCTACATACCTGAGGAATATGCTGATATGCTTATTTGTTACGGATACTGCGATTGTGTGTCTGCGCAAGCTCGCAACGAATACATAACTCGCTACCCCGGTCGTCGAGTGCCGGATGTGGCCGTTCTTGACAGAGCTTATCGAAGACTTCGAGAAACTGGCTCTGTTTTGAGACCCTGCGAGAAGATTGGACTTTTGCAGATTTATGCTAAATGCTGACGTAGAAGACCCAGATTTTCTAAGAAATATCTTGTGAACGAATGAGTCCAAATTTGATAAAGATGACATAACTAACTATCACAAGGCCCACCCATTACTGGGCCCCAAAATAACTAAGGAATCCCAATATCCAATCATTTGATTGGACCTTACTTTCTCCCGGATAATGTAAATGGGGAAAGCTACGAAAATTTCCTGAGAGCAGACTTGAGTGATATGCTGGATGATCTGCCACTCAACCTGATCAGGGACATGTGGTTCCAACACGATGGCTGCCCTGCCCATTTCAGGAGAAGTGTCAGAGACTGGCCGGACACAAATTACCAAACCAAATGGATTAGACGAGGTGGGCCGTTGCCATGGCCAGCAAGGAGTCCGGACCTAACCCCCATGGATTTTCATGTATGGGGGCTCATGAAAAGTCTTGTGTACAGCGAGCTAAATCCACTTTCGTCTGTGGCAGACTTAAGAGAAAGGATTGTGGATGCAGCAAATAAAATGAGGACCACGTTGACCACTGGAGTAGTGAAGACTGGTCTCCGTAGAAGGATGCGACAATGTATCAGAAATAGAGACGGCCATGTTGAACATGAACTGTAGAATAAGAAAAAATTGTGTGAAAACCTTTAATAACTGACATTGCATGCTTACCTATTGTTTTATTTTACTTTTTAGGGCTAAGTATAAATTTTCTTCTCCACTGTCGCCTATGAAACTAATTTTTTTTCAATGCATTTGAATAAAATCCTAGATTATTATACCTCGTTAGATAGCTGATGAAACGTAGATATTTTAAAACACATTTGCCGAACTACTGCCATAATATTTTTTTTAGATATCCTTTAGAGAACAATACAGTTTATAATTTTTTTGTTTATTTCTTAACTTTCACTTGTCTACTACGGCCTATTCAATTAACTTATGTACTATTTTAATGTTTGACGTCCTAAAGCATATTATTACACATATAAAAATGCAATAATAATAGTAATGAGACACACAAAATAAACAAAATTAAATTTTGTAGCCTAAAAAACGGCAATTTTCAATAAAAAAATTAAAAGTCGAATATCTGGAAAAGAGTTAAGTTTAGGCTATAGTGTTTCATAGTGAAATAAGTCTGAAATGATGGGTACTCCACGCCCTTAATGGATCTAGCACGATTTTTCCTGTAACCCTGTATATAGCTGATTATGCAAAATTACATTTAGGATACTTTTTGTTTTCTAAAACGGCAAAGTGCGGGTTGCTCAAGCAATGGATTTAATTTTTATTCAAGATTTTTTGTTCGCATATTATAATTATATTTCTTTACCATACTTTACCAAATTTTTATAAAAAAAATATACTTACCCTTTCGAAGGGAAGATAGAAGAGAAAGGTACAAAAAAAGGGGAAAAGGATGAATGAATGGGACGGCAATAGAAGGTCAGCTAGTTAATAATAAACAGTAGCTTCGTTATTAAATAGGATCCTTTACCTAATTTTTAGTTCCCAGCGGGTATACTATTATAATATCTGTGCCACGGGGGAAAAGATGACCTATACACAGATATTATAATAGTGTACACCTATAGTTTAAAATAAACAAAAACGTGGAATATTTCTTATACGAATACAAATAAAGGAAACACGCCAAAATTGGTTTTGGGTGCTTAGACCGAAATTCGCTCGATCACAATACATGCAGTAATGTATGAATTAATAATAATATTTTTTATTTTTTTTTAATATGTGTGGACATTTCACACAGCGCCATCTAGCCCCAAACTAAGCAAAGCTTGTACTATGGGAACCAGATAACTGATATAATACTTAGATACTTTTTTGTTTTGTAAATACATACATAGAATACAATATAACACCCGACGCAGAACAAACATCAATGTTCATCACACAAATGTTTGTCCTGGGTAGGAATCGAACCCACAGCCCTCAGTTCAGAAGGCAGGGATACTACCAACTGAGCTATCCGGTCTGTCAAAAATTACATGTATATGAAGTAGCTTGCTGAAAAACATTACTTACAAATACGGCTCCGACAGTTTTTTTAATACCTAATCTATGATTAATTCCAAACTCCTAAACTCCCAGCGACTCGATATCGAACACGCATGCATTGTTATTCTATTGTCATTTCAAATGCTGATATTCCAGATGTTAAAGTTGTAATACTGTAAATATTTCGTAAGAATTTCATAACGATGTATACGTAACCTTGTTCTTTAGGTTTTTTGCTACAAATACTGTGTTTCTTCACTCTGTTTGTTAATAACGATGTCTGTGGTCGTTTTGAAAATCTCAGATTTATGACCTAGACCTAGAATATTTTTTATGACTTAAATATTTTGTAATTGAATGGATTTTGCTCGGTTAGCCAACACCGGATTTGTAATCTTTGGGCAACACTGGCTTAACTCCCAGCGACTTGGTATCGAACACGCATGCATTGTTAATATATTGACATCTCAAATGCTCGTATTCCAGAGGTTAATAAAAGAACTCTTTTGTTTACATAATTATGTCGAAAACTGGTACTATCAGAAAAGACTTGGTATCTTTTGGGACTAAGTATAACCGATTAACATTTTGATTATGGGATTGGATGCATAGACATATATATAAGGACAGGCCTAATGACATTAAACCGTCGCTTCAAAGAGGGAGTCAAGTTCACAGATTGACATCCACTAGCGCCCAGTCTGTGTTGGAAGTGAGAAGATATCGGTCGTGTGTCTCAAAGAAAATATGCCAAGTTGTGTTGTGAAGGGTTGCACAAACTACACTCTAAAGTGCAATAAAAAAATATACAAAGTTTCTTACCACAAGTAAGTCAATATTTTCAATATTACACTCCGTTTTGTACGAAAATAATCGAATTTAAATTTGGGATAATCATTGTAAACAAACATTGACGGACATAATGGCAGCGTTTAATTTCCCAACTCATCGTAGTTCCTGAGTAATCTAAGAGATGGCGCTGACTTTTCCCCATACCATTTTGAGTTAATAAAATGTTCCTTCGGGCATATCCTGATATATAGATCTATGACTGGATGACACATTTTGAAAAATGGGATCAGTTTTGTGGTATCCGTTGGGGCTACCCTAAATGTAGACCATAATAGGTAATTATGTAGACGCTCAGTGGGACAGAAGTGGTAAAAAATGAACACAAAAAATTCTGTGAGACTTAATACAACTTAAAACATCAAAAAAGAGGAGTAAAAATTTTGATAAATAAACTTCCTGGTCTGAAATAAGCCTAAATACCTACTTAAAAGTGTGCGGCAAAAATAAAACGGCACTTTAGCACATCCTCCAGCGAATTGTACCTTCTCAAACACAGTTTGGTTAGGGCTGTCGCTTTTAGTAAAGACGGATCATTCTCTTACTAAGAGCCTAGTCCGGGTTTATGTAATAGATTTCACGTTTCACGGTGTATGGTTATCGTGAAACCAATACAAGAACGCATTGTGATGGCTTCACGATAAGCGCCCCTAGTGAGCGAATTGTGAACCACAGAATGCACGTGATTCTCCATACGAAAACGCATCACTCACCGTGCACCGTGAGACGTGAAAGCTGTTAAATAAACGTGGAGTAGGCTCTATGTTGTCTAGATCCGTTATGTTCTAGCGGGATTTTTTCTGTTTGTTTAAATAATACACCCTTAACTTTTTTTAAATATGCGGTTAGGTAAATAAGAAATCTTAAAACGAAAATGTGTAATAAAACTGACAAGAACATTTGAAACTAAGATTAGGGTCATCTTAAAACTCTTTTCTGTAGGAAATAGATCTTCCCTTGAGATTTTAAGTTGGTAAATAAAAATCACTTCCTTTAAAAACTCTTATTATATATTAATAGGGTAATCAATTACATATGACTTAAAATGTTATCCAGGTTAATTTAAGCTTGCACGTTCTTAATTTATAAAGGACAACCCTATTCTAGTCTTAAAAACATTTACCGAGTTTCGAGATTAAGTAATAAATAACGCCTGGGAAATTTAGAGACCAAAATAAGGGAGGTCTTAAATCATGAGCGGCAGCGGTGGTGCATAAATTAGCAAGAAATATTAGACGCCAAATATGTTCGGGGATTCAGGGCTAATAGAAATGATTGAATGTGACAGTTTTATTTTTGCTGTATAGAAGGAGTTGTTTGACCAATTTCAAAGTGGTGGAGTTTCATGTTTCTATACTATATTTTTAACACTGATTTTTGAAAACGACGCTAATTTTTGGCAAATACGAGCCATCGTAGACTTTATCATTACTTGCGGTCTAAATTAGATAGTGGTCTTAATTTTCCATGTAAAAATGTAGGTATATAATCGATTACAATTCGCTTTAAAATTTATACGTCGCTATCAGAATAACATCGGCTAATAAGTTTATTGTTTAGGTCCGAAAAGCTACCAAAATTTAATAGATAAGAGATAAGATAAGATAAATATTTATTTTCCAAATAAAGTACATAAATGTTACAAATAAATTTTGCATATTACAGATAGAATTTTTTACATTTTTAGAACACGCTATAATAGTAGGTAGGTAATATACTATTTTGTTACAAAGTGAATTATACTTAAAAGAAACATGAGTGTAGATGAAGGACTAGCATTCATACTAGGTTGCCCCGTGTTATGAAATACTCGTCCTCATAGGTTAGGTCCACCACATCCACTCCAATAACCAAATCCAGACCAAAATTGTCCTCTATAATCTTATCACTTAGACCGTGACCTGCAAAAGTCGCAGCTACACGTCTCTTAATATATTTTACAGTAAAGTTTCATGTAGTTCCAGAGATTTTTATTAAGCCATTGTGGTTGAAAAAGCTGTTATTATAAGATGATATAAGTTATTTCGAGATGTGAAAAATGAATGCAGGCTACATAAAATGTAAGAGAGAGAGAGAGAGAGAGAGAGAGAGAGTGAGTTTTATGCAGAAACTCTTAATTTTGCGGAGAAAAAAGTACCCTATGTTGATAATGGTTTCGTAAGCAATCTGTATTCAAAATTAGATCCCAATCGCTTTAATACTTTGGTCGTCTTGTCGTCAAAGCCGTTCAAACACAACGAATATTTCATTTTTATAAATCAGTAGGGATTCCTTAAGCTATTGTATTTCTTACAAAGCTATAGGTAGGTACTAGGTTATGTACTGCTTTCATTGAGTTACAAAGTAAGGCATAAACAACAGGGTTATTATAAAAATAGGGCTTACACTTCGTGCTATCGCAGTAGTAAAACATTTTATCTACAAGGTTATGTTTTTAGGTATTTAATTTTTTCATATCTCATTCGCCACCTTTTACAACCTCCGTTCAAACTTGAGTTATTGCTCATAAAATGTTCATTTCTGTATAAAGTTGTAGTAAAAATGTTTAAATGTTTAAGATGTTTTACGATTTCAGTATGCGTCCGGAGATCGCATCTGCATAATGGAGAACTCGAACGGTCTTTGCTATTTCAAGATCCTTTTACTTGTCAAAACTTCTAAAATATGTTAAAAGGTTACACAACTAGGTTTAACAACTAGCTCATCACATCGTACGTATAACTATAAAATAACCGGCCAAGTGCGAATAGGACTCGCGCACGTACCATTATTAAAAAATAAGCAAAAAATCACGTTTGTTGTATGGTAGCCTCTTAAGTATGTATTTTAATTTGTTTTTTTAGTATTTGTTGTTATAGCGGCAACATAAATACATCATCTCTGAAAATTTCAACTGTCTAACTATCACCGTTAATGAGATACTACTCTACAGCCTGGTGACAGACAGACAGATGGTTGTAGTTGAAGTCAGAAGCCACATTTATATCCTTAAAAACATTCACGTCAGACATATCAAAATATTAAAGAGGTTTCTCTTCATAACCCTCGAAATCGGCCCCTTGGCTGTCATAACTCCATACTGACATTATACTCCATATGGATTATTTATTTGTAATATTACGTCGGTTTTCGATCCAGGGCCTTTATTCCGTATCGATCCCTTACTTCGAAACATGCGAATTCCTTGTCTTACATAAGAAATCTGCAAAACTCTATTCTCTATGAAACAAAAACAAAACCGCGCGAAATGAATTTGGAATTGGCGCGATTTGAACTGTCAAAAATCATATATTTTACCGAGATGCGTTCCGAAACATCAACACATCAAAAGATATGACCATTTATGTCAATATATTTTATTCAAAATAAAGATAACTTTAATGTAAAGTGAAGGTATATCTGACGTTGTGACACGATTTGAACAAGACACGATAACGACGTGGTTTGGAATCGTGTGGAATCTGTGTTTCCATAGAGAATAATCGCCCTGTATAACACAAAACATGTATACGTTTTTTTAAATTAATCGTATTCTTCTGTCTCCGATACCCAATGGCCGGTGATATCCTATACTAAGCCAGTGTGTGTCTGTCTGTCCGATCTACAATAACGGCTGTACCCCTTGAACCGTAATTGGATTTTCACGGATTTACCTGACAAATAACAAAAATTACGTGGTCAACACAAGAAACGTGTGCCCTAACGGATCTTGGGATTCTGTTACCTTCAAAACAATTACACATTTTGTCAATGCATCTTTATTAGATCAACGTCACGATATTTAAAGATTATTTCAAAATTACATTTTTCTCAGTGCAGTGGCTTACGCTGTGTCTTCCCGTTCGTGGTCACCACTCGAGCCTTTCTTCCCCATCGATTCTCAGTTCTACGAGAGATGTGGCCTGCCTATTGCCCTTACAACTTGCTAATTCTAAGCGCCATATCATCGGTCACCTTAGTTCTTCTATCATCATCATCATCATCATTAACAACCTAAAGACGTCCACTACTGAACATAGGCCTCCCCCAAGGAGCGCCACTTTGAGTGGCAGCTTGCCTCCTGCATCCATCGCACCCCGTGGATTTGACTAGATCGTCGGCCCACCTAGTGGGAGCCGGCATACGCTCGTCTTCCGATTCGTGGTCGCCACACAAGAACCTTTCTTCCCCATAGTTCTTTTATAACATCTAGGATATAAATAGCAACCATTTACTGACAACACTAACACATTCACATTCGTTCCCACTTCTGATGTCACGGAAAATAAATAAAAATTCCCTCAGCGTTTTCACTCTATACTATACGCATTCGTTCAGAATCGGTCCCTTGACAATTCCGAGTCGATACCAATATTATGTATCCGTATTTTGGCACTCTATAAGAAAGTAGGTCAAATCGGCGGCCAGTCATCGGGTGTCCAAACAATTTCTTTTTCTGTGGTTAGGATACGATGGAAACGAAAGGCGTTTTTCTTTTTGAGATGTGAGATAATTAATGGTTGAATTAAAACTTATAATACACACATGCATGCCATTAACCAGTGGATAACAATGGATCAACGAAAGAAAACGCGCACCCGACGTCTTAAAAAATGGGTATCTTAATAATAGATATATGAACATTTTTACAAAGCAAAAAATATGTTTAGAAAATAGTTGACATAGAATTTTTTTTTAAGGAATATGTAATCTTTAGTAAGAAGAATAATTTTATTAACCTCTGGAATAAGTACCAGCATTGAGATTGGATAATAATTAGAATTGCATGCATATCGAGTCGCTGGGAGTTCATGAGTTAATATTTATTTGGCACAATTGCTTGCAGTCTGAATATAAGAGGCCACGTACTTACTGTAGAATTTTGTACCTAATAAACAAAAAATTTTCGTAAATAAAAATTATTTCATTTATTAACTGTTTCATCAAAATCGGATCAGCTCTTTTGGTGTGAAAGTCAAACAAACAGACAACGATTATATATTTTTAGAGATTTTAATCAGCATCCCATATAAAAGCACTTAAAAGTTACTTTCTGATCAGTTACCTTACTAAATCGCTAACTCTCATGACTCAGGCCACACCCTCCACCCTAAGATTGGATCTCTCGCGGTCGGGGTATGTTTTGAGTCCGGAAATGGGTAACCTAACAAGGGTTGTGAGAGATGGCCAGATATTTTATTTAGATTGGGGATGATATAAAACTTTTTAGAAGTGGTAGTTTTATACCACGCCACGGAGCGAAAACACAAACAAGAAACCCCGACTTTTTGCAAGTAGTTGTGATAAATAGGGTAAGGTGGTCCAAGGTAATAGAAAGAAAGGGCTGCTGCCAGCGGTTTGGACTGTGGACTGTTTCTAAATGAAAAAAAAAAAAAGAAATACTTGGATTTTTATTTCGACCAACTGGGATCATAATGGGTTAGTAGTGCTTAATCTATATTAGTAATACAGCCATGATGACTACTATTAAAAATGAACAAGTAAAAAAAAATACAATAATTGAAAAAATAAGCAAAATCGGTAAATAAATCACGGAGTAATAAGCTTTTAAAGTTTCTACAGGAGGCATCTCCTGTCCCTTTCTCGCGATACAGAGCGCCCCCACAGTTACTATGAAAAATCCACTCGTGACGTCACATGCCGTAGAGATTATATGAAAAGCTACCACAGCTTAGTAATGAGGTACTATAACGACCTTCCTCTGTCATAACTGGCCGTTTAGCTATCTCTTTCTATTCCGGTTTTTAAAATGGTTCTAACTTGGTAATTTTTTGAGATATTTAATTTTTGTTTTAACAAATGTTTATCTTTTGAGCAATATAATTAATTTATTCAAAAAAAAATTTTAGTCATCATGCCTGTTACAATACATTTATCTACAAATCCTGCAACAATGATTTAACTCAAAAAAAACCCAATCCTAAACAAAATTTAAAAAAAAAACTATAAAGTAAGTAAGAGGTTATAAGTGAATTCTTTCTTCTTTCATTCTTGTCTCTTCCCATGGGTGCCATAACAGCCGGCTAAAGTAATATCCATGGAAAGGGCAGCAACATTCTCTTTGGTACATTAAAATCTGCGATCACCAAGCCGCCTGCCAAGGGTGGAGATTATGGCAAACCCTAATGATAAGCGTCCAAAGTGGCGTTTCCTGAGGGAGGCCTATGTTCAGATGTGGGTTTCGGACTAATGATGATTGAAGTACTTATATGTCATTTTTACTCGGCTCTGTGCACATCACTACTTCTAAACACGTTTTACAAATCGATATCGAGCCGTCAAAAAAAACTAGTTCCGAATTAATAAACACTCCCACGAGTCAAATGGGTTGCGAGATTGCGGTCAGTGGTGGTCCCACGGGGCTGGCTTACCACTTCTTAAGCTGGGTACTCACTGCGTAGTGACACCTGCCGGAAATACTGCGCCGAATGTTCGGCGCGGCGCTGATTAGATCAAGTTCTGTGATGGTCGGTATTCGGTTGGCATTCCTCAGTCCCTTGTCATTTTAGTATAGTAGGTACGTGATACGTTCAAAGTTGCGACGTCTATAATCAAGGCTGTCCAAGAGTAGCGACACAACCGCAAGTACGGCACGGAAAGTTTGGCGGCTGACAGCATTGATCGTGAATTCGGTTGGCGTGACACACCAAACGCGCCGAACATTCGGTTCACGCAGCGTATAGCCGGTATCTTGCGTAGCGTCGTCGCCGGTTAATGTCGTCCCTTTATCCTGTAATACCTAGCTGTAATCGTGCGCTGAATGTTCAACTAACGCTAGCTGAACTTTCGGTTGAGTAATTCAGCGCATGTGTAGATTGCAATACAAAATTATATTGAATACGTTCTCAAGGAAACAGTCGCTAGACGAAAAGTTCGCCACTAAGCCCAGCGTGTCGTGATTTCGGAGATTTGTCAGAGGTTACTTAAAAACACTGCTAGCGTATTCAACTGAACGTTTACCACGTCGTTTTCGGCAGGTGTCGCTACACCTACACTTAATGTATCTTAAATACTATATCAATATCAAGTGCACGGCTGCTGCGAACCGTTCGCCCGCGGAGCGCAGTTGCTTGCACCGAACTGGTAGTTGGCGGTTTTTGCGAGAGCACAAAAGAGCTTAAAGTAGACTCGTAGCTCGATATGTAGTTACCATGCACGAGTCGTATCTACCCACTTGTACATATTGATTCAGCACCAGATATATTATGGATACATTACATGCGTGCTTTAAGTGAGTACCCAGCTTTACCACCGATGGGATAGTGGGAACTATTGTTGTCTTTTACCAATGGTTTCACCTCAGTAATCGGCTGCGAATTGTTCTTGTCCGGTTCTCAATTCATCTGGTTTCTGCAATTTGTTCAGTTAGAGCATTATATTTTAAGGATTCATTTCTTAACCTTACTCCTCGCCCCCTCTACCCAATTTTTATTTTATTTTAACCATGCTTAAAACCTTTAAACCATACCAAACCATCTTTTTGGTATCGGGTTTACAAAATTCTCGCATTTTCACTTTTTTATTTTACACAATAATTAATATTTATTAAATAACTGCGCCTTAATGACTTTGTAATTAGTTTTTTTTTTTTTAGGAAAAGGAACAAAATATTTTTTAATCCAGAAGCCTTTTCATACAGTGCATAAAACGCGACGCCAGTCTGTCTAAAGCTTTACCAAAGTAAATCAGCACCCTCTTACATTATCGTAACTAAGAAATCTCAACTGTTAACCACTTCACTTTAAAATTTAATCATTGAAGCAGATTCATCTCGAAATTATTCATTTCGGAACACAGAAAGTTCCAACCTACCACTTGGCTTCAAGTTGGACGAGTTGAGAATATCTTTAAAGCTTCAGAGAAACGCCTTTTTCCTATTTGTACAGAACAGCTTTCAAGTGATGAGCAGAAAGATGTAGCTCTGTGGTAGCTTGACTTTCAAACACACACCCTTTTCGAATCCTACTCGGCCCTGCACCAATGAATTTGCAAGTTATGTGGTGACTTAGGGACTGTCTCTAACAACGGTGAACGAAAAGATCGTGAGGAAACCGGATGTTTAAGTGGTGTTTGTGTGTTAACAGGTTCCATTATAAAACCATAAAACTAGGTGATCCACCAAACCAAGTCTACTGTAGTAACCTGATGGGTTTCCCAATAGCTACCAATGCTTGCTAAGTGGAACCATGGGAGTCATCAGTGCCCAAAAAAGGTACAATAGTTATAACATTATAAATGGGAAGAAAAGGGCGTGCCATACGTATAGTACAATACAATACAATTCAATACAAAATTCTTTATTGTACACCAGACATAGTCATTAATTATTGTTTTTGTTGTTGTTGTTAGTTGTGTAGTTATTGATGATCAAATGAAGTTCAATCAAAATTACAACACAAAATGTTTCAAAGCGTTTTAGACAGCCTCTGAGAGAGAGAGAGATCGCCTCTGTGTGAGATTTTGGCAGCTTTTGTTTATAGATTTTGACAGCCTGTTAGAAACATAAAAATATATTTTATATACTCTTTAGCAAATATGAACGTATTTATGTACTCTGTGATTTTTCCTTCTTCTATTTTTTGACACGGCCAGGCAAGTTATTATTTTTACGAATAAATCTTATTTAAATTGAAATCATTGTTTTTATGGGCAACCTGCTCACAGCCTCTTTGGTATGATAAGCTCATAACCCGGAAGCAGTGGGTTCGATTCCCGTGACAGGGCAAGTAATTTGTGCACAGAAAATAAAACAAAAATGCTTATTCCTTGTCTGTGGGAGTATGGTCCTCGCAGTTCCTGGGTCCCTAGATACAGGGAATCTTAGTCAGGGTTCAG
Organism: Ennomos erosarius; assembly: GCA_963580505.1. Lineage (NCBI taxonomy): Eukaryota > Metazoa > Arthropoda > Insecta > Lepidoptera > Geometridae > Ennomos > Ennomos erosarius. The sequence continues at coordinate 7,860,070 of OY757003.1, read as the reverse complement.
GATCTATGAATGTGATCGTTGGACTTTATTTATTCTTATTTTTAAACTATTTCTTCATGGAACTTCAAAATATGGAACTCCTTAACACTTTTACTAAATAAGTTAAATCATCCGAATACCTCTTCTTCATACCATTCTAAAATAATATTACAGTCACAAGCCAAATCAAATACGTACCTCATTACAAACTTCACAAATTGTTCATCGAATCAAATTAACCATTCACCGCCGTTTTTCAAAACATTAAAACCTTTGTGAGGTTGGGACGATCCGTAACTTTATCACGGAAACGTTTTCTGAGGTAAATAAACCCTTTTTGTATTCTCGAGCAGTATCAAATGGAAATTGCTTCTTGTTTTTTAAAGTCGGTTGGAGATGAAAATTAATGGAGGGGAGGAGGTTGGGATTTCACATGATTTAAGAAGTTTTAGGGCGGTTTTGTTTTGTTCGAAAGAAATATAACAGTTTTGTTAATCGTCTCGACTTCAACTTTATACATTGCTGTGCGTGTGCCTTAGTTTGACTTCCCGCTCAGTGATGCGGTAAAGGTTGGTAGAGACCAACAGAATTAGCACGTTAAAAAAAAACCTTACTATGAGTCAAGCTGTTGTCTAAAAGCAGATTAAGTTGTGGCCTATGTTCAGCAGTGACATCTTCAGGCTGTTGATGATGATGATGATGATGATGAAAATATTTTTGTAATATATTTTTCTCTCGAATGATGGCGAAACTTTTGCAAAGGTCCATAAAATATTATCTAAAAAATCCTAAATACATTAAATACGTCGTCTCCGTCAACAAAGGGTCGTGGCCTCCGAATTCACATAATAGTATAAGAGGATTTTAAATTGAAAATACCCTCATTATTTGATCCTTTTCACGGTACAGTGGCCCTGTTGGAGTGGCCATTCGTACGCGGGGTCTTCTCGGACATCTCTGGGACATAGAGTATAATAACATTATAGGGGTTGCCGGGGGGGTTAAGCTAGAATTTTCGATATAACAAGACATCCTGAAACCATAGCTATATTTGCTAGAGTTCCCTGGCTAACCATAATTTTAAAAATTGGTCACTATAATAATCATCATCATCAACGTCAACATCATCTGAGGACGTCTACTGCCGAACATAGGCCTCCTCCAGAGAGTGCCACCTTGATCGGCTGCTCGTCTCCTGCATCCGCAAATATTCCTGTGCCTCCCAGCGGGTTCATTTAAGAATCCCTCCACTTTATTGCAAACGTAATCATCTTTCTATTTATTTGTATTAACTTTGATGTGTGATTCGTATCCCTGATTTTCATAACACCATGGCCACCCCAAAAGAGTAATACATTCATAGCAACGCTCCGTTGGGTTTCTCACGGGTTGCTATCGGACTGGGAGATGTAAAACCGTTTTTATATGACTTTGAGTACTTCTCTAAAAATCTAAATCGGTGAATAGTTTTGTTTGGTAAGAAAAATTGAGAACTAGTACTTTTGATATCGAAGATGGAATGTCACTTTGAATATTCATTATTTTGCTGTCTTTTTCGTGTTTTCCATTCATATAATTTTTTTATGCTTAAATGGGCATACGTTTGACAACAACTTACCTGATGATAAGTGACAAAGTTGTCTAAAGCGCAGCACGTGTGCCCATGAGTTGCCCATTCAGCCTTGACGTGAAGATCCAGGTTAGGTTATACACAGAAGAAAAGGCTGTTGCTGGACGATCATTCCATTTATTGGCGTTTTTTAAATACTCGAAACAACGTAGTGTCGAAAACTGTAAACCTTAGCTATAATACAAAGGACATTGTAGTTCTTAACTAGTAACACCTTAGCCAACCGCTAATAAAAATGTTAGTAATTTATATTCAATCAAATCAGTAATTACAAATTGATTCGAGTGTAAAATTATCTGTTATGGATACACCATAATTAATTAATTAATTAGTTATAAAGAAGATAACATCGGAAATCGAGTGTTGTTCGTTTTACCCGGAATTAATTATTATTTTATTAATAGGTTTAAATCGATGCTCGTTTGTATAAATAATTTTACCGACAATTTTAGGCTATTCAATAGTTATTGTTTGTTATTATTAACATTCTCATATAGTGGAAAATTACTACGATGATAATGATGATGATGATGATGATGATGATGATGATGATGGTGGTGATGGTGGTGATAATGATGGTGATGATGATGATGATGATATGGCGGTGGTCACGGTCAACGTATCCTGCTTTTTTGAAAAAAAATTTGAATTTGAATCTATTAAAAGACTCGTCCACAAAAACCATTGGTTGTGTACCAAATACAGTCGTCTTGAGATCCTTTATTTTTCTTACTTTTACGACTTACTAACGAGTACATTTCTAATTGTTACAGAACTATCGGTCGTATGTCAGAGAATGTGCTGTCTTTCAAAGCTGATGCATCAGACAACAAGGCGAGATACACCTGCGAAGCAAAAAACGTAATGATAAGCAATATTATGAAAGCTGAAATCGACCTTACCGTGCTATGTAAGTACCTAAACGAACATAAAACTACTCCTAAACTCTTAGCCGCACCAATAACTGCAAATTCGAAAGAATTTTTGCCTTGTCTCTGTCTGATTTTTACATTTTCACAATTAACCGGTGAATCTTCACAGTAGTCGTGTTTGCAGCTTAGAGATAGAGAGATGTAATAGTTTATTTAATATCGATTAAGACAGCAAGGCAGTCCTGCAGATAATTGGATTTTCATTCAGTTTATTATCTAGTATTTCTCATCTTCAGATAGACCGAGCGCTTACTACCAGCTAGCAGTGTACCAAAGATGCTAACAGCATTGTCTTGCTGAGTGGCAATTGTAATCTATTTGGGCTAAACCATCTCTAGTCAGCTAAAATATACAACGTGTCCTCGTTCCTGTATTTGAATCGCAGTGCAGCATCACAAACTTAGTTGCTTTCATCTTTCTGGATGATTTCGTTATTTTCTCTAACAAAGTTCACCAACCTGTTCAAACATCAAAGGGCACAGGCGCGAGCTAGTTTATTAGACTACCCTGGCATCTCCTAAATCAATTCATTCCCTTTGAGTTGAAATATTATCCGTCCTAAGGGGTTGCGTAATTCCTCAAACGCAGTGCGCGTCATGATCCTTTGATAGGGCAACCCTATCCAGCGGGAAGGAAGGACCTTGATTAGATTGTGGTGTAAGTAATAAAAGACATGATTGTAATGTTTCTCGGTCTACAAACTCTGCTAACTTCCTTTTGATTAACGAGGATAAAGATCATGTCCTAATTTATACGTCTATCTCACTCACGCGCTCGTGGCAGTTACACGCACTTCATTTATGCTTATTTATTTCATGGTTTTTACAAGGACACCATTCCATTATGTATTTCTGTCAAACGAAAAAATTGTAAGTATCTCTGTGTTCATGTTTATTTCTTATTATAAAAATTGTATCGCTTACTTTGATCATTTTAGTGTAGTAATTTTATATCGATCAATAAACACTCACCTCTTGCAAACAGCCGTTCAGTCTCTTGCTAACAAATCGCTATCGCTACCTCTTATGTCATCCGCCATCACTCCCACTTTGGACTTCACAAAACCAAGTGTCTCCCAGAACCCCCGCTCATTGTTTATTTACAAAGAACAGGTAACACAGGGGCCGCCACTGGAGCGGAACTTAAAATACTTTTATACTTTTTTCTGAAAATGTTGCGGCTCGGTCGGCGGTCAAAGAGTTTGGTTGTGCGGAGTTTAGATTTGTTTCCTTTTTGATATTTTAGGCGAATGTTTGGTTTGTTTTTGGCCAGTTCGAAATGAAAACAAGGAAAATAGGCTGAAATGTACGAGATGGTATTCAGTTTTAACTGTTTCTATTTTTTGCTTTTGTACTTCCCTTTGATATTTGGAGTATATTTGCAATTGGATAGAAATCTTTTATTGCTTTTATTATATTTAAATTCTCTTTGCATTTAAATAGATTGTTGTACTTGTTTTTTTATTTAATTTATTAAAAGATAAACCACGGACAATAGGAGACAAATTGAAAGGGCTCTTTTTCGTGGAGAACAAATACGCCTGCGTTTTTGAAGCGTTAAAATTTACTAAGCTAGCATCTCCCCAATCGGATACGACTTCCAAAGCCACCGTTCTACCATGACCTCTCTCTGAAGGAGAGTATCTTCACCCCTATCACGAGCGCTGGATATAAATCTCTCCACAACAGTACTGTCATCTGCATACCCAAAGGTGCCGGGCTTGAGCAAGTAGAACTAAATAGGTTATTTCATCAGTCTTTCTGCAACAGGACCAATTCCTTACTATCCTATTTCACACTCCTGTACAGAACTCAAAGTGGAATAGAGTATAAAACTAATCTTTGGCAAACCTGATCCAATCCATTAGGTTGGTACTATTGAAAAATGTTTAAAAGTTCTCAGTTCCAAAGCGGAATCCGCGCTTCCTCTATTTGAATAGTGGTTAAGGCTGCTTACACACGATACCATCTCCCCAGGATTTTATACGTTTTAGCGAGCACACTTTCTAGATATTCGAGATTCAATATTTATGTTATTTTCTGAGTGATAAGTTAAGTAATTCTTATCCAGGGAATGGATAGCAGCATCCTCATCTGCATTATAATCTACTGCGATCACCAAGACGCCTGTTAAGAGTGGTGATTATGGCAAACCTCTCAGACTTACGATGTGAAGTAACTCATTCACAATAAAATTGAATAATATTATATTGTTACTAGATGGCGTAGTAATGACGTATTTCAAACAAGGCCGTAGTTTCAAACCACAGATTAGGGGAAAGAACATGCTATATGTGTTTTAAACACAGATTAGAGAAAAAACTTCGTTTCAAACCACGGATACAAGGTAAAGCCAAATTCAGTTGAGTAGATCACAGAGTATGTTGTCGATTTGTCGATTTCCATAAAATACGGATAGAATAGGATAGAATACTAAACTCTATACAACATTATGACAGAAGTCATTGTTAAGATAATTATGTATAGAGTGTACATAAAACCCCCATTTTAACGCAATCTATCGAGTCTGTATAAAATTACAGCTTTTTTTTTAATAAAACGTCTCATTGTGGTGTTGAGTGTGCGATGGAATTGCACAACTTAATTCCCCCATCCCCATTTTACCATCGCACAACTAGACGCACGGAAACACGGCATCCGTATAATGGTAGAAATTCCTCGAATACGCAAACCGTTTAATTCGGACTGCAAAAATTACCAGCACCAATTATACCAGCGTCAATGTTCCCTGACAACAATAATCTGGGAGTTTTTAAGGCCATAGTGAACCGGTATCTTCTAAGCAAGCATGTTCCATCGTCAACCGCTTCGTCACTTACCATCAGGTGAGACCGTGGTCAAATGTTAGCCTATCTATTACAAAAATTGTACCACCAATGGTAGTTCATTTTCTGTCGACCAAAATTAACGTCAGAGAAAGTTAACATGATATTTTAAACATTGATCAAACTTAATTAACGTTTAAAAGTAAGACTGTGTGACTGTATATTATTACTTCAATAGAAATATTTCAAGTTAGTCGTTAACTTCGTTTTTATTATTACCGAGTGTAAAAGCTTTAACCATTTTTCAAGTAACTTGTCCAAACTTTAACTGGTTCTAACTCAAAGCGTAGATTTACGATATTTCTTATTACCTTTAGTTTAAGACGTTTAAAAAAAATTAAACTACCTATGTTGTATTTAAAGTGCCGTAAAGGTCAGTAGAGATCAACAGCAGTTAAAACATAAGCAACAAAAAAGGCAATGTAAAGTCAATGTAGTACTTATGTAGTGTTGCAGTTGTCCATAGGTGGCGATCTGGCGATGACCACTTACCATCAGTTGGGCCGCATGCTTGTTTGCAACTCATTTCATAAAGTTTTCAATATTGAAGTGCAAGAACTAGATAACCGCAACTTTAATTATTAAAAAAAACGCCTTTAATCACTTCTAAACAACTTATTATGAAAATGTTTATAAAGAAACCGTCCTAAATATTAAAGTTGATAAATATCTAAACGATAGCTTACGAATATTTTCCGGAAAGTCCATGGAGAAGTTTCAGAAGTGCGAAGTGTAGAAGTTTCAGCTTTCTTATAAATGTCAAATTTAAAGTTAAATTTGGCAGAATACGAAACTTTATAGAACGTGGATGATTTTCGCTTGAATTTTTGAAGGTGGACGGTAGAGAAAGTCAAGAAAAGTTTGACTATACTATTATTAAATTTATTTATTTATTAATATTCCTAGACATATTTTAAAGTATTATATAACTCAAAAGGAAGAAAGATTAGTAAAATACCTACATTTATGGAAATGACGTGTTCTTTGTTTTTTTGTTATTTACATTGATTTGTCGACAGCTGGCTTTAAAGGAAATGGAAGAGAGAAGGGGGATGTAAAAAGTATACCTATGTGATAACGATGAATGGATGGGAAGGCGAAGGGATTAAGGGCACGCCTCCATAAAAATCTATATTCTCCTATAATTTTTTTTTTCATTAAACAGCAACTGTTGGTATTTGTCCACTGCTGAACATAGTATCCCCCTATATAACAACAACCCTTGGACACTTACCAAAAAGAGGGGGGGGGGGGGATTTGCCATACCTAATCACCACGATTGGCAGGTGGCTTGATGATCGCAGTAGATTTTAATGTACCGAAAATGTGGTGTGGTATGCTGGGGTAACTGGGGTGGGGGTGTGTGTGTGTGTGTTTGTGTGTGGACTGTTAAATATAAAAACAAATAAAAGTTATAACCACAAACAATAAAATAAGAAGACCTAAGAATCTTCGTCATTAAGGCACTCAATAATTTCTTTTATCTAGAATACTAATTTTATAAAGTTCAATTGAAGCCAACTCTAATCTTTTGAAATTAGAAATTCAAGTTTCTTAACTTATTAACGTCGAAAAAAATTATTTATTGAAAAGTCCTTATAAGATTTTTATTATTTTTCGCTAAGTTTATTTTTGTTGCCAGTAAACTAATTTGTGCACGCTCCACGAGAAGCACTTTATTCGATATCTATGTAACTTTAATACTTTGGAATGACTTGGTTGTAATACAAGCAGTATAGGAACTCGCTACATTTAATTTTACTTTAAAACCTTACATTATTGTTAAATTTTTGCTAATCTGTTATGGGCGGTTAAGTTTTACCAAAATAAAGACGAAATTATGCACTAAAAACCCGGACAAATGCGAGTCGGTTACTATGTACCTATGGTATTAAAGCAAAAAATAAATAAATAAAAAATAGTCTCAAACTTAGTAATTTTGTTGTCTTCCGGTGTACAAAAAAGAGTTATTATTGATTTTATCTATCTATAACTTGCCGTAGTCCTTGTTTCTATCTAACTACACCTGGGTATCTTCAAGTCAAAATTGAACAGGTATCTTCTAGGCAAGCGTGCACCACCGTCAGCCGCGTCGTCACTTACCATCAGGTGAGGCAGTGGTCAAATGCTATGTCTATAAATTATTTAAAAAACAATTCATCATCATCATCATTAACAGCCTGAAGACGTCCACTGCTGAACATAGGCCTCCCCCAGGGAGCGCCATTTAGAGCGGCTTCTCGCCTCCTGCATCCATGAAAAACAACTATTTACCGTAAATAGTACCTATCCATACTATTGTAAAATGTATGTAGACTTGTCAATTCGGCAAAGGATTGTCTGAAACCCTTCAGACAACCTTGTAGGGCTCTGACTTTTGGAGGTATTTATTTACACGGTCTATTTGGCTAGTCTGTCGGCCTGTACGAAAATAAACAGATTTCTAAGAAAATCATTATGTACGATGTAAAACTTACCTTTTGATGAGTGATTTCTCCATATTATTACAGAAAGAGTTAAATATGTTTTTTATTGTATCTTTTCAAATAATAATAACGGCCAACGATCACATACATAGATCCAGGACCCTAACAAGGATTCCCTGTATCTAGGGACCCAGGAACTACGAAGACCATGGTCCCACAACATCCACAGTCAGAACAAGCATTTGCGCTTTTTTTGTTGTACAATTTGAGAGAGACATGATTCAGGGAGGGACAGTGTTGGATGCAAAATATATCATCATCACAGCCCGAAGACGTGCATTCTGAACATAGGCCTCCCCATAGAGCGCCACCTCAAGCGGCTGCTCGCCTCCTGCATCTATCGGCTCCTTGCGGCTTTCACCAGATCGTCGGTCCACTTAGTGGGGGTCTGGCTGCGCTGCGCCTTCCGGTTCGTGATCATCACTCTAGAACCTTTCTTCCCCATCGGTTGTCAGTTCTAAGAGCGATGTGGCCTGCCCATTGCCGTTTCAGCTTGCTAATTCTAAGATCTATATAGATCTTTTGTGGATCTCCTCATTGCGGATCTTACCTCGCAGGGATCACCGAGCATAGCTCTCTCTATAGCTCACGACTGTGCGCAAAGTATGTAACTTCCGTTAATGAATCTATTTTGTTATAGTTGCCCCAGCCCACGTGACCATATCAGGACCTTCGGAAGCCAGGGTTGGGGATCCAGTGCCCCTATCCTGCAGCACTGCTCCGTCGAATCCTGCTGCAGAAATCAAGTGGGTGGTGCATGGGAAGCATCATAAGGAGGCCAGCAATAGAACTGCTATTTCCCCTGAAGGTAAATAATTACTGTTATAGACAGCCATACTTAGTATTCTCATGAATAAAACGAAGAACGAAGCTATGTGGTATCAATATGGACCGAATAAAACGCAGACGTAACTAAGATAAAATAACGGTTTGGCTAAATACGCTTTGGACGCATTAACTTGGACTAATAAATAATAAATAAATATGTGTGGACAATTCACACATCGCCATCTAGCCCCAAACTAAGCATAGCTTGTACTATGGGAACCAGATAACGGATATAATACTTATATAATTTTTTGTTTGTAAATGCATACATAGAATACAATATAACACCCAGACGCAGAACAAACATGTATGTTCATCACACAAATGTTTTGTCCTGGGTAGGAAGCGAACCCACAGCCCTCAGTTCAGAAGGGATACTACCAACTGAGCTATCGGGCCCGTCAAAAAATTCGGGTTTTCATTGCATAAACATATAACTTGCATGATAGAAGGAGGCAGTTCAAAGTGAATGTAGCTTTCAGCAGACAAAACCACTTACATAGCGGATTTCCCTAACCAACCACACTACCGGACACAAGTTCATAATCTGTTTCATTCATTAGTGTGTCAAAGTTGGTCATATCATGAGTCAGTTCCCAATCTGCAGCGTTCGACTTTGGTCATGTCGGTTCCCAGTCCGTAAGCCGATTTCCGCTTGTTTCTTGTGACATTTGGTGATAATGTAGGCAACTCTAAAAACTGGATCATTCTAGTTGTTTGACAATGAGTGGTAAATGATTGTTACAGGTGGCTGGATCACAACATCCAACATAACCGTGGTGGTGGAGCCGGACAAGATGTCTTTCGCGGTCCTCTGCTATGGCATCAACCAACAATTGACAGAGAATGTCGTTGCTACGCACACAATCAACGTTCTTTGTAAGTACATAGTACCTATACCAGTAGCATGGGGTCTCATCCGGTATAAACAAAAAATTTAGTGTTCGTGTCGCAAGGGTTACTAGTTAGTGTCCAGTGTATTCATTTGGCCCAATACTTCGCCAACACGCAATAAATGTCGCTTGATAATTTTGCGTAATGAAGAAAAAAAAATTTGTAAAATAGCCCGAGGTATTCCGTTGTATGGGATAAGGCATCTGTAATGTAAGTATTATATTATCTGCGGTAGTAGGTAGTTCGTAGTGCTTGTAGTGTAGTATATTATTATTGGTACTTAGTGATTGAGATGTTGAGTATAATATAAGATCAAGTCAAATTGCGGCTTGGTATTTTGAGATTTGGCCTAAGCGAGATGAAGTCATTTTGCGATGTAGCCGTTCTAATACTAACCCAAAAGTACCATGTGTTCTACGTGTAATAATTCCATGTCTACAGACTCCCATTTCTACAGATTTTCATTTTAACCACAGACGTAGATTTTTTCGTGTACATCCTAATTCTATGGTTTCAATAGAATTCCAATGATTACTGATTTTTTGATGTCTACTAAATCCGATTTCTACAGACTTTCGTTTTAATAAAATCTAGTGCTTATGATTTCTATTTGAACAGGTTCCTGTGTTTTATTGAAAAAGAAAAGCTGGCACTGTCATGAAATCCACTTTAATTAGCTTGATGTAATAAGGAGACGAACTCTTGACTGCAGTTTTTTAGTATTTTAGAATCTGTCTGTCTGTCACCGGCTGTATCTCATAAACCGGGATAGTTAGACAGTTGAAATTTTCATACATGATGTACTTCTGTTTTTTGTTGCTTCTATAACAACAAATACTTACAATAACACAGAATATATTAAATATTTAAGGGGGCACCAATACAACAAACATGTTTTGCTCTCGTTTTTATAATAAAGGTACGAAACCCTTCGTGCGCGAATTCGACTCGCACTTGCCCGGTTTTTTATTTCTTTCTATGGTATTAATTTCTTGCTATTTCTTATAAATAAATTATAGCAATTGACAAGAAAGTGACTAGATAAGTGTTCCGTTTTTAATTTTTAAGTACGGAACCCCAAAATAACCTCTAAGCTATCTTCAGCAAATATACGCTGGCCCTAAAACAAACTGGAAGAACTTAACTACTAAGACAGCTATTAAACGCGACACACGTTCCAAACTTTTATATCGCTTAGTTCGGGAATGTGCTGCGAACTTAATATGTATGGACTGCGCTAAGAAAATCTAACTCTCAAAGTCTAACTTAATCATAGGTTCGTCCAACGACTTTCGTATAGTTTGGGAGCTGGTGGTCAATTTTAGTGACATGTTTTTGTGTTTTTTTTTTTATGGAACTATCAGACTTTTTAATACTCTAAAAATACCGTAAAAACTATACGCAGAATTTTTAGCGATGAAACATACTATCTTATCTAAATCATTATAAAATTTTGGTTGGTTTTTGACTACCCAAAGTATGCGCTTTCATGTACATTATTGAAATATTTTATAGCAAAAGTAAAACGACGGTAAAATAAATAAAATACTGAAAAAAAAAGCACACAAAACACACTAAAATTAACACTGGATAATGGATCTATTAAGAAAACGACACGCGGATATTAAAATACACCATTATCACTTATAATTTTACATAAAACTGAAAGTTCAAGTCCTTACGTCGGATCTCTACTAGCTCCTAGTCTATAAACTCTAATGCGTTCGCTAACTCTTGGGTCCAGTACGTGATTCGAAATCATATAGCTTATAATGTGAGGGTATGTAATGTAAATGTAATATGGTACGGATGGCGAAGGTAGGCCATATTTATTGCTTTTATTATTATAGTCAAGGGTAGCAGGTAGCTCCTAGACTAAACTGTATGAGCAAGAAGGAAAATTGGTGAACATAATTTTATGTACCTAAACCACAGATATTTAATATGTGTGGACATTTCACACAGCGCCATCTAGCCCCAAACTAAGCATAGCTTGTACTATGTATTTGTAAATACATACATAGAATACAATTTAACACCCAGACGCAGAACAAACATCTATGTTCATCACACAAATGTTTGTCCCGGGTAGGAATCGAACCCACAGCCCTCAGTTCAGAAGGCAGGGATACTACCAACTGAGCTATTGGGTCCGTCAGTTAAGCAAGAACTGTACAAGCAAAGAAAAAAATAACTTCATACAGATTAAATAAAATAATTTCAAGAATTCTCTTGGAAACGTAACTTTTTTATCTATCCTTGCGCTCATTACGTTTCTCAGTTATTGGATATGAAACTTAATTAGACTCGGCGTTCCTTTGACTTTTCTTATTATTATTTAATTTCATATCTCTTCTGCCATTATCCGCTTTGTTTTGTCGCAAATGATAACCGTAATATATGCTTTATTTAGGGACGTCATCAATTAGTGTGATTCAATTTTAATGGCGGTTGTGATGTGCACTGCGCTCACCGCTGACCTCTGCCGCACACAATCGCGGGCGTACTTAGGGTCCCATACCCAAGGGGTATATTACTAAGACTCCGCTGTCCGTCTATCTGTTTGTCTGCCAGTCGGACACCAGGCTGAATCTCATGAACCATGATAGTTAGACAGTTAAAATTTCCACAGATGATGTATTTCTGTTGCCGCTATACTAAAAAACAGAATAAAATAAATATTTAAAGGGGCTCCCGTTCACCAAACGTGATTTGTTTGCTCGTTTTTACAAACAGAATGATACGGAACCCTTCGTGCACGAGTCTGACTCGCAATTGGCCGGTTTTTTGTTACTGTTCAACTATTTCGCGCTGATTTCACAGTTGCCATTACTTACGTTTAACGTGTAGTGATTTCGGCTATTTTTCAACCTCCCTTGCTTCTTCTTCTCGTGTAGGCAAGTGGTCGGCCCCGGTGTCAGAATTTTTAGGCTGCCCGAAGGCTTCTGACTTGGCTTAACGACTATTGTCCTAAGACAACAGCCGGGACCGACGGCTTAACGTGCCCTCCGAAGCACGGTAGCGCTCAGTCCTAAATACCAACTTTTTGCTGTAGCGGTCACCCATCATAGTAGTGACCGCAGAGAACGTTGCTTAACTTTACCGATCGGTTAGGAACGGCTAGTCGTGCTTCGCTACGGGCGCTGCCTTCCTTGCTGACATCTCGTGAGAATTTACCTTCTCTTGGCTGGTTGTGGTGGCCGGCACCTGCAGAAACACTTGATCACTATTCTTCGAGACTACACCGATTTATAATATTAGTAGGATAGGATACAAAATAAGTCTACGAAAGTGGAAAAAGCTCTTCGAGCAATAAAAAGCTATTTAGGGCTAAAATGTGAATTTTCTCAATATTTCCATTTTCTCCATCTTACGCATGACGTTATATGCCACAGAGAACATTTGTTATATCCTTTCAATTACACCACCTGACAAGCTATCATAAGCAGGCATGCCTGTGCAACCTAGGTACAGTGCCGGCCAAAATAAAGTACCTACATGTACTAATATTTTCCACAAAACTTTGGGTAAAAAGTTAATGAAATTGGTTAAAAGAAATAACAGAATAGGGAAATTGGAACTTCGTAAATTTTACTCAAAAGAAACATTTGTTTATTTTTTTATACAATGTGAGCTTGAATTGGTATGTTATCCCGAAATGGGGGGGACTGGGACCATGATACCCTACAAGTAGTGAGAGCCTTACTTGAAACTGGGTGTTTCCAAACTTCGATAATAAAAAATAAATCCACTCGCAAAATTGCACGTGTGATAGCCATGAGAGTTAACATGATACTATAAATGCATTTCTAAATACAGGTCATTAAACTCATTTATGTGCACTCGGTCAAGGACAAAGTTCAACCACCCAGCTGCGCTAAGGCTATTTTCGAACGTAACACGTTACATGGTATTTCTTCAATGAAAAGCTATTAATTTAGTAAAGTCGTATGACTATCGATTTTAGCGCTTTATGAGAATGGGACTATCACTTTTAGCGACTAATCATAACAAAACTATAATATGTTTTTTTTTCGTATATAAAATGCCGGTTTGGCGTATTTTACTAACAGTATACGTGACGTCATTTATTTAAGTTTTTTTGTTATGAAATACGCAAGGTTGCATTATACTTAGATATTTTTGTAAGCTTTTAGTGTGTTCAGCTTTTTTAGTATTCAAAAGTTTATGGTAGATAAGTAATGAAAAAAAATGACGTCAGTGTAGTTTCTTGTAGCTTCTTCTTTACAGGTGTAATCGAAGCTACGGATCTATTCTGCATTGTGCCGTATTGCTTGCACCTGTCGTGGAAGAGAGAACTTCTTTTTTTTTCAAACATTATTGTAATATGGGCTTGATATTAAGATTTGTTTTATGTGAATGAGTGACGTGACGAGCCAGTCGATCGTCTGATGTTAAGCGACACGGCCGCCCATAACAGTTGCAGTGTCACTCGAAACTACATAGTACTATATAATATTGCTTATATTATAGAAATAATAATTCATATTGTGCACTTTATGATTTTATCTGCTTAGTAATTATAATAATTCAATTTAATTTGACTTGTAAAAGTGCTGTGAATAGCCTATTTGCAATAAGACAGTTTGACTTTGACTTTAATATTTTTGTGTGCCATGTATTTAACCAGAACTGTACATAATACTTATATGTATTTGGTATTTTCAGTGCATTCAACTTTTACGTTTTCTCTCATACACTGCAAGAGAGCCAGCTACTAGGTTTCTTTTCATCGCAGTTGATAGAAGTTCTCTTTGAAATAAAACGGTAAATTGCCAACTATTTTCCCCTGAGCTAATGTTTTTGAAATACATAAGTCAAAACATAATGTTTTTGATAACTCAAACTTTTTCTTTTACTGTTATAAGTACTATAATTTAGTAATAGATCTACTTATCCAGATCTTTAGCGGCCATTTCTCCAGCTGACTTTTTTATAGCTGTTAACGTGTACAGTTTTTTTTTATAATGAGGAGTTTTAAAAAACAACCTGTTTCGACTTCTGTCACTAGATGGCGTACTAACAACGTATTTCAAACATGGTTGTAGTTTCAATATACAGAGTACAAGGAAATGTCAAATTCAGTTGAGTGAATCACCGAGTACGTTGTCGATTTATCGATAGAAAGTCATTAGAGTATATGCCTTCCATAAAATAAGAATAGGATATTAAACTCGATACATCATATCTTAACAATGACAGAACTTAAAACCCCCATTTTACCGCCATCTATCGGGTCTTTAAAAAATTACAGTTTTTTTTTAATAAAACGCCTCATTGAATAGGTGCCTACGTTTGACCGCAATGTCACCTGATGGAAAGTGATGGTGAGGTCATTTACATATTAGCCTTGCAATTTTATTATTTTTTAGGCAATTCGCCGTCGAAACGCATATTCTGAGAATGTCTGAAAATGTCATAAGAGATACAGTTTATTAGATCATACAGGTAGGCGGGCCCAAACGCTATAAGTACGGTAGGTACGATCTGTTAAGATAAGCAACGTTCGCTGCGATCACTACTTTGATGGGTGACTGCTACAAAACGTGGTATTTACAACTGAATCCTACCGTGCTTCGGCAGTTCCGGCTGTTGTCATAAGAAAATAGTCTAAAACCAAAAGGCTTTGGGCGGCCTAAAAATTCTGACACCAGCCCGGCTAACATACGCATCGTGACAAAAAAAATTCAATTATGTTTTCGTCAGCGACCTTGACGAGTACTTGTCATGGTTGCCTCCACGAGAAGTAATAGAGTCCCGTTTTTAGGTACACTTTATGTGCAGAACCCTAAAAAAGCCTAAGAAAGGTCAGTACGGATCCGGAGTTTTCCTATGTCCAAAAATATTACAAATACCTAACGTTAGGTATACTTTACGTAAACATAATATATCAAGCCGCTATTCATCAGGCATATGCCTTATCCAGCGTTTAAGCTTACTGAGGAAACGCGAACTTGTTATCTGAACATTCATTAATCATGCCTCGGGGTGGGGCAAGGCACAAGCGGAAACGGGGACGCGAGATCATTAGCATTTTACAATTTTACCGATATAACAATAAATTAATCGCTAATTTAAAAGAACATTTTTAAACACGAATGGGATTTGAACCCACATTCATCCTTCCGTGTAACTGGGACGGGATTTACTTAAGCTACCCTGACAGATCTCAAGTCCAAAACCATCACATATCTTTTACAACCACTTTTACGATGCTCAAAGGTTTGGTAGCGTCTTAAAATCAATTCTTATCTTGATTTTTAAAATAAATAAACAGATGTGAACAGGAGTATTCAATTCGAAACTGTGGTTCAACTATATACAATCTGGTAGCTGATAAATTATTCGGCTTTTGAAAATTTTGAAAAGAGATTAATTAGATGTTGAGAGATACTATACCAGCCTTCTGAAGTGGCCTAGTAAAATGGGACCACTCACAGAGCTATGAAACAAATGACGCTTAGGGGGAAGCATTTTTTTTTTTCTCTGTGGGACCACCCTATGTTTTTCCGTAGGTGCTGTAAGGGCCTGCTAAAGGAATATCCAGGGAATGCGCAGCAGTACCTATTCTCAGTACATTAACAAAATGTAACCTAATTACTGTTTTGCAACAAATTATTTGTATATTATAATCGATGACTGTCTCATTTAAATTAAGTATTGCGATGCAAAATACCAAATTTAAACTATAACCGCTTCTCGCTCATTACTTGCACCAATCACTTAAAGGTCCACACCAAGATGATGTAGCGAAAAAACCTATTCACATTCTATTTGAATAAGGTTTCCTGTAGCCGCTATAATTCATTTTTTCCTGTTTTGTTGCAAGCAACAACAGAAACTTCGATGACGACAACAAAAAAGACAATGGACTTCGTTGCGGCTTTGTTTCTTTCGGGAAATTGATGGAAAGTTTCAGTTGCTTTAGAGTTGTTTCGAGATCGTTTTTTTGTCGTTTGCACTGTGTTGTTAAAACTGTATAAGAAGAATTAAAACGTCTTTACAAACCTTTCACTAAGAAAACCAATCAAGAAATTATTATTATTAGCGTTCGTTTCCACCAAAAAAACATGTACAAACATTCGCCTCATTTTCGCGCGTTTTTTTTTTCGGTTTCTTTTTATCTCTTTTGACGCATACGAGTTTTTGTGTCGTCCTGCCGATAGTGCAGAGTCATCATCATCATCGTCATCATCATCAACAACAACAGCCTGAAAACGTCCACTGCTGAACGTAGGCCTCCTCAGTGCACCACTTTGAGTGGCTGCTCCTCCCTGCATCCATCGGCTCTAAAGAGACTCGATGTCCAAAATAACGGATTCTTCTAGGTCTGTAGTCTGTAATAATTAATAAACGCATAGTAGATTAACACCCGCTGACTAGTTGGCGTAGGGTTGCCACGGTCCGGCACGCTCGCTCATTATACTAATGAGTCCGCGGACGCTGCCTGAATTAAGGCCCTGACAGGACCCAATGCGAGCACATTTATTACAGCAGACAAACTTGAAACTTATTTTGTACTTTATAGGGTCGCTTTATGCATAGCAAAAATAAGCTTGTAAATTATTGCGTTGCATTTCGACTTGTCCATTTTTCGATACAAATAATTAGTTATAAAAGAAATGCTTATTGTTATAAAAAAAAAGCTTATAGACGGATGCATTGAAACATAGCTTATCACTATGATTTATTTCAATGGGGTGTCTTATTATAATGTAACATTTTAGGTCACTTCACGATTATTTTCTATCGAGAAAACTTTGTTAAACGTGTTTCGGTTTCGGCAGATGGAAAGAACATATGACAAGAATTAACGTGCATTTTTTTCAATCCTGTAAATGGTATACGTTTTGAGATAATCACGTTCAAAATAGTCGATTTGGGAGCATTCAGCGCCTTAATTGCACGATAGTAGCAACCATGTGAGTAGTGCAGACGACGGCGCCCGCTGGGAGTTTACCCTGATAGGTGATTTTTTTAAAAGCTATTCAAAATTTCTTTGCAAATAAATGTTTGTCATATTTTTATGGTCAGGAAATTCTTGGTTTTTCCGTTGGTAAAAAAAAGAAAACATTATGACAGTATTGTCACAGTGGTTTCCGATTTTTTTTTTCATTTGGTCCCATTTAGCAGAAGCAAGAAAGTGTTATTTTCTTACGAAAAAAATCTGCAAAACTATATATTATTTGAGTAAAAATATGTCAAAATGTTATTGGGTATACCTAGATTTGTGATTAAAATGCAGCCGAAAGAATTGAAATTAAAAAATATGTTTCAAATATTGCTTGGAACCATTGAAAAGTACAACTTTTAATTAAAAAAAAAAGATTATCTGCATTATTATTTTGTGAACACCTAAAAAATTTGCTACGTTATTTAGTAGTTCTGGGAAACACAGATAGCGAGAGTGGAACTCTACTCGTTCGCAATATAAAGGTCGAATCATAACGCTTGGCTGCATTCACCTATCGAAGGTAATCGAGAGTAAAAAGCCTTAACTTTCCTACATCTTTTAATGGTTCCACATTAAGATTGACGTGTCTATCCGTCAATCTACATGCGTGACACCCTTACGTGATCGGGGTAGCCAGTTTAATATTCACGTTTTTATGTGAACGGAAAATTAGGTCAGGTTTCTTTTTAATGGAAAGAAGTTGGAATAAGTAGAACTATGATAATGAATAAGAATGTGGCGTGGATTTTACTGTTATAAAAGTCGGTAGAGACCAGTATTTAACCGGTAAAAAATGTTAATATTAATTCCAGATTTAAATATAACGTGAATACTTGGCGCTTCTCAACTCTCGAGTGATAGCTCTAGCTCAAACTAGTTAAAGGATTCAAACCCACAACCTACAGACCGCAAGTGAACGTTACTACCACTGAGCTATCTTTGCTTCGAAACGTTTGAAAGATACTGAAACTCAGGTGAACGACTAGCTTATCAAGTCATCCATTCTGTCTCACAAAAACAAAGATACTGAAAAGTTAATGACGATACACTACCACTAACTTTCTACCTAATATACTAGCACTGTAAAATCGTATCTTATTCAATCTGTCCTGTCTAATTGTCTCTTTGATTCCTACATTTGTGCAACTAAATAGCGCTTATTCGTGATTAAACTTAGTGTGGAAATAGTTTGAACCTTGGAAATTTTTTTTACGATGAAATATAACCCGCGAACGTAAAGCCGCGGGCAGAAGCTAATTTTCTCTTACAGTTTAATACAAGGTTACCTAAAGTAATAAGATGGATAATGACTATCCATCAATCAGCGCGAGACACCCCTGGGCGTGATCAGGGTTGCCAGTTTGATTAACGATTATGATAACCCGTTTGACGGTAGGAATATGAATAAATGTCAACTTAATCTAATCTAAATGTTATGTTTTAGAACTTGCGTCTTTTACCGTACTACTGCTTTGTCAGATATTCTGCTGGAGTTAGAAAGCGCGGGTTCAAATCCCGCTAGTTGCTAGAATATTAAGGTCTGTAACATGGATGAAATAAAAAAAAGAAGGATTGAGTAATAGTATACGTATAAGTTCCTTGGTTTCGACATTGAACTGAAGCCCAAAATGGCGGACATATTACATATGTGTGTCAGATGAAAGTAGGGCGACCGGCTGCATATGATGTGAGTGTGTGCGTGCCTCGCTGGTACGTACGAAGCGTTCCGACTTCCTAAGGGTACTTCAGTTTTGGATCAGACGGGATTCCCTCCTTCTTTTTTTATTAGCTCCATGGTCTATGATATAACTTTATAGATCTTATATCGAGACCATAGAAGACGAAATTTGCCCCCAGATAGAGACGAAATTGTACGTGGATTTCGTGCGAACAATAAGCGCATAAAGCATCCTAATGTCATTGTCATTGTCGATTGTATGTGTAAATCGATAGAGGTTTAATTGGAAGCGCATATTAATGTCAACAGGCGCCTCTGTCTAGGTGCGAAGCATCATGTTTTTTAGACCTGTCTGTTCCAGACTGTGCTGATGTCTCACTATGACGTGCGCAAGGTACAGTGCGCAAGATTTTTAGTTCCGAGTGGAACTGTTATGATTGGTTGAACTTAACATCAAGCGAACGACGAGGTCGTTACGTCATTCGTTTCACAAAGAGATCTCAGTGAACCTTTGCTATTTTCGTGAGGGCTTTGTCTACGCTTTTCATAACATTACCAGACATTATGTCAATGTCGCTAGCTTAATACACTTGTGTGGCTATTTTTGTATGCCACAGATAACACCTACACGTACGCAGATAAAATAATAATAGTTTAGTATGCCCCCGACTTTTCTGAAGGTCGAGGTTGTCGCTTTCAGCTGACTTTCAGACACTGTGTGGAAATACAGCTTTGAGTAGTGATGGAGTAAAATCGGTCTTGCAATTTAAGTCTTTGCTTGGAAAATACTTAAAAGTTAGTACTCAAGTACTCTTGAGTACACACGCACGAACACGACACCCTTAACACATTATAAGGTAAATAAACATTATTTTAGAAAATATTTACTTTATAAATGCCGGTCCTGAGTTATAGAGTATACTTATTAGTTATGCTTTTCTGCAATGAACGCTGTTAAATTTGTAATACAAGTAAACATTATTCTACTGTGTTCCGGTTTGAAGGGCATTGTAGCTAGTGAAATTACTGGGCAAATGAGACTTTATGACCTGATTACACAGTGTAGTAATCTGATTACTAGACTGTGTGATGTCTCAGGATGACGTGCGCGAAACTTTATTATTTGAAAGTTCAGAGTGACACTGCAACTTTTATAGGCGGCCGTATTGCTTAACCCCTCACTATCCAGAAATTGAAATGATAAATACGAAACTACACTGGTGTTGTAATGTTGTAAGCTTCGAAAACCCAATGGAATTTTGGAATGACTATCATGACGTCATAATATAAATAAAAGTTAGTTTTCTTTTTTAATTTTACAACAAGTTTATTTAGTTGACTACTTATTTTAATAATTTTTTTCTGCAATTTTCTTTTTTTATTTTATTCTTTAGGTTGATGCAATGACATCGCAGACGTTGTCTCGTTTTGCAACGAATAATATACTTTTTGCACCTCGAGGACATCAAGACAGGACATCAAGGTTCAAAGTCTCGCGTGCGTGTCCCATCCCTACGCTAGTCCAAGAGGCGATGCCCAAATGACGGCCTGTGTTAGCTAGGGTTGTCGCATGCTAATGCCGAATCGTGACGAGAATGCGGAGTACACAAATTGATGATACATCAGTATGGGTGCTATCTAGAAAATAACTTATTTGATCCTGAACTGATTTGTTAAATGACACGGCCGCCCATAACAGTTGCAGTGTCACTCGGAACTTTAAAATAATAAAGTTCCACGTGACACTGCACTGCGCACGTCATCCTGAGACATCACACAGTCTAGTAATCAGATTACTACACTGTGTAATCAGGTCATAGTCTCATTTGCCCAGTAATTTCACTAACTACAATGCCCTTCAAACCGGAACACAGTAGTGCTTGCACACTACTGCTTGGCGGCAGAATAACTGGCAAAGCGGTGGTACCTATCTAGACGAACTTTGCAGAAAAGTCCTACCACCTAGTAAACACTATAAATACCAAAGCCCAAGATCGCCCTTACTGCAAGTTACATAATATTGTGATGCAGTGATCCTATACCAACTCTTTTATATTCTGTGGGTATACTATACTGTAATACCGCGTTCGATTACCAGCTGCTTTTCTTATGCATAGCAATTGGTTTATTACATACATAAACTACATAGAAAAATGGAGAAAAAGCGAAGGCGTGAAAAACAAGAATGAAAATCACAAAATTCTTCTCGCGATTTTCCAGAGTAACGTTAAAGAGCAACATCAAATATACTATGCTTATTAGATGTACGATGTTAGAGGGTGGAAAAAATACACCATGCTGAAAAGCAAAGCCTATAATATCTTATACCCATGAAGATGTAATGTATTGGTAAAAAGTGGAGATCATGTCAAACTCCGATACTGCCATCTCGCTCGGTAGGTTTAATCTCATCTCTCTATTTCTTACGTGATCTCGATTGGCAGTTAATGATAATTTCAAATGTTTTCAGAATAAGAAACGTCCTCAGTGAAAAGCTTTGATTAAATAGATTTTCGCTTTTGTAGGCAATCAATCAATCAATCAATCAAATCGTTTATTTGCTAAAATACATGTATAGCAAGACCGGATGTCAGAATGTTTAGGCTTCTAACTTTGCTCTGCTGTTGTCTTACGACAAAAACCACAAGCAATGTCTTAAAGTAGCACTGTAGCACTTAGTTGTGAATACCACTTTGTAGTGGTCACCCATCACGCTAGTGACCGCTGCGAACGTTACTTCACTTTTCTGGCCGGTTAAGAACCACGGCTAGTCGAATTTTGTTGTGAATGCTACGGTATTTGGAGTATGGACTCCATATAGTAAATCTTCGTGGTTATTATAATTATATCCCATAATATCTCATATATGCCAGTTGTCATTTGCGACAGCTCGTGTCGTATCTATTCAGGAAGCGACACAAAACAGGGTCCATAATATGGGTGCCCATACAAACACACGCTTCAATTAGTGCCACAGTGTAACATCGAACAGTGATGCATCTTCAACCAATTACTAGAATTAACATTAAATGGTCTGTTTGATGTTACTCGAATGCATTGCAGTAAGTACGTTTAGAGGGATAAGTGTGAACTTACTCAAACTTTAGAGCAGACGGGCATTGGACGTAAAGGTGAAAGTGGGCAAAATCGTTAATTCAATGACGCGCGTTTTATTACATTTACCACTATCCTAGCAACAAGTACTTACCTGTATTATACTTAAGTAAGTATAAAGAAAACTACATCAAAAACATTATTTACAAAATTTACAGTATAAATACGCCATTCAATTCGCCACCACGCGGCAAGGTTCCCAGAATGCTGGCAGCATTAACCTCGCTGAATAAGAAGGCTTAGCTTCTGAGCGAAGTATGTGCCAGCTCTGGGATCCCCCGAGGCGAGGACCAATCTGGTAGAAATTTGTTTGTAGAAGTTTTTTGTGTCGGACGACCACGGGCCAAGCGTTTCAACGGCCAAATTTTTTTTTTTTATATTTTGGCTCCACATTCAGTTTATTTAGCCAGTGTCAAGTATTGTAATTTTTCATAATGTTAATTAAATATTTCACATAAAGTCATAGTCATAGTCCAGTCTAAATCAGGTAGTCATAGTCCACTCTAAGTCATGCTCCAGTAAAGTGGTGGCAACTTTACTAGAAGCTTCTATGGAATTTTGGAAGCAACACGAAAAATCACGTTTCACCACATTATATCACATGCCTACACTCATGCTCGCAATACAGCACTTAAAGCGTAAAACGCCACCAATTTTAAACATTAATACAAGAAAAAACACAAGTTTTGAGAAATAATACAATGCAACGACCTGAACTTTTCCGCGTTCCCGCCAAAACTCTTTAAAAACTTCACGTACTGCTACCGTATTTCCATGGCCTTCCCTAAACTAGGGTTGTCACCCATTACTTTAATTACATCTCCGTGACTAGACCCTTGATCATAATTCATAATTTTATAGTATGTAACTATAAAGGCGGGTGTTATTTTAGGTTGTAATTAATGGGGGTTGAGATGGATGCCACTGTTTGCGTGGAATTGTTAATTTTCGGATTATAATTAGACTGTTTGTTACTATAGTTACTACTACTAATTAGTGTAGGTATAGTACTATAATCAGGCCTCATCGCACGTAGAACTGACAACCGGTGGGGAAGGTTCTCGCAGGAGGCAAGTAGCTTTTCTAAGTAGTGCTCTGTGGGGGTTCGATTCCCACCCAGGACCAGGATGAACATTTGTTTGATGAACATAGTGGTTGTTCTAGGTCTGGATGTTATATTGCATTCTATGTATGTATTTACAAAACAAAAAGTATTCAAGTTTTATATTAGATATCTGGTTTCCTTAGATTGGTTTTTTTTTAACGCCCTACAATCACATATATACATCCTGGACCCTAACTAGGATTCCCTTTATCTAGGGACCTAAGAACTACGAGAACCATGGTCCCACAACACCCAGACACAGAACAAGTATTTGCGCTCTTTTTTATACTTGTCCTGTCGCGGGAATCGAACCCGCCACCTCCGGGTTATGAGCCGACTTGCTCAACCACCACGCCACGGAGGCTGTCAAACCACCACACCACGGAGGCTTACCTTGGGATTTTGGGACTAGATGGCGCTTTGGGAAATGTTCACAAATAATTATTCATTTTATTTCCTCCACAGATCCCCCAAACGCTCCGATCATCACGGGCTACGTTCCAGGAACCACGCTGGTCGCTGGCACGGTGCAGAAGCTCCTCTGCATGTCTACTGGTGGAAACCCGCTCGCTACCCTGACCTGGTTCAAAAATGATAAAAAGGTACGAGAAATACCTATGCGAGTTGACATAATTACCTATGATACTATTAAGAGAATAATGACCAAAGAACTAACAAAGAATTAGCCTTAATTACAAAAAAATCAGGGAATAGGCAAAATTTTCCTCTGTACAGTCATATTTGATGCCAAGCACGGTGTTATGACAAATACCTCCATAAGTTTTCAAAATAACGTTCAGCAGTGGATGTCTTCTGACTGACTCCCATGATACTATGTGTCCAAAGGTGTGATTAATGGTGTTCAGCAGTGGACGCCTTTCAGCTGATGATGTCAGCCAAGTCAGAAGCCTAAAGGCTCTGACACTAGGGCTGACCACTAGCTTACACGAGAAAGAAGAAGAAACTGATGATGTGGTTTGAAGAACGCTGGCTTAACCGGGATGTGATGATGATAATTAGGGTAATCTAAGAAAGATCACTGTAATAGGCATGATGACTAAAATAATTTTTTTTGGATAAATTAATTATGTTTCTCAAACGATAAACATTTGTAAAAACAAAAATTAAATATCTCTAAAAATGACCAAGTTACAAGCATTTTAAAAACCGTAATAGAAAGAGATAGATCAAACGGTCAGTGACGTCAGAGGAAGGTCGTTATAGTATCTCATTACTAAGCTGTGGTAGCATTTCATACAATCCCTTTAGCATGTGACGTCACGAGTAGATTTTTCATAGTAACTGTGGGGACGCTCTGTTTCGCGAGAAAGGGACAGGAGATGCCTCCTGTAGAAACTTTCAAAGCTTATTACTCCGTGATTTATTTACCGATTTTGCTTATGTTTTCAATTATGGCATTCATTTTTAATCTTCTTTATGACAGTAATATTTACTTGTTCGTTTTTAGTAGTAGTCATCATGCCTATTATCATTATCACGATCGGAGTTTTTTGAAACCGAAATTATGACCGAAATAATTTCTTACTTTAGTTTCTAAGTAGTTATAGTTAGATTTCTATGGCTTTCTTGTAAAAACCCCTTTGCTACAGGTACATTCCGTGACGAAAACCTCTGAGAAGTCGGTGGCGGCCGAGATATCAATCCTGACCAATGTGACCGACAACCAGGCCCAGTACCGATGCGAAGCTACCAACAGCGCGACCGAGATCCCGCTCTTTGAGACCGTCACCTTGAACGTACACTGTAAGTTTCAAACTGTTCCAGTAGCAAGCCATATAAATATTACTTTACTTTTACTTTGTCCGTTCCAAAATTGACCACTTCTTAAGGGCCCAATGAACTCCGAACATGCGCGTGTTTCATCTTTGATTGACATGTTGGCAAACTAAAAACATACTTCTGATAGTTGAAAGTCTACTGAGACTTTTACAATGTCGAGCTCTCATGGTTTTTATTTAACAGTTGCACCTGAAACTGTCAAAGTAAGAGCGGAACCTGAAGAATTGAAACCGGGACTCGAAGCGACACTGAAATGTGACGCTGCTTCCAGTAACCCACCCGCTGTGCTGTCATGGTGGCGGGATGGTATACCAGTCCAAGGTAAGATCATAAATACTTAGGTACATTTAAATAATCCAGATACTAGAGAAACTATACGTAACTTTGTATTTACTCATAAATATGGTTCTTGCAACAGTCCCAAACATGAACTTAAGCTGTTGATGAGTTAATGTGATATGATAGTGAATATGATTAGTTAATTAAGCTAAAATATTGTACTGTTTGTTTCTTTTAAACATTCAATTCAATTCATTCATTTATTCTGCGTTAATGTACAGGACGACAGGTCTTATGTATAAAATGTCTTAAATCTAAGTAGGTACATTTACCCGATAAGGGTGTTAATATGTATTATAGGTAATAACTTAATAAGATGAGTTGAGTAATATTTTGTTAATAAACAGTTTCGGTCTTATACCTAATAATAAGCCAACAAATTCAATTAATTATTATGCAAGTATTATAAATCAATTAAAATTATTAAATCATTAATAAAATAAAATAAAATAAACTCTTGAAAATGACTGTATTTACTCATAAACGTAGCTTTTTTAATAATATTAAACATATTTTTACTCATTGTAAGGTCTAAGGTCTATTTAACAAACTTGTGCAAAAACAGTGCTTGAAAAATTACTTGTTTAATCAAGAATGCTTCCTCGTGATCACGACTCTAGCAAGATTTGATTTGAATTTGAATAATCTGGGGCTATCTTGTTAAAATTGATTCCAATCACAGAGCAAAAAAACGCTGTCTAGGTGCGAAGAGTCATTTGATTCTAATGTTGCCATGAATGTTTTAAAAGCCAATATTCTGGTTTCGCAGGTCTTCCAATGCAGCAAAAGAAGGGTCTGCACGGAGGAACAGTCTCCACGGTAGAACTGAAGCTGAACATCAGCAAGGACCTGAACGGAGCTGTGTACACGTGTCAGGCTACTAACGAAGCTCTGGAGAGAAGCGTCAACGATGCACTGGCGCTTAAAGTTCTGTGTAAGTCTACGAGTAGAATTCATTGGGACTAAATCTGTCATACGTTAGACCATTCTTCACCTAATGTCAATTTGGCAACATGATCGAAGCTGCAGATATAGTCATAATATAACATAGTTAATCGGACGGGCCCGATAGCTCAGTTGGTAGTATCTCTGCCTTCTGAACTGAGGGCTGTGAGTTCGATTCCTACCCAGGACAAACATTTGTGTGATGAACATAGATGTTTGTTCTACGTCTGGGTGTTATATTGTATTCTATGTATGTATTTACAAACAAAAAAAAGTATATAAGTATTGTATCCGTTATCTGGTTCCCATAGTACAAGCTATGCTTAGTTTGGGGCTAGATAGCGCTGTGTGAAATGTCCACACATATTATTTATTTATTTATTTAATCATCATCATCATCATCATCAACAACAGCCTGAAGACATCCACTGCTGAATATAGACCTCCCTCAAAGAGCGCCTCTTTAAGCATCTGGTCGCCTCCTGCTTCCATCGACTCCTCGCGGATTTCACCAGATCGTCGTTAATAGCTCGTAGTAGCAACATAGTTAATAGTTCGTTGTCTTCAACACAGACGCGCCAATATTCGATGATGCGACACCGTACACGACCGTGGGCGTTGAGAACGAGCCTCTGATCATAGTGCTGCGAGCGGACGGCAACCCTAGCCACATCACGTACACCTGGACTAAGGATGGACTGCCTGTTACGCTGTCCTCTTATAGCAGTTCTAGTGAGTATCACAATATATTAATCCAAATCAGTTGTCAATATTATCTTGAGTCTTATAATACACTTAAATCTTTAGAAAATTCATAGACCTCGGTGGTATTTCTTTCTTCTTTCTTTCTTTAACAATTTTATTGAGTTTAATAGACTGAAAATATATTAATCTCAATATCGCAACTGTTAGTAAATAAAACGTCGTCAAATTGTCATGACTTTCTCGTCAGCAATAAAAGTCATGCAAGGAAGAAATTTTATAAATATTATGAATTTTCGATACGTCACCCTTTTCTCATAAATTGACACCCTGTTTCTTATATAAAATGACATAGATTAGCAACAATGTTGTAGCAGTTTTTCATTGTGCCTAATGTTACAGATGACAGAATAATATCGGAAGGCAGTATGCTGAACATGACAAAGCTGACGAGGCACGACGCCGGAGTGTACACTTGTGAAGCGACCAACTCTCAGGGCGCTGCGGTTGCTAATATCACTGTTAATGTGCATTGTAAGTAATTACTTACTTTATTGTTAGTTTAAACGCGTCTATAAATAATTTGAACTATGAATTCAGACAAGAATAACAGGATTTTTTATGAATTACAATTTTATTATTTTTCATTTTACAACCTCAAAAGGGTTATTTTTTTCAAAATCCCACCGCATCGAGTGAAATCGAAAAAAAATGTCGTTAAGGTTTTGTGTCTTTTCCATGTTAAAGAGTTGTTTCACATAATAAGAGGTAAAATCCATCAAGTTAACTTTTTCAAAATATGTTCAACTTATAGACCCAAAGCAAGCAACAATTAAAAACATGTAAGTAGGTGATTTTATTATGATGTAACTTATTTTATTGTTTCAGATCCTGCATCAATCAAATCTGTCTCACAAATTGCAATACCAAATCCCAAAGAAGATGTGGTGCTAACTTGCACAGCCATTGGTAAGTCCTGGCTCCATAGATTCGCAACCTTTTTATCCTTCAATATTCCTCCACCTTTCAACTTAAACCATTCTACGACAACTAAAGATATTGCTAAGTATACCGATAATTATGTTGTTACTTATCAAAAATGTTCTTCTCCTAGGAAACCCTTTAACAGCTGACAACATAAGATGGGAACGAAAGGGCTATACCATCGAGAGAGAACAGGTGACCTTCGAAGCGAGGAACCTCACCAGCTTTCTCACCATCAGGGAACCGACCAGACCTGATGTGGGCAACTTCCAGTGCGTGGTGGATAATGGTAAGGAATAAAGGAGACTTTATTGATTTTATACGTGAGAGTTTGTGTGGGTACGGCTCATAATGTCAACATGACGTCATGAAGGTAGCAAAATAGCTAAATAGGAAATTGCGAAAAATATTTTTTGTGGTTATAATGAGAATGTGAGCTATGTTGGTTTCGGGATATTTATTTATTTATACTATTTGGGTTTTTTTTTCTAAAAGCAGTTATTTTGTATGGATTTTTGTCTTTAGGTATCGGTGGCGAGAGTCGGCAGGATATCATGTTAGTAGTCAAGTTTAAGCCCGAAATGGACTCCGCCCCTAACTTGGCGAAGGCGGCCTCTAATGTAGGGCAAGTCGGCCGACTGGTATGCAAGTAAGTTACATTTTAGTCAATAAAATAAAGTTATTTAGTTATATAGTTTCTGGTTTAAATTAAATTCATGCTATTTTGCAGAAGATTTTTAGGCTGTTAGATTTTTAATACTCCAAGTTGAAATGTGGAGTCATCATCATCATCAACAGCCTGAAGACGTCCACTGCTGAACATAGGCCTCCCCCAGGGAGCGCCACTTAGAGCGGCTGCTCGCCTCCTGCATCCATCGGCTCCCCGCGGCTTTCACCAGGTCGTCGGTCCACCTTGTGGGGGGCCGGCCTACGCTGCGTCTTCCAGTTCGTAGTCGCCACTCGAGAACCTTTCTTCCCCATCGGTTGTCAGTTCTACGAGCGATGTGGCCTGCCCATTGCCATTTCAACTTGCTAATCCTAAGAGCTACATCGGTCACTTTAGTTCTCCTGCGGATCTCCTCATTTCGGATCCTATCTCGCAGGATCGAGCATTGCTCGCTCCATAGCTCGTTGCGCGACTTTGAGCTTAGTAATGAGGCCAACAGTTAGAGACCACGTCTCAGTTCCATAAGTCATCACTGGCAACACACATTGATTAAAAACTTTTGTTTTCAGGCTTTGTGGTATTTTGTGGAGTAAATGTGGAGTATCTCAACACAATATTTATCAAAATCTGTTCAACTAACAGACGTACCTACATTCATTATAACGCACATCAATTTATAATGTAGGATTAATGTAGGACCTACAGCTATGCTTCATTACTACACTGGGATGGCTCGGTTAGGCTGGAAAACTAAATTCACAATACATCCCAAGCGGTCAACAGTCAACTTATCACCTACATTTAGATTAGGAATAATGGTGGTGTGGTCCCAGATTGCGAATAGCACCACACCATCTCTTCCCGTTTATGCCGTAAGAACCGGGTAAAGGAATGTCCAAGGATTGGGCTGTAACAATCTCCTCAGTACATTAACATTTTCTATGATCACCAAGTAGCCTGCCCATCGTGGTGAATAGCAAATCCCCCTATGATAAGCGTGCAAGTAGCGTTGTATGCGAGAGGCCTATGTTCAGCAGTGGACGTTTACAGGTTGTTGATGTATGTGTTACAGGATTTTGACTAAATTACAGGATTCTGACTATATTACAGGATTCTGACTATATTACAGGATTTTGACTATATTACAGGATTCTGACTATATTACAGGATTTTGACTATATTACAGGATTCTGACTATATTACAAGATTTTGACTATATTACAGGATTCTGGCTATATTACAAGATTTTGACTATATTACAGGATTTTGACTTTATTACAGGATTCTTACTATATTACAGGATTTTGACTGTATTACAGGATTCTGACTATATTACAGGATTTTGACTATATTACAGGATTCTGATTATATTACAGGATTCTGATTATATTACAGGATTCTGATTATATTACAGGATTTTGACTATATTACAGGATTCTGACTATATTACAGGATTCTGATTATATTACAGGATTCTGATTATATTACAGGATTCTGATTATATTACAGGATTCGAACTATATTACAGGAATCTGACTATATTACAGGATTTTGACTATATTACAGGATTCGGACTATATTACAGGATTCTGACTATATTACAGGATTTTGAATATATTACAGGATTCTGGCTATATTACAGGATTCTGACTATATTACAGGATTCTGACTATTGCAGGATTCTGACTATATTACAGGATTTTGACTATACAGGATTCGGACTATATTACAGTTACAGTTACTATATTTGACTAAGTTACTGGATTCTAAATAAATTACAGGATTTCAACTAAATTACACGATTTTAAATTAAATTTCAATTTCAGATGCAAAGCAGCACCCGCGCCTAACTTCACTTGGTCAAAGAACGGGGCGAAACTCCCCGTCAACACATCCACGAAATACTTCGCGGAGTACCACAAACTGGATGCTGTGACGTACACCTCTGTGTTACTCATCAACGATATCACATCTTCGGACTATGGAACCTTTGAATGTGGTGCTAGGAACGACCTGGGGTTCTCTACCACATCAGTCAAATTGGATATTACAAGTGCTCCTGGTAAGTATTAAATGAATAAATAAATATGTGTGGACATTTCACACAGCACCAACTAGCTTGTACTGTGGAAGCCAGATAAATGATATAATACTAAGATACATTTTGTTTGTAAACACAACATCAAACACATATCTTTATCACACAAATGTTTGTCCCCGGTGAGAATCGAACCTACAGCCTAACAGTACAGAAGGCAGAGCTACTGCTGACTGAGCTATCAGACCAGGGCCATTATTCCGTATCAATTCCTTACTTCGAAACCACGCGAGTTCCTTGTCTTACATAAGAAATCTGCAAAACTGTATTCCCTGAAAACAAAACCGCGCGAAATGAATTTGGAATTGGTGCGTTTTGAACTGTCAAAAATCGTATGTTTTACTGAGATGCGTTCCGAAACCTAAACACATCAAAAGATTTGACCACTTATGTCAATATATTTTATTCAAAATGAAGATAACTTTAATGTAAAGTGAAGGTACATCTGACACTGTGACACGATTTGAACAAGACACGATAGCGACGTGGTTTCGTATCGTGTGGAATCTGTGTTTCCATAGAGAATAACCGCCCAGTCAATATAGGAAGAGATTTTTTTATGTAATCCATTAACGTAACGAGCTAGTCGTTTGCCTGATGTTAAGCGTCATGAGAAAAAATGCCCACTACTATTACCTGATGCTCTTAAATTAACCAACCTTTTTCCCATCTTACTTGACAAATGTTTACAATTGTAAAACAAGTCATCCGAATGCTCAACAAAATTCTAACTGATCCGTCGTTTCAGATCAAGTGATATCACTAACTGTGACCAACGTGACTCATAACACTGTAACCCTGGAGTGGAACCCAGGGTTCGATGGAGGTCTGTTCTCGTGGTTCCGGATACGATATAGGTAATTTTTTTTTTAAAGTAGGCACTCATATCGTTCATATTTAGTCAAATGAACTTTGGCGTCTTCGAGATCAGTTTAATAAACCACGGGTAGCCGATGAATGTAGGTGACAAGCAGTTTCTCAAAATGACATTCTATGGACAGCATTCTTCACGCTGTTGATTATGATGATGATGATGATGAAGTTTATGATGATGATGATTATGATGATGATGCTGATGAGTTAAAGCTCCATCTCTTACAGTGAGCGTTATAAAACCCAGCTAAGGCAACATTCAGGGCAGCAGCATTCTCCAAGGTACATTAAAATTTTCTGCGATCACTAAGCCTGATGATGATGATAATGATGATGATGGGGTTGATGTTGGTGGTGATGATGATGATGGTAATGATGATCAATGCTGCACTTGATTGGCAATATCAGTTCAAGCACTGTTCGGCAAGTTTAATTTTCGTTTATGTAACGTTATTCAATAGCAAAATGTTTCTTTATTTTTCAATCTTCAATTCAGCTTTTTTTTATTTTTCAATGTTTTTTTAGAAAAATCTACGATGAATCGTACAAATACGAAGATGTGGTACCGAAAAATGCAACGACGTTTACAATTGGAGGATTAGAAAGAAGCACAGACTATGTCTTCTCAGTTATGGCTATCAACAGAATAGGACAAAGCAAATACCGACCTGACGACACTAAAGTTACAACATTAAGTGAGTATAAATATTATTTTTAATTAGTACCTACAATAATTTAATGACTTTAGTTTACTTTTGTTTGAGATACAGAAATTAACCATGTTTTTAATGAGATATGAGATTGACATATTCAGCCTATGCTGAATATGTCAATGAGTACTTTATTCATTATACTCATTGTGAAAGTACTCATTGCTAATTTTGGTGGATGTAAGTACTATAAAGTACTGTTTCCTGATTAGGCTAGCAGGATCCATCTTCAATCAAAAAAGTATTCTTTTTCTCGAAGAAGTCCCAGAATCCCACTAGGGTTAGCACGGACGGTAAACAAAGTTGTCTTGCCCGTTATATATCACTTTCTTTATACTTGTTTACTTGTCTTGTTAAATGAAGTAAAATAGGGGAAAAAAAATTGTCTAAGTACGGACGGTAGACAAAACTGCCCAGCAGGTGGGGCTGTCAAAGAAAAAGCAACCTTATTCACTCTCAATAAATATCTTTGTTCAAAAACTCTTATCACTACCTGATTTCACGCTGCCAGACTTACTCCCTTCATCGGTACAGTCAAGTTCAGAGGAGTACAGTTCTTACAATGTTCCTGGAGTGTTCATAATAACGGGAACTATTGTAGGAACTGCTCTTATCTTGCTTAATGTACTGCTGATTGGATTTTGTCTTCATCGGCGGACAAATAAAAGGATCCGAGGTTTGATATATTCGGTGTACTTATAGACACTGCTTGTGTTGTTGTCTTGGTGTATGTGTAGTTATTAATTTTTATTTACAAGCTCTGTTAATGTTATTTTGCCACTTATCCATTATACTCACATTGAAACAAGTGAAGATACTCATTAATTTTAGGAATGTGAATTTGAGAAAACTAATATCATTTTTGTGTTTTACAAAATAAAAATTAAAGTTTACTCAATAATCTGGGAGAAAATTTAAATAATAAAGTTAAATCCCAAAATGTTATGTAACCTAAAACAAAACTTAATTCAATTAATAACCCTTTTCCAATTAGAACTTGGTTCGAAGAAACAATTAAGACATTTGAAGATCTCGGTAAATGTAGAAAAGTAAATTTCAGCCACTTGCATTATAAGCAACTAGACCAGCCGTGCTCAACTTATTTTATACTTTGGGAAGGGCCTGAAAATTGGCTTGATATTTGTGTTATATGCTTTGGGCTCAGTGATCATCATTATCAGCCTTGTCTTAGGCCTGCCGCACACGCTTGGTTCCCTGATCAGGTTTCCGGATTTGCAATTCAGATTCTGAATTCCGTGGGATTGCGGCCGGCCGGAAACCGAATGTGAGTGTTATTCCGAACGGAAAAAAATTTAACATTCGGTTTCCGGCCGGCCGCATACGTCCCACGGAATTTAGAATCTGAATTGCGAATCCGGAAACCTGATCAGGAAACCGAGCGTGTGCGGCAGGCCTTAAGGGCCAAGTTCATAAGCCTCTCTTAAACCATGACACTGAATATGCTGATCTGTAGCTATTCTTTTGTAATCATTATTTATGATGATTGCGTGAGTCGCGTGACATTCTAGTTTGGTCAAACTGTTGTATTCTCTTAATTTTTTAAGCTTAATGTAAGTACTGTTCATTGGTCAGTGTTAACATTAACATCGAGTACATTGACACTTGTCATAAGAGTGGTAGAAATGTGAGCTAATTGTTCATATCATCATGCAACACACGGAAGCTAAAAACTGATTTACACCTTTTAAAAATTCAAGATGAAATATCTACAAAATAAGCCCGTATTTATTTTGTTTTGCAATTTTATTGCGGCCCGCAGATAAAACTACAGCGGGCCGTGCATTAAGCACCTCTGCGCCAAATGAGCCCGTCCTAATGGCCATTCTGCAAAGAGTATTGCATTACAGCTCGAGTCAAATTCGTTTTAACTCCATTCTTGCTTTGAATTGAATTGCTGGTTCTTGAAATGCAATTAGACATTTTAAGCGTGGCTCAGATATTATAATAGTATATACTGTAGCTAATGTCTCAATGTTTTGCCAATTCTACATCAACTCTGGTTAAGTGGTTAGTTTTGGAAAAAATGTGTTTTTTTTATAGTAACTGTTGATTTCAATCAAATTAAATATTTTCTCAAATTCACACCACCTTAGTTTACCTGTACACCGTAGTTTTTTTTTATTTGCTAACCTTTTTCATTTTTGTTTCGCCCCAAAAGCCTCATCAGAAGTAGGCGAGCTGAACGTAGTGACCACAGAGTATGTAGAAACTGCAGACGTGTCCAAATCTGTGATAGTATATGTGTCAGCCACTGGAACAGTCTTGGTTTTGATAAACGCTGCTTTAGTTGCTTGCTTTGTTTTGAAAAGACGAGCAAGAAGGTTGAAAGGTAAGATTTTTATGTTGCTGTTTATTTTATTTAAATCATTTGTATGTTTCTAAAATATTTAAATTTTTAGATACTCTTTCATAATATATCATAATATATATCTTCTATCTGTCATAAGTTCACTCATTCACACTCATTTTCATTCACCCATACTTTCACTCAGTTACATATTCTCACAGTCCTTCATTTACATAATTTACTCATTCGTTCACTCACAAACATAATTCACTCATACTTTACGCACAGATTCACCTATTCTTGCACTCACATAGATATTAACACAATCCTTCACTTACACAATTACCCATTCGTTCTCACAAACATCTACTCATACATTCACTTGCATACCTATTCTTTCACTCAAATATTTCTTTCCAAATTCACCCATACTTTCACTTGCATTGCATTTACCTATTCTTGCACACACAAATTCACACAGTCCCTCACTTTAATTACCTATTCGTTCACTCACAAACATTCACCAACGCTCTCTCTCAATACACATTCACGTATTCCATGACTCAAATGCATATTCACACGACAGAACAAGCGGGTCAATCTTCGAAATCAGCTGCGATAGAAATGTACGCACCTTCGTCGTACAACGACACAATGACGGGAGAGACACTCAGTTCTGTGTCGGAAAAGTCAGAGACGTACTCACAAGATGGTGATGCGCAGCCTCCGCCGATACCTGAAGTGCCGAGCATGCCTAACAGGCATATGATGAGTCAGGTATGAACTCTTCTTCTCTTTCCTCTTTTTTTCTATTCTTTGTTCTGTCTTCATGATATTAATACGATATTAGAAGAATCAGAAGATGTCTCAAATTATTTTTACAAATCTTCTAAAAACAATATGAACGGAAATGTTTGACATCGCTTGTTTCATCATCATAATCAGCCTGAAGACTCCATTGCTGGACATAGAGATAGGCGCCACGATGAGTGGCTTTTTGCTTCTATATTTAACGGCTCTTTACGGTTTAGACTAGGTCGAATGCCTTATAATGGAGAGCCTACGCTACGCCTTTGTTACTTAGAATTAGTTTATTTAAAAAAAAAATAACAAAAAATACAAATCATATATCCCGGCTTGAGGGATGGACGGATGCGGGTTCAATCCCCGCTCGTGATTCTAATTTTTCCTTTACAAATTAATCTGTAGATTACGCTGAGCAGGCGATACTGCTTTAAAAATCATAAATAAAGAAAATACAAAATCATAAAACACCTGTAAAAAAGGAAAATCCCGTCACAACGAGCTTTTTTCTAAAAGTGGAGTCATGTATGATAAATTAACATTGAAAAAAGAAAAATACTTATATAGTAGGTTTTCACAGATATAGCTGTAGAACTGGTAAGTTGAAATGGCAATGGGCACTTGACCAGGCGATATCGCTTGTAAGGAACACTCGAAAACCTTTTCTCCTTGGGAACGCTACACTCATTAATAGCAAGCAGTAGGAAGCAAAGTTTAAAATAAAACAAATAATAATCAGTGACGTCATCCACAGACTACAGACTACCTCATAGACGAGCAAGGCGTGATCCTTCCCCCTCCGCTAGACTATCCTCCCCCCAACTACGCGGTGTACGAGGGAGACCACGCGCGCACACTGCCGCACCCACACAGGCATAAAGATATCAACACACATGGAACTTTAGGCCGGAGTTCTGGTGAGTGAAGTTTTGAATTATTTATTTTTACAATCTTTTATTTAACTTGCATTGTTTGTATGTAGCTACGTAGGTAGGTATAAGGTCAAATCTCCCTCAACCGATTGAGATGAAATTACGCATACACGTTTAGTTTGGATGACAATCATGGATGGTGATCTAATAGGCTTGTATCGTGCTGTTTTTTTGCACGAATTAATAGTATTCCTTAAAAAATGAACAGTTGTGAAATCAACAACAATCAAATATCTAAAAAAATTGCAAAGTTACAAGCATTTTAATATACAGGAATAGAAAGAGACAGTTCAATCGCGCAGTGACGTCAGTTCTTCCACCTTCGTAGTACATAGTGCATCCTTACTAAGCTGTGGTAGATTTACATACAACCTCTTTGGCATGTGACGTGATATCCCACTGTTACATAGTAACTGATCTGCGAGAAAGAGACAGGAGATGCCCCCTCCAGAAACTTTAAAAGATTATTACTCCGTGATTTTTTTACCGATTTTACTAATTCTTTCGATATTATTGCATTCATTTTTTACTTACCTTATGAAAATATTAACTTGTTAATTTTTAACGACACAAGTCTATTGACGTCATTCTAAATCCAATATGGCGGGTGACCTCAAGATGGCGGACTAGTACATTTTTGGGTACTTCTACGATATGGATATTAATGTAAAACAGTAATAACTTTTTATAACCTGTCCCCATTTCAAATAGATTCAAATCAGTTCAGCTGTTATTGCAAAAATAGACACTTAAGCTTTCGCGTTTATGATATGCGTGAAAGTGTAATATTGATAAATTCATGAGTTTGAAATGTGATTAATGAACTTTTGTGAAGATTAAACATTTTCTACTCGCTGCGTAGTCTTCTTTGCTTGGTTTGTTTAGGTAACATGTTTATTTTATTTTATTTTATTTTATTTTATTTGGCACACAAAACAGAATATAACGAAATACAAGAACAAGAAAAAAAATTACATACATTTTGAGCCAGATCATATCCTAAAACATGTGTACACAACATGATTAACAATTAACAATACTGTAAGAATACATTAGTAAAAATATTTAATACATTGTATTTCTTATAGTAACATTTTGAATCTTAAATGCAAAATAAAAATAATCATTCAAAGTTCCGAAATAATAGCTAAAACGTCTATTTTAAATTTCACTAGTTTTTGATCAAAATTATCAATTGAGCTGTGGTGTTCCTTCAGGATGTCGTTATACTGCCGACACATTCTAACCAAAGGGTTGTAGAATGAAGTATTATTAGTAAATTAGTAAAGCATTTATCTTATCTGTGGTTGAATTTATTTTATTATCTTCAACAGGTAAATCTAACTACATACAAGCACCAAGCCCGATGCCGCCACTAGACGGGTCCTACTACAACATGTCTTCCGACAGATACTTGTCATACCCACCTCTTATTGGGGAGTATTTGCAACAGGTGAGTGTTTTTAAAAGTAACCAGTTAAAGAGTATTAAATTTCATCATCATCATCAGCCTGAAGACGTCCACTGCTGAACATAGGCCGCCCCCAAAAAGCGCCACTTTGAGCGGCTGCTTGCCTCTTCCATCCATCGGCTCCCAACGGTTCTGACCAGGTTGTCAGTCCACCGGTAAGAGTTAATAATTGAAAAAGTGAAAAATAACACGTTTTCAGTTTTTCAATTATTTACTTAAAGGGTGAAAATGTGTAAGAGTTAATAATTGAAAATTTGAAAATATATATATTTAAATAATGTAGCAGTTGCAAATATGTAAGACTAATCGAAAAGATGAAAATGTGTAAGGGTGAATAATTGAAAAAAGTGAAAATATGTAACACTGAATATTTCAAAAAGTGAAAATGTGTAAGAATGTATAATTAAAAGAGTGAAAATGTGTAAGAGTGTATAATTAAAAGAGTGAAAATGAGTAAGATTGATAAATTAAAGAGTGAGGGCGAGAATTTAATTTCCTCTCGCAATCAGATTTTGCGTTAAAAAAACATATTAATGTGATACTAATTAAATACGATTTTGATTGTTTATTTTACTGTAATTTTGGAACATAACTTAAGAACGAATTTAACACGATTTCTGCGCAAAGGTAACAAAAATTGGCTCTTAAGTCACAGCAAGTACGATAAAATAAAAAAGCAACACTATTTAACATGCAAAAGGCCATAACGTAACCATCCGTTTAAAGCCAATTCGTTACACCTTGTTACGTTTACAAAGCGAGTTTTATTTTACAAAAAGTTTATATCATACTCTTTGTAAATAAATAAGATTCAATTTTATTTCATTGCTCTGTTATTTAATTCAGACAGCTTTTATTGGAACATATAAATGTTCTCGATTGCGTTTTAAATATAAACTTTTGCGATAATTCATTCGATCTGCACTTGTTAAGATGTTCCCCATTCCGACCGACTCACGATCTGGTGAAAGCCGCGGGAAGCCGATGGATGCAAGAGGCGAGTAGCCGGTCAATGTGGCTTTCTCTGGGAGAGAAAGCCACATTGACCGTGGATATCTTAAGTGATATGATGATAATATAATAATATAAATAAATAAATAATGCCCAAGGATCACATACATAGATCCTGGACCCTAACTAGGATTCCCTGTATCTAGGGACCCAGGAACTACGAGGACCATGGTTCCACAACACCCAGGCACAGAACAAGTATTTGCGCTTTTTTTTTCGGGCACAAATACTTGTTCTGTCGCGGGAATCGAAGCCGCCACCTCCGGGTTATAAGCCGACCTGCTCAACCACCACGCCACGGAGGCTGTTAATGATAATGATGGCGATGAAGCTGATCATTCTGATGATGATAGTGATGATGATGATGATGATGATGATGATGATGGTGATGATGATGATCATTCTGATGATGATGATGATGATAACAGAGGTACAGTGTCGAATCCGTCCCACAGCAAGCGGGTCGCACGCCGACGCCCCCGCAGCAGTACGCGCCGGCACCGAAGCCGCACCTCATGAATGGAGGTGTACCGGGCTCGCCTTCACACATGGCCAGCCCGCCACACAACTATGGACTTGACAGTAAGTTTTATTAAAGTAAATAATTTATTGCAAACGGGCTATATTTTTCGGTTGTTTGGTCCCAGCCTGAGATTAGGACCACTCCATTTCTTTCCATGGGAAGAATAAGCAGCTCAAGTTTTGAATTTATCCAAATGTCAGAATAAATCAAGGATGAAATGCCCAGTTGTTAAATCTACTAAGGGCTTCGTTCTACATATACATTCGATTAAAATTTTGAGTGGGTTAATGGTAGGGTAATGTCCCTTATTACTCTCTTGTTTACATGGTTCAAAAACGGTAGCACCCGCGCAACATGCTCACCGCCCTAACCTTACTTTGATTTACGACCGAGTCTGCAGCAAGTGACAAGCACTACTATTATAATTTGTCATCTCCTTGATTTACCATATCACCATCAACAGCCTGAAGACGTCGACTGCTGAACATAGATCTCCCCCAAAAACCTCCATTTTGAGCAGCTGTTTGTCTCCTGTACCCATTGGCTCCCCGCAGTTCAGACCAAATCGTCGTTCCACCTAGAGGACCTACGCGGCATCTTCCGATTCGTGATCGCCACTCGAGGACCTTTTAAAACTAGTAAACTAGTAAACTAACTCCAACAATAGTTTCCCTAGACCGTCAGTCGGCGGGCGGCACGCTGCGGCGGCAGCGGCTCGACAAGATGGCCGTGCCGCCGCCTGACGTCACCGTGCTGCATCCGGGCTGCACGCAGGTAACATAAACATACAAACACATATTATGTGCCAACATAAAAACATTATTAACATGGCAATGACACGAAACGCAACACAAAAACAACATGAAAAGCTTAGACAATATAACAACATCAACAATTGAACACAACACAAGACAACAACAACTTTAATACAACATGAAAATAACATGAAAACCACATTAAAACAATGTGAAACAACACTACAATGACATTTCAAAACAACAAAAAGCTATTAAAACATGAAAATGATAAAACATTTTTGTCCTATACTTGTTTGTTTCGAGAGTTTCGACTGCCTCACTTTCTAATCAAACTGAAATTAATAGACATTTTACTAATATACAAAAGGAAAATCTCGAATAATTTTAATACAAAAATAAATATTCCACGTTTATTAAATAACTAACTATTCACAATCTACTAGCTTTTCAAATTATATTACGTAAAGGCTACAAATTGCTTTTTATGCTCCAGAAATGTTTTAACTTTAGTCTACAACTATTTACCTAATAATAAAAATATATTATGGAAATAGTAAATCTTATTTGATTAATATTTTATTTGTTGCAGCACTCACAAACGCCGAAGCAGCCTCAGTCTATCCTAAAGGACCCATCGCGACATAAATACGGGAACCAGTATGGGAGCCCCATCTCCTCCAGCACACCCCAAAACAGTAACTCAAGTCAGATCCTCACAGTACAAAACCTCACCTCAGACGTTCCTCAGTACGGGACTATTAGAAAGGAAAACAAAAAACAAAACGTCACGATAGACGAATCGTATAACCGTAACGAAACGCATGTCGTTTAAGTGTCGAGTAAAAATGACTCAAGTGTCGAATCAAAACGACGCAATTGTCGAATGCAACGACGTAAGTGTCAAATTAAAACTTTTAAACAAGTGTGTCAAATTGAGTAGTGTCGAACAAAACTTGCAAAGTGAAGTGTCAAAGTGACAATGTTGATAGCATTGTAAATATATGTGGACATAGTGAATTGTAGATAGATATTATAATAATTGAATGTGATAAAAGCGAGAACTTTATGAGTGAATGTAGTACAGTTAGATAGAATTGACAATTAGCCCATTAAAGTCATTGTTAAATTGTTTTTGGGCTATAAGCACAAGTGACATGCAGAAGAGAAACTTCGATGTGACTGGATTTTGGCAGGTGTCTTATTGTAAGCTGAGTACATCTTCGTTTTCTAGCTTATCTAGAAAAGAATTTTTCTCGTTCCAAAATTAGTTTCACGTCATTATTATAATTAATATATGGGTGTTATATTATACATTTTACGTTTCCCACCGACTCAAATACCTCACTTGACGGTTATTTTATAAGCACACATTTACCCGATTTTCTCTTAATTTCGGTTGTATATTGCCATTTTGCACTGTCCCGACAGATACCACAGTCCTAGCTTTTACAATTGCAGTTTTTTTTATTATTAAATTTAATTACTACTATAGTTAGTAATTTTTTTTTTCTTATATGGCTGTTTAATTCGGTCACATTCTCATCTGTAATGTAATGTGAAGTACGTCGAATAAAGTGTCAAATCCTAACGTAGTAACGACGCAAGTGTCAAATTATGTCGAAAAGCGTAGTTTCTCTTCTGCAATATACTGTGCTATAAGTGTGGTTGTATTTGAATTACCGTTCGACTGACTTATCAATATATTTAGGTGGTAACGTCCAAATGACATGGTGAATGTCAAAAGTGACTTCCCAATGTCCAAAACTAATTAAGAGTTTTAGGTACTAATTAAATTTTATTATAAATTCTAATTTTATTTCAATTAAATTGTAAGGTTAATTGTTGAATAAAATTAAATTAATGATACAGATGGTTTGTTATTTGTGGTTAACTTAATTAAGTTTTTGGGTTATCCACTAAGCATCTTGGTTGATTGTGTCGTTTGAAACGATTTTATTTTTTGTAATTATGATTCCCGTGAAGGATCTCTTTTTTTGATTAAGTTTTAAGATTGTATTCTTATGATATTAAATTAAATTAAGTCTGGCTGAAATAAAGTTACTTGGAATGAAATTTATTTTGATTGGGCAGGAGTATTACAACGAGAAAAAAAAAATTGTAATCCACATCACAAACTGCTGCAGGCGGCGTAAAGCCAATATAATTGTAAAAAGTGTTGTAAAAATCAATATTGTTTAGAAATAAACAAAAAAAAATATACCTCATCAAATCATTCCCAAACTGATATTTTTAGCCAGACACTAGAGGCTTGTTTTTAACGAAATTTTTTGGGAAAATTTTGAATTTATCCCGAGGACTAATCATCACTTGTTGTTGAATTGTTTTTCGAAAAGCAATTCAGGATTAGCTAGAGTTGGTCGTTGCAATATAATGTTACAAGATTACTTGATCGTTTGTTCAGAACACTACTCTAGATAATCTGCGAGCTGTTAGGTTTAAAAATTAAATATACGACTTGTCAATTTATTGCAACGACTACAGAATCTACGAAAAATCTCACGAGTGTCAAATTGTTTTAGTAAAATATAATTATACTTACAAGATTATATAAAAACATTTTTATTACATTTTATTGTTTGTTCATTTTGTCTAAAATGTAAATCAACGTTAAAATCACAATCGAGCGTCGTGGTAAAAGTAAGGCATATAGGTCAATTGGTCGTTTTGTACCGTGTTATATATTATAAAGTTTTTTTTAAATAATTGTATTTTGACTAAATTATACCCAAGGTCGTCTAATAATAGTGCAAGAATTTTAGGGTAACTCCAATTTTTTTGTCTATTTAGTGAATATAAGTATTCACTAAATAGATAAAAAAAAAGTATAAGTAATTGCATTTAAACGCTTATTTATTTAAGTTTATTCAGAATTATTTAAAAATTTAACGATAAGGTAAAAAAAATTAAGTAGTTGCTTACTTTTTGACATTTTTGCGTCATAACATTGAAATTTGTTCAGTTTTTACATCACTAATATATTTACAATTATTAATAGTCAATATAATAATACCAGTACCACCACCACAAGTACCAGTAGTCTTTCTTATAATTGCAGCATTATTGGACGACTTTATCAAAATATGTAATTATTTCGCAGCATTTCATAAAAACAATGTAAATAAAATAATAATACTCAAAATCGCGAACTGACAATAATTCTAAGTTAATTTTAATTTGTATTTCCCGCTTAAATTCAATGTAAATAAATTACTGTAATTTTTCTATAAATTAGCTTTTCTACTCCAAAATTTAATCGGAATAAAACACAGATACCAAAGTTTTATTAATTTAATATTTTTAAGTTATTAAGCTACTTAATTTTTATTATTTTCTTATTGATTTTTTCGATATTGTAACAATTGTTCTGATTTATTCAAGTAATAAATGAATATTGACTGATTTTCAAGTATGTTATTTGTAATAAGTTTGGTTTTCTAAATTTAAAATCCATCCATTGACAAAATACGATTTTATATATACAAATAAATATATTGTTACATTTCGAATTAAATAAAAAAATCTAATAATACATTTTTTGTTTTATTTTTATTCCTTTTTGTTACCTTTTTTGAAGTCTAATTAATATAACATATCATGCCATTAAACTAGCAGTTTTTTTTAATAATTGTGACAAAGTGCCAAATTAGGAGTTCTATTCCATTTTGCCAAATAAAACTAATAATAAATTATAAAATCATTGTAGCCATGTTGTACGTCCTTCTACATTAATAATTAATTAATCAGTAATTTAAGTAATTATTAAAAACTGTGCCTTAAATACTTTAATGCCATTTTGAGGTTATCATATTAA
Organism: Ennomos erosarius; assembly: GCA_963580505.1. Taxonomy (NCBI): domain Eukaryota; kingdom Metazoa; phylum Arthropoda; class Insecta; order Lepidoptera; family Geometridae; genus Ennomos; species Ennomos erosarius. Next base: position 7,815,847 of record OY757003.1, on the reverse strand, counting down.
ATTGCCAGGTTAGGGGAAAGAGGGGTAAGTTGCGTCGGAGATCGGAAACATTGCTTGCGTCCGACGTGATGGAATTTAAAAATTTAGTAGGTATGGCTTCACTTGTTCGGATCTCTTATTTTTACTATAACTAGACCATCAACTATTTCAGTTTTCCGTTTCGTCCCATAAAATCCAGGTCTCAAAATGACCACTTTTAAAAAGGGCCACCTACATTCCAAAAAAGTCCACTTTCTATAATGACGACTGTCTAGGTAGACTACTTCCCATAATAACTATTTATCTTGTTTAGATACGGTGAAATATTTATAAAATAAATATAGACGTTTGTTTTTCTCAGTCAAAAAATAATTTTAGGGAATTAATGTGTAAAAACAACCCAACGCAACGCGGGATAAAATGGTGATGACATTACTAGTTATACATATTATGGCAACATTGACAAACTCTGTTTTGATAACGCGTCAATTGACTACATTTTTCAAAAAAATTCGAAAAGTTTTCTGACTCAATTTTACTAAAGTAATTCTTAAGTGAACATTCTGGAAATATCCAACTAAACAACTAACAGTGACAAGATTAAGAATTGTTTAGTTTAAAAGTGATAGCATATTAATTTCGTAGATAAACCTCCAAGTACCTATATGAAAATAGTTTTAAGAGCTATTCGAGTGTTCAAAACATATTGTCAATGCAAATAATAATAATAAAATAAAAGTCAATGTACTTCATTTAGATGTGGCCCTAATTATAATAATACCTTTTTGTTAATGAAACAATTTCTTTATTTTTTTTTATAACAATACAGGTAGGTACTTCCTACATTGAAACTTTCCTATACTTTAAAAAAAAAAACCCAATAATAATAATTCAATATAAAAGCAAAGACTTTTTATCCAGACCACTAATACGAAATTAAAGCAGGGCAAAACCGTACACACCACTTTGGGTGTGATTGATTCTCAGCTGTCAAAATCAAAATCAGTCGTTACTTGGGTGTGCTATTGAATACATACCAAAAAAATGCCGTCTTGCGTGATAAAACTGTGCCGAAATCACTCGAGGCACGACTCACAGAAGCACACGATCACAATTCACTTGTAAGTGGCATTAATCATGTATTTTTATAAGATTATTTTAATTATTTCTATTTGACGAAGAGTATTTCACATTTCACAATAAAAAGTTGACATGTCAAAATCAGTATTGCCACACGACATCTGAATAATTACCCGATTTCTTTTGTATAGATTTCCAACAGATCCACCCATGTCTAGCTGGGCCCTTATTCCGTATTGATTCCTTACTTTGAAACCACGCGAATTCCTTGTCTTACAAAAGAAATCTGCAAAACTCTACTCTCTATGAAACGAAAACAAAACCGCGCGAAATGAATTTGGAATTGGCGCGATTAGAACTGTCAAAAATCATATGTTTTACCGAGACGCGTTCCGAAACATCAACACATCAAAAGATTATGACCACTTGTGTCAATATATTTTATTCAAAATAAAGATAACTTTAATGTAAAGCGAAGGTACATCTAACGCTGTGACACGATTTGAACAAGACACGATAACGACGTGGTTTCATATCGTGTGGAATCTATGTTTCCATAGAGAATAACCGCCCTGATCGTTGGATAAAAGTAGTTCGAAAAAGTCGAAATGAAGATTGGTGGAAACCTAATACTCGCTCAATAATATGTTTAGGGCATTTCTATAGTAAAGAACACACAGAACACAGAAGTGCAAATACTGATAATAGTTTTATTGTCAACTATAGGCGTTCCACGCGCCCGCTGTTTTCCTATTTTTAAGGTTATTTTTTTACCCTAAAATATGAAACATTATTTTGGTTGAGGCCCAGGGGGTCTAGCAAAGATCACAATCGCTAACGCTAACGCCACACGCTAACTCCAAAAATGTATCGAAATGACATTCGCTACGGAAAAGTTAGTGATTTCCGAAATGTCATTTCAGTACATTTTGGAGTTAGCGTTAGTGGTTGGTATCTTTGCTAGACCCCCTGTACCTACATAACTGTTGTTCTTTAATCCCTTTAACTTGGTAATATTGAAAAACTCGTGAGTTATTAAAAGAAATGTTGAATAAACTGCTGGTTATACTTAATTTGAATCCTTTTTATTAAAAGATTGCATGAGCTATCTATAGACCTTTTTCTTGTCTATAGATAGTAGTATGATGCTAATTAATTTTATTATTTTATATTTTTTTAATGTAGGCGTTATATAATTTTTATTATTTACATTTTACATCTAGCTAGATTTGTATTTAGGTACCCGACTAAATTGGGTAATACTATTTATATGGTATGTTGAAAGAGGATCTGACATTAAAAGAAAAAAAAATGTGCTCTATGGTTTGATTCATGGTCAAACAAGGTTAAGTATGGATACTTCGATTCTGGACCTATGTAATAGGGGGAATTCTGTGTATAAAAGTAAGGAGAAAACATTTATTATCAATTTTATACAACCTGATTTATAAATATTGAGTAATTTTACTAATTAATAATTTTTTTCTTAATTATACTTACTAAGACTTAAAAGAATCACTAACATTAATAAACATCATTAACCTATTAATTATGTTTAATAATTATTAAGTTGTTCTATCTGAATAAATTATAATAACAACTAATATTCCTAAAATAATTGTTTATTACCTACATGGTAAAAATCCCGTTAATAAACAATATTTAAGAAATTTTAAATCTTGTATAAAATTGATAATATTCTAAATAAAATAATATAGTAATATAATATTATTAGTAAATTATTTTTTTATTAATTTTTACTTACTAATATATTTCATCACCATTGCATTATTTTCGTTTCATTGTATGCGCACAAAATTGTTTTATTTTAAAAATCATATTTTATAACCAAATAATAATTCATTGTCAAAAATAGTCATTATAAATTACATAATAAATAATCATAAGTTTGTAAATGTTCTATAAATTCGAATGTGACTTTAAATAATTATAATAATGCCCATGATTGTGTAATCAGCGTAACAAAATAAAGCATATTATGTTAAAACAATATTTTTTATATCACCTTTTAATTAATAATAAATTGATCGAGCGAACGAAATGAGCGAAAGTCTGCATAAACTTGCCAAAAGTTGCTTTCGTCTGTCCGGTCCGGATGTACGTACTCGCGTACAGGGAGGCAACCACAACGTCTTATAGCACAACACAACAACACACAACACGCGCGTACTTCAATATTACTTCAATCATACATTGACAAATGATATAAAAGTAAGAATACTTTTTTTGTCTTATATTTTGGCTCCACACATAGTGTATTTAGCCAGTGTCAAGTATTATATTTATATTTATCGTGTTATAAAATATTTCACGCAAAGTCATGTCCTAGTCATAGTCCAGTCTAAGTCAGTTAGTCATAGTTCAGTCTAAGTCATGCTCCAGCAAAGTGGTGGCAACTTTACTACAAGCTTCTATGGAGTTTTGGAAGCAACACGAAAAATCACGTTTCACCACATTATATCACTTGCCCTCACTCATGCTCGTAATTCAGCACTTAATGCGTAAAACGCCACCAATTTTAAACATTAACACAGGAAAAAGCAAAAGTTTTGGAAAATAGTACAATGCAATGACATGAACTTTTCCGCTTTTCCGCCAAAACTCCAAGAATACTTTAATGTTGCAGAGCCAGAGCAGTTTTGATGACGTCACGTTAAATCGTTCACTCAAATACAACTGTCATGTCATACCTTTACATCATGTTGACAGTGACCTGCGACAGTGATAACGCCATATAAAAATGTAGACGTCTCGTTCACACGCAGGAATACTTCATAAGTTCATGGTACGAATTCGAACAATATTATTGTAACCTTGAAATAATAATGCCATGAAACATGATGGTTTTGTATTAGCTTGTGGTAGCCCAGCAGGTCGCATTTATTAATGAATCTTAATGAAACATGGTACACAAGTTCTACTAAGTCAGGGTTTTCTTTGCCGTCGGTCGGCGGTTTTTTATTGGTGTGGCAGTTCCCCAAAAATGAAGGGAAGTTAGCGGCGCCGTCATTTCCCAGCTTATTTTGATAATATTTAGCAGAAGCATCGGATACTTAATTCTAAACAAGTGTCTCAAATATGAGCCGAATCGGTCAAGAGTTGTCGAGATGGAAGGCTGTGAGATCTCAGTTCGAGACTTACAACACAACAAAATTCGACGAAACACTGAAGTCGTAGCTGACTATTGTGTCGCGTGACGATAATATGACATAGGTACTACGCACATTATGTAATGCATATCCGACTACAGATTAACTATGATAATCAGGCTTAAATCCTATTATAAACAAGATTTATGTGCCTAAGCTATTAATTATCTTGTTCTTGTGTTTGGTTATATTCTGTTTTGTGTGCCAAATAAAATAAAATAAAATAAATAAATAAATTATAATTTAATCCTTAGTAATTAGTGTAAGTACAGAAGTATTGAACCGAAAAAGCGATCGTAAAAACCTGTCTTAAAAACTGATAGTTGAAATAAAAAAGTAGGTATATGTATAGACCTACTAGACGGCACATCTCTTATTGGAACAATCGACCACTGCGAGTAAGCCGGCCAGCATACTCGCGCTCACACGACGCTGGGCACTTGAAACGACTACACGTGGTTTTTGGTAAGTAGTAGTAAATAGTCGGAGTGCAGGACGCTGTCTGAGTAGGTGGAGCGACGCTATACCTAGGCAGCTGGATAAAATCAGCCACAATGGCGTGCGTTCAGAGAGGCCTATGCCCATAAAACAAATAATACAGGCTGATGACGATGATTGATGAAAATAACCTTAAATGGAATAGAATGGAAGAATAGAGTAGAGCAGAGCAGAACAGAATAGAAAAAATGTAAATCATACCATTGCAAAATTTTTAAAATTAAAAGTGGCTATATTCGACTAATAACCTACAAACTTTGGAATCCACGTCAGTCTACTTACACTAGAGATAATAATTATGACATGGCGCTGTACTTTAGGTACATCAGTGGGCATTGCTGATTGCTACAACATGCACGCAAATTATTTTGCCTTATAATTCAACGAGGCAATGCTGCCAGCATGTTGGGTAGGCTACCTACCGGCAGTGGGCTGGAGCATTAGGACTGTCTATAGGCCATCGCGGTCTATTATACAGTCCATATGTTCTTTGTAGTAGTTATAGTGTAGCTAGTTAGTGTGTACTGTAGTTAGTTTTAGTAGCTTGAGTAACAAATAATAATGACTACCTATCTATGTGGAGTGAATCTTCTATTTATTCTCTGACTCTCTCTTCCTTTTCTCATAGTCTTCCGCAGTTTAGCTTATAACTGCATTACCTACGTACCCTACAGCTGTTGGAGCGAGAAATTCAGAATTCGTGTTTACCATTTAATATTCAAACTTGAGAAATCTAAATCCATAATATGCTAAATACAGGTCTACCGTCACACGCAGATGTGTGTGCTAGTTCGTGGTCTAAGTTAAGAGAGAAGGCGGGATGGTTTTCAGATTGGTAATAAATAATAAATAAATAAATATGTCTATATTTTGACATTTCACACAGCGCCATCTAGGCCCAAACTAAGCATAGCTTCTACTATGGGAACCAGATAACTGATACAATACTTATATACTTTTTTGTTTGTAAATACATACATAGAATACAATATAACACCCAGACACAGAACAAACATCTGTGTTCATCGCACAAATGTTTGTCCTGGTTAGGAATCGAACCCACATAAATGTATGTTCGGTAAGAAATTCCTTATAGGTACAACAAACATTTTTCCCTTTTGCCTTGTATTATTGGAGTTGGAAATAAAGAGAATTGAACTAAATAGTAACCAGACTGTATTTCCATTTTATAAATTTAATGCGACAAAAGTTCTTTTTGATGCTGAAATGGGCATACGTTTGACAACATCTCACCTGATGGTAAGTGACGAAGTTGTCTAAGCTGGAGCAGTGAGCTCGTTTGCCCTAGAGCTGCCCATTCACTCTGGACTGAAAAGACCCAGGAAGAAATACTGTTCCTGGAAGAGCATTTCATACCTCGGCCGTTCGGACTATGAATGACGCTTAGTTGCACCCCGCTTTCCGCTTCTGCCTTGTCCCACACACAAACAGAAGCGGAGGTATATTGATATGGTAATGCAAGAGACATGAAGTCATATTTAATGGCGGATTTAGCTCTTTAAACTCGATCTAAAGTTAAAAGGATGAGTTTGGATGAGTATTAGGATATGTTGAATGGATGAGTTCGGATGAGAATAAGGACACTGGTAAAGTTAAATTGAGTATGTAGAATTTTGGTGGGAAAACCAAACTTTTAGGTATAAACGGAGTTAGTATAGCATGGCGATTGACGAATATCGTTGGCTGTTTATAAACACAAAAATGAAATAGTAGATTGCGCCACAAGGGACCAAAATAATGTATTTGCATCCCTCTCTCTGTGAAAAATAAATAAGAGATGCTTTTAGGACGTAGTGACGAAAATTCATGATGTAATGTACTTTTAATCCTTTGTTACCCTTAGGATTCTACTCTAGAATATTCATCATCATCATGATGATGATGATGATTACGTTTTTTTTTAATCTGCTTTACCGCAGACACCTGGGTCCGCGCTCTTTGTTAATTTATCATTTATTGTTATTTATTTTTTATTTTATAGAACAAATTTCATACACGAGAGGACAATTAAATACTTAATCTAATATTTATTTTGTTATTTGTTTTTGTTTTTTTTTTATTTATGCACACACCGCAAGCAGACCAGCTCCCGATGATTACGTTTACGGAGACGTACACTGCTGAACATAGGCCGCCCCCAGAGAGCGCCACTTTGAGCGGTTGCTCGCCTCCTGCACCATCGGATCCCCGCGGTTTTCACCAGGTCGTCGGTCCACTTAGTGAGGGATCTGCCTACGCTGCGCCCTGTGCTGTTATCTAGAATATTCGCTTCGCTCAAATTATTAATAGTCAAGTTTAGAACTAAGAATATGAATAAGTAACCTATATTCTAAAATCAGATAGGATCAGAAAAACTAGAGTAAATTATCCGGCTACCCACACTTTTACCGAAAACCCGTCGCTATTTTTGTTCTACTTAAAATCTGTCAATTTATAATTTACCACGCCAATATTCTCCCGCTTCCCGTAACATCTGAGACTGTCAGTGTTGCCACCTAACGCTTTAAAAGCCGAACGCTGTACTTGATAGGCGCAACGAATATCGCCGAACCGTAAAATGAATCAGCTACACCTGGCAATTTTACCCCTTATAGACAGTAAGGAGTTTTGTAGTAAATAACATAAAAGATTAATAATACCTACTTAAAAATTAATTTTAAACTCTTACTTAAAAAGCATACCTTAGACAATCCGTTTTTGTAAATTACTAGTGCAACATAAATGCTATTCGTAATAACCATCTATATTACAAATTAAATAAAATAAAAATGACAGTATTTAGCAACAGCCTGTATAAAATTGTGCATCGTCCGTTCGCTCGATGCGCTGTCGGCGTTCTCGGCGGTGCAGCGAGCGAACTAGTTTATGTAGGTACTTATGCCGGCTACCACTGTGACGATAACAAAGCGAAAAGAATGCTAATGTTATCGAGTGTTTTTTGGTAACCACTTTATATATATTTATATTTATATTAAGTATCTTACGGTAAAATAGAGGAATACAACACCAGAGACAAACCTTATTTGGTTTTATTGGTGTTTTTAGGCAAGTTGTAAACCTTTTTTCTGATTTAAATAAATAAAAATAAAAATAAAAAAAAATGGTGACGGTTAAATAGATGAATGGTGGAGGCCTACATTCAGCAGACATCTTCCAGCTGTTTGTTTTTATGAGAACGAATGACGTGACGGACTAGTCGTTCGCCAGGGTGGTTATTCTCTATGGAAACACAGATTCTACACGATACGAGACCACGTCGTTATCGTGTCTTGTTCAAATCGTGTCACCGCGTCAGATATACCTTCACTTTACTAAAGTTATCTTTATTAAAGTTATCTTTATTTTGAATTAAATATATTGACATAAGTGGTCATATCTTTTGATGTGTTGATATTTTGGAACGCGTCTCGGTAAAACATATGATTTTTGACAGTTCAAATCGCGCCAATTTCAAATTAATTTCGCGTGGTTTTGTTTTCGTTTCATAGAGAATACAGTTCCGCAGAATTCTTATGTAAGACAAGGAATTCGCGTGGTTTCGAAGTAAGGAATCGATACGGAATAATGGCCCTGGGCGGTTATTCTCTATGGAAACATAGATTCCACACGATATGAAACCACGTCGTTATCGTGTCTTGTTCAAATCGTGTCACAGCGTCAGATATACCTTCACTTTACATTAAAGTTATCTATATTTTGAATAAAATATATTGACATAAGTGGTCATGTCTTTTGATGTGTTGATGTTTCAGAACGCATTTCGGTAAAACATATGATTTTTGACAGTTCTAATCGCGTCAATTCCAAATTCATTTCGCGCGGTTTTGTTTTCGTTTCATAGAGATTAGAGTTTTGCAGATTTCTTATGTAAAACAAGGAATTCGCGTGGTTTCGAAGTAAGGAATCGATACGGAATAAGGGCCCTGAAGTAAAGAGACACGGCTGCCCATAACAGTTGCAGTGTCACTCAGAACTTTAAAATAGTAAAGTTTCGCATGACACTGCACTGCGCACGCCATCCTGAGACATCGCACGTCATAAAGTCACGTCATATTGTCTCATTTGTCCAGTAATTTCGCCCTTCAAACCGGAACGATGTGATGGTGTAACAGATTGTAACTAATGACCATGCACCCATACTGTTTTTTTTTATACTGTATATTTTTAATCATTTACTGAAGAGGTCAGGCTATATTGGACATAATGGAGATTGATATAAATCCAATAAAGAGAGAGCCGTGCGTTTTTGAAAAATCTTTCCCATTTAACTGGAAACACGGCCATTTAAGGAAGTGAAATGATTTTTTTTTTATTGCGAAAAGAACATAAGGTTACAGTACAAAGTAATACTCTACTATTTGTGACGACCGAACGGATCTTGTTAAAATCCAGTACAGTCAGAAAAATTCTTTAGAATTCGAACCTAAACCACCATTTTACTAGGTGGTAGGACTTTTCTGCAAAGTTCGTCTAGGTAGGTACCACCGCTTTGCCAGTTATTCTGCCGCCAAGCAGTAGTGTGCAAGCACTACTGTGTTCCGGTTTGAAGGGCATTGTAGCTAGTGAAATTACTGGGCAAATGAGACTTTATGACCTGATTACACAGTGTAGTAATCTGATTTTTAGACTGGGTGATGTAGCTCTTAGGATGACGTGCGCAGTGCAGTGTCACGCGAAACTTTATAATTTTAAATTTCCAAAGTGACAATGCAACTGTTATGGGCGGCCGTGTCGCTTAACATCAGGTGAACGACCAGCTCGTCACGTCATTCATTCTCATAAAAAAAAACACCAAGCGAGGTGAATATAGCAAAACGTCCAAAGTGGCGTTTATAGGAGAGGCCTGAATCCAGCAGTGGATGCCTAATTGCCTAACGAGCAATTTTTTTCTTTTTACTACCGAAATCAGAACCTCCATCATTTTGAAGCCCGTTAAAAATGTAATGATTATCGCTTCTATATCATCATCATCAACAGCCTCAAGATGTACACTACTGAACATAGGCCTCCCCCAGAGAGCTCCACTTTCAGTGGCTGCTCGCCTCCTGCATCCATCGGCTGTGCGGCTTTCACCTAGTGGGGGCCAACGCTGCCTCTTTCGCTCCGCTACCGCTCTACATATCTTATCGTAAAAAACCGGTATTCTTTTTCTGCTGACGTTAAATAAAGTTTGGTACAGATTCTGACAAGTGGGTACAACCCCTGAAACAATATAAGACCCTTAGGTCAGCCCTTTGCAATGCCAATATTTGGTATAAACGAAAATATTTCGGAGGGTCGCTTATTATCAACCCTTATTAGATTTTTGAGAGGTCCACAGGTATTGAAAGTAGCTGACTTTGCTTGATTTCCTATATCACTAGGAATTTTGCTTGTTTAGATAAAAACGAACGACGTGACGAGTTAGCCATTCTCCTTATTTTAGCGTCACGGCTGCGTATAACAGATCGCAGTGCCACTCGGAACTCACAATTAAAGTTTCGCGTGACACTTTAAAACAATTTACAAAAGATTTCTAGACAGTGAGATCAGTTCGTAAGCCTCATTTTCCCAGTAACAACGCCATCTACATATTTCTACCTTCTAAATGCTACAATATAACACTTACCTACTAATTGAAACTGTCAAGTAGGTTCTTGGAAAAAAACCTTTTCCTTAATACCAGTTAAGTCTTTTTCAGAGATTTTATACGATAAAAGTTACATATGTACTACATTAATACCGAAAAAAGTGTCCCTAAATTGAAAATATTGCGTTAGTGATACACCCATTCATATGGCGGGATCTCTCGACCAGTTAAACTCATATAAAATTTAATTGTCTGATATAAAAACACGCTAAAGAATGAGGACTGAAATTGGCAGAAAATATTGAAACAAACCGGTATCGTACCGGTAATCAAAAGCAGGCAAGTTATATTAAAGCAATAACAGAATATTATATTTTTCTTTATATCTGTCAGTTCTGAAAATCGTTGGTCCTGAGTCAACCTGATAAAACGACAATGATAATGCATAATTATGGTCGGTAAGCTAACATTTATCTAGCCCCAACGCGATATAGTTATATCGAGATTTAGTGTTTTGCGATACAGCCGCCCATAACAGTTGCAGTGTCACTCGGAACTAAAATAATATAGTTTTGCGTGACACTGCACTGCGCACATCATCCTGAGACATCACACAGTCTAGTAATCAGATTACTACACCGTGTAGTCAGGCCATATAGTTTCATATGCCCTGTAATTTCACTAGCTACAATGCCCTTCAAACCGGAACAAAGTAATGCTTGCACACTACTGCTTGGCGGCAGAATAACTGGCAAAGCGGTGGTACCTATCTAGACAAACTATGCAGAAAAATCCTACCACCTAGTAAATAGTAGTAGTGTTAATGCGATCTAGCCATTCCAGCTGTCTAGTCATAATGAGATGTCCTAAAGCCCCTAACCCCATAAGAGGCATGCAGGAGGACAACTAATTTAAGATTTATGACACCTGTGATGTTTCACACGAGAACAAAACAGCCTTACAACAATACACAGCAACAATTACTGGTTAGCAATATTCTTGCTTACATGAATCACGTTTTGCAGTTAAAATAATACTCTTTTAAAAAGGGGTTCAAACTGACTTATCATACTGAGAACGTAATAGGATGACATTATTTTTCAAACTTTTTTCAGTTAAGCACTGCACCGATTTTGATGAAAAAAATACTTATATCCTAAAAAATAATAAAATTTTTATGAAATCAGCCTATAGGCAAATGACGGACACTAATATAAAAGACAAAAAACATACAATAAAATCGAAAACCTTTTCCTTTTAGAATTCAGTTGGTAATGGACTGAAATATAATAAGATGTGCAATTGTGCACGCCTTATAATTTTTATACATCATCATCATTAACAGCCTGAAGACGTCCACTGCTGAACATAGACCTCCCCCAGTGAGCGCCACTTAGAGCGGCTGCTCGCCTGCTGCATCCATCGGCTCCCCGCGGCTTTCACCAGATCGTCGGTCCACCGAGTGGGGTTCCGGTTCGTGTTCGTGTTAACTTTTATACATACTGATTTAATATTTACTGATTTTAGTACCGTTTTTTTTTAGATTGGTCCTCAACCAAAAACACAATAAAAGTGAACGCTTCGCTTCGTATATTAACGACTACCCATACTACCTACACCGCAGTACATGATACGACAGTATGGGTAAATTAACTTTTGACTTGCAGTAAATTCCAAAGTATTCATCCAATATTATGCGGTATGAACTTAAACGCATTTGAGAATCAGTATTTTACGTTGAAACTTCTTTACTGTGGCTATTTAGGCTCATCATGACCAAGAGCCTGAAAACGTACACTGTTGAACATATAGTCCTTCCCACAGAGCGCCATTTTGAGCGGCTACTCGCTTCCTGCATCCGTCAACAACCAAACCAATATGACTAACTTAACCTTAACCACTATTATGTAAAGCACGTTTCGGGAGAGCAGTACCCCTAGTACGAGTTGCAATAGTTTACTAAAACTTGATTCGTTTACGTTTTCTCCATTTTCAATATTGCATCATCATACCAATAGGTGCAAATATTGTATGTTAATTTTTCTATGTACTTATGTTATTTTTATTGTGTATTGTAATGTAGTGTTGTGTGATGTCCTGAATAAATGTATTTTCTTTCTTTCTTTCTTTCTTTTTTCCCATACATTTCTCTGCAGCGCCCCTAGCGGACACGTTGATGAAATAAAAATGGCAGTACAAATTTTAAATGGATTCGCGCGTATTCACGTATTGGAAAACTCGTTCTAGGGGTACTAGACATTTTAAAAAGTGCAAGACTGCAATAGAAATGTCTACTACCCCCTATTGATTCCACATTATTGACAAATTGTATTAATTCGTCAATTTTTAAAATTATTTATTTCGTACCTATCTGGTAAATGTTAATAAATGATCCCACTGAAAAGAAATGAAAACTTCAAACCAGTATCATCAATGCAAACTCAAACTTTGACTTAGAGTTTTGAGTCTCAAAGTACCGCATATCTTATTCAATTTAAGTATCAACTCATACTTTATTCAAGAGCTTCTTCGGAGTTGCTCTACTGACATTGTTTGTCTTGTGACACCGGATTTTATTTAGGTTTCATCCAAGTTTCAAATGAGCGTATATTTCTTACTGCCATACCGATGTATGGTCCGTTAATTTTTCTTTTCTCTTCTTCATAATAAATACGTAATAGAGAGATGTCAGCATTTCTTTCCGGATTATTAACTTTCCATAGTCTAGTATTTTCCACATGGATGCCACGCGGTTTCATCCTGTTTTTTATATCAGCCACAAACAAACAGTCAAGCAAACGGCCTACATCATAATCACTGCAGATGAACATAGGTCTCTCTCATCATAATGTAGTAGGTATTTGTATTTATTTGTATGACCATAGGCAGTATGTATGTTTTTCTGCAGCACAGTACTCATTAACTGACACGGGAGACTAAATTTAGTTACTTTCATAACGAAAACCATTAGAATACCTAAAAATCCGGCAGCCGTATTATACTGAACATTTTACATTATTTCACAGATCCTCAAATAACTAGTAAAAAATTGGATATTGCATTTAATGAAATGAAATGAAGTGAAATGAAATGAAATGAAATGAAATGAAATGAAATGATTTTTATAAGTTATAAAAATTCACTATTTAACTAATACATAGTAATTAGAATTAATTGATCACACGTATTTGTATTTATTTATTACTAGCTTTTGCCCGCGGCTTCGCACGCTTGTGTTATGTTATTTTTACGTTATAAGTAGTCTAATAATAGATCATTCATTTCGTACCAAACAACAATATGCATCAAATCTTTTCGAAGCTGAGCACAGTTACCTGTATTAGCATAGATATAGGTATAACGCAAGCATAGCCGTGAGTGGAAGCTATTTAAGCCATTACCTAAAATTCAATGTTTTGAGTCTAATATAGATTTATAAAACAGTAAAAGAAGGAAAAGAAGTTTCAAACAAAAAACTACGATTTTATCAGTACCTCTTCATATTACAACAAAAAGAAATCATCATCACTTTACTCAGGTCTTTCACAGAAGTTTCAGTAAATTTTGTTTAGGCAGTAGTTACCTAAGCAGGCAGATACAGTTTAGAAAAATATGAAAGAATGACACACACGCACGATGATGCTGCTTTGCTCAGTTTTACATATCCACGCGCTTTCTGTTCCATTTACCACATTGATTTTACCTTCTTAAGTTTGGCTCCATACGAATTGGTACCTACACTTAGCCAGTGTCAAATTGTCAATAGATATATAAAAATAAGTGTATTTAAAAATAAATAAATAAAATAAATAATTATTTTTCTTAATACTAATTAGGAATTACAAATACTAAACCACCACTCCTTAAAGAATCGGCCGTTATAATTATTATTATGTCCACTATTTTCCACGCTGTCTCATTCCCATTGCACTTTCAACTTACCTAAGTACCTAGTGATGAAACTGAGGAAGTAGGTTAAATCTTCATTACATAATTATTAGTTACACCCAAAGATAGTTACTTACTAAAACTTTAACCTTCTTGGAGTAACCGAGTAATCTAATCATTTTTACCCGTGGTTTTTTTAACAGCCCACAGATCTAAAATATTTTAACTATTATCAACATGCCAGAAGAAGAAGAAGAACAAATCAAAAACAGTCAAAAACGAACCTTACGGGCCATGTTGTTAATTCGAGGATACAATTGCCATAATGAATACCTACATATTATTATATCTAAGTACCTACCCTTTTTAAACATTTTTCATAAAATATTTCGTATCATTGGCTAAATACAAATAATAGCACGCGCTCCGTCTTACTTTAATGCCAAAATAAAAAGGTTTTAAAATGTGTAGCAATGGTAAGGGTCTATAACTTAAGTAGCTATAAGTACTACAGGTACCTTAAAACTTCTTTGGGGTCGATACAGAATGTAGCATTAGCGCAAAAATAATTTTAACTACATATTTAGAATGGTAACGTGTAGTAACTTTATGTAAATAATACATCGGCAATAAAGAACATTGCTCCCGCCAAAACCCTATAAATCGAAAACTTCAATAAAAATGTTAATTAAGTAAGCTTCAATATTGGCTAAGTATGATAATCGCGTGAAGCCTTATGAATGATTATAAAAAGTCTAAGAATTTCCCCTTTTAAACAGTTTTCATAAAATACTTCGTATCATTGGCTAAATACATGTTTTGTCTAATGCCAAAATAAGAAAAGGTTTTACAATGCGTAGCAAATGGTTTCCCCGTTTTAAACAACTGTAAAACATGTTTATACATAAATTCCTCAAAAGAGGAGTTTGAAAATCTTCACTTCTGAAAATATTGGGAAGAAGCAGCAGCAATAGAATAGAAGACGAAGAAAAGTAAACATGAAGCTGGCAAATGCACAAGACGTGCGACGCCAATCGTCAAGCGAGGAACAAAAAAGAAAGGGTCAATAAATTAAGTACCTATAGGCACAGATTACTGAATATGTTACTACTATAGGTTAAGCTATAGGTACTATAAATACAATTTTAAATACTTATTTCGAATGGTAACGCGTAGTAGATTTTTGAATACTAATACATAATAACAGATCGCCAATAAAGAATTTTGCCCTTGCCAGAACCCAATAAATCGAAAACATGAATAAAAATTTTAGTTATGTTTAAATATTGGCTAAATATGATATCGCATGAAGCCTTAAAACTTATAAAAAAAAAGTCTAAGAAGTTTTTAGTTTTCGAAATTCCTTGTTCTCTGTGTCGTGCTCATATTCAAGAAGGTTCTCATACCTATCCTCTTTTTTAGTTTGGACCACAGATTAACGAAAAAACTAATCTTTAAGGAATACATATTATGACTTGGGTATAGGTAATTACATAATAACAGATTGTTTTTCTCTAATCTGCATTGCATCGAGCGCAGACGAAGTTATCGCGCGATGTATTTCGCCGTAGCCCGAAAAGTGTGATACACTGCCGGTAATGCAGGCGCGCCAATTGTTATTTACCGCCGACATGCAATATAACGCTACTGCTTCCTCCATTTTATTTAGCCCACGTCGGTTGCGCAGCAGGCTAACAAATTGACTATGTATCCGGGTTGTGGCGCTATAAAAACTTCGAGGATAGTCAACAGAGATGTTTTTGCGCGCCAACTCAACAGCGAAGGTTCGGGCGTATATGAAGCCGCGCCATAATACTAACAGAATTTTTTTTCTTTAACCTGTGCCTCCAGATAAACCGGAAATAAAATTACCGTTAATAGCACAGAGTAAATTTTTTTTCTCTCATCTATGATTAGTAGCCAAAATAAAACTTACCTTTGGACACTGGCTAAATACCTACACTATGTGTGGAGCCAAAATGTAAGAAAAAAAATTGCCTTGATCGGCCATCTTGTAAAAATCCCGTTCCGTTTCATAATGAAATCTTACACATTTTCAACAAAAAAAAAAATTAACGATATATAAAATTTAATATATCCTATGTTGTGCGCCGGGTTTTTCTATGCTTATTAGTGAAAACCACATGAAAATCCGTTCAGTATCTTCGGAGTTGTGCTGTAACAAACAAACAAACAAACAAACAAACAAACAAACAAACAAACAAACAAACAGACAAAATGTTTAAAAAGTAGCTTAACGTGATCAGCGAAAAATTTCAAGCCAACCTGTGTCATTTTTTTTCGATATCTTTCATTTACAGATTTTTTTATCTCTACAGTTTTATTATATGTATAGATAATAAGAACTGCAATATGCCAATTACACTTATTATTAAATTCATTACAGTCAAGCCAAGTCAAGCATGCATGATAAAAACATTTTAAAAATAATAATTATAATAATAATTTAAGTAATCAAGATAAAATAAACAGATAGTATACGCATAAGTTCCTTGACAAATAAATAACCAAGCAATCAATAATCAATTAAAAATAATTAAATAGGAAATAGTCAATTGTCTAAATATAAAAATAATTCAAAGTTATCATAACAATAAAATAAAAATAAAATTACAAAAACGTTCACAAAATAATAGTTTAAAAATACTCTGCTTTTTATCACAAAAAATATCACATTCAGGATTGGCGCTCAAGAATGCATTGAGACCGCTTATACAACGGCATAAAGGGGTTTCGGCTCTAGCCACTGTGCGGGAACCAGGAACAGAAAAAAGCCGCTGTTTCCTCATGGACCTACTATTTTGTCCTACCAGTAGGTCCACGAGGACATACATGTCCTCGTGGACCTACTCACTTTTGTGAACACCCTGAGAGAAAAACAAATGCTAACTATTAGAAAAAATACAGAATATAGTGAGCTTGAAGGAATTAGACAGCACTCCATATTTTAATTAAATATTAATGAAAAAAAAAATATTTTACTAAAAAAATGCTATGCATTTTTAATAACGGATATAATCATTGACAGCGGAATCAGCGGATGCCATTTATGACAGCGATGTCAATTTTGACAGCGAATGTCGTTTTTGACTGTTGTTTTCACTTTGACGGCTGTCATTTTTTACAGACTTAATTTTTAACAGCATTTATTACGATGGATCTAGTAGCGCTCCTGACGCGTGTATGCCGCTCAACATCCGTCAAAGTTCATAATTATATATCGGGCTGATTTTTTGCGACGGTTGGTTTTCACGGCGCATGGTTAACATTGTTTTCACATTTTAAAAAATTATCTTTTAATCTGCCATTTCCTCGTGGTGATATCGTCTTAAATAATAATGTTTCTAGGTACCAAACGCTTAGTAAGTAAATTTAACGAATTTTTTGCCAATCTTCCCTTCTGGCCTACAAACAACATTAGCTTTGCCTATGGTTTGCGTTCTTTATACCAAAGTGACATTGTTTCGCCGTCATTTACGGTTAAAATTTTTATGGCGGATTTTTATTCCACCATTTTGAATTTTTGTTTATAGCTCCATAATTGTCCTAGGGTTTGCTATGACATTGTTTAAAACGCACATAACCCATCTCATATCGTTTAGCCAGCCCGTTGACTGTCCGAATGACGGAAGCTCAAAAGACCACGTCATCAATTTTTCTGAAAACATGTCGAGCACCTTGACGCGAACATACAAAAAAGTGGTCAAAATTATCCATAGGTATCACTAAACAATCCGTCAAAAATCCATGGCTTCTTTAAAAATGCCGGAAACCAAATAATTTTACAAATATCAAATTATTGCCCGTAGTCCACCTGCTTAGTACGACCCCCATGCAAAAAAGTATCTCGATCAGACCAAGTTTCAAAATGGCCGCCATTTGATTCCGCCATTTTGGTTTTTAATGACCACCACCTGACAGCTTCGTCATCCCCTATGATATTTGATTGAATACTTAACTTACTACCTACAGTAATATATATAACTTCCTTGCTACCCACTTATCTCTTACCGTTTTCCATTTATAGGTAAGCGTTTCAATTTTGTATGGCAACCCTATTTTTTGTGTTTCTCTGGAACATCCCAAGATCTACTCCAATTTCAGTTAAAACGGGACCCCCATATCTCTTGTCATTTTGGGGATCCGTTGAACTGTTCCATTTTGGAGACGACTTTCTGGAAATGTCAGATTTTTCCCGCATAACGTATCCCTATAGCTCTATACTCACTATTGAGTTTTGATGCACCACTTCTCAGAGCTGAGCTGAGATCAATTCTGTCAACATCAACACAACAAACAAACAACAATCATCAACTTTTACTTTTCTGACGATTCCACAAAATGATTAAGCCAACACGCAAAAAGTTTTTATAAGTATCTACAGGAGGATTGAAAAATCACTTTCTTAAAATATGACGTCACAGTAGGACCACGAGGACATGTATATCCTCGTGGTTCTACTAGTAGAACAAAATAGTAGGTCCACGAGGAAACACCGAAAAAAGCTTGTGTCTCCGACATGATCTCACCTGGATGTAGTTATTAGGGACAAACAACCTACACAGAACATTGTGCAGTTCTGAAGAGTCAATGGCACCTCTTAGTATTAAGCTGATCAAAAGACCTCCTTACCTCTAACGAGTTGAAGCCAAGATGCCCAAGTAAAAACTTAGTAAGGTTAGATAATGTTTACCATAATCATAAATATAGCTTTTAGAAATAGCATTTTCAAATGATAATAGGCAGGCCACATCGCTTATAGAACTGACAACCGATGGGGAAGAAAGGTTCTCGACTACAAACTGGAAGATGCAGCGTAGCCGCCCCCCACTAGGTGGACCGATGACCTAGTGAAAACTGAGCCAATGGATGCGGGAGGCAAGCGTCCACTCGAAATGGTGCTCTTGTCTTGTGCCTATGTTCAGTGAACGTCTTCAGGCTGTTGATGATGATAATGATCACCATAACCAAGACGCTTGGAAGGCATCTTGGAGTTCGCAGAAGATTTTAATGTACCGGAGAGAATGCTGCTAATTCCCTAGATATTCCCCTAGCTGGCTCTTCTGGCTCCCACGGGAAGAGATAGGATGGTACCACACGGCCAAATAATTAAGTAGGTATTGATCATAAAGCAAAGGAGAACTAAAGTGACCTATATTAGGATTAGAAAGTTGAAATGGCAATGGGCAGGCCACATCGCTCGCAGAACTGACAACCGATGGGGAAGAAAGATTCTCGAGTGGCGACCACGAACCGGAAGGCGCAGCGCAGCCAGACCCTCCACTAGGTGGACCGACGACCTGTTGAAAACCGCGGGAAGCTGATGGATGCAGGAGGCGAGCAGCCGCTCAAAGTGGCGCTCTCTGGGGGAGGCCTATGTTCAGCAGTGGACGTCTACGGGCTGATGATGATGATCATAAGGCAGTGTACTTATATGTATTTGCTCATTTTCTTCTACGCACTTTTACGATATAGCATCCATAGAAAGAGTTTATTTTAAACGATCATAGCAGAAAGTATTGAAACATAATCTTAAATAGGGACGCTAGGTTGAAAACACATAATTATCGATATTTTAAGGAACGTTTTAGCTTGCGTTAGCGGGGAAGGAGGAGCACAAGGACAGTAGGTTGGTCCACGTGAATTTTCACTGCATATGAAAGCAACACTAGTTTAGAAATATAATGGCCTATTGAATAAACTATTTTTACGGGTTCTGAAAATGTATAGTACTTATTAACATTAAAAAACAGTCATCATTGTTCATCATTTAATTAATTAATAGGTCGAAATAAATTTCAATAGAAAAAATATTTGTTAATCTAGAGGGATCTGGTGTCTGTCGGCAGGTTTTTAACCTTGAAACTAATGAATAAGAATTTAAAATAGAATTTACAGAGAGTGCCCACTAGGAAATTTCTGACAATGAAAATTGTTAAAAATTTTCAATAATTTTTTCGTTTTTTAAACGAAACGTTATCAAATTTTAAATAAAAAATCTGTTCATCATTTATTGAAAATTTAAAAATTTTCTTTATAAGAGTCACAATATCCAATTCCAATAAGTAATTAATAATAATAATAATAATAAAAATTCCAATAATAATAATTTCCAATTTCGTATCGATATCGATAGCAGATTCTGCCCATCTCTATCCACAAAGACCGGTTCAAAACCAGTTCTGAAAACCGGATCACGGCGGATCGAACCGGATAAGCGATACAAAAGGTCTCGGTGGATATGCGATGTATAAAATAGATTGTGCCTCAAACGGTATAAAGATTTTATCTTCTTTTGTCCGGAACAATATTTATAAATGTATCATTTATCTAGCTAAACTATTACCCTTAATACTTAATAATAAAAATTATGTATCAAAAGAATAGTTTTTTTTTTATGAGAATGAATGACGTGACGAGCTAGTCGTTCACCTGATGTTAAGTAATACGGCCGCCCATAACAGTTCAGTATATTGTGTTTTGTTTATCTCTATCAAGTATTGAAGTCTGTCTATCCTAGATAAAACGAATGGGGAAAGTGGGGTAAGACTGGGACGGGTTGTTCCTTTTCTCACCACCAGTTCTGCCCCACCAGTAAAAAAATGTGAAGCATAATTATTATGCCTTTTCTCCCCACCCTAAGGGAATTCTTAGATAAAAAAATATCCTATGAATATTTTATCTTTGTTATATTTAAGTCGAATGTGAACCTTGACCGACTGGTTTTGGAGCTATCGCAGTCGATCCCGGTTTTTATATCGTTTTCATTGTTTGAAAACTCATTAGGGTTGCACAATGGCCAGCCATTATGGTTGGCGCCGGTCCAGGGGTGCTACTATTGGACGAAATGCCTACATTATTAAATTTAAATGACATTTTATTTTATTTTGATTATGTAATATTTGAAATACAAAGACTGAAATAAATTGATTGATTTGATGAATTGCTTTTATAATATTTTATTAAATTTAAACTTATCTTCCAAAAGGGTTGAAATTCTACAAGTAATGATAATAATAATAATAATAATAACGCAGGGGCGGCTTTGTGGCGAGCCGTCGGTAACTGGCGACACCGCGTACCCTGATTCCAAGGGGCTGAGTGAGACCACTGCCCCCGGCTTGCCTTAACCGGCTGTCTGGGGGTGGAAGTCGCAAGAGCTAAAAACCTAAGCTCCAGGGTGGAAGTGTTAAAGGGCATAACGCCGCGAGTAGCGTTCAGTGAAAGTGCAGCACACCTCTCGACACCCTAAGCCACCCACACCAATGTTGCTTCCTCGGCACCAATATGTGGTAGCCACTACAGGAGGCCCATTTAGTGGGTGGCAAGTCATCACCTGCCTCAAACATTTTGATATGAGACAAAATTGGCAGGTGCCGTTTTCTCATTCCATAACCCAATGTCACCATCCATCCAAAAGTTCACCATAATAGCCCAGATTTATTTTATACCTATACGAAAAACTGTCTATAATAATGCCAAACCTTGTCTGTTGTAATAATTAATCATTTATTCAAAAGGGCCTCTTGGTGTTAGCTTTGGCCCCACCAATGCCTTCCAAATGTCCGGGCTAGACCCGAGAGTCTAAAGAAATAATAATAATAATAATAAAAAATTGACATACCTAAGTAATATTATCTCTTTTGTATAATTAATGCTTGTGAAGTGAACTAACGTGGACTGCGATATCCTGATGCTGATGTGGCTAAATAAAACATGAATGAACTGGTAAATGATAGAAATATATTAAAACAGAAAATTATACAAATTCGTGGGAGAAAATCAAAGCAATGCAACAGTCAATCTAAATGCCAAAGAACAGAATAAGTTTGTTTTTAAATTTTGAATAAAGTAGATAATTACAGTTTCAGTATAAAATCCAAAGAGTTTGCAACATCCTGCCCCTCGTGCAGCAATGCACTAACTGGTTCAACTTGCCAAGATCAGACAATGATCTTAGGTGGCGAGCCTTACCAGCTTTTTCAAGGGCCGACGCAGCAAGCCCCCTTGTGTAGCAACGTCGACTACTCTTGTTATGCCATCTTTCCCTGGATACAACTTCTGTACTCGACCTCGAGGCCATGTCCCTCGTGGCAACGACTCATCCACAATGATAACTACATCCCCAACTTGCAGGTCATTCCCATGATTACCTCTACTTTGTTCACGTATTTGCATGGTTGGTAGGACCTCGCGCACCCAGCGGGTCCAAAAATGATCAGTGAGTCGTAAGGCCTTTTTCCATTCCGCACGTCGGGTCAGGTCACTGTCGTCTAAATTTGTAGGCATCGGTTCGTTTGAGGATGAACCAATCAGAAAATGGAAAGGCGTCAATGTCGTGGGATCTTCGGGATCAGTAGACACGTAAGTCAATGGGCGAGAGTACACTATCTCTTCGGCTTCTGCCAGTAAAGTTTTTAAAGTTTCCTCTTTAGGTACTCTTTCATTGAGCGTCGCTTTCAAAGCCACCTTTACGCTCCGCACTAAGCGCTCCCAACACCCTCCAAAGCTTGGTGCTGCCGCTGGAATGAAACTCCAAGTCATATTCATTGTGGCGGCGAACTCCAGAATATCAGCAGAATAAAATTCCATCAAAATGCAGTTGGCGCCAACGAAAGCAGTACCATTATCGGAGTATACCGTCTTTGGTGTTCCACGTCTAGCTATGAAACGCCTTAGAGCCATGATGGCGGAATCGGCTGAAAGGCTGTGCACAATTTCTAAATGGAGTGCTCGTGAAGTGAGGCAAGTAAGGAGGGCCCCACATATCGCTTTTCGTGGCGGCGGCCAATGGTGACAGTGAGAGGACCGAAGTAATCAACACCAGTGTAGGTAAAGGGCGTTGATGGTGAGCCAATCTTTGTGGTGGAAGATCTCCTGTGATAGGGTTCATTGGTAGGGTTTTCCTGATTCTGCAGAATAGGCACTGCTTTGCTATAGTTCTCACTGTGCCTCGAAGTCTTAAAAGCCAGAATCTCTGCCTTATTTCGTTGATCACCAACTCATGGTTTGCATGGCCTGCTCTTCGATGATATGATTCTACCAACAATCGTACAGCTGGGTGGCGGCCGTCAAGTAGAACTGGGAATCGTGTGTCAGGATCGATGCTATCTACGGCTTTGATTCTTCCAGCTAAACGCAATAACTTATCTTCTCCTAATGTGGGAGACAGTTTGGCAAGGCGACTGTGTTTAGGGATCGGCTTCGAAATAATGATGAAGCGAAACTCTTCCGAAAAGCTGTCCAATTGTGCTTGCTGCAAAATATGCCTTTCAGCGGCTTTAATCAAATCGGCACTTAAAGGCTTAAGAGTAGTGGACGTTGGTAAGTGGCGGGACCGAGAAACCTCGCCGTTTAATTTTGAATTTCTAATGGAGGCCAAAATGTTCCGAAAGATGTCCACAGCTTGATGCGCCCGAGCTGTGGCACGTAATAATCGCAACCAGTTACTGAATCGACTACAATTGGCAGTAACCGGGGTAGGTAAATCTAAGCTAACAGTCGTCAATCCCACCAATTCGTTAAGAGAGCATTTGCGTTCCTCGCTAACTGGTGCGGCATTAATAGGCTCTGTTGGCCAGTCCTCCGGGGGCTTAAAAAGAAACGATGGACCACGAAACCATCTATGTGAAGAGTCCAAACAAATAGACTTCATTCTAGTTGCATCGTCGGCTACATTCAAATCTGTTGGTACCCATCGCCAATCATTGACAGAAGAATTTTCTAAGATTTCGCCTAAACGATGGGCAACAAAAGGCTTAAATGACCGTGCGTCACTGCGCAACCACTGAAGAACGGTCATCGAGTTTGTCCAAATAAAAGTACGTGATGGTTTTTTGCGATGACTGTCCTTGATGGTGAGTGCGAGCCGAGAAGCAATCAAAGCGGCCTGAAGTTCCAAGCGCAGTATCGATGTTGGTCTCAACGGAGAGACTCTTGCCTTACTTGAAATGAGAGTGAGGTTGATACTGCCATCTGGATAAACTAAACGCCAATAAGCAACACAAGCATAGGCAAGCTCACTCGCATCTGCCAGGACATGTAATTCTCTGTAAGACGGCTCAGAGCCATTGAGTTTTGCATACCAACGAGGAATTTTCAGAGTACCGACCGATGATAGCTGTTGGAACCAGTCTGACCACTTTGATACTTCAGCTGGAGGAAGTTCGGTATCCCAATCGATGCGTAACCGCCATGCGTTTTGAAAAAGAATGCGACCCTTAACAACTATTGGTCCTAACAAACCTAAAGGGTCGTATAAACGCATGAGATGTGAAAGCACCGCGCGTTTTGTAAGCGGACTAGGAAGGGTTATTAGACCGGTCTGGAACCCTAACTCGTCCGTCGTAGGATTCCACGCTATCCCTAGAGCGTGAATGTTATTAGTTGAGTCGCCAAGGTCGACTTTCAACGATCGAGCAGCCCGTAAATCGTCAGGGACGAGGTCGAGTGCTGCTGGATCATTAGAAATCCAACCTCTCATTTCGAAGCATGCAGCTCTGTGAACTCTGACAATGTCCGCTGCTAGCTGGGCTGCTTCGTCAACGCTATCCAGCGAATCTATGTAATCATCCATATAGTGTTTATGCAAGATAGCGTCCACGGCATTAGGATATAAGTTGATGTGCTCATGAGCGTTTTTATTTTTTATGTATTGCGCTATAAAAGGGCTGCAACACGCGCCAAAAATGACGGCCGTCATCCTGAACTCCCTTATGGGTTGAGTTTTTTTTGGTCTCCATAAATATCGGAGAGCGTCTCTGTCCTGCTCTCTGATCCGGACCTGAGGAAACATTTCTTTGATGTCCGCTGTAATACCAATGCGGCCTTCCCGGAAACAAAATAAAATATTCAGCAGAGACTGAAGCAGGTCAGGACCAGAAAGCAATAAAGAGTTCAGGCTGACTCCTTCATTCGTAGCTGCAGCATCATGTACTACGCGAATTTTACGCTTTAAAGGATGGTAAATACCAAAATGTGGCAGATAAAGGCGCAATTCCGTATCACATTTAACATTTTTGGCATTGGCATAATACGTCTCAAGAATACACTCCTCCGCTGTTTCCTCGTGGACCCACTATTTTGTCCTACCAGTAGGTCCACGAGGACATACATGTCCTCGTGGACCTACTAACTTTTGTGAACACCCTGCGAGAAAAACAAATGCTAACTATTAGAAAAAAATACAGAATATAGTGAGCTTGAAGGAATTAGACAGCACTGCTTATTTAAATTAAATATTAATATAAAAAAAATATATTACTAAAAAAATGCTCGTAGCTGTAAAGTTGGCGCCAAAAATAAAACAGCACAGCAATCTGCTGTTTTATCTTTGGTAGCTTGTCATTTTTGACAGCTGATGTCATTTTTGACATATGATGTCATTTTTGACAACTGATGTCATTTTTGACAGCGGATGTCAATTTTGACAGTGGATATAATTATTGATAGCGGATGTCAATTTTGACAGTAGATATAATTATTGACAGCGGAATCAGCAGATGTCATTTTTGACAGCGGATATCAATTATGACAGCGGATCTCAATTTTGACAGCGGATCTCAATTTTGACAGTGGATGTCATTTTTAACAACAGATGTTAATTTTGACAGCGGATGTCATCTTTAACAACGGATATAATCATTGACAGCGGAATCAGTGTCATTTATGACAGCGGATGTCAATTTTGACAGCGAATGTCGTTTTTGACAGTTGTTGTCACTTTGACGGCTGCCGTTGTTTAGACTTAATTTTTTTTTTTTTTAAATTTTACCCACTTGACATTGGCAGAATTATTGCAAACAAGCGATAGAAAGCCATAAAGAAAAAGAAGAAGAATTTTTTTTTTCTTATGTTTTGGCTCCACACATCGTGTATTTAGCCAGTGTCAAGTATTATATTTTCATCGTGTTATAAAATATTTCACGCAAAGTCATGTCCTAGTCATAGTCCAGTTTAAGTCAGGTAGTCATAGTCCAGTCTAAGTCATGCTCCAGCAAAGTGGTGGCAACTTTACTAGAAGCTTCTATGGAGTTTTGGAAGCAACACGAAAAATCACGTTTCACCACATTATATCACTTGCCCTCACACATGCTCGTAATTCAGCACTTAATGCGTAAAACGCCACCAATTTTAAACATTAACACTGGAAAAAGCAAAAGTTTTGGAAAATAATACAATGCAACGACGTGAATTTTTCCGCGTTCCCGCCAAAAACCCGACTTAATTTTTAACAGCATTTATTACGATGGATCTAGTAGCGCTCCTGACGCGTGTATGCCGCTCAACATCCGTCAAAGTTCATAATTATATATATCGGGCAGATTTTTTGCGAGGGGTTGGTTTTCACGGCGCATGGTTAACATTGTTATCACATTTTAAAAATTTTTCTTTTAATCTGCCATTTCCTCGTGGTGATATCGTCTTAAATAATAATGTTTCTAGGTACCAAATGCTTAGTAAGTAAATTTAACGAATTTTTAGCCAATCTTCCCTTTACAAACAACATTAGTTTTGCGTATGGTTTGCGTTCTTTATATATATATATATAGTTCTTTAAGTGACATTGTTTCGCCGTCATATAAGGTTAAAATTTTTATGGCGGATTTTTATTCCACCATTTTGAATTTTTGTTTATAGCTCCATAATTGTCCTAGGGTTTGCTATGACATTGTTTAAAACGCACATAACCCATCTCATATCGTTTAGCCAGCCCGTTGACTGTCCGAATGACGGAAGCTCAAAAGACCACGTCATCAATTTTTCTGATAACATGTCGAGCACCTTGTCACGAATATACAAAAAAGTGGTCAAAATTATCCATAGGTATCACTAAACAATCCGTCAAAAATCCATGGCAGCCATCTTTAAAAATGCCGAAAACCAAATAATATTTACAAATATCAAATTATTGCCCGTGGTCCACCTGCTTAGTACGACCCCCATGCAAAAAAGTATCTCGATCAGACCAAGTTTCAAAATGGCCGCCATTTGATTCCGCCATTTTGGTTTTTAATGACCACCACCTGACAGCTTCGTCATCCCCTATGTCATTTGATTGAATACTTAACTTACTACCTACAGTAATATATATAACTTCCTTGCTACCCACTTATCTCTTACCGTTTTCCATTTATAGGTAAGCGTTTCAATTTTGTATGGCAACCCTATTTTTTGTGTTTCTCTGGAACATCCCAAGATCTACTCCAATTTCAGATAAAACGGGACCCCCATATCTCTTGTCATTTTGGAGATCCGTTGAACTGTTCCATTTCGGAGACGACTTTCTGGTAATGTCAGATTTGCCCGCATAACGTATCCCTATATAGCTCTATACTCACTATTGAGTTTTGACGCACCACTTCTCAGAGCTGAGCTGAGATCAACTCTGTCAACATCAACACAACAAACAAACAACAATCATCATCTTTTACTTTTCTGACGATTCCACAAAATGATTAAGCCAACGCGCAAAAAGTTTTTATAAGTATCTACATGACGATTGAAAAATCACTTTCTTAAAATATGACGTCACAGTAGGACCACGAGGACATGTATATCCTCGTGGTCCTACTAGTAGAACAAAATAGTAGGTCCACGAGGAAACACCGCACTCCTCTGCATAACCTTTGTGTAACATGTTTGTCATGAAGGCGTCATATGCCATAGCATAATCGGTATCTTTAGCCATACGTCTTTCTAAACTTAAAAAACGTGACATTGCTTGTGGGTAGCTGTCAGGAACACGCTGTATATTGTCTCGCCATGGCATACCTACCTCAAACCGGCTGGTGGGTAAGCGCCTAGATGTGGCATCAAGAATATCTACCGCACGCTGATCCTGCTTGCTATGTAAAGTTTCGGTCTTACAGATACCTAGAGAATCGATTTTATATTGTTCTTTTATCAAGAATTCTAATTTTTCGTCTGTAGACGTCTCAGTGAATGTAATGTGATTTACAAAGTCGATCAACTTCGTTTTGCTAGAAGCAACGCCGTATAAAGTCCACCCTAGTGCTGTACAGCAGGCTACGGGTTCGTTTCTTCTACCAACACGTACATCGTGATTAATAGACAAGTGCCAATGTTCGGCTCCTATTAAAATCATTGGAGTGGCATCTTCGTACACCAAAAAGTCAACAAGATCTGTCAGATGTGACAGAGTCAATAGTTTCTCGCTGAATGGTTTGTGGGCGCAAAGATAATGACTCCATGGCCCTAGCATTTTTCACTAAAAATGTTTCTTGCCCCTTAATATTAAAATCAACATATGACACTGTAGTACTTTGCTCGAAACCTGCGATACCATTTACTGTAATCAACTGTTGTGGCCCCGAAGCTCCTATCTGCGTCGCAATAGTGGAGTCTATTAGCGTAGCAGTGCTCCCGTCGTCGAGAAGCGCGTACACATCGCAGGATCCTGAAGGGCCGGAGACGGTGACAGGTACAATCTTCAAATAGGCACGAGGACGTAGAGCAAAAATAGTGTTTGGTTGATTAATACCTGTAGAGGTAGCAGACACAACTTCTTTTTCTTCGGTCGGCTTAGAAACAGCAGAAGTCGAGGCGGTGTTTTGTTCGATCGTAGTATCGAGTGTGTTGACGAGAGAAGCGGGTGATTTATTGTGAAGAAGCGAATGATGACGTAATTGACATCCATCGATACCGCATGGACTAACTTTGCACGTTTTCCATTGATGTGAACTACCCCTAAGACATCGGTAGCACACCTTTGCTTCTCGTAACCACTGCCACCTATTGTCGACCGTAAGGGACTTAAATTCAGAACACGTCTTAATGTTATGGTCTTTTTTACAAAATGAACATGGCCCAACCTTAGATTCGGCCTTGTGTGTGACCGTGTTTATATTTTCACGCTTATATTGTTTGTTGACCGAAATAGTTTGCGTATTTTGTGCAGGGCTAGACTCGGGTGATAAACCAAACCGAATATGTTGATCTAACTCACGCTTTAAGAAGTCGGATAATATTTCGAGCTTAGGACGCCCAGTTGTGTCTAGCATAGCAAAATCGGTCCACCTAATTTTCATGGTAGGGTTTAATTTACCAAGTACCGCGTAAAACAATTCTGGTGAGTATAAGTACTCTATTTGATTAAGCAATTTTATTGTAGAGATGGAGCTACGTACCCGATTTGAGAGAGTTCCGAGTTCTTTCAGATCGTTACCCAAACGTGGAAGATTTTTTAAAGAAGATACTTCCTTGAAAACGATGAGCTCGGGGCGTGCGAAGTTATCTTCAAGTGCGCGCATGATCTCCTCCGGGTCCTCCGCCGACATTAGATGCACGGTGACAGCATCGCGAGCCGGGCCGCGAAGTGCATTTTGTAGCCGGTTTATATTTTCTAGAGCGGAAAAATGTAATTTAGTAACGTCATAAATACGTTTAAAATGCAGCCATTGCATCATGTTACCAAAAAATGGAAACAGTTCCAGTCTTTTTCACTCGGGCTGCTGGCGAGAGCCTTTGCAGCAGCAGCAGTGTCGGTGACAGCTTGCAACAGAACTGTGTGGTCCGCAGGAGCGAGTGGAGGTATGGAACCAGCCGCCTCGGACGCCTTGTGAATGTTAGGCAAGTATTGCTCGGTATGGTTAAAAAAGGGTACCCGTGTGGCCATTGGTGGTGGTACCGGTACGTCCAGTGGTGGTACCGGTAGGACCGGTGACGGTACCGGTAGGACCGGACGTGGTTCCGGGAGGACCGGCGGTGGTACCGCCGGGACCGGATGTGGTACCGGGAGGACCAGCGGTGGTACCGGCGGGACCGAATGTGGTACCGACCGGACCGGATGTGGTAACGAGAGGCCCGGGCACGGCACAAGAAACTGTTGCTCAACATTGCTACGAGATTGATCGCGATGATGTTCAACCCAATCTGAAGTTCTATTCAAGCTTACCCTAGTAGAACTGCCGCGGCTCACCCCGCTGCCCTCAGCATCGGCGTCGATAGCGGCGAGTTCAGCGTGTAGCTCGCTGTCTTCCACCTGCTGCTGTAAGGCGGCAAGTTCTCGTTCACGCTTACGCTCTCGTACGGCGAGCTCTTGTTCACGCTCACGCTCTCGAACGGCGAGCTCTTGTTCACGCTCCAGACGGCGGCGCAATGAAAGTGCTTGTAAAGCTGCTTTTTGCGCTTTCATTGAAGTTGAAGATCTGGATCGGGCGGTCTGAGCGCTCGGGGCACTGCTGCCTTGCAATTTTGGCAGGCTGGGCGGTGAGTTGTGGACGCTACAGTCGTCATTGATGGGCTGAGTACTAGGTGCAGGGTTCGCTAGCATAATTCTACTTTTACTGCGGGTGATCATTAAAATGTTGCTAAAATACCTGATGAAAATGGGTTGATACGATGTTTGTATATACTTACGACAAATTGAAATGAAAATAATATGAAAGATAAAATGAAAATCTAAGTAGGTACGATTTTAGGTGCTGGAATTGTAGGGTGAAGGACCAAAATGAAGTGAACTAACGTGGACTGCGATATCCTGATGCTGATGTGGCTAAATAAAACATGAATGAACTGGTAAATGATAGAAATATATTAAAACAGAAAATTATATTATATAATTCGTGGGAGAAAATCAAAGCAATGCAACAGTCAATCTAAATGCCAAAGAACAGAATAAGTTTGTTTTTAAATTTTGAATAAAGTAGATAATTACAGTTTCAGTATAAAATCCAAAGAGTTTGCAACAGCTTGATCAATGAATTTATTTCTGTACGCACTCGCTTGTAAGCGCCCTTACAGGGTTCATGTACCATCTACCTATGAGCTACTTTTAAGACCTAACATTATATTTTTGTACATGAATGCAAATAAATGAATATGAACATGAAATTGTAAAATCTTCATTAAATAGGTGGTATAAGTGGCAATAAATTGTAACAAATATCCGATTTTCCTGATGAAATTTAGAATACTAATGGGGCCAATTTTAAAGGCCAATCCAATTTCCAAGGCCAATTTTAGTTAACAGATCTAAAGCTCCTAAAACTGTTGCTGTCCTTGTCAAATAGACGGCAATGTAAAAGACGGATATATTTTTAGCATTTTTAAAACTGTCAACTAAAACCTTCAAAATTAGGCCTATTTAGTAACTTAAATAAGTATAGGTAACTGTAGTAATTTTATTTCCAGACTGTATCATGTCTCAGGATGCAGCAGTGACACGCGAAACTATTAATTTAGAGTTCCGAGTGACACTGCAACCTGTTATGGGCAGCCATCACATCAGGCGGACGACTAGCTCGACATGTCTTTCGTTTGCATAAAAATGACTATATAGTGTGGGTATCTATCTGTACGACTAGCTCGCCATGTCATTAATTTATTAATTTACCTAAATATATTCAATACAAGTAAATAAAACTCGAGCCATTCGAGGAATAGGCATGATGACTGCTATTAAAAATGAACAAGTAAATGATACTTTCATAAAGAATCTCCTTAAAAATGAATGCAAAAATTGAAAAAATAAGTAAAATCGGTAAATAAATCATGGAGTAATAAGCTTTTAAAATTTCTACAGGTGGCATCTCCTGTCCCTTTCTCGCGAAACAGAGCGCCCCCACAGTTACTATGAAAAATCCACCTGTGACGTCACATGCCAAAAATATTTTATGTAAAGCTTAGTAATGAGGTACTATGATGACATTGCTCTGACGTCACTGGCCGTTTGAGCTATCTCTTTCTATTCCGGTTTTTAAAATGCTTGTAACTTTGTCGTTTTTTGAGATATTTTATTTTTGTTTTCACTAATGTTTATCTTTTGAGGAATATTTTTAATTTACGCAAATATAAATTTGAGACATCATGCCTATTGCAAATTGGATCGCAAAACAAATAAAATATCTATACAATAACATAATTATATATGTTTTCATAGTATTTCATCTGTTGGGGCAGAAAAATAGAAACTTTGTTTTTAAAAACGCACTGGTTTTCATAGAATTAGATAGTCTACTTTTAATAACAGACAATAGGTAGCCCCCGTGAGATCCCTGGCCCAATATAACTGTGCACCGGAATTATAGCGATTGGAGATATTTGACTGCGAATAGAGGAGTGGAGTCGCCATCGAAACATTATCAGTACATAAATAATAAAACTGTGACTGGGCTAAATCTGTACATTGAATATTTTTGAAAAATTTTGACTGCAGCGTGCTTCTTAATCGATATAGAAATAGACACATTTTTTGAATTTTTTGTCTGTCTGTCTGTCCCTTTGAACACGCATCACGCTGGAACTACTGAACGGATTTTGCTGAAATTTGGTATGGTTATAGCTGATTATGCAGAATAACATTTAGGATACTTTTTGTTTTCTAAAACGGCCTTGTGCAGCATAGCGATTCAGGAGGCCTTGATTCAACCAACTTTTATTTGAAAATAGAACGGAAGTAGCGTCATCGTTTCTGCAAAAGGCATGAGCTAGGGGAGAGCTTTGCGTTCTATTTTCAAATAAAAGTTGGTTGAATCAAGGCCTCAGCGCTGAGCCTCAGCGCTGAGGTCTCCTGAATCGCTATGCAGGTTGCCGAAGCAATAAGAATGTAATTTTTATTCAAAATTTTTTGTTCGCATATTATAATTATATTTGTTTATCAAATTTAATTTCAATAAAAAAAAACTAAAAAGAAAATAAAAAAACAAAAATTAAAAAACAGTATATTAAAAAAACATACTCACCCTGTCCCCTGTCACCCTGTCACCCTCCTTGTGAAGGGAAGATAGAAAAGAAAGGTAAAACATAGGGCAAAAGGATGAATGGATGGGACGGCAATAGAAGGGAGGCAGGCGCAGCTTTTCCCCTATTTTTTTTACTTTTCCTTTCTCTCTTACCTATAAACAGGGTTAAGACTTAAAACTAATAAACCCATGCGAAGCCGGGGCGGGTCAGCTAACTTTCTTTACATAATAATTATACTCTCAAAACGCACTTTGGACGCCTATAATTTTCCATAATTACCAGTCTTGGCAGGTAGCTTGGTGATCGCAGTAGATTATAATGAAGACTGCGAAGAATTCTGCTGCGCATTCCCAGTACATTCCCTTAACCGGCTCTTACGGCACCTACGGGAAGTGATAAGGCGGTCATATTCGCAAACCGCTGATTATGTACACTTAACGCAACTCTTTTTGTTTGTTACTAACAAGTTAAGTTAAGTTTTAGACGGTAAAGGCCATCCGCCCGGTCCTCCGGGAGTGGGTGCGGCGGCCATTCGGGTCGCTGACCTTCCGATTGGTGCAGGTGCTTTCCGGACACGGATGTTCCGGAAAGTACCTGCACCAGATCGCGAGACGGGAGTGAACCCGGCCTGCCACGAATGTGGGGCACCGGAAGATACGGCGCCCCACACGCTGGAGGTGTGCGCTGCTTGGGAGTCTGAGCGGCGCACACTTTCAGCGGTCGTTGGCCGGGATCTCTCGTTGCCGAGCGTGGTGAACGCCATGCTCGACAGCGAGAGGGCGTGGCAGGCAACGGTCTCCTTTTGCGAGGTGGTGATGTCGCAAAAGAAGGCTGCGGAGCGGGTCAGGGAGGACAATGCCAACTCTGACCCCCTCCGGCGCAGACGGGGAGTGGGGACGACGGCGGAGAGTCGGGGGACTCTCCGCTGTGCTCACACGGCCCCACACGTCTGGTGGGTAACTGAGGTGGAAGGTTACATCCATTGGCGCAGAGGCCCGAAAGGGCCTACCGTGGGAATGCTAGCGCGACCCTATCTCGCCCCGTCCGGCGGCGGACGGATCACGGGGGGGTTTCAGTGGGTTCGAGTCCCACATACCCCTTGCCATCACCCCCGTGGTGGCAGGGAAGTGCGAGGGCATTTCCCCCCCTCAAAAAAAAAGTTAAGTTAAGTTGTTTAGAGTTAAGTTGCTGTTAGTCGTTGTATGTTTGTTTACTTTTTGTTTCTTTTTGTTATTAGCTTAATTTTTAACAAATAACAACTGACACGCACATAATGTAAAAATTTTTGCCTAAGTAGATTTTAGAATCGAAATATAACCTATATATTTATTTATTTATGTTTATGAATATTATAGTAGCATAAGATTTATTTTGTAAAATTGTTGCCTACAAATAACTAGTTTGTCTAATATTAGTTAATGTTTAAGTTATTTGTTTTTTCTTGTTTTGTTTATAATGCGCACCGCTGACTACTCCTTGTTCCTGGGATTCTATCCATCCGAAGGTTGCCTGGAAGAGATCACTCTTAGTGATAAGGCCGCCCATTGTACTAACTAACTTTAAGTACTTTAATGTTCAAATTTCTTTTATGTTGGTATTAAAAGGGGCCAGGTGGAGAATAACACTTCTGTATTTACCGATTCATTTACACAGCACAATTACCAATTCATTTAGCCATTTTTGCACGTACCTCATTTAATTTAACATTATAAATAATATCAACAATCAACCATTAACCATTATCCATTATAAGCAATAATCAGTATAATTCACATTTTTTACATAAGCTACTCTGTACACGAGTTTTCAAGTTGAGCGCTAAGGACTGAGTGCCTCCAACCGACGTTCGTTCGAACAAGGTGGACGATACCCCGTTTCCCCCACCCAAATCCAAAGTGGGCGTGGTTTTAACGACTAATGTCATCACAAACCTTTTAAAAAAACTGTAAAAACTGTAAAAACTTGTAAAAACTTTTTGTTACTTCATTTATATAATTAAGAGTCAGGTTGTAGACAAGTCTGTTTATTATATTCATGCGGTGATTGCCTCTTAGTGGGTTGTTACGTAACACTTTATAATACTGCCACCTAGTTAATAAGACTTTACATAAAATGTATCAATCTGTTGGTAAACCAAAAAAAAAAAAAAAAAAAATGTCACTGCTTTACGTGTCAATAGTCAAATCAACATTTAATACAATTCATTACTCTTTAAAAATATTTATGTATAATTGTTTATTATTATAAAAATATATTGAATTAATAATGGATTAATATAAAATACTGAAAATAACTAAAGTATTCCCTTATTAACCTAACAGTATGTGCAATAAAAACTTTTTCTATTCTATAAATCAAAACGATGTATCTTTTTACATTAGTAACTAAAGTCGACTCCATAGATGTCCCTGTTCCATTGTTTGAAGTGGCCGTAATTAAAATTGGTGCGATATTAGTTCCCACCTGGAAGGAGAGAGGTATTGAAAAGGAAAAGGGGGGGGAAGGAAGATCCTAATAACGTATGGAAATATCCGGATTGCTTTTTTGACAGGTATTTAGGAATTACCTGTAGTAAGATTTAAAAACTTTGTTAATTAAGGGCTGTGGATTTAGAAAAATAAATAAAATAAAATAAAATAAAATATATTGGTTCTTGATTATTTTAGTTCGAAACTTTCTTCATCATTTCACCAAAATCAGAAAATAACCGATGTTATTACATAAATAATGGCCGACAGCAATATTTTGTTAAAAATATAATCGATTTTTTTAGAATATAAGGATATTGATAACGACAGTGGCGATTTTTGTTTTTTTTTATAATAAAAGTCGTAAACAGCTAATAAAACAATAATAGAGCCGTTACGGCAGCGTATTTCGTAGATGACTACGATGTAGCTAGATGCTACGACAGCTACGGCGTAGCGAATACGCTACGCGAATGCTACACGCAGCTACGATCGGGCAAAATGATTACACTTTTACAATTTGGCTTTTTGTCAGTTTTAACCGACTTTTAGAAACGAAGTGATTCAAGTTGATTCACTAATAGGGTTCAAAAAAACCCAGCAGAATCACTTGACAATTATTCGTGCCTTAGTATTGTGCTTTTAATAGGCATGACCACGACCACGATCTGGAAGACGCAGCGTAGGCCGGCCCTCCACTAGGTGGACCGACGACCTGGTGAAAGCCGCGGGGAGCCGATGGATGCAGGAGGCGAGCAGCCGCTCTAAGTGGCGCTCCCTGGGGGAGGCCTATGCTCAGCAGTGGACGTCTTCAGGCTGTTAATGATGATGATGATGATGATGATGATGATGATGATGAATAGGCATGATGACTAAAATATTTTTTTGCATATATATTAATAATATTCCTCAAAAGACAAACATTTGTGAAAACAAAAATAAAATATCTCAAAAAATGACAATGTTACAAGCATTTTAAACACCCGAATAGAAAGAGATAGCTCAAACGGCCAGAGACGTCAGAGCAAGGTGGGTCATAGTACCTCATTACTAAGCTGTGGTAGCTTTACATACAATCTCTTTGGCGTGTGACGTCACAAGTGGATTTTTCATAGTAACTGTGGGGGCGCTCTGTTTTGCGAGAAAGGGACAGGAGATGCC
This sequence comes from Ennomos erosarius, assembly GCA_963580505.1. Taxonomy (NCBI): domain Eukaryota; kingdom Metazoa; phylum Arthropoda; class Insecta; order Lepidoptera; family Geometridae; genus Ennomos; species Ennomos erosarius. The sequence continues at coordinate 7,779,287 of OY757003.1, read as the reverse complement.
TCCTACAGAAACTTTAAAAGCTTATTACTCCGTGATTAATTTTACATATTTTTTCAATTATTGCATTCTGCAAAGTTCGTCTAGGTAGGTACCACCGCTTTGCCAGTTACTCTGCCGCCAAGCAGTAGTGTGCAAGCACTACTGTGTTCCGGTTTGAAGATCATTGTAGCTAGTGAAATTACTGGTCAAATGAGACTTTACGACCTGATCACACAGCCTAATAATCTAATTACTAGACCGTGTGATGTCTCAGGATGACGTGCGCAGTGCAATTTCACGCAAAACTTTATATTTTTAGTTTCGAGTGACACTGCAACTGTTATGGGCGGCCGTGTCGCTTAACACCAGGCGAACTACTAGCTCGTCACGTCATTCATTTACATAAAAAAACTAAAAAATTTATTTCTCGACAACTTTTTTTCCCCATCGGTTGTCAATTCGACGAGCAATGTGGCCTACGCAATACCCATTGCCATTTCAACTTGATAATCCTAAGAGATAAGATCATTCTAGAGTTTTGGCGGGAACGCGGACAAGTTCACGTCGTTGCATCGTATTATTTTTCAAAACTTGTGCTTTTTCCAGTGTTAATGTTTAAAATTGGTGGCGTTTTACGCATTAAGTGCTGAATTACGAGCATGAGTGAGGGCAAGTGATATAATGTGGAGAAAAGTGCTTTTCCGCGTTGCTTCCAAAACTCCATAGAAGCTTCTAGTAAAGTTGCCACCACTTTGCTGGAGCATGACATAGACTGGACTATGACTACCTGACTTAGACTGGACTATGACTAGGACATGACTTTGCGTGAAATATTTTATATCACGATGAAAATTATTATACTTGACACTGGCTAAATACACTGTGTCGAACCAAAATATAACAAAAAAAAAAGAAAAAGATAATTCTATATCGGTCACTTTAGTTGTCGTGCGGATCGCCTCATTTCGGATTAAGATCGAGATTAATCTCGCGAGGAAACTCCAAGCATCAGTATATAAAAAAAATGTTTTAATTTTTTTTCTCTCGCCTCTCGCCGTGGGCATAAATAGTAAACGAAGTAAAACAAAAAGGATTTAAACCTTTTATTCGGAATAACAGCACCATTTTGGAACGAAGAAGCGACAAGATGGATAAAACAAATTGTAACTGCCTCACGGTTCCAAACGGTAACGCGCGAGCTGTGGTCTAATATTTTTACATATAAGTATTTTTAGGGTACGGAACCCTAAAAATGTATTTTATATATGTGTTTTTTGCAATTGCAATGGGTATCTTACTGTGGGCCTGATGAGCAAGCTCAAAGTCGCACAGCGAGCTATGGAGAGAGCTAAGCTCGGTGTTTCCTTGCGAAGCAAGATCCTAAATGAGGAGATACGAAACAGAACTAAAGCAACCGATATAGCTTTCAGAATTATTAGCAAGTTGAAGTGGCAGTGGGCGGACCACATCGCACGTAGAACTGACAATCGACGGGGAAGAAAGGTTCTCGAGTGGCGACCGCGAATTGGAGGACGTAGCGTAGGCCGGCCCCCCCACTAGGTGGACTGACAAACTGATGGATGCAAGAAGCAAGCAGCCACACAAAGTTTTCAGTCTTCGGAGGAGGCCTATATTCAGCAGTGGACGTTTTCAAGCTGATGATTATGATTAGTTATTTAAGACTATTTATATAAATAAATAAATAAATATGTGTGGACATTTCACACAGCGCCATCTAGCCCCAAACTAAGCATAGCTTGTACTATGGGAACCAGATAACTGATATAATACTTAGATGCTTTTTTTTTGTTTGTAAATACATACATAGAATACAATATAACACCCAGACGCAGAACAAACATCTATGTTCATCACACAAATGTTTGTCCTTGGTAGGAATCGAACCCACAGCCCCCAGTTCAGAAGGCAGGGATACTACCAACTGAGCTATCGGGCCCGTCAATATTATAATGACTGAATTAATAATTTAAAATTAGATTAATGGATCGATTGTTTTAGATTGTTTTGAAAGGTCTACTCTAAGCCTAAGAGAACCTAATCAATTCTGCTGTAATGTTACTGTCCAGTGTCTCCTGGACTACCCATTCGGCTCGACCGCGGTCGATAAATCGTGCCACTTTTCTGCCTCCCCTAATATATTCACGATTGGCCTCCAATAAATTTCTACTAAATTAACACCCCTAAGCAATTTTCGATGAGATTTAATAGGCTTTCGATGTGTTCTCGCCCTTTTTTGTGGTCTGGCGGAAGAGATAATGTTTATTTATTGGTGTATGTTGGGTCTAAATATTATACCTATTATATACATAAATATAACACCGTTGGATCAGCTGCCATAGTTTAGATGACGAAGTTAAAATAAAAATAAAAATAAAAATTAATTCATAAGATAGGTAGCTAATAATAATAAGATAAAGATGTTTATCCCGTTTGCAAGAAAAAAAACAAAAGATTTGGACCCATTCATCCCAGTATTTATTTTTTTATTTATTTATTTATAAATAGCACAGCCACATCACATATATTAACTTAAAACTACACATACAAAATTAATACAAATAGGACTGATATATGTGACAAGTACGGCGGGCATAGCTTTGGCCACATGTTCTCATGAAACAAAACATAAAAACATATTAAAAAAAAATAATCAGATACAAAATTGAAAACTAAAGAAAATTACAATTTACACGGAAAACTATTTATTTTTTGTTTAGTTGTTATTTTACAAGCACCTGTATAACCAATTTGGTAAACTTGTAAACTTTTGAAACAACCGCCCGAAACTTATGATACGTGTTTCTTGTACTATGAAAATAATTTATTACAATTAGTCTACAGTAACATTAATTAACTTTAAAAAAGTACATTAATTACTAGACAAAAGAAAACACAATGATGTCACATTTCACTTCACATTCAATAATAAGTAATTACAATTATTAATTTAGTTCGATGGTATGAAAGCGTACCTCTGAACATTGCACGTTGCCATGAAATTTAATAATGCATGGCAAATACAATCAGGAAGAAAAGTGTTGGCCATAATATTATCATGGGGTCTCATCCGATACAAACGAAAAATAGCCCGAACGTGAAAAAAATGTAGTGATCGTGTCGCGGGCGTTACTAGTTATAGTCCAGTGTATTCATTTGGCCCAATACTTCGCTACCACGCAATAAATGTCGTTTGATAATCTTGCGTTATGCAGAAATAAAATAATTCCTAAAATAGCCCGCGTTATTCCGTTGTATGGGATGAGCCATCTGTACTGTAGGTATTATATTATCTGGGGTATTATCTATTTTTTTCTTCACCTTCACCCATCCTATGGTCATATTATGATACATATATTAAAAGACAAAATAACATAATAATACGGTAATGTGTTGATTTATTATATTACTCATTGATGCAATTCGAATTACCGATAGTTTTCATAATTTAAAAGGAAATACGTAAAACAAAAATCTATTTGTACACCTATTGTTCTGTGTTAAGTAAATCAATAAATAAATATGTGTGGACATTTCACACAGCACCATCTAGCCCCAAACTATGGTTATGTACAATGGGTACAAGATAACTAATACGAATACGTAGATACTTTTTGTTTGTAAATCTAAATACATACGTAATAATACCATATACTTGGGTTTAGAAAAGCCGCCGCTAATGAAGAGCTATGTTACAACTTATGGACTTACCGATAACCTGAAACGAAGGATCTGTCAAATTGAAGTCAAAGAATCATTCAAATGTTATTTTAATTACCCAATTTATCCAATATTGTGGCATTAAACTGATCTCATTTGCTATAAAAAAATTTACGCCTAAAAATAAATGACTTTACCGTCAAACCTTCCGTGCCCGACTGTCCTGGTACAGGCAAAATATCTGTGAAAACCGTTATTTCGCGCCGAAGATTGATTCTCCCGCCGTGATGGATGGCTTGATTGCGAGGGAATTTTAATCGATTACTATGCACTGTATCAAGCAATTACTGAAACGAAAACATACCAAAAAAATATTTGTTTATTTAAATATTGGAAACCACATGGAAAACGCACCGACAACGCCCATATATATAAAAAAAGTCCTCTGTGATAATTACTCTTTGAATGTTACAATAAGAGGAGACTTACAAACATGAATAATTGATAATTTTGTGAACGAAATCTCAACTTGGGCACTGATTTGCGACTAAGCGTTGTTACAGACCTAAAATATTTATTTGGAAATTTAAATTTTTTGGCGAGGGTGGGGTCAAACTGTGCCTGCTAGTGCGACACTACTACACTATTCACTATGGCACGACTCAGTGCGAAACGACTCACTAATGGCTCAATTACCTCCTTACGTCGCGTCGTTAGTGTACCACAGTCCGCACTAAGCATTGTAACGGTTCGTCTAAACGTACACCTACATCAATAAAAACTAGCCTAATCCTTAAATCTATTAATAAAAATAAGTATATTATTCTTAAACTATATTTACAATCGTACTTAATTTCCTAAAACTCTGAGATAATTTATATAAAATGATACAATAAAAGCGGGCGCAATAATATTACACGGAACCACTGTACTTGGCGATATGTAATCAACGGTCCGCGGAATGAGTAGACGGATCCCTAAGCGCGGACAGCGGCTGGAGATATCAAGAAACGATCGCGCGGGCGGTCAGTCGACAAATACTGACCGGGCGTGAATCCCGTGTCACACGATCTACCATTTTGCTATTGCGTATTCAAATAAATATTGCAATCTAACATTATTTATAGACCTATATTAAAACTAAACTCAGTGTTGTGCAACCCCAACTCGGCTAAGTGTTGTAAGACAAATATTTTATGACTAGATAAGCTAATTTTTATTCCTACCTACTATAATAAATTGTGTGCTTCTTTTTGCAACTCATTCATTATTGAAAAGCTATTTATTTACATTATTTTACGCACATCATTATCATCAAAATTAATAGGTGCAGTAGCCCCCAATTTCACCACGAACTTATGTACTTAGTCGTTTTTTTGTTAATATGGATTGTACGCCTAGATCGTAATATTATGTTATTTGTAAATTTACCTACTATCTATGTTCTAGTTCTATTATTGTGCTATTCTATAATTATGTTGATTTTGCCTGGACTGACTCATCTTGATCACTGCTTTTTTTCTACTATGCCTGTGCTTTGCGGAATTGCGTAGCGGTCGGATGTTGCAGTCCAAGTTGGAAATCGGACAAACCTTAAAGTGTCCAAATTGGGTATTCCAGGGTTTTTGCACCTGCCTCAGTACCTCTACTGCAGCGGGCAACATCTAAGCTTGCCCAGAGAGAAGAGACGGATGTGAAGAAGGAGAAGAAGAAAAAGGAGAAGAAGAAGAAGAAGAAAAACCCTTTGTTACGACGCGAGGCGGCGCATCCGCTACGTCGCCGCGTTTCGCTAGCCAGGATAGTAGATTTTCATTTATCGTTCTGGAACCTACTTTAGTGTGCGAACCACCCCGTGCTCTGCCCTACTTGTTATATTAAAATATTGTACTTTGTTAATGTTACAACGTATTTTATTCTTCTGCTACCTAATTGTAGATGCCTACCCGTCGCAGCATTTTTACTGAGTCATTCATAGTCAAGGAATGGAATGCTCTTCTTCCAGCAACAGTATTTTCTCCTGGGTATAACCTGAGTCTTTTAAGTCAACAATGTTAGCGACGCATGCGCGCACTATCTGAGCGTAGAGCCTTAGAGCTAGATTCGGAACGTAGGGCTGCCGAATTACAGTTGGAACGCAAAACTGCCGAGCTGGAACTGCGTGCAGAGCTTGCCGCAGTTGACGCTGAAAGAAGCGTCCGCTCTCATAGTGGCAGGAGCGATAAAATCGTAAGAGAATGGTTACACCGTGGCGAAGGTAATAAAGATCATTATGTTGTAAATAACCATACTACCACCTTATCACCCCACCATAATAATTATCACCTAATACAGTCCACCAATTTTGAAATGCTGGTAGAGCCTATAAATAATATTTCCTTATCTAAGAATGGGTATGAACCTTCGTTCTGGCCTAAGGTGCTGCGTTGAGGGACTTCAGGAGCTCTTCAAATCAAAGACTTAAAATTTGTGCAGTTCTGTATTGTATCGCTTGCTGCCAAAGCCATACTAACTTATTAAAAGTACACTGAATCGTCGCCTAACTTCAGTAACCAAACGCTTGCGCGTGCTAATTTGCCTACTAACGCCATCTAGTTATACCCGGCCGTACTAACATGCCGTACGATCCGCATAATCAACCTTTCGACTTAACAGGGTATCTCAGGGGCAAACGCGCTCCACCTTAGACAACTTCATCACTTACCCTGGGAGATGTTGTCAAACATATTATGCCCATTTTAGCATTAAAAAATATCATACTAGACCTACACACGCTGATGCGACTTCACATGTGTCGCATAAGCCTATGACACTACCAAATTAATAGCTAATTTTTCGCCTATATCATAAAATAGACTTTAAATTTTTTTTATGAGAATGAATGACGTGACGAGCTAGTCGTTCACCTGATGTTAAGCGACACGGCCGCCCATAACAGTTGCAGTGTCACTCGGACCTTTTAAATAATAAAGTTTCGCGTGACACTGTACTGCGCACGTCATCCTGAGACATCACACAGCGTAGTCATAAGATTACTACACTGTGTAATCAGGTCATAAAGTCTCATTTGCCCAGTAATTTCACTAGCTACAATGCCCTTCAAACCGGAACACATGCGCTTGCACACTACTGCTTGGCGGCAGAATAACTGGCAAAGCGGTGGTACCTACCTAGACGAACTTTGCAGCAAAGTCCTACCACCTAGTAAAATAGTAGTATATACAGGGTTACAGGAAAAATTGTGCTAGATCCGTTAAGGGCGTGGAGTACCCATCATTTCTGACTTATTTCACTATGAAACAACCTAGCCTCAACTTAATATTTTATTTAGATATTCTTTAGAGAAAAATAATACAGTTTCTAATATTTTTTGTATTTCTTAACTTTCACTTGTCTACTACGGTCTATTCAATTAACTTATGTACTATTTTAATGATTGCCGTCCTAAAACATCTTAATACACATGTAAAAATGCAATAATCATAATAATAAGACACACAAAATAAACAAAATTAAATTTTGTAGCCTAAAAATCGGCAATTTTCACAAAAAATATTAAAAGTCGAATATCTCGAAAAGGGTTAAGTTTAGGCTAGGGTGTTACATAGTGAAATAAGTCAGAAATGATGGGTACTCCACGCCCTAAACGGATCTAGCACGATTTTCCCTGTAACCCTGTATAATAGTAGATTAGTAAAAATAAGAACTTTGGGTGAAGAATAAAGTTTATAGGTCACATTGAACGATTATAGACATTTCCTCTTTATTTACTCGTTTTAATTAAGTACTTATTTGTGTCTAATGCCTATTTGTTTTATCTTTTATTGTTCGTTGTTTAACAAAGTTTATTATAATTAATTGCTGAGCATAGGATTATTTAGATTATTCTCAGTTTGGGTACCTAATTGTAAACCGTGCCGTGACGACGCCGAAACGGCCCCAACGGAAGACCAGCGCTGGTTGTATGACCAGCAATATGCTGAGTTGGGACCGATTCGTGGCAACGGGCAAACAACACTTTTTCTTTGTATTATTGTTAATTTTTGCGATTGTTATTGTTTTTTGTGTGCCTTTTTGTCATGAATAAACGTTTATTCTATTCTATTCTATTCTATTATTATCACAAATTGAAAGCTTCCCCAAAACAAACGTCCGCAGAAACGTCTTGAAAACCGACAAAAAGCGCGTCAAGATGGAATAATAACAGCTCAAAAACACCCCCGGGCGAAAGAAACGCCATCCGTCATGTCCCATCCAGGCGCTGAGACAAAGCCTTGAAGACTACAGCCGCCTATTAACTAGGTACATAAATAACTTGGGGCTTAAGATGAAGATTGTGTCAGTAAGGGCTCTCATGTATAAACACGTCACACCAGCCTGAAGACGTCTACTGCTGACCATAAGAGAGCGCCATTTTGTGCAGCTGCTCGCCTCCTGTATCCATCGGCTCCCCGCGGCTTTCACCAGATCATCGGTCCACCTATTGGGGGACTACGCTGCGTCTTCCGGTTCTTGGTCGCCACTCAAGAACCTTTCTTTACCATCGGTTTATTTATTTATTGTCGGTTGTCAGTTCTGCGAGCGATGTGGCCTGCCCATTGCCATTTCAACTTGCTAATTCTAAGAGCTATATCGGTCACTTTAATTCTTCTACGGATCTCCTCATTAAACACGTTATTATAGTTACAAAAGATAATTTAGCTCCCAATGGATCCCACCACATGAATTCCAATTTTTCTAAAGGTTTACCTGATCCCAAACTTCAGTAGGTATTAATTGGAGTCTCATTTGATTTCACATCAATTGAATTGATTGTAAGTATCCATTCTTGCCCCGTTGTATGTTTACCTGCTACATGTTTATGAATTTCATAATTGCATAGGTCTGTACACAACAGTTGTATTTATTGAAAGAAAGAAAAAGAAAGAAATTGTTTATTCATGGCAAAAGATATAAATAAAATTAAAAACATGACAATAACTTTATTGAGTAATATGATTGTCAGTTGCCATGAATCCCAACACAACATGTGCTGGCTAAGTATACAACCAGCTGGTCTTCCGTTGTGAGCCGTTAAAAATGTTTAACAATTATAATAAGCAGAGAATTATAAGGAAGCAGGCATACCAAGCAGAAAAAACACCTAAACCTCCATTGCATTAAGTCTAAAAAATCTCATTAGAAATTCTGTATTTTTTTCTTCCCTTACAGCACGAGTTCCCATACTGCATACATAACACACGTTACTGCTGATAATGGAGGAAATTCAAAACAAAGGGAGATGATTTGGTGCGATTTTGAACCTTATTGTAAAGGGGCAGGGGTGTAAAAGCGAGCTGGTGCCACTGAAGGTAAATGGGCCGACGCTGGCCTCTTTTGGGCTGGAACCAGGATGTAGAAGCTTTTGGATATGGTAATTTGGTTAGACAAACCCGAAGACGCAGCGTATAGGCGGCCTCCTACTAGGTGGACCGACGATCTGGTGAAAACCGCGGGGAGCTGGTGGATGCAGGAGGCGAGCAGCCGCTCGAGGTGGCTTTTGTTCAGCAGTGGACGTCTTCACGCTGTTGATGATGTAACATTGTACAATTGTACATGTACTGCCGGTTATTTGTATTAGTAGACAAGGAAAGTAAGATTTAAGATTTTTTCTTGTTTGCTCTTTTGCTTTTGCGCTTAACATCAAGTCAACGGCCACCCTGTTTCTTTAATGTACGAAGTACCAATTCGATCAGACAACAAGGTGCCATATCCAAAATTAAAGTTAAAATAAATTAAGAATTTTCAAAAGCGTGTCCTAATGGAGAATATTCAAACTGAAATTGCATTATTGTTTAGCTTATTGTTAAGAGTTAAATCCACCCTTCGGAAAGATATCTTTCCAGTGATTTATTTATGTTTTTAACATTCATTTCAACCTTTAAAAAACAAGGAGGTTTTCAATTTGATTGTTTTTTTGTTACCTCGGAGCTCCAATATGAAAAATCATATTTATTTTAAATGAAACAATAACAGTGTCAAATTAGCCGCAAAAGTCATCAAAATAAATTCATAATTTTTAAGTAGGTTGCTTTTAAAATAAAAATGCTTAAAAAAAAATATGTTATACTTCTCAGTATGAAATGAAGGCGATGGAAGTAGTTTCAATCGCTTTTTTTCCCTAAAACATAGTCTTTCTTTTATTTAAACATGAGTCTCGAAAATAAATAGAATGTTGATAAAAACGTCATAAACGAAATTCGGAGCATTTCAGAAGAGAGTTGGCGAACCATTCTGAAATACAGCTAAAAAGTTTCAGATATTAAAAAGTTTTTGTTTTAGTAAATGTCTCCTACTTTTGCAACTAGAATTCATTTTCATCAGCCCCTATCTCACTCCGCACAGTACAAAGTTACAAGTACAAGTGACCAGCACTTAGAGTATATACTAAAGCATAGAGTGATCCCTCTATGCTTTAGTAATCTATACTCTATACATATAATAAAACTGTAGAGATAAAAAAATCTGTAAATGCTAGATATCGAAAAAAAAATGACACAGGTTGGCTTGAAATTTTTCGCTGATCACGTTAAGCTACTTTTTAGACATTTTGTCTGTTTGTTTGTTTGTTTGTTTGTTTGTTTGTTTGTTTGTTTGTTTGTTTGTTACGGCACAAGTCCGAAAATACTGAACGGATTTTCATGCGGTTTTCACTAATAAGCTTAGAAAAACCCGGCGCAAAACATAGGATATATTAAATTTTATATTTCGTTAATTTTTTTTTTGTGAATTTGATTAAGATAACATTATGAAACGGAACGGGATTTTAACAAGATGGCCGCTTCAAAGCCTCAAGGTAAGTTTTTTTTCTTATACTTTGGCTCACACATAGTGTAGGTATTTAGCCAGTGTCAAAAGGTAAGTTTTATTTTGGCTACTAACCATAGATGAGAGAAAAAAAATGTTACACTGCTACTGACGGTAATTTTATCTCGGGTTTATCCGGATGCACAGATTAAAGAAAAAACTCTGTTACTATTATGGCACGGCTTCATATACGCCCGAACCTTCGCTATTGAGTTGGCGCGCAAAAACATCTCTGTTGACTATCCTCGATGTTATTGTAGCGCCCCAACCCGGACACACAGTCAATTGGTTTGCCTGCTGCGCGACCGACGTGGGCTAAATAAAATGGAGGAAGCAGTAGCGTTATATTGCATGTCGGCGAATAAATATGTTTTACAAACTGTGAGAGTATTATTTGCGATTACAAAAATAAATTTTAATAGTTTTAATTTATAATTCCTTATCAATATGAAGTAAAACCAATTTTTTTATCTGTTTATCTGTCCCTTTGAATACGGATCACAGTTGTTATAGTGGCAACAGAAATATATCATCTGTGAAAAATTCAACTGTCTAACTATTACGATTCATGAGTACCTCCTGGTGGACAGACAGACAGACGGACAGCGGACGTTTAGTAATAAGGATTTACTCTTTGAGTACGGAATTCCTATATTGTTGTATTTCATTCTGAACAATCCCCACTGCACTAAGCAATAAGGAAGTAATTTAATGCATGTTTTACAACAGTAAATAACAATTGGTGCGCCTGCATTACCGGCAGTGTATCACACTTTTCGGGCTATGGCGAATTACATCGCGCGATAACTTCGTCTGCGCTCGATGCAATGCAGATTAGAGAAAAACAATGTGTTCATTATGTAAGTACCTAAACCCAAGGAAGTCATATGTATTTACATATAGATAAGTTTTTTCGTTAATCTGTGGTCCAAACTAAAAAAAGAGGATAGGTATGACAACCATCAACATAGAATCATATACCTCCATGATGACAACCTTCTTGAATATGAGCACGACACAGAGAACAAGTAATCTCGAAAACTAAAAACTTCTTAGCCTTTTTTTTATAAGTTTTAAGGCTTCACGCGATATCATATGTAGCCAATATTGAAACCTAACTAAATTATTATTCATGTTTTCGATTTATTGGGTTCTGGCGAGGGTAAAATTCTTTATTGGCGATCTGGTATTATTGCTTTTGCTACGCATTGTAAACCCTTTTTTATTTTGGCATTAGACAAAATTTGTATTTAGCCAATGATAGGAAGTATTTTATGAAAACTGTTTAAAACGGTAGGTACTATACTTTTTATAATTATTCATAAGGCTTCACGCGATTATCATACTTAGCCATTACTGAAGCTTACATTTTTATTCAAGTTTTCGATTTATAGGGTTTTGGCGGGAGCAATGTTCTTTATTGGTCATCTGGTCAAATGTATTATTTACATAAACACGTTACCATTCTAATTAGGTAGATAAAATTATTTTTGCGCTACTGCTACATTCTTAATCGACCCCATGGAAGTTTTATACGGTACCTGGGGTCTAGCAAAGATACCAACGACTAACGCTAACGCCAAACGCTAACTCCAAAAAGTACTAGGATGACATTTCTACAACTAATATCATTTCAGTACAGTTTTGGAGTTAGCGTTTGGCGTTAGCGTTAGTGGTTGGTATCTTTGCTAAACCCCCTGTAGTACTTATAACTACTTAAGTTATATACCATTACCATTGCTACGCATTTTAAAATCTTTTTTATTTTGGCATTAAAGTAAGCCGGAGGTGCTATTATTTGTATTTAGCCAATGATACGAAATATTTGATGAAAAATGTTTAAAAAGGGTAGGTACTTAGATATAATAATATGTAGGTATTCATTCTGGTAATAAAATTGTATCCTCGGATTAACAATATGGCGCGTAACGTTCGTTTTTGACTGTTTTTGATCTGGTCTTCTTCTTCTTCTTGCATGTTGAAATAAGTTTTTAATAGTTAAAATATTTTAGATCTGTGGGCTTTTAAATAAACCACGAGAGCAAAAAATGATTGATTACTCGTTTACTTCAAGAAAATTATATTTATAGTAGGTAAGTCTTTGGGTGTTATTAATAATTATGTTATGACGATTTAACCTTCTTCCTCAATTTCATCACTAGGTACATAGGTATGTTGAAAGTGCAGTGGGAATGAGACAGCGTGGAAAATAGTGGACTTAATAATAATTATAACTGTCGATTCTTTAAGGAGTGGTGGTTTAGTATTTGTAATTCCTAATTAGTATTAAGAAAATTAATTATGTACGCGTCGTACAGGTAAATGCATATCTCCAGCAATTTATAAACTTATTATTGACACTGGCTATGTGTAGGTAGTTAGGTACTCAATTCGTATGGAACCAAACTTAAGAAGGTAAAAAAAAATGTGGTAAATGGAACAAAAAGCGCGCGGATAATATGTAAAACTGAGCAAAACAGGATCATCGTGTTTGATTCTTTCATATTTTTCTAAACTGTGCCTGCCTGCTTAGGTAACTACTACCTAAACAACATTTACTGAAACTTCTGTTAAAGACCTGAGTAAAGTGATGATGATTTCTTTTTGTTTTTTGTTTGAAATTTCTTTAACTGTTATAAATCTATATTAGACTCAAAACATTTAATTTTAGATAATGGCTTAAATAGCTTCCACTCACGGCTATGCTTGCGTTATACCTATACCTAATACAGGTTACTGTGCTCAGCTTCGAAAAGATTTATTGGATTTTGTTGTTTGGTACTGCATGATCTATTATTAGACTATAACGTAAAAATAACATAACACAAGCGTGCGAAGCCGCGGGCAAAAGCTAGTGATATCATATTTGTACTGCTCACACGTATCGCTACGCCAGTGGCGCAGGAAAGAAAAAAACATATAATAATTAGTTACGCTTGCGATAAGCACCGTACCATTTTTCGACTCGAGTCAACTGTTTTACCTCTGTTTTTTCTGCACAAATCTGATGATGATGTTGTGTTTGATGTGTCTTATTCACATCAAAAAGTCCACATCATATCAAAAGTGACGCTTATCATCAGGTGAATTACTAGCTCATCACGTTATTCGTTTATGTCACGGTATTGTATAAAAAAGATGGCCCATATTCGTAGTAGGGGTCTCATCTAACTGACCTCTGCCATTTAGCGAAGCGTAAATATGAGTTTTATGAATTATTATTATCGTCCGCTTTTAGAATTATTGTTCTCTTTGTTTTTCATATTTTGCCACATACAATGTTACAAAGGTTTTGACACAACCAGAAATTAATTTTACCTTAGTTACTTAATAATTATTCACAAATTCGCAAACACATTGGAGGATGTTTTCGAGTTCTTGGAGTGGAAAGGATCTGGCATCAACATAAATGGCGAATACATCACTAACCTGCGTTTTGCTGATGATATAGTCATAATGGCGGAGTCGCTCGAGAACCTTAGCATCATGCTCAATGACCTCGGTAGAGTTTCCCAACAGGTGGGTCTTAAGCTGAACATGGACAAGATGAAAGTCATGTCTAATGCCTATGTTCCACCTATACCGGTGATTGTTGGGAACGATACTCTCGAAGTTGTCGACAAATATGTGTACCTAGGACAAACTGTCCAATTAGGTTTAACTTCGATAAAGAGGTAGCACGAAGAATCCAACTCAGCTGGGCAACGTTCGGGAAGCTTCGACCCACCTCTTTTCGTCCAAAATACCGTAGAGCCTGAAAACAAAGGTTTTCAATCTGTGTGTGTTGCCAGTGATGACATATGGAACTGAGACATGGTCTTTTACTGTTGGCCTCATCAGTAAGCTCAAACGAGCAACGAGCTATGGACAAAGCTAATATGCTTGGTGTTTCCGTGAACTGACTGTTTACTTCTTAGAATTAGCAAGTTGAAATGGCAATAGGTAAGCCACATCGCTCGTAAAACTGACAACAGATGGCGAAGAAAGGTTCTCAGGTCTTACCATAAACCGGATGATACAGCGTACTTATAGACCAGTCCCCTATATTAGGTGGGCCGATGACCTTATGAAAACCGCGGGGAAAAGATGGATGCAAGAGACAAGCAGTCGCAATTTGGTGCTCTATGAGGGAGGCTTATGTCTAGCAGTGCATGGACGTCTTTAGACTGATGATTATGATGATGATAATGATGATGATGATGTAATATGGTGTTTTCAAGAAAGAGTTCATCTATCTATCTATATGTGGACATATCATACAGCGCCATCTAGCCCCAAACTAAGCAAAGCTTGTACTATGGGAATTAGATAACTCAGAATACTTAGGTACTGTTTGTTTGTAAATATCTACATACAATATAACACCCAGACACAGAACAAACATCTATGTTCATCACACAAATGAATATCCTGTTGGGGATCAAAGCCACAACGTATTCAGAAGGCACAGCTACTACCAACTGAGCTATCAGGCTAGTTGAATATTGAGCCTAATCAAACACTCTAGATTGTAAATCCTAGTTTGATCATAGTAGTATGACGTATTGGATTCGATTAATAAGTATCGATGGATGTCCAGTCTGTGGCAACATCAGTATTCATTGCTCTAGATATTGGACCTGTGTCACAGTAAAATAAACTCAGTACCTTAACTATGGACAGTCTTAAACCACGTTCCAAAAATAAAGAAGGTTCTGAAATAAGAAACCTAATTCTATGAAATAGCTGTCCACTGCTGAACAAAGGCCTCCCCCAGAGAGCGCCACCTTGAGTGGCTGCACCTGTCGCCACTCGAGAACCTTTCTTCCGCATCGGACATCGGTTGTCAGTTCTACGAGCGGTGGCCCGCCAACTGCCATTTCAACTTGCTAATAGCCATGATGACTACTATTAAAAATGGACTAGTAAATATTACTTTCATAAAGAAGATTAAAAATGAATGCAAAAATTGAAAAAATAAGTAAAATCGGTAATTAAATCACGCAGCTATAAGCTTTTAAAGTTTCTGTAGGGGCATCTCCTGTCCCTTTCTCGCGAAACAGAGCGCCTCCGCAGTTACTATGAAAAATCCACTTGTGACGTCACATGCCAAAGAGATTGTATGTAAAGCTACCACAACTAAGTATGAGGTACTATGAGAAATATTATAAATTTATGCAAAAAAAATTTTTAGTCATCATGCCTATTCTAAGAGCTATATCGTTCACTTTAGTTTTCCTACGGCCCACGAAACGGAAGACGCAGTGTAGGCCGGTCCCCGATTATAGGTGGACCAACCTGCTAGCAGCCGCTCAGCGACGCTCTATGGGGAAGGCTTATGTTCAGCTGTGGACTTCTCCACGCTGATAGTTATGATGACTATATGTTTTATATTTGTATTTAATGTAATTGAAACCTGAATTACAAGTCTACTCTTTCCCAATTGAGCCATCATGCCCTAAATCTGTTATTTAGCTAAACGAATTCCCGTCTTCATCTCCAATTACGATCGATCCCTAGAGCCTGCAGGGATTAGATGTAATATCCCTATTATGCAATTACTACCCCTACTATATCCCTACATAATAGACAGCGTTAGAATGAGACAGTGCTATCCCGCTTGAAATAAGAGAAGGAGACAGAACACGGTGTAGTTTCATATTGTCCTCATCTCAATATTGAGATTAAAAGTGACGCTTCGCTTGGCGCAAATTATTAGATGGAGCGTCAGCAAAAAAGTTTTTTGTTCATACAAAAAAAAATCGTTGTAAGTTAGTCTTCAGGCTGTTAATGATGTAACAGCCTGAAGACGTCCACTGCTGAACATAGGCCTCCCCCCGGGAGCGCCACTTAGAGTGGCGGCGCGCCTCCTGCATCCATCGGCTCCCCGCGGCTTTCACCAGGTTGTCGGTCCACCTAGTGGGGGGCCGGCCTACGCTGCGTCTTCCAGTTCGTGGTCGCCACTCGAGAACCTTTCTTCCCCATCGGTTGTCAGTTCTACGAGCGATGTGGCCTGCCCATTGCCATTTCAACTTGCTAATCCTAAGAGCTACATCGGTCATTTTAGTTCTCCTGCGGATCTCCTCATTACGGATCTTATCTCGCAGGGAAACACCGAGCATTGCTCTCTCCATAGCCCGTTGTGCGACTCTGAGCTTAGTAATGCGGCCAACAGTTAGAGACCACGTTTCAGTTCCATAAGTCATCACTGGCAACACACATTGATGTAAGTTAGTACTTGATGATAAATCTTAGAAGAAGGAATTTTAACCAAATATTCTTATAAGTGAATGAACTCTTTTTTTATCTGATGCCGTTAAAGTTATTAAATTGTAGGTAGTGATTTATTTACGTGTATAAAACTTATTGTGCTCTGTGGTCTGAATTCTATCGTTACAATTTGAATTAGTCTGTCGGTAACTGCTTTTGTAGGTATTTCATGTGTTGATGTCGTGAATTTTGGAAGATGTTTGCCTAGTGCCGAATCATAAATAATTAATGTTATAATAGTTTTTCACCTCAGCAGCTTGAAATGGCACCCTTTGCTGCGAGATAACAGTGTGCAAAGCCGTATTTTGCTCACTACGTGAGACAATGTGATTTTTTAATATTTTGACTTTGCGGTAAGTGTATTTAGCCAGCTTTAGGTTACAATTATATGGAGTTTTGGAGAGAACCTGATTTTTATTTCGTTTTTTTTTTCTTTGTCATGCTTTTGGCGGGAACGCGATAGTGTTTCCTTACTAGGTAATAAGTACCTACCTGTAATGATGGTCTCACTGCTGAGGTGAAAAGTTGTATGTGCTACTTGAGAGCAAAGTTTTTGCATCTCGTGCCTTTGAATGCCTCGCTCGCACAGGATTCTAACTTAGAACCACTCGGTACGCTCGTGATTCAATACTAGAATCCTTCGCTTGCTCGGGATTCAAAATTAGCACTCGACACAAAAATCAACTTTGCTCTCTTGCTGCACAAATAACTATTTCTTCACGGATAGATAGATTGACTGTGTATAGACCGGTAATATAGAGTGTATGATCTACCTCAATATATTGACTACAACGTCGATAACGACCCCAAGATCAAACAGTGTCCCAAATTTTATCGTGTAGAAAGAGATTTAACAAACCTATTGTTTCAATTAATAGAAAGAGATGACAAAAAGTCAATGTCTTAGTTATCCGAATCTAATGTCATTTTTATTGTTAGTTTCTTTTTCTTCTGACGTTACACCGCCAGAGTTCACTTCAGTGAAACGTAGCACTGCAGGCGACGTTTTTGCGCACCGTACCTCTGACACAGACACCTTTTTATGTAAAGGGAAGTTGTAGATACTGAAATACTGGATAAGAATGGAAACCAGATAACAACAAAAAGCCTTTTTACATATTAACGTGACGCGCTAGTCGCACAATTTTGTAAACAGGTTGCTAGTTTCCCCACTAACGTTTTCAATGTGCCAGCCTCTGTGGTGTGGTGGTTGAGCAGGTCGGCTCATAATCCGGAGGTGGCGGGTTCGATTCCCGCGACATGATACTGGGTGTAATTGAATTCATTACCATCCTTTAAAACTAGGTACCTCCTAATACCGGTCACGTGTGGACTAAAATTTTTGAATTCTAACACGTTGAATTGGTAATAATAATAACTCTAAAAAATGGAATAACTTACTTAATCAAATGCTACAATACCAAATTTAATTCAAATAGCAAAGTACTTGTTTTAATTAGTACATACAAAGTATAAAAACGTTTAAATGAATCAAAATCATCCGTGGCAACTGAGTTAGGCGCCGCGGCAAACTTCATAATTTTCATTCAAATCATTTTCATTTACACTCTTTACTCTTTAATAATCATCTATAAATGATGTACTATCATGGGCTCAATTTATGCTAATGAATTAAATTACATCCTGTAAGTATTTGTGCACAGAAAAAAAGCGTCAATATTAGTTCTGTGTCTGGGTGTTGTGGGAGCATGGTCCTCGTAGTTTCTGTGTCCCTAGATACAGGGAATCCTAGTTATGATCCAGGTTCTACGCTGTGATCGTTGGGGAAAAAATATAGTTATATATCAGCTATGGTGCATGGAGATTTCGGGTAGTTTCTAAAAAGGCATTACGCAATACTCACCCACATTATCATTTTTTTTTACTTTTTTTTTACTTTAGGCCCTATAGTGTTTGGCCACATATTTATCTGAAAACAAATCGTCATCATCACCATCATCATGTCAGAAGACGTTCACTACTGAACACAGACCTCCATCATAACATAACACAAGTCCAAGGCTAAACTAGCTGCCAAAAAGCTAGGTGTTCTCTCTAAGGTCAGGCAGTACTTCGCACCGGAACAGCTTCTTAATTTGTATCAAGCTCAAGTTCGATCATGCATGGAGAACTGCTGCCACCTGTGGGATGGATCTGCTAAGTACCAGCTGGAAGCCTTAGAGTCTATCGAAAAACGCGCCAAGAAGCTCATAGGCAATGAATTGTTTGAGACTCGGCTACAGAGCCTCGACCATAGACGCAAAGTTGCCAGTTTATCGGTCTTTTATCGAGTACATTTTGGAGAGTGCGCACTGGAGTTGCATAACTTGATTCCGCCATCACCGTTCCACCATCGGACAACCAGATTCACGAAAAAACGCCATCGCTACATGGTTAACATCCCGCATGTGCGAACAAAGCGATTTGCTTCCACATTTATCTTGCGAACAGCCAAAGAGTGGAACGCTTTGCCAGCGTTTGTATTTCCCGAAAATTACAATCTTGGAGTCTTCAAATCGAGAGTGAATAGGTATCTTCTAGGCAAGCGCGTTACATCCTAGACCGCATCTTCACTTACCATCAGGTGACACTACACTTTGGACGCTTATATAGGGAGGGATGCGTCATAAACACCACGTTTGACAGGTGCCTTGGTGATTAGAATATGTATTTTTTAACGTACTGAGCAGAATGCGGCCATTCTTCGCATATTCCCTTAACCGGCTCTTACGGCACCAACGGGAAGAGATGGGGAGGTCCTATTCTCACACCTCTGGGACCATACATAATGTAAAAACATAACCATATAGAATTGAAATCAGAATCGAAACCTACAGATAGTTTTACGTTTCACACAGGACTTAATCGCGCTAAAAACATTATTTATTTACCTCGACGTTTCGGCCAAGTTTCATTGGCCGTGGTCGCGTGTCTTGAGAACGTTGAGGTAAATAAATAATGTTTTTAGCGCAATTAAGTCCTATGTGAAACGTAAAACTATGTGTTCAAAATGCGAAAATCTACAGCTTCTTATGTCTACAAAAAAATTTCCCAATATGATGCCGGAACCGAACTCAAGCATCACAGAAACAACCATAAAACGAATAACAAACACTGACAGCAATAAAAAAATCTCTGATGATCTTTTAAGTCTACACGCAACCCCTGACCAATCTGTAAGTGAAGTCAATAGTTTCTTTGCTAGCATAGGTGGTAATCTTGCATCAAAGTTTGACCAAAATAAATTTAATGATATACACGAAAAAGGCGATGTCCCACTATGTTCGTTTGCACTGATACACACAAATCCTGCTGAAATTGAAAGCCTAATATTAGGCCTAAGGTCGGACTGCGCCACTGGATGGGATGGTATTTCCTCCACGCTACTAAAAACAGCTAGACACCTCTTAATTCCACCAATGGCGCACATCTTCAATTACTGTATGGATAGGGGCGTCTTTCCCGAAGTATTTAAACGGGCTGTGGTGCATCCTATTTATAAAAGTGGAGATAAACTCAATGCTAGCAACTACAGGCCGATATCCGTATTAACGTCACTATCTAAAGTGTTCGAGAAAATTCTAAATAACAGGCTCATCAAATATCTAGAATCGAAACAGTTGTTAGCGGAAAATCAATTTGGGTTTAGACCTGGAAAATCCACAGAGGATGCGGTTCTCCAGTTGACAGAGTGCATCGTAAGAAACTTGGATGATAGAAACAAATGCCTGGGGATATTCCTAGACCTTTCAAAAGCATTCGATACCGTGTCAACTGAAATACTGACTAAAAAACTCGAGTGGATTGGGATACGGGGATTAGCATTGAGTATTTTTAAAGACTATCTGAACAACCGCAGTCAATGCGTTAAGATAGGCAGCCATCACAGTGTTTATGAGCCCCTAAATTACGGTGTACCGCAAGGCAGTGTTCTTGGCCCCACTCTATTCTTAATCTACGTGAATGATTTGTGCAAACTTGAGATTGACAGCTGTAAAATATTCACCTACGCTGATGATACTGCTCTCATTATTACGGGAAGGGACTGGAGTGAGGCTTTTAGAAAATCTGAATCAGCCTTGGCTACTGTGATGGCTTGGCTGGACAATAATCTATTAACCCTCAACTTGAAAAAAACTCATATGGTGACTTTCTCGCCAGTTGCACGCACCCTTCCATCACCCAACAGCTGTACAGTAATAGCCCACACGTGTAAAACAGGCTCCACGGTATGCGAATGCAATAGACTAACACTGGTCTCCAGTGTTAAATATCTCGGCATTGTTATCGACAACACGTTGAACTGGCACAATCACTTAAATTCGTTAACTTCGCGAGTAAGGAAACTCATTTTTGTGTTCAAGAAGCTTAGAAACGTATGTACCGTCCCGACCCTAAAAGTAGTTTATTTTGCGTTATGTCAATCGGTGCTGACGTATTGCATTACTGTATGGGGATCTGCACTTAAAACAAAATTCCTTCAACTAGAAAGAGCACAAAGAGCTGTACTTAAGGTAATGACACATAATCACTTCCTATATCCGACCACGCAGCTGTATCTGGATTGTAAAGTGCTCACAGTGAGACAGCTCTTTGTTTTGAACATAATTTTGCGAAAGCACAAACAGACGCCTTATGATACAAGTAGGACCAAACAGCGTAGATCTTACATGGTGTGTGAGGAGGAACACCAAAGAACGGAACTGGCACGGAGACAATACTACAGTATTTCTTCACGCCTATACAACACAATAAATAAGAAGCTTAATTTGTACCCCCTTCTGTACTTTAGGTGCAAAATCAAATTGAGAGATTGGCTCCTTACATTAAATTACGCAGACACTGAAACTCTTTTAACGGGTTTGAGGACATGAATGCCGACCCTACTAAACTTCAATGTCTGAGTAAGACAGTTGCGTTTTACCTGTTAATGCCCTGTGTTTTTCGCGAAGCGCACTATATCAACTAACCAACGAACAAAATATATACAATTACTACTATAAGATACGTACCCCCCTAAAAATGGAATTAAGTTTGGGAACCAGCTAAAAGGCTTGCAGCGAGTGGGTACTAGGAACACGGAAAAGAAATCACGCACACATACACACACAATCCCCCACACATACATACACACACAAACACTTTATTAATACGCACAAATACACACATATACACCCAAATACAAGTTGGGCATTGGAACCCCACATAGCTTGTATTTAATATCATAGTTCAAATACACGGAACACGGAAAAGAAATCACGCACACATACACACACACTCCCCCACACATACATACACACACAAACACTTTATTAATACGCACAAATACAAGTTGGGCATTGGAACCCCACATAGCTTGTATTTAATATCATAGTTCAAATAATGAGCTTGCTCATCTATATATAATAGCTCTTAGAATTCAGAGTCACCGTAACTCTAGTCTAGGAGCTTTTGAACCAATATAATTTATAAAATTAGGTACACAATGCGTTTCATGTGATTAAGTACGTTAATTTTTACATGTGGACAGTGTGATTGGTTCATGACTCTCGCGACTCTTAACTCCCTAGATACAGGGAATCCTAGTTAGGGATTGAGAGCTGCGCTGGGTTGTGACCACCACATTGGAAGCGTGACACTCTATAAGATAGCTAGTTACCATCACCACCGATCTACGAATACGAGCAAATAAATATGTACCTACTATTTCTCACTTTTGCGTAATATTTCTGGCTCTAGTAATAAACAATCTATAGTTATAATATGTAAATAAAAGTCTTAGCTTGGGGTAGGACAATTTTGTGACACTGGCGACACTTGTTGGAACGAAATGAATGAACATGAACGATGTTGCTTTTTGTTTTGTTTTGGTGCAAAGAGTATATAATTTACTTAATTTAATTTACTAACATTTTTAATAGGTTATTATAACATTATTTCAACTGTAAATTTAACCACTACCCCAAGGAAGCTGTTCAATATGAAATAACTTTAGATAGGAGCTTATAGAATTAGGTCAGAGCAATTAATTCGGTTCCAAAGCCGATACTGTAGTTAGGATTAGATTAATCGAACTAAGTGCTTAAAATTAGGCCTAGCTCGGCCTGTGAACTTGTACTTAGAAAGTTACTCCCAAAGTTACGACTAAGATGCTGACAAAACGCCCGGATTGGGCTGGTTTTTTTTTTTCTTGGATACAGATATATTTTTTTAATTTACACACCAATCAATAAAAGATGCTAGGCTGTTGGGTCAGGGTGAGGAACACGGATGTGCGTTTAGCACAGAGCAAGAAAATAAACGCTTAGCTGAAGGAAAGAAACGACATTTTTTTTTTCAAAACTCTATGTGTGCGATTTTGCCGCTAGGGCAACATTACGCCAGTGGGACATCACGCCAGTGCAACATCATGTCAGAGCTACATCACGCTATTGCAACATCACGTTAATGCAACTTCACGCTAGTGCAACATCACGCCAGAGCCACATCACGCTATAGCAACATCACGCTAGTGCACCATCACGCCAGTGCAACATCACGCCAGTGCAACATCATGCCAGAGCCACATCACGCTAGTGCAACATCACGCTAGTGCAACATCACGCTAGTGCAACATCATGCCAGAGCCACAACACGCTAGTGCAACATCACGCTAGTGCAACATCACGCTAGTGCAACATCACGCCAGAGCCATATCACGCTATTGCAACATCACGCTAATGCAACATCACGCTAGTGCAACATCACGCTAGTGCAACATCACGCCAGTGCAACATCACGCCAGTGCAACATCATGCCAGAGCCACATCACGCTAGTGCAACATCACGCTAGTGCAACATCACGCTAGTGCAACATCATGCCAGAGCCACAACACGCTAGTGCAACATCACGCTAGTGCAACATCACGCTAGTGCAACATCACGCCAGAGCCATATCACGCTATTGCAACATCACGCTAATGCAACATCACGCTAGTGCAACATCACGCTAGTGCAACATCACGCCAGTGCAACATCACGCCAGTGCAACATCATGCCAGAGCCACATCACGCTAGTGCAACATCACGCTAGTGCAACATCACGCTAGTGCAACATCATGCCAGAGCCACAACACGCTAGTGCAACATCACGCTAGTGCAACATCACGCTAGTGCAACATCACGCCAGAGCCATATCACGCTATTGCAACATCACGCTAATGCAACATCACGCTAGTGCAACATCACGCTAGTGCAACATCACGCCAGTGCAACATCAAGCTAGTGCAACATCACGCTAGTAAGAATAAGAATTTTATCAAATCAATAGCCTGAAGATGTACAAAACACAACACAACAACAAAACTGCTGAACATAAGCCTCCCCCATAGAGCACTACTTTGAACGGCTGCTTGTCTCCTGCATCCATAGGCTCCCCGCATTTCTAACCAGGTTCTTGGTCCATTTTAGTCCAAATAACTAAATTTTGAATTGCAGTTTCAGATTTCTATTAGGATTGAAAGCCTATCCCGGCTGATATACCTTTCAGGTTCATCGGGTATGAGTGCTGACTTGCAGTCAAATAGTACTGGTTCCGCGATTGAAGCGTTTCTAGCTATTAAACCAAATGCCACAGTGCCACCTGAAAAAGGGGGCTTTAAGAATGGTCTACATTTTAGTTCCTTTTATCAATTTGTTTTCCACTAAATGTTTTTTCCTAGAGTACCTTTAAGGCTATAAATGTACCTCCAGAGCACTTTCATATAACTTTGTGAAAATTTGAGACTATGACGTTGATGGAATACGGAAATAAGCTTTTAAAGTTTCTGAAGAGGGCATCGCATGTCCCTTTCTCGCGAAAAACAGGGCGTTGTGACGTCGCATGACAAAAAGGTTATATGTAAAGCCACCGCAGCTTAGTAATGAGGTACTCTGAAGGACTAAATTCTGGCATCACTGCATTTTAGAGCTGTCTCTTTCTAATGCTGTTTTTAAACAGCTTGTCACTTTGTCGTTTTTTGAAATATTTTATTTTTGTTTTCACGATTGTTTATTTTGTTATTATATTAGGAATGTTATTAATATATCTAATAAAAAATAGTTGTCATCATGCCTATTGCAGTCAGAAGATTGCTTTTTTAATAGACGTTTGCGAAATTGTGGTGAAATGGCCGCAGAAGGCACTAATTAATATTTTTTACTAGGTGGTAGGGCTTTTCTGCAAAGTTCGTCTAGGTAGGTACCACCGCTTTGCCAGTTATACTGCCGCCAAGCAGTAGTGTGTAAGCACTACTGTGTTCGGGTTTGAAGGGCATTGTACCTAGTGAAATTACTGGGCAAATGAGACTTTATGACCTGATTACACAGTGTAGTAATCTGATTACTAGACTGTGTGATGTCTCAGGATGATGTGCGCAGTGCAGTGTCACGCGAAACTTTATTATTTTAAAGTGACACTGCAACTGTTATGGGCGGCCGTATTGCTTAACATCAGGTGAACGACCAGATCGTCACGTCATTCATTCCCATAAAAAAAAATTAATATTCTATTCAATTAAATAATTATATTCAAAAAATTCAAACAATGTTCAGGTTCGTCTTTTTAGCACACTATAATTTCCGTGATTTTGGAGTATGAGTTTGAATTTGGCTTTTTACGTGTGACTAAGATATTTCATGGCGTGACCAAAATTCCCAATAACCACGGCAGCACTAATAAATCACAGTTAAGTCCGAGTGGATGGTTCCACAGTTTCGACTCATTAGCCCGACGTTTAGCTAAGCCCAGGGCTAGGCAGAGAATACCGCCACAGTTCCAAAGGTCCTGTCTGATGCGCTCTTCTTCTTGGGTAGGCAAGTGGTCAGCTCTACTGTCAAAATGAATGTGCATTCCGAAGCGCAGCGTTTCGAAGAGCGAAGCGTTCAGTTTTAAAAATTACCTTCAGTGGTTAAGCTTGTATACTGTGTTTCGTGTGTGAATGGTCTTTTTTGTTGGGTACACTGGGTTCGGGATAAATGAGACGGTTGAGCAAGAAAAACTCATAGTTAAAAGATCTGTGATTTACTAGTAAATAACTACGATATATATAATTTTTTTTTTCAGAATACTTTTAATAGCACTCTAGTAGTATTACAATCTAGCCATAGAAATTTGGCTAATAAGCAATTTGAGTTTGACTTAAACTTCTAAAACCTTATTTTCTGTGTCCATTAACACTAATCTTATTGTCTCTATTAAGGTGAAGACACTTTATTCATGTGTTCTTTGTAGCAACTGCACTGCACTTATATCTACTTTTTTACACTATACACTACACTAACTCGAATGGTTTTGTTCTTTTAAGTCTTCTTACTATATTCGTGTAGTCGAGGAGCTGGATTGCCTCGACGTTCACGTGATGGTGAAGTCTATGTTGGTGACTTTCTGCATATTTTTTAACAACTTTGTCAACGAACTCTATTTTAATATATAAAAAATAAACACAAGTTTAAAAGGTACTCCTATTAGTTTAGTAAAGTAAGATATCACTCAACCCATCCAAACGCAGCATAACGAACACGCGTGTGTGCGCAACGTGAATCTGACCGCATCTTAGATACTGTTTCTACAAACTAGCTCAATATACCCTATCACATTAGTCATTAGGTCCTAGGCATTGAGCTGTTGTGTGTTGACACTGCCGGGAAAGTACAGTCATGCTTATTTGCTAGTTAATCATTTCATGGGTTAGAATCCAACTCGGGTGGGCAGCGTTCGGGAAGCTTCGACCTATCTTTTCGTCCAAAATACTGCAGAGCTTGAAAACAAAGGTTTTTAACTAGGATAGACTAGATAAGATGTGTATTGCCAGTGATGAGTTATGCCACGGAGACGTGGACTGTTGGCCTTATTAGTAAGCTCAAAGTCGAGCAACGAGCTATGGAGAGAGCTATGCTCGGTGTTTACCTGTTGCGAGATATGATCCGAAATGAGAAGATCCGCAAGAGAGCTAAAATGACCGATATAGCTCTTAGGATTAGCAAGTTAAGTGGCAGGAGGCGGGTCACATCGCTCGTAGAATTGACAACCGATGGGGAAGAAAATTTCTCGAGTGGTGACCACGAACCGGAAGACGCAGCGTATAGGTCGATCGACATTGTACAAAACTGCAGGAACCGATGGATGCTGGGGGCAAGCAGCTGTTCAATGTGGGAGCTACGTTTGTTCAGCAGTGGACATCTTCGAGCTGATTGATGACGAACTACAGAATAGAATAATAGTTTACCAACTAACCAAAACCACAAATTAGATGAATAGAGGACAGAACTAACAGAACAGAAGAACAAAACAGAATAAGTTGTATAACAGTTATTCAATACTCGCTTAAAATTATTACGTAGGTAGGTACATCTACTAAACACATATAAAGTATTGAATGGGCGTCGGGTCAGCATATTGCTAGTAACATTCTTCTATAAAAGCTTCAAAGACTCTCAAGAAACCTGCCTTCTTAGCTAACTTTATGACAAATATTGATATCCCAGGAGAATCGGTGAAAATTTCAAACTGCTACCGGAAAATATATTATTGGAAGATATCAAGCGATTACGTCAAAATAAATCGATTCTATCTTTCTGCCGGTTAAAAGTGCAGAATTTTTACAATCGACGCTCTACTATTGGTGTAAAAGTCACTTGATACTCACTTTGAAGTAGACGTTGGTTTTTCTACCTACCCAGTGGACGTTTTGCACTATCGGACGTTTTGCTTCTTAAACTTTCTAATCGGGAGGGGGTTTTTGTACATCTATCTAAAACTTTTTATTGACATTACCACCTCTTTCAAGACCGTTATTGCAAGTCGAGTTCAAGTTCTAAACTTAGGAAACGTGCAAAATTTTCTCTAAAACTTGCACAATAGACCTAACGCCTTTATTTTATTTTATAAATATCCAAATGACAATAGAATAAACCCAATTTAATATTAATAACATCTTTGCGGTATCTCATCAAGCTGAATTTCACAATTTCACAATCTTTCATACACACATACAAAAATTCAGCGAGAAGAAGTCTATTGCTGAACACAAGCCTCCCCATAAACCGTCACTTTGGGCGCTTATCATAAGCCATAATCACAACGCTTCGCAGGTGGCTTGATAATCGCAGAAATGTTAATGTGCCTAGGACAATGCTGCTCCCCAATCTCTGGATATTCTCTTAACTGTTACTTACTTAACAGACAATCAGTAAAGTGATTAAACCAAAGATTATAAAGCCAACGGGCCGTTGATAGCTCGTGAACATTAATTTCTCCTACAAACACGCCACTTGCACATCATCATCATTAGCAGCCAAAAGACGTCCACTGCTGAACATAGGCCTCCCCCAGGGAGCGCCACTTAGAGCGGCTGCTCACCTCCTGCATCCATCGGCTCCCCGCGGCTTTCACCACCTCGGTCCACCTCGTGGGGGGCTGGCCTACGCTGCGTCTTCCAGTTCGTGGTCGCCACTCGAGAACCTTTCTTCCCCATCGGTTGTCAGTTCTACGAGCGATGTGGCCTGCCCATTGCCATTTCAACTTGCTAATCCTAAGAGCTACATCGGTCACTTTAGTTCTCCTGCAGATCTCACTTGCACGGGCGGAAAAACGAGACAAAGTCATACGAAATTAAAGAGAACAGTATAATGGAACCAAAGACTGACCTACGTAATAGGATGCAACAAAGGACACAACGGGTGTCCCGTTTCCTCGCGAATGTTTAGTGGTTGAAATACACTAATTTCGTAAGTTGTATTGGTCAACTGGATAGAGTAAAGTGAGTTATCATCGAGTTCGAGAACAAACGGTAGCCTCGACGGGTGATATTAATGGCGTAGTGCGAACTGTTGCCAGGGACCATAACTCAAATGTTAAAAACGCGGCCACCTACCGGTGTGATAACTTCGCTGCGATTCACGAGATAAAACCGCTTTGTTGTGTCTGCCATGTTTGGATTTATAAGTAGTGAAAATACGGTCAAACCAACAGATTGTTAAAAATTTCCTTTTTATAAGACTGGCGGGGTTATTACGTAACTCGCAATCAGTTTGCAACAGGCGCAAATTGCGCAATCATTGCTGTCAAACGTCACTTTGACAGAGCAGAAAGAGATCGAGCGCTAGATTTCCGACTGTCGGACAATCGATGAACTAAAACTTACATTATTTTGTTTCCATCTATTGCTGTTCTACTGCTAGTGGCGCTAGTGTCTATGTACATTCCGCGACATGTGTGCAAACGGCGGCTATCTTGCGACCGATCGCTAGGTATTTGGTGTCGCATTGCTACTACTGTTGCTTTGCTACTGTGCTGATGCAATTTTTATGATTGCGTTTGAAAAGTACCTATAGGGAGTGGATGAACTTTGAAACGAGCGCTTAAAGAGCTGCATAGCGATTCAGGAGACCTCAGCGCTGAGGCTCAGCGCTGAGGCCTCGATTCAACCAACTTTTATTTGAAAATAGAACGGAAATAGCGTCATCGTTTCTGCAAAAGGCATGAGCTAGGGGAGAGCTTTCCGTTCTATTTTCAAATAAAAGTTGGTTGAATCGAAGCCTCAGCGCTGAGCCTCAGCGCTGAGGTCTCCTGAATCGCTATGTCAGTTTCTATGTGTTTATGATAATTATGATTTTTGTATAGCAGCATCACCGCTCGTGATTCTAATTTGGTTTTGCGCTAATATATTAATTTTTTTAATTATTCAGTAAAAAATGGCAAAAATGTAACCACCTCGCATAGAAAAAAGAGGAAGAATATACTACAAAAATAACCTTCTTAAAACACGCACACCGTTATATAAACTATCGTAGTTACGCAGTGTCTACACGCACACTATGATATTATAGATGACCAAGTAGCGCCTCCTTTTTTAAAGGCTCTAAGGTAGAGCTAGCGATGGCAATTAATGCGATTTTCCGTAAATTTTATAAACATGCTAATTAACGAGTCTTAACATGCTAATTGCTATTGCTATTTGCTAAAATGAAATGAAATGAAAATGAAAAATGAAATGAAACTTTATATTAAAAATTAAATTCAAAACGAACTAAATTAATTGAAATGAAATTTCATATTTCACAGAATTTCGCAACTACGTTTCATTTGCGAAATGCTAATTGAGTTTTCACATGCTAAAAATGAATGCGAATGCTAATTAATCCATCACTAGGTAGAGCCTAACCGTTCTGTTACGTCACATGTACCCCCTCCCGCACCGGAACCGCTAAGCAACCGAACCGTTAAGCGCTATGCCTGTAGTTAAGAGGTATCACGTACTTAGAGCTTATTCTTATTTCTTTTACCAACCCGAATCAATCCTTTTAGTCCGTTCTCAATGATGGCAAGTCATAAATGATGAAGGCCCTCCGAATTCAATATGTAGAACAAAAACAGGGTGAGAGGGTGGTTTATCATTTTTATTACATACGCTCTCGATGGCTGCCTGTTACACCGACATGTAACAAGGAACAAACGTATTAAAATTAAAAAAATTATTAAAAGTGCAATTTTGGTTATAAACAATTCAAATAGTGAGAGGTATTTGGAAGTTAACCGCGGGGTTATTACGTAACTTTTGCAACAGACGTAAATTTCGCAATCATTGCTGTCAAACATGACTTTGCCAGCGAATTGACGTTTGACAGCAATCCATGGGCTAAAAAGTACATTCTTTTGTTTCCATCTATTGCCGTTCTGTTGCTAGTGGCGCTAGTGTCTAAGGCTAAAGTGTGTTCGAGCAACCGGCGGCCATCTTGCGACCGATTGCTAAGTGTTTGCTTTCGCATAGCTAACTGCTGTTGCTTTGTTACTGCTGTTGCAATTTTTACGTAATACAGTTGCCGCTATACCTACGTAGTAGGTATAACATAGACAGTTTCGCTTTAGGTCATTATTCTTGTCAATGTATGAGGCTTTCACATCATCAGCCGGAAGACGTTCACTGCTAAACATAGGCCTCCCTTACAAAATGTCACTTTGGAGGCTTGTTATAGGGACGACTTCAATCTCTTTAGTTTAAGGTTTCTCACTCGATATCAAAAGCGATTTAGCGAAGCTTAGAAAGCCATATCATCTAAAAGCTATCTAATCGAAAGCCCATATCGCCGAAACGTCATTTCATACTCAGAAGTAAAATTATATTTTTTAAGTAATTATTAAATTTAAGTAAAATAAAACTAACCAATTTTAATGGAATGCCTATGGAACTAACCTGAAAGTAAAAATATATATAAACTTAAAAAATAAAACCAAAA
The DNA here is from genome assembly GCA_963580505.1 of Ennomos erosarius. NCBI lineage: Eukaryota > Metazoa > Arthropoda > Insecta > Lepidoptera > Geometridae > Ennomos > Ennomos erosarius. The sequence continues at coordinate 7,748,285 of OY757003.1, read as the reverse complement.
AATGTTCTCCTTTTTTAAAAGAGGTTAAAACTGGCAGAAGCATTTAGTTTCAGCGTCTGAATACAACCCAGTAGTGCGCAAAACATGACACATACTGTGCACTTACACATGAAAAACACACAGTGGTGCAATCATCACAAAACATAGAACCATCACACCGTAGCGCTGCGTAAAACACGGCACATTAAATCAAACGCAAATCGCGCTTACCTTCGAATTTATGTCGAGCGACACTCGTCGTACCTCTAGGTGTGCTCGTAGGTAATACATGTTTTAGCACAGTGGAGTGAAGTAGAAATATATAGAAGACAAAATTATTTATTATTTTAAGGATTTAATAAAAATTTATTAGCAAATAATAAATAAATAACGCCCAACGATCACATAAATCCCTAACTAGGATTCCAGGGACCCAGGAACTAATAGAACCAGCATTCACGTTTTTTTCTGTGGACAAATATCTTTACGTGACGAGCTAGTCGTTCACCTGATGTTAAGCAATACGGCCGTCCATAACAGTTGCAGTGTCACTCGGAACTTTAAAATAATAAAGTTTTGCGTGACACTGCACTGCGCACGTCATCCTGAGACATACAGTCTAGTAATCAGATTACCACACTGTGTAATCAGGTCATAAAGTCTCATTTGCCCAGTAATTTCACTAGCTACAATACCCTTCAAACCGGAACACAGTAGCTGCTTGGCGGCAGAATAACTGGCAAAGCGGTGGTACCTACCTAGACGAACTTTTCAGAAAAGTCCTACCACCTACTGTCACTTGTCCTATCTCAGAAATAAATCGAACCCGCTATCACCGGTTGAGCAGTTTTGCTCAACCACCACACCACAGAGGTCTTACCCGCCCTACTTATGTAGAAATAACCCCGCCCGCCTGTTAATAAAAGTTTCATAATTTTTATTTAATTTTATAACAAAGATTTTCTATATAACGACAACATTAAGGCACAGGTCAGAAAGCCGTCTAAAAATTTTAATGAGTAGATGAAAAATAGCTCTGATAATGATATTAAAACCAAACTTATTAGTGTTCATTATAATTTATTCGTCATTTTGATACAAAAAATTAATTTTGAATAATAAGTACAATTATTATTCATAAACGTGAATTTCGTGTTTTATGTCTACTCATTTTTCACTAGGTCATCGCGCATCTAATTATTTAAGAAACAAAAAATGAAGCTTTATTTTAATATTTTTGACGAGACAACCTACGCTCCGCACCACTGTGCACAGATAATTCTTCACATTTGTCAGCCGAAAAATTCGTTTAACAAAAAATCGCGTACCGAATGAAAGCTCCATGAAATGTGAGCCTATTACAAGTGGATAAATGCCTTGATATACCAGATTTATAGACTAATTTTATAAAGTACAGCGCGTAAAGACAGATTGAATAATAGAAAAGGGTATATCCATCATTTTGAGTCCCAAGCGGCGCAAACGGATCATAATTTGCAAACTTTAAATTGATGGATTGGTTTAATAAAATAGAAACTAAGTACTTATACCCACCTAACATTATAATGTACTTAGTAGTATAAAGCTCGGCTTCGCTCTGTTAGGTAAGTAGGTGCCTACACCATGGGCTGGCTATAGAAATTAACATTACTTTTCTCTCAAGAAAGCGTTTGATCAATGAACGATCACGCGGATCATGTGTTAAACCTTTTATTGCGTTTTTATTGGTCTGTTTTAAGCATTAACGCAAACTTGAAAAGAACTACCATCACGTTTGATGTAACGGGTTAGGGTTATATCGACAGGGTTGTAAAAAGTCTGTATAGAAAATGTATTAGTTGCAGAAATATTAGAACAGTCAACAGTTCAACCCAGTTTCACACTAGTATGAGATCGACTAGATCGTAAAATGACCACATTGTGTAGTTACACATCGCAGGTTTAGTTCATCGCAAAAAGATGAAATAGCAAAATGGCTACATTTAATTAATTCTTGTCGCAAAATGTGTCTTCCAACTATTGTTTTTTTTTATGAGAATGACGTGACGTGAGTCGTTCACCTGATGTTAAGCGACACGGCCGCCCATAACAGAAATCTATTAATTTGAAGATAATATGTTCCAGTAACCTCACTTATCGGACCTAAACTCAAAGCTACTAACAAACACTAAAGCCTAGATTTAAAACAAAACTAAGCCTAAACCTGAGCGACATAAATCTAGGTGTAAACTAGATGGACCCGATCGGCTGGCCGACGCAGTAAATTATACGTAACGATCGTTGATCAATCAAAACAATAGATATGCTACGTACTAACATCTTTTTATTTTATTTTATAGGCTTGTGTAATGCATAATTATTATACCTACAGTACTGGCATGATGTATGGTCAATGACATCGCCTAGAAGTTCACTCTTGAAAACTTCTAGTTTCTAAATGGAAAAGTATATCTAATTATCATATAACCAAGATACCAACCTAGCCACAGATAATGTAACAATAAATCATAATTATTATCGGGCTGTAAAACGAAAATGGGCTGAAAATATAAACAAAAACGGGACTTGAACCCGCATCCATGCATGCTTAAAGCCGGGAAATGCTTTACTTAAACTACCGTGACATGTGGTCTCATGTCCGAATTTTTCCTCCACCTTTTACTACCAACTTATGAGATTGCTGGTCCAAGCGCCGTTCGTGATTCATTCCTTTACAAATTAATCTGTGGATTACGCTGAGCAGGCGATACTGCTGTAAAAATTATAAATATAAACTCAACCATCATTACCATTACTTAATCAGTTAACATTTTATAGTACTTTCGCGACAAAAGGTAATGAGATAAGCGTTAGAAAGACAGGCGACGTAGGTGAATGCTACGCGATTTGAATTGCATCTTTATTGCGCTTTATCAAGAGTCGCTATGTGAATCTTCTGGGGGTCTAGCAAAGATACCAACCACTAACGCTAACGCCAAACGCTAACTCTAAAACTGTATTGAAATTACATTCGCTGCGGAAAAGTAAGCGATTTCATAAATGTCATTTCAGTACATTTTGGAGTTAGCGTTTGGCGTTAGCGTTAGTGATTGGTATCTTTGCTAGACCCCCTGTACCTGTAGGATACTATTGATTATTCTGTGATATCGACAACGTTATAACGTATCTATTACTTTAACTGTTCACAGAGTACAGCTCATTCGGCTGGGGCTTAAATTTACGAGGTGCGAGTTAAAACATTTGTCATTTGGCATACAAAACTCACGGGACCGAGGTATACAAGGTGACCTTGAATTGGTATATTATCCCGAAAGGGGGTAAATATACGCCCCAAGGTAGACAATGTTTATTCTACGACTTTACTAAATTGATAGTTTTTATTGAAGAAATGCCATGTAAAGTTTACGTTCGAAAATAGCCTTAGCGCAGCTGGGTGGTTGAACTTCGTCCTTGACCGAGTGCACACAAATGAGTTTAACGACCTGTGTTTAGAAATGAATTTATACTATCTTCTTAAATCTCGTAGCGATCGCACGTGCAATTATGCGAGTGGATTTATTTTTTACCATGGAGATTTGGAAACACCCAGTTTCAATTAAGGCTCTCACAACTTGTGGGTATCATGGTCCCAGCCCCATTTCGGGATAACATACCAATTCAAGGTCACCTTGTAGAATACTTTTGAATTTTTACTATTGATATTTATGGGTTCTCTTTGGATTTCTCACTGTTGGAATGAAATCTCTCACTGGGCCTCTACTATTGAATTTATTGGGTAGGTACCCGTTTTGTAAAATTAATCCCTTATGGTCGTCTACTATAGGCCTAGCACGCGGGAGTAAGTAAGTGTAACGTTAACGTAAGCCAGTTGTATGGGGCGCTGATCAAATGCCATACACCTGCCTTACGTCAACGTTACACTTACTTGCGCGTAAATATTCGTGCTAGGCCTACTGGATGTATATGCCTTTCCCAAGGTACGCCGTAGAGCCTAGACTTTAGCTTTTCTAATTTAACTGGTGACAGTAATTCCGTGCAAGTCGTCGCACCATCTATTCAGAGGGTCAAAATTGAATAAATTTAAGTCAATTTTTTTTCCTTAAACTAAGTACAATCATAAAGACTACTACCTATGTACTAAAAGCTACTACCTAAATACTACCTACTAAATACTACCTATGTACTAAAAGCTACTAGGTACATTACCTACTACAAAGAACATTTTAGACTGTACCTTAAAGTAAGTTAGTAGGTATACCGGAACTCACGGGACTTTCTTCTTTTGTTTTAGTTTTACAGCAGTCCTTGGGGAACCTTTCTTTTTAGGTAGCCCTTAGCTACGCCCACGTACTCAGATTATGTTTGAGACAGCAAAACTCGTCATAAGGCTGTCATTCCAAACAGTTGACCTTACGGTTTTTTTTAATACAAGGGTGTTATTACCATAGAGGGTTATCATCAAATTTTCATGGACCAACTCCGATCACCCTTGTGACACAGTGGAATTAAGCAGAAGGAGAAGATTCAAATCAAAAACTGTTCTACGGTTGGAATATAGCTTTCACTGTATTTCTTATTCTAAGTATTTCAAAAAATCGTAAAACAGTAGTACTCATAATTTTTTTTAATGTAAAATACCAATATAATACCAATCAAAATTTTTCATATTTTTTTATAACTAAGTACTTACCTACCTGTACTTGTTAAATAAATACGTAGCAACTAATAACGTACGTGCCTGGTTTTGTATTTTCCATGGGTTGATTACTTAGCACTGCGATAAAATTTTCTCGTGAGAGACTGTGACCAGACTAGTAATGTGTCTCACTCTAACAACGACGGCGAGTATTGTCGTTTGCGGAGCGCATTCTAGGGGGGCACAATACTAGGGGGGACGAGTAGCTTTATTATTTAATATTCAACTATTATTCTATGACCGCACCGCGATAATACTTGTCTTCGCTGTCAGAGTGCTACCATAGTCTCGTCATGGACTCTCACGAGAAAAAAGTCGAGAGAATTTTCTCGTAGTGCGCATGCTAGTCCGGCAGAATTTTTTATTCCCGTTAGAATACCAAGCTTGATAACTGGTTATCTAGTAGATAGAAACATTCCTGATAGGTAAGTATCTTAGGCGGCCTTCTGCCTTTTCTCCGCTGTGGCCACCCCTCGTTCAGTTAACCATTTTGCCGACGCACCTTCGCTTTTACGAGCGGATAAATGTGAACCTATCACGAGACCTGTACTTTCAGCTTGTACCATGGATTACTTACCTATAGACGTATCATTTTAGCAGCTTTTTTGCCACCAATAATCAGAAGTTCTCATTTTTAGTGCAAAAATTAAATAAATAAATAACGCTCACAACGATCACATACATAGATCTTGGACTGTAACTAGGATTCCCTGTATCTAGGGACCCATGAACTACGAGGACCACGGTTCAACAACACCCAGACACAGAACAAGTATTTGCGCTTTTTTTTCATGCGCTTAAATACTAGTCTTGTCGCGGGAATCGAACCCGCTGCCTCAGAGTTATGAGCCGACCTGCTCAACCGCTATACCATGGAGACTGTCAGAAATTCTACCATTTACATTCAGAATCCATTTTTTTTTATTGCATAATTCTTTGCGTCTATAGGAACACTTGTAATTTATGTAGGTAACTAGGTAGGTACGTAAATTCGTTTCAATCAAAATCAAATGGAAAGCTTTCTTAAAAACAAGATCAAATATTTTATATTATAACTACGCATATTAAGTTGAAATAAAAAGCCTGTAAAACAGGTGATTCGTCCCTCTTTATGAAAAGAAAAATCCTGATTAATACACGTATTCGCGAGGCTTAATCCCGTTCGCGTATACATTCGCACAGGGGCGCTGCAAGGATCACAGTAAATGGGGGGACATCTTTTGTCGTTTATTTATTTTAAAACTAAGTAGGTACTTCTAGGGTGGGCATTAGTCTTCTAGTTCTTAATAATGCCTAATAATCTCTGTATATTATAAGAGTAGATTTTATTATATTAATATTAAAACAGACCTACTTATAGCAAGTTTACCTAATGATATATATATGTTGCTATAGTGTTTTTATTATCTATTTCCTACTAAAATGGATAATCTCGTTTTCTGTTTGTTTGTTTGTGTATTTGTGTGGTGTTTATGCCATTACGGCTGTACTATGCCAATATAAATAAAATTCTACAATATTGGTTATTATAATATTACCGTGATAAGTTTCGTAGATATTTAAATGTTTGCTGGTATACTTTTTGAGGCATACGCCTGAGTACGCCTGTGTTCCCTTATTTTGTACACATTGGATATAAAGGCAGGTCAAAAGTTAATCAATGTTTTATCCGTGGATGAAGAGTCTGTGCGTTGGAATTGTGTGACGTAAGCCAAAAGAGACAGCGTTTTGTCACATGACATATTATTATCTAAGATTGTATCTTTATCAGAGTGCCTGCTCGCTCGATGCGACGGTAGGTCCCAAAGCGATCCAAAGTAAATTAGAATTTACTAACCTCAAATAGCACATAGCATAGGTATGGTTTTGCATATTTACGGTTTATACGAAAAAACTAAGCAGTGCTTTAAAATTTCAAAACTAGTTTTGGTAAGTAGCATTACTTGGCTTTCTAAACAAATGCATTTTTACGTGTGTTGTAGTATAAAAAACACACACAATAACAATACACATAATAATTGATGCTCCGCCGTACCTAAAGGAAATAGCTCTGACGCCGGCGCGCGCCGACTCGGCGCGAGTTGCAATTCAAACTGAGGCTTTTTTTCCCCTCCTGAATCCTACTTTCAACTAGTTTCGATTTAACGAGTGACACCTCTAAAAATTGAATAGTCGATGTTTTGACATCCCTAGTATTGCAATCAGCTGTGAGCCACTATTGTGGTCTCTATGCACTTTAGGTTTTTCGAAGCAGGTCACAAATGTGGCAGAAGCGCCTGAGCGGATAAGAGAGGAATTTCACGATCTTTATCATAATAGTCGTGTTTACTTGCGTAAAGGCATCTTTAAGGTTTGTTTATGTGGTTTTGATGCCAAAAAATAGAAATAAATTAAACGGCTGGATTGATTTGATTGAAATTTTGCACACGAATTAATTCCTTATAGCATTCCTTATAGTATAGGCGGGAAAAATGGTAGGTTGCGCATGAGACCGTAGGCGCCTATATTTTAGTATAAAATGAAAAAAGTGAAAATCATCTTTTGGGTCGAATAGTTAATGTTAATGTTTTCTCATGACTTAAACCACGCCTCATCACCTCATGCCAAGCGATGCGTCGCGTCTCACCCCCAAATGACAACGTGACTTAATATGAGCAAGCGGGCACCTATGTACTATGAACCAATTAAATAACCATAAAAATATAGCTTTAATTAAAATTAAATTCTTTTAATAATCTTAATGTATTTTCAGCCCTGCCTTCATCAAAATCGGGCATGCAATCAATACGTACGTAGTTACGTACTACGTATCCATACTAGTACTATGAGGAGGATCGCAGGAGAACCAAAGTCACCAATATAGCTTTTATAATTAGCAAGTTGAAATGGCAATGGGCAGGTCACATCGCTCGTAGAACTGACAACCGATGGGGAAGGAAGGTTCTCGAGTGGCGACCACGAACCGGAAGACGCAGCGTGAGCCAAGAAAAATGCCCATATTTTCATTATAATATCCGTCTTCAAAGATTAATGTAAAACACGAAGTTCGCGATAAGTTTTTACAATTCAAATCTTAAACAAAGTTAATTTATCAAAAGAGGAGGATGATAAACTGCGTCGAAATGAGTTTTAATCACGAATTAACTTGGAATATTCGACCAAGCGAATTAAATAAGGGCTGCGTTAAACCTTGAAAGAAAAGGGGGAGGGTTATTTTAAAAGTTTTAATTTAGTTATGTTTTAGTATCACTAGCTGGCCCGCCTGGCTTCGCACGTGTTTAATAGTGTAGCACCGTAACCCTGTTTTCGACACTATTAAACACGGAAGAGGGAAAATGATAGATAAAATGAATGTCATGGGAGGATAGTGCTTCTGGTTCCCTTCATTGCCGTCCCATCCATCCAATGTCACATCACATTGAATGGCTGCTCTCCTCTTGAATATAGATACCTACCTGTAGGTATATGTATAGGTACCCAACAACAGCTCTCGCGCTTTTGACCAGTCGACCAACATTCTATAGATAGATAGATAGATAGATCAAATCTATTGTACTTCTTAAGACAACAAAAATTACAAAGGAGAAAATTTAATTAACTTATTCGTACAATAGGCGGTCTTATCGCTTAGAGCGATCTCTTCCAGACAACCATCCTATTATTTTTTTGTTGATTTGTATATTTATTTAGAGAACTAGCTACTGCCCGCGGCGTTGCCACGCGTGGACTACATTACTTTTCAGGTTTCGGTTTGGGTAATGGCTTTATTTTTAAAAACTGATTTTCTATCAGCCACACTGAGTTTTCTGCTCGTATAATCACTTCCACGAAGTAAGAACGACATGTCTTAATCATGGATGAAATAATTAATTATAATATTTTCCAAAACAGCGTAGGTACGCTAATTATATCCTTGATATTCCTGGACCAATTTTGATGAAATCTCCACTCATGGCTACTTAACTATAGAAAAATTTTCGATGAGATTTCGATAACATATTCACAGTACCGGTTAAATGAGTTTGGAGTGCCACAAGGCAGCGTTTTGGGACCACTGTTGTTCCTCCTCTACATAAATGATGCCACGAAACATCAATGTTTGCTGTTTGCAGATGACACAACAATAATGATCAAATGTGAAGATAGACTTTCATTTGAGAGGGAAGTCAATGAGGCTCTAAATAGCATGCTTCATGCAAATAATCTTTCAGTAAACATCACCAAAACAAAAGTAGTTGAGTTTCAAACTTACAATGGAAATCCTATAAATATTTGCGTTTCGTACGGATGTAATGTAATAGATAGAGTTAATGAGACAATGTTCCTAGGTGTAACAATAGACAAATTTTGTAACTGGAAAGCTCATGTTAATAATCTTTGCGGTAAATTAGACATATTTGTATATGTCCTGTATCGGCTCAGACAGGTTGCAACTAAGGAAGCTGCTCTGTTGGCGTATCATGGCTATGTCTCATCCTGCCTTCGGTATGGGATCATTCTTTGGGGCTTTTCCGTTGATGCAGAACGAGCATTTCTCGTGCAAAAAAGTGCATACGTTCTCTTTCTGGCGCAGGATTTTTGGATAGCTGTAAGCCACTTTTTAAAAAACATAAAATCTTGCCTTTACCTTCGCTCTATGTATATGAAATATGCCTATTTGAAAAAAAGCACCCATATTTGATTAAAAAAACAAAATGAGATTATAAAACGAAGTCGAAATGTCCATGAGCTATATGTTCCTATACAAAGGCTCCAATTAAACAGTCAAAATGTAAATTGTATGGCAATTAGAGTATTCAATAAATTACCTGACATTTTCAAAATACACGACATTAATAAATTTAAGAAAAAAATTTTTGACTTCCTGCTGGATAAATGTTATTACTCTGTTAAAGACTTTCTAAATGACGCGTCGATTAGTAATTATAGATATAGATTAGTCTGACCAATTTAATGTATAATACATTTTGTTAATTATTAAAAATTCAATGATCAATAATAATAACTATAATTAAATTACTCATACTACAAACTCATTATTAACACTGACATAATTATGTAATTAAATTAAGTTTAATTTGAATATTTGTGCGCCTGAACCTATAGGCAGAATTTTGTTGGAAGAATTATGTGCTATTCCATCTTTGCAATACTGTAACCCAAAATTCTTACAAATAAATTATTTCATTTCATTTAAGTATCATCGAACTCATGATTAATTAAAACCTATATTATATTAAAATCTAGGCTTTCAAAACATTTTTACAATAGGGCAAAGTCTGGGGGTCTAGCAAAGATACCAACCGCTAACGCTAACGCCAAACGCTAACTCCAAAATGTACTGAAATGACGTTTCGGAAATCGCTAACTTTTCCGTAGCGAATGTCATTTCGATACATTTTTGGAGTTAGCGTGAGGCGTTAGCGTTAGTGATTGTGATCTTTGCTAGACCCCCAGGGCATTTTACATAACATGTTTCGTACACAGATTAGAGAAAAAAATCTACTTCGTATCATTCCAAAGACTATTATTATACTTCTGTATCATTCAAAGAGTATATAATTTATTACGTAACGTAAGAGTATCATTGGCCCACTGTATTAGCCTATGGTGGTAATAGTATGCATTGGCCCTCAGACCTGTGGGCCAAATATAAACGTCATGTAATGCCAAAAATAGGCGTAGCAAGGGTCAAGATTATACTCCCAAGGGTAAAACTCTAACTATCACGGTTCATGAGATACAGCCTGGTGACAGACGGACAGACAGCCTTACAGACGTCGTCAGTCCGTTTTGGGTACGGAACCTTATTACTAAGGCTTCGCTGTCCGTCTGTCCGTCTGTCACCATCAGGCTGTATCTCATGAACCGTGATAGTTAGACAGCTGAAATCTTCACAGATGATAAATATATTTTTGTTACCGCTATTAAAAAAAATACAGAATAAAATAAGTATTTAACCCCTTAAATACTTATTTTATTCTGTATTTTAGTAATTTTTCTCTCTCATACATCAAACGTTTTTTTGCTAGTTTTTATAGATAATGATACGGAACCCTTCGTGCGCGAGCTCAACTCGCACTTGGCCGGTTATTTCTCTATTCTGCGGGCACTTAACTATAATTAACATGTTTGTATCTTGAACGCAATCGATTCATACTACTTACATATTATTTGATGGTATATCTATTTTACTCCAAAAACCCCAAACAACCTGCAAGGGCTTAAATAGAAAAACTAATAACGGTTAGTCAAATCTAATAAATTGTAAAATTTCATTCCACTGTTTAATGCATATTTACTACCGAAATTAACTCCTATTACTCATTGTTCATGGCCTTACACACGTTTTTTTTCTTTAATCTGTGCCTCCAAATGGATTTACGTGAAACATGTGAAATATTCAATAACAAAACGACGAAAAATTACTATACTTAACACTGGCTAAATACACTATGTGTGGAGCCATAATACAACATAAAAAAAAAAAACTGTGACACAAACTAACCGTCAGTAGCCAAAAAAAATTCACCATGAAACGGCCATGTTGTATAAAATTCCGTCCGGTTTCGTAATGATATTTAATAATTTTGACCAAAAATTTTTAATGATATTTGTATTTTAATATATCCTATGTTGTGCGCTGGTTATTTCTAAGCATATTAGTGCAACCCGCATGAAAATCAGTTCAGTATCTAGGGATTTGTTCAATAACAAACAAACAAACAAACAGCTACAAATTATTGTCCCTAGATGGCGTTAGATACGATAAATTAGAAAATGTATGGAGAAAGGCAAAAAGCCTTGTAGTCCTGCATCGCGGTTACGATATTTTTTGAACAATAGAACCTATGGGATAAATTAGATTTGACAACATTATGTGTGCGTTCCGTAGCGCATCAGAATTACACATTTATTATATGTAGGGAGGGAAGGGATAGGGATACCAACAATAATTTAGATCATTGTTTAAAAAAATATTTATTCGCTATTAATTTTGTTTACTTTTTAGCCGAACGAGTTCTAAAGTACCTACTTACTTCTTACTAGATACTATGTAGGTATATGTGTGAAGAGAAGGCCGACCTTTCTGTCCGGGCCATTTTGAAGGTTTGAGCCGCGACCGTCAAAATTGTCCGTCGTAAAATCCCGCGAATTGCCCCCGCACACGTCGAATGTTGACACGGTACGTGCGTTTCCATTGCTCTTCGGGATCACTTCACTTTATTTTAAATTGCTAGTCTTTATTGCGACGGAATATTATTGAAAATGTCATCATCAGCTGGAAGACGTTCACTGCTGAACACTAGGCCACCTTATCATATTTTTTGCTTTTTTTTTTGATAGGGAACGTTTGATACCGCCACGCTTGGCAGGCGGATAGGTGATGGCAGAAGATTGTCCCTTCAAGTACCCACTGCTGTTATACACCGCCTTCTCTAAGGCCGGGTTGCCTTCCACCTGCAAGAAAACTTCTGAAAGAACTGTCCGCAATAGGCATGATGGCTAAATGTTTTTTTTTTGCATAAATTAATAATATTCCTCAAAATATAAACATTTGTGAACACAAAAATAAAATATCACAAAATTTGATAAAGTTACAAGCATTTCAAAAACCGGAACAGAAATAGATAGCTCAAACGGCCAGTGACGTCAGAGCAAGGTCGTTCATAGTACCTCTTTACTAAGCTGTGGTAGCTTTTCATACAATCTCTTTGGCATGTGACGTCATTAGTGGATTTTTCATAGTAACTGTGGGGGCGCTCTGTTTCGCGAGAAAGGGACAGGAGATGCCCCCTACAGAAACTTTAAAAGCTTATTACTCCGTGATTTATTTACCGATTATTCATTCATTATTCATTCATTTTTGATCTTTTTTATGAAATTAATATTTACTTGTTCATTTTTATAGTAGTCATCGTGCCTATTAAACTAGTTGTAAACAATGATAGCTTACACTTTCCAGCTAAAGTCTAATAAACGATCGGATACTTACTTGCAAAAATTTGGTTGCAGATGGAAATCTGGCCTAACGAGAGCGTGTAGGCCGGTTTCTTCACGTTTTCCTTCGCTATTTTCCAGTGAATACAATAGGACTTGAACCTGAGTGCATCGGTTACCGCTGAACTACACAAGATCTATAATTTTTAAAAAAGGACAAATGAATCCTTCTAATATTATAAATGCGAAAAATTGTAATTCATAAATTCACGACATTTTTGCCTTTGTATATACAAGGTGATCTTGAATTGGTATGTTATCCCGAAAGGGGGTAAATCTACACCCCAAGGTAGACAATGTTTCTTCTATACAATGTTGTTTCTAATAGTTTTTCATTGAAGAAACATCATGTAAAGTTTACGTTCGAAAATAGCCTTAGCGCAGCTGGGTGGTTGAACTTCGTCCTTGACCGAGTGCACATAAGTGAGTTTAACGACCTGGGTTCAGAAATGAATTTATAGTATCTTGTTAACTCTCGTAGCAATCGCACATGCAATTTGGCGAGTGGATTTATTTTTTACCATGGAAGTTTGGAAACACCCAGTTTCAAGTAAGACTCTTACAACTTGTGGGGTATCATGGTTCTAGAATTGGTAACTTGAATTGGTACGTTATTCTAAAATGGGGGGACCCATTTCGGAATAACATACTAATTCAAGGTCACCTTGTAGATACCGATACGGCTAGTCGGCGCTACACGAAATGCGGAATACAATGGATACGTCACCAAGGACGTAACCACGAAAGAGCCGCGATGAAAGTAAGTCGAGACAAAAAGGAGGTTTATCTAGGTCTAGGTACGTAGACGTTGGCCGCAGGCATTATGAGGCTACCCGACTACAAATAACATAGCTCTAACCTATATACCTAGGTACCCAGGCTTAAGCATAGATAATATAATCATCATCAACAGCCTGAAAACGTCCACTGCTGAACATAGGCCTCCCCCAGGGAGCGCCCCCTCGAGCGGCTGCTCGCCTTCTGCATCCATCGGCTCACCTCGGTTTTCACCAGATCGTCGGTCCACTTAGTAGGGGGCCGGCCTACGCTGCGTCTTCCAGTTCACGGTCACCACTCGAGAACCTTTCTTCCCCATTGCCACTTCAACTAACAGTAAATTAAGTAACAGCAAACTTAGGTATACCTACCCAGATAGGTTCATGATCTGGGCAGAACCACGGGGAGCCGTTGGATACAAGAGGCACGTAGCCTGGCACAAAGTATCACACCAGTGTGACACAGAAGATTTCAAGAGAGAATGAAATGATTTTTTTCTCAGAGTTAGCATTTGATTTCCTCGCAGGTGTCAACAAAAGTGACTAGGACCACGAGGTATATCCTCATGCTCCTACTGGTAGGACCAACTAGTAGAACCACGAGGAAACAGCGGTTTTTTTCACTACACTATCTGGTGCTGGGTATTTATTAGCGCTTTTTAGCGCCATTGATAGTTTCTAGTAGGTAGATAGGTACAGCGTACAAAGGATGTTCAACAATTAAGTTTATACCAAAGCTTTTACCTCACTTCCGCCGGCGGCTGGAGTACCTTGTAGTATCATCCCCTCCCCGGCTTTTACTAACATACCGGACAATACTATCATTGTAGCAGGTAATGGTTATAGAACAAAATAGAAGCATAAATCGTGGAGCTTTTTGAGGTAACCAATAGTATTCTTGTGGACTGTTGTAGGTTGTAGGTACCTACTTTATATACAGAGAGTAGATAGGTACCTACATTCATATTAGATCACAAGTAGGTACCTACGGTTAGACAAAAATGACAAAAATGGCAATAGACTTTAGACAGCGACCATACCTACGCTCTTTTTCTTTGTACGGGTTAATGCTGTTGGTCTCTACCGGCCTTTGCAGCGTCATCAGCTCAAGGGCACCCCTGGGATGCGAGCCTCGGCTTGGGCTGTTGACGGGATAAGAGGATCGAAAAGGCTACGTCCGCTGGAGGAGTGGACCCTATGGAAGGTCGCGACGATTCTAGCTAGCCTATGGGGGGCGTTAACCTACAGGGGTACTAAGCTACGGGGGGTACTAATCTACGAGGGGTACTAACCTACGGGGGGTAACTAACCTATGGAGGGAAGCTAACCTACGGGGGGGGACCATACTAACGCTCGAAGAACCGACAACCAATGGGAAGAAAGGTTCTCGAGTGACGATCACGAACTGGAAGGCGTAGGGTAGGTGACGAATAGAAAACCTTTGTTTCAGGCAATTTGGGTAGGTACATTTTGGGGATAGCAGCCGCTCAAATGGACCTCAGTGGGGAGGCCTATATTCAGCAGTGGACGTCTTCAAGCTGTTAGGGTAATGATGACCCTATAAGTATAAAATATGCTTTTTCATCAATATCGGTGCAGCCGTTTTGATGTTAAATCCTACCTACGCGCAGACAAACAAACAAGTTTGATGTTTTATTACGGGCGCCGGAGCATGTAATAGGTACCAGATTCGCAAAATACCAAAACTAACTTAACTTGTGAAAACCCTACGCGATCGTTCCATCTGGTTTGTTCTAACTTCGATGCTGTTACCTTAGCTTTGACGTAAATCTCTTAGGGGAGACGGAGGTTAGGTAAGTGTAAGTTGTCAGCGATGTGGAGGGTTCTGTCACCATATTTTTTTATAAATTTTATACTTCATGAATTGTGTATATAAATTACATCAATAAATACTTATCATCGTCATTATAAACCTGAAAACGTCTATACCTATACAGGGTGTAATTGAATTCAATAGCATCCCTTGAAACTAAGTACCTACTCCTGATACCGGTCACGTGTGGACCAAAATTTTTGAATTCTAACACATTGGTTTAGTAATAATAATAACTCCAAAAAATGAAATAACTTACTTAATCAAATGCTACAATACAAAATTTAATTAAAATAATGTAGTACTGTTTTTAATTAGTACATACAAGGTATAAAAACGTTTAAATGTATCAAAACCATCCGCGCCAACTGCGTTAGGCGCCGCGGCAATCTTCATAATTTTCAATAAAAATATTTTCATTTACACACTTTTACTCTTTAATAATCATCTGTAAATGATGTACTATCATGGGCTCAATTTATGCTAATGAATTAAATTACATCCTGTATAGGCCTCTCGCATCGCATAGAGCGTCATACTTCGAGCGGCTGCTTGCCTCTTGCACCATAACTTAAGTAGGTACCCCACGGGAAACAAAATAGGTATTATATGCACCTACTTATACAACACAGATACTTACCTAGATACTTTAGTATACTTATGTAGTAGGTACATACTACTGTAAACTGTCCGAATACCGAAGCTGTATAATTATCCGACCTAACGCAAGACTGACTTTAAGCGAACAATAAATATACTGACCTAAATAGGTACCTAAGTACTTACCTAATACAATTTAGCACGGTGTCAGGATATATTAGGTTCTGACTCAGGATAGATACAATTTGTAAACAGTTGTAAACTAAATGTGGGTATACTTTTGTCTCAGTTTTTTCTACGGAACCCTAATAAAACAACAAAACAGGAAAGAGTTTGAAAGACTACGAAGCCTAGTTGATTGCCGACTTGCTATAACGAACTAAAAAAACGAGATGCGTCCCAATCCCCTTGATTGTCGGAGTGGTAGAAATATCTACCAATATCTACCGAATCAACGAAGAACAGAATTTGCTTTAACTTTTAATTTTAAATCAGTTGACATTATGCGTTCGTAAAAAAGGAGTGATTTGACTACAAAGAACGCTTAATAAAGTTCGTCATAAGAGTTTTGGCGGGAACGCGGAAATGTTCACGTCGTTGCATTGTATTATTTCTCAAAACTTGTGCTTTTTCCAGTGTTAATGTTTAAAATTGATGGCGTTTTACGTATTAAGTGCTGAATTACGAGCATGAGTGTGGGCAAGTGATATAATGTAGTGAAACGTGATTTTCCGTGTTGCTTCCAAAATTCCATAGAAGCTTCTAGTAAAGTTGCCACCACTTTACTGGAGCATGACTTAGACTGGAATATGACTACCTGACTTAGACTGGACTATGACTATGACTAAGACTTGACTTTACGTGAAATATTCTATTAACATGATGAAAAATTACAATACTTAACACTGGCTAATTAAACTATGTGTGGAGCCAAAATATAGAAAAAATAAAGTTCGTCATCTCAGTCTGTCTGTCCATCTGAATCCTTTACAGCCTTAATAAAACTTCAATTAAGTAAAAACTTCAAGTTTCGGAGAGTATCTATAACAGTAAATAAGTACTTATTGAGTTTTGGCGGGAACGCGGAAAAGTTCACGTAGTTGTATTGTATTATTTATCAAAACTTGTGCTTTTTCCAGTGTTAATGTTTAAAATTGGTGACTGGACTTTGACTACCTGACTTAGACTGGACTATGACTAAGACTTGACTTACGTGAAATATTCTATAGCGAAAAATTACAATACTTGACACTGGCTAAATACACTGTGTGTAGCCATAATTTAAGAAAAAAAAAAAGAAAAAAAGTAGACTTATTAGAAAAGTTAGAAAAGCTATGCTCATATATCAGTGTTTCCCTGCGAGATAAATCCGGAACTAGACTCGCAGTAGGGACCGCTACCTATCGATGATGCAGGAGGCGAGTAGCCGGTCAAAGTGGATCTTTGCGGGGGAGGCCTATGCAGCAACTGCACTAGGCTCTTGATGATTCGTTGTATTTGATGATAATGATAAACATAAAAGCTCAGAAAAACGTATCGTGAAAAAAGGAGAATTTATAATTAGGAAAATACAGAATGCGGAAAATTAAGAATTTGTAAATCTAAGAATTAGGATTAATAAGATTGTGTATTATTAAGAAATCGTAAAATATAGAATGTGGAAAATTCTGAATATGGAATTTATCGCTGACACCGATGGGAAACGTGCCGACACACCATTACATTAAATATAATATTTAAGTCTACATATATTATTATCATCACCAACGTTCATAATCATCACCATCAGCCATCTTAATGTTTTAACTACCGAGAAGAACGCTGCTGCTCATTTAATTATTTTGCATTTAATTGGCCATTCATTTTCAACCAAGATTACAAAGCCCGTTGAAAGCTCGCGAACATAACTTCTCCTACAAACACGATTCACTTGCACGGGCGGGGGCGAAGTAACAAAACGAGACAAAATCATACGAAATTACATTACCTATATACAAAGAAAGGAGCAGGATGGAACAAGACACATTGGGTGTCCCATTTCCTCTCATAGGATTGGCGCCACTGATTTTCGTATGAGGGTAAGTTGTATCATTGGTGAACTGGATTTTTATAGTCAATGATTTTCAATAACGTGAACATTTGAACTTAATGCGAAATAAAAGACTGTAAGGATACATTAAAATACTTTAATCAAGCCGCTCGCTTCATTTACTAATTAAACTTACAATAATTATTAATATTAAGCAGTAACATTCGTGTCCTTTGTCAATAAATATAATGATCAATAATTTTTGATCGACAGAAAAAACATTATAACAATAAATAAGTACCTACTTCTTAAAGGAGTGAAACGAAACGCTTTAATAACGTTCCTTTTGCTATAACATTAGATACAATTTATTCTATTTGTATTGCTTAATACAGACTTTATAATTTAGAATCGTTTCGGACCAATAAACTGCTACCCTCTTATTCTTAAACTTTTCATCACATTTGCTCGTAACGTGGATCTTATTCCATCGCCTTTAGGCTCATAATCCAACGCGTGCTTTTCACATTACATTACCTATTTTTGTTTTATTACAATCCGAATATGTATGTAGACGAAGCCTTCTTCATTTAACCGGGTAATCGAATTAACGCGACTAAAAATAGTAGGTACCTACGTGTTCTTGAATAAAAAAATTGTACCTCCGTAATTAGTCATAAACAGGCCCTTCTTCTCGCTCTAAATGCGTATTGCTCTCTGTTTCATACAGAAAATTGTTTGCATTGCACCTAATTTAAGCGAGCCGTTTTCGAGAAGCTGTTTTATCTTCTTTTTGTCTCGCTTTCACGCGTTACATTTTCCACCAGCGAGAATGAGACAGATATAAAAAGTTTATGAATAAGAAGGTATGTTTTCTACTTGACCCATTTTAAGGCAAGCGAGAGGTTTACAGTGTTTCTTAATATAAAAGTACACAAACTTCATAGTAAATTTTTCTCTATTTAACAGCTTATGGGTTACAAAAAACATTGTACATTCCAAATGATACAAAGCTATTTAGCTTAACTATTTCTATCGAAAATCTTTTATCTCTATTTAACGCGGTGTAGTGCTCCATGCGTGACAGAGACGACGCGCTACGAAGTCGACTTTCGCCGATTCGCTCCCTCAATACCTTGGTGTGCTAGCTTAATACCTAATGTATTTTCGCTAAACATAACATCTCAAACAGTTGTACCATATAAATATCCTTGTATCACTTCGAATTTAAAGTTAAGCTACATCTGCCAGCACTGATTTGCAATTCCCTACGCTCTATCCTTTTCTATCGCTCAGGATCGCCACCTTTCAGAGCGAGAAAGACAACGGTGACGCTGCCGCACGCGAAAAATCTCTCGTCATCCATCTCGCTTCAGCAAATGACAACTCCTTGACGATAGAAAAGGATAGAGCACTAAAAATGAATGACAGACAGAGGCTCAACCCTTAAAATGAACTTCTGCGAGGTAGCTGCTTATTCTATCGTATTTACTATTATACATATTAGTTTATCTACATTGAACAAAATCCTTTATTTGACATTTCTAAAACAGTTGTCCTTGTCATTTCGGCTTATTGTGAAAGGGACATCAACATTTTAGAGCTGTTGAATTCGATTTAGTAGAAGCGTTTGACAAATGAAAAAGCAATAAAAGTTTTATGGCGTTATCTGCGTGATCGTTCATTGGTCTTGCAGTCTTAGAGCATCTATAAATGGAGATGTTAACGTTATAATCCGCAAGCACCATTTTCTGCAAATTTCTACGGGGGACGAGGTAAACACGTATAGCAGACGAACCCCGCGTGTAAACGCACGCCGCACACCATCTTAAAACACGCACACCGTTATATAAACTAGCGTAGTTACGCAGTCTACACGCACACTATGATATAACCCTATTATCCTCCACTGCTCAGAATTACCAGTTGAGCCATCGGTATTACCCACTAACAACTTGATGCAGTTTAGCAATTTGGTTGAGCAGTGGGGAAGAAGCACAATTTTATATCAGGATGACCTACTGATTAACTTAGTTGAGCTATAGGGCATAAAATGGTCGGTAATACAAACTATGTCCTACTGCTCAACTGCTCAACTGGTTGAGCAATTTGGTTGAGCAGTGGGGAAGAAGCACAATTTTATATCAGGATGACCTACTGATTAACTTAGTTGAGCTATAGGGCATAAAATGGTCGGTAATACAAACTATGTCCTACTGCTCAACTGCTCAACTGGTTGAGCAATTTGGTTGAGCAGTGGGGAAGAAGCACAATTTTATATCAGGATGACCTACTGATTAACTTAGCTGAGCTATAGGGCATAAAATGGTCGGTAATACAAACTATGTCCTACTGCTCAACTGCTCAACTGGTTGAGCAATTTGGTTGAGCAGTGGGGAAGAAGCACAATTTTATATCAGGATGACCTACTGATTAACATAGTTGAGCTATAGGGCATAAAATGGTCGGTAATACAAACTATGTCCTACTGCTCAACTGCTCAACTGGTTGAGCAATTTGGTTGAGCAGTGGGGAAGAAGCACAATTTTATATCAGGATGACCTACTGATTAACTTAGTTGAGCTATAGGGCATAAAATGGTTGGTAATACAAACTATGTCCTACTGCTCAACTGCTCAACTGGTTGAGCAATTTGGTTGAGCAGTGGGGAAGAAGCACAATTTTATATCAGGATGACCTACTGATTAACTTAGTTGAGCTATAGGGCATAAAATGGTCGGTAATACAAACTATGTCCTACTGCTCAACTGCTCAACTGGTTGAGCAATTTGGTTGAGCAGTGGGGAAGTACTGATTGTAGATGACCAAGTAGCGCCATATGACCGGCAGAGGGAAACGCCTTGCCTTGCCACCTCCTTTTATAAATGCTCTAAGTCTTGCAGTATTTCCAATATAACACATTCGAAACGCAACAAATATCTGGTCGTTACCTAATAGACCATCAACAATTTAACATGTTTTTTAATTTTATTGAAAATTTGAGGCATGTGACCCTACACTGCGATGTGACACCGAAGTTCTGTAGAACTACTTCAGGAGCACGATTTCATTCTAAGAGGTCTTGCTACAATGGTTACACAATAAAATGAAAAAACAATAAGGCTATGGTCGACTTGATATTTAGTCCACGCGGGCATTAAACTAGGATTTTAAATAAAAACTTACAATTTAACATTCCCGTTTAATAATCTACGTACGTTTTAATAAACTGAATTAATTAAAAAAATAAATTAACCCTACAACTATGTACACTGACAATATTTTTTTGTTTATTCGCGTATTATTGCTATACTTCTGTATATTTCTAGAACATGGAAAAGGCACTAAAATATATAATGTATGTAAAAAAAAATTCAAGTATTTTCCGGATAAATAGTATCAATAATCGCGGTATAATAAACAAGAGCGCAAGATTTCATAAATAACCCAATGAACTCTGTCAATATTTTGGGAGAGTTATTTATTGTTTATTATTCACATGTTCAACATATTATTAATTTTTTTAAATCATAGGTGAGTGTGAGTCATACATAATGGCGCAGGGCACTGCAACCCCTACACACTAGCCGCGCATATTTCGTTTTTGCTAATGCGCAGCATTTTGCGGTAACTTCACAGCCGCCATCACTTTTGTATCACACTATGCTATGCATATAAACTGCATATTGAAACTGTCCAATCCATACCAAAATAATTTCAATTGATTGCAACAAAAAATCGATTTATAGCGGGATCACCTGCTTAACGTAATTTAATGTAAAAAATAAAAAAAAAATAGAGAAGAGATAAATGTCGATTGCAATGGCAATGTGCACTTTTGCAGGCCACATCGCTCATAGAACTGCGTAAGCGCAGCGTAGGCTCCTCACTAGGTGGACCGACGATCTGGTGAAAGCCGCGGGGAGCTGGTGGATGCAGGACGCGAGCAGCCACTCAAAGTGGCGCTCCCTGGGGGAGGCATATGTTCAGCAGTGGACGTCTTCAGGTTGTTAATGATGTTGATGATAATGAAATGTCGATTTCTACAGCCCATGCTACCATGCTTGTAAGCTGAAATCTTCCCAGATCCTACCTATTCAGTAAACAAAAATTATTTGAGACAATAAACGTAAATACCTAAAACAGGTATGTTTTAACGATTTGTTTTATTTTTTACAAATTGTATTGTTTAGTTTTAAATCTAAAATACATAAGTAAAGCAGTTAATTAATCTAAAATCCACAACGCGTAGCGAACGTTTTCAGTATCGAAAGCGTAAAATAAATCGTGCGAAATATTATAACTTCGTGTGCATGTACTTTTATTGTATTGTAAGATAATATTTGTAGCTCAGTGTCTCATATCTCTGGTTGTCCAAAGGTTGTCTGGAAGATATCACTCTTAGCGATAAGACCGCCCTTTGTCTCCTTAGTCCTTTGTTCCGTTTCGTTTGTTTGTTTTATATTATTATGTGATTCTCATTTCTACATGTTAATAATATTCCTAGTGTCAATCATGGATGAAATAAAAAGAAGGATTGAGTTTTGATTGACATCGAACTGAAGCCCAAAATGGCGGACATATTACATAATGTGTGTCGGTTTTTGAAGAAAATCCGACAATGGCGGTTGTGAATTTTGAATTTATTTTTTAAAACTAGTGTATCTTGAACTTTAATGTGTAATAAGGGTGGATTATTATCCGTTGAGTGTTCGTGAACGTGCACGAGTGTTGGCAAATGGTTTCAAGATCATAAAACCATGCATTGTCGTTTTTGCTTCAACGGCCTTTTTAGAGCCTTCAGTAAAATATCCTCCATTTTACTGTTGGCGTTTTGACTGACAAAATATGACTGACTTGACATAACCGTACAAATTTTACTCACCTGACATTGGCAGAATTATTGCAAACAAGCGATAGAAAGCCATTAAAGAAGAAGAAGAAGAATAATGTGTGTCAGATGAAAGTAGGGCGACCGGCTGCATATGATGTGAGTGTGTGCGTGCCCCGCTCGTACGTACGAAGCGTTCTGGCTTCCTAATGGTGCTTCAGTTTCGGATCAGACGGGATTCCTTCCTTCTTTTTTTAATAGCTCCATGGTGGCAATATATAGATTTTTGTGTACACTTTTGACTCGCATTTAAATAAACAATTCATAGATTGCGATGTTGAAAGTTTTATTAAAACTGATAATTTCATCCAAAAAAAAATGGTCACGGTGTCAATTTTGAAGTTCTTCTTCGTTAATGGCTTTCTATCGCTGTTTAGCAAAAATTCTGCCAATGTCAAGTGAGTAAAGATTTGTACGGTTATGTCAAGTCAAAGTCATATTTCGTCAGATCAAAACGCTATCAGTAAAATGGTGGATATGTTACTGAAGGCTCTAAAAAGCCGTTGAAGAGAAACCGGCAATGCATGTTCTTATGAACTTGGAACCATTTGCCAACACTCGTGCATTTCCATGAACACACATAAAATTCAAAAATACACAGGTTTTGGTAAAAAATTCAAAATTTACAACCGCCATTGTCGGATTTTCTTTAAATAACTCTTCTTGTTTCTTAATTCTAATCTGAACTAGACAGTGGCACTCGATTTTGAAGTTCAAAAACCAAAACTTAATTTGACAGTTCTAAAAATTTTGCCGTCCTTGTTATTTCGACCTTTATGAAAGGAACAACAACATTTTTGTAACTGTCAATTTGAATTTAAGGGTTTACAGATTCGACACGCAAATAAAGTGCTAAGATTAAAAAGTGCTAAAACTAATAACATATTTGCAATAAATTATTTGAAGACAATTCGTATTTGAAAGTGTCAGGCACCAATTTTTTGATGAACAATTAAATAATCTTTATAGTACATCCCGTTAAAATTTCACATTCACAAGACGCTTTTCGATACGGAAAACCTTCGCTTAACATTATTTACAATTATAACAACCTTAGAATAGCGAGTTACGACATAAGTTGAAAACACATGTCCGGTGTTCCTATCCGACCAACTTCTGTTTTCTAAAATTGGGGCCTTACCACAAACTAATACAAAACCATCATGGTTCGTGACAGTAATGCTTCAAGGTTACTTCTTCTTCTTCTTCTTTAATGGCTTTCTATCGCTTTTTTGCTATAATTCTGCCAAATTCAAGTGAGTAAAATTTGTACGGTTATGTCAATACAAAGTCATATTTTGTCAATCAAAATGCCAACAGTAAAATGGTGGATATTTTACTGAAGGCTCTAACAAAAAGGCCGTTGAAACAAAAACGAAAATGCATGGTTTTATGATCTTGAAACCATTTGCCAACACTCGTGCACATTCACGAACACTTAACGGATAATAATCCACCCTTATTACACATTAAAGTTCAAGATACACTAGTTTTGAAAAATAAATCAATTTTCACAACCGCCATTGTCGGATTTCCTTCAAAGACGCTTCAAGGTTACAATAATATTGTTAGTTTTTTTTTTTTCTTTTATTTTGGCTCCACACATAGTGTATTTAGCCAGTGTCAAGTATTATATTTTTATCGTATATAAAATATTTCACGCAAAGTCATGTCCTAGTCATAGTCATAAGTCCAGTCTAAGTCAGGTAGTCATAGTCCAGTCTAAGTCATGCTCCAGCAAAGTGGTGGCAACTTTACTAGAAGCTTCTATGGAGTTTTGGAAGCAACACGAAAAGTCACGTTTCACCACATTATATCACTTGCCCTCACTCATGCTCGTAATTCAGCACTTAATGCATAAAACGCCACCAATTTTAAACATTAACACTGGAAAAAGCACAAGTTTTGAAAAATAATACAATGCAACGACGTGAACTTTTCCGCGTTCCCGCCAAAACTCTATTGTTAGTTTATTTGCAATAAAAATGTTGACATTTGACTTTGACACTTCAAATTTTTGGCCCCCAGTTTAGTTAAAAAATAAGACAGCTTTTTTAGGGTTCCGTACCGAAAGGGCAAAACGGCTATTACTAAGGCCCCGCTGTCCATCTGTCCGTCTGTCACCAGGCTGTAGTATCATGAACTCCTGAACAAGCCAAATAGCAGCTTGTTTTCTCCACTATTTTTTTTTCAGAATCCGCTGGATGCAGGCCAGCAGCCACTCAAAGTTGCGCTTTAAGGGAGGCCTATGTTCAGGAGTAGACATCTTCAGACTGGTGATGAGTGTGTGTTTTTATCTGTTAAGTGAAGCCGGAACACAGTAAGTGATTTCAACCAATGTCAAAGTGTCAAATACGCTTTATTCATATAATTATAGAGTCGCAAGTTGAGTAACACTCATATAAGCCCGTGACGTTTCTTGTACTCCTCGAGGTTGAGTGATCTTTTCGGTCCCGTCTCTTTTACCTTCGTCGCGACCTGCTTCGGCTGGGAACTGGCTACTTCTGTGGATAATAAAGTTATAATAATAACGGGAAGTCGGTGGATGCAAGAGCAAGCAGCCGCTCAAAGTGACGCTCTATAGGGGAGGCCTATGTTCAGCAGGCGTCTTCAGGCTGTTGATGATGGATAATAAATAAATATTATTATTTTTTTATTTTACTATTGGGTTTATGCTACACATAAATCAATACATTAAAATAAATAAGAGTTAAAGTTAAAGTTGAATTAAAATAAAATCAGGATTTAAAATAAAACAAAAACACGCAGAACATAATAAAATTGTTAAAACTAATAATGTACTAACCTACTGAGCAAATAATAACGTGCCGATATACATTGCAGTAGATAGATAAGTGCAAACTTAGAAGCTGTCAAAGTTAGTGCAGACCATGAACCCACTACCCAAACAGACTGAAAGCTGCGGATGGCAAAAACGAAGTAGCGAGAGGCACCACATTTAGTCCTTCGTCCCTTTCTAACTGATGGATGTGGACCGACGATATCCGGTGAAAACCGCATCGATGGATGCAGGCGGCGTAATTATGTTCAGCAGTGGACGTCTTCAGGCTGTTGATGATGATGATGATGAAGATGATGATGATGATGAAGATGATGGTATATTATACTCACTAGCAATAGGCAGGTCCAGTTCGATGCTAATATCGAAGTCGTGCAGCGAGTACATGCTAGCGTTATCATCCGACGGCACCCGCCGCGCCGCGCTACCGGCGCCATCGCCTGAATCTTGCTGGAATTATATACAATGTAATTTAATTCATTAGCATAAATTGAGCCCATGATAGTACATCATTTATAGATGATTATTAAACAGTAAAGAGTGTAAATGAAATAATTTTTATTGAAAATTATGAAGATTGAAGCGGCGTCTAACGCAGTTGGCATGGGTAATTTTGATACATTTAAACGTTTTTATACCTTGTATGTACTTATTAAAAACAGTAATTCATTATTTGAATTAAATTTTGTATTGTAGCATTTGATAAAGTAAGTTATTCCATTTTTTTGTAGTTATTATTATTACCAAACCAATGTGTTAGAATTCAAAAATTTCGGTCCACACGTGACCGGTATCAGGAGTAGGTACCTAGTTTCAAAGGATGCTAATGAATTCAATTACACCCGGTATTGGACACATGTATAATTGTAATTTAATAAATCATAATCAGACTACAGTGATGACATGTGGAAATGAAACGTGGTCTCTTACTGTTGGGCTCAAAGTCGCGCAACGAGCTATGGAGAGAGTTATGCTCGGTGTTTCCCTGCGAGATAAGATCCGGAACGAGGAAATCCGCAGAAGGACTAAAGTGACCGATATAGCCCTTAAAGTGAGCAAGTTGTTCAGGCAATGGGCAGGCCACATCGCTCGTAGAACTGACAACCGACGGGGAAGAAAGGTTCTCGAGTGGCGACCACGAACCGGAAGACGCAGCGTAGCCAGACCCTCTACTAGGTGGACCAACGACCTGGTGAAAACCGCAGGGAGCCGATGGATGCAGGAGGCGAGCAGCCGCTCAAAGTGGCGCTCTCTGGGGGAGGCCTATGTTCAGCAGTGGACGTCTTCAGGCTGTCAATGATGAATCAGACTATAGCAGAGCATGTGTTTAGAGAATGAGGTGAAAAAACCGGCCAAGTGCAGGTCGGATCGCGCGCGTAGGGTTCCGTACTATTATCTACAAAAAAGGCCAAAAAAGACACTGTTGTATGGGAGCCCTTTTAAATATTTATTTTATTCTGTTTTTTAGTATTTTTTGTTACATCGGAAACTAAAATACATCATCTGTGAATGTCTAACTATCACGGTTCATGAGATACAGCCTGGTGACAGACGGACAGGAGAGCCTTAGGGTAATATTTATTTAGCCTATTAGGGTAAATAAAAATTACCCTTTGGGTGTGGAACCCCAAAAACTGTTAACTTACCAATCTTTCTGCCTCTTGCTTCTGCTTGACTATGATAGCTTCTTCTTCTTGCTGCTTCTGCTCTTCCGCCGCAGCCGCTTCGTTCTTCAGCAACTCCTGAAGATATAAACATTATCAAACAAGAATTTTCTGACCATCATTATCATTATCATCATCACCATCATCATTATCATCAGCCTGAAGACGTCCACTGCTGAACATAGGCCTCATCCCAGAGCGACACTTAGAGCGGCTACTTGCCTCTTGCATCCATCGACTGTCAGTTTTCACCAGGTCAACTAGACGCACGGAAACATGGCATCCGTATATGATAGATTCCTAGAATACGTACAAAGCGTTTTGATTCCTCGTTTATAATTCGGACAGCGAAGGAATGGAACACCTTACCGGCGTCATTGTTTCCTGACAAATATAATCTGGGAGTTTTTAAGGCCGGAGTGAACCGGTATCTTCTAGGCAAGCGTGCTCCATCGTCGACCGCGTCGTCACTTACCATCAGGGCGGTTATTCTCTATGGAAACCCAGATTCCACACGATACGAAGCCACGTCGTTATCGTGTCTCGTTCAAATCGTGTTAAAGCGTCAGATATACCTTCACTTTACATTAAAGTTATCTTTATTTTAAATAAAATATATTGACATAAGTGGTCATATCTTTTGATGTGTTGATGTTTCGGAACGCGTCTCGGTAAAACAGGGTTAGACTCCTTAGGTCAAACTCTCTGTAAGTCAAGTTGTTATTACGTCAAGTCCTTTTTTCGTCAAATTACAATTTTCGTCAAATTCTCTTTTCGTCAAGTCTTCCAATCGTCAAGTTTTTTTTACGGCAACGTCAGGTACAATCAGTTTCATAATTATTATTGCTGTTTAATTGTGAACAGTTAAGTAAAACCTATAAAATAAACTATACTGAATCTACAGAAATATTCAGTCTACTATTTAAACATAAAAAATATTAGACCTCCTTTATGCAACATTATAAAATAAAACTCCTCAATTCAACATAATCACTGGCTGATAAATAACAAATAGAAAAACAAATACGTAATGATAATGGCGTTTGTCAATAAAACTAATTGCATAGCTTTACGCTTATTAGGTATACTGCGAATACTAAATTAAATTTAAAATTAATAAAGGCATGGACCTATAATTATGTACATATAATAGTGACTTAGGCCCGGTTCAGACAGGCCACCAGCCACAGCCACCAGTCGCTGTCGCATGCTACCGCTACTACTGCAAAAGTATAGCGGTGGCGCACAACATTCATCGGTGGCTGTGGTCTGTGGCCCGTTTGCGCCAAGCCTATGGACGGATTCCAGGTATTTCGTCATAGTTGGAGGACATTATATTTTGTTATTATTATCAATAAAAAGTGTTTGTAATTAAGTTGGTACGGTTGTTATTCTAGGTATTTAGGTAGGTTTACTTAAATGCTGCTTAGAATCAATCCACAACATAATTTTTAAGGGGATGTATTTTGTATTAAATAAATACGAAACAAAATTTATCATTACCATCATGATGATGATAAACTACCTCCTATAGTACCTAGCGGTTTTATTACTCTGATCATAGACCTTCACAGAGATTGGCTACCAAGCTCACAAAAAACTACCAAGAAGCGACCATGTTGATGTCTGTCAAACAGATATCTGTCAAACTGACATATCCCAATAACTTAGCCCGAGTGCCCGAACGTGTAGGCTCCATTTTGTTTTTTCTCCATTTTCCAAAATTCCATAGAAGCTTCTAGTAAAGTTGCCACCACTTTACTGAAGCATGACTGAGACTGGAATATGACTACCTGACTTAGATTGGACTTTGACTATGCCTAAGACTTGACTTTACCTGATATATTCTTTAACGATGAAAAATTACAACTACTGGACACTGGCTAAATAAACGATGTGTGGAGCCAAAATATAAGAAGAAAAAAAAAGCAGCACATTTTGAGTGGTTTCCGATATATAATTCATCGTCATCATCAGCCTGAAGACGTCAACTGCTGAACATATAGACCTCCCCCAGCGACCGTTACCTTAAGCGGCTGCTCGCCTTGACTTCATGTGAAATGTTCTATTAACATGATGAAAAATTTACAATACTTGACACTGGCTAAATACACTATGTGTGGAGCCAAAATATAAGAAAAAAAAAAGTGGTACGCTTGAACATCTCAGTCGTTCAGTCATAGTCATAATGAACCACAGAGTACTTTGCTATCTGAAGTGATAATAAAAAATGTACTATTTGCTTATGTTCTTGACTGTATATAAACGGATAGACGTAGGGGTAACTTGACGATTGGAAGACTTGACGAAAAGAGAATTTGACGAAAATTGTAATTTGACGTAATAACAACTTGACTTACAGAGAGTTTGACCTAAGGAGTCTAACCCGTAAAACATACGATTTTTGACATTTCAAATCGCGCCAATTCCAAATTCATTTCGCGCGGTTTTATTTTCGTTTCATAGAGAATAGAGTTTTGCAGATTTCTTATGTAAGACAAGGAACTCGCGTGGTTTCGAAGTAAGGAATCGATACGGAATAATGGCCCAGACGAGACCGTGGTCAAATGTTAGCTTATCGTTGATAAAAAAAAAGAGGTCGTCGCGTCGGTCCACCTAGTGGTGAGCCTACGCTGCGTCTTCCAGTTCGTGGTCGCCACTCGAGAACCTTTCTTCCCCATCGGTTGTCAGTTCTACGAGCGTGTGGCCTGCCCATTGCCATTTTAACTCGCTGATTCTAAGAGGTTATCTCTTGATATTTACCTGAGTTCTATTTGACTGCGACTTGAAATTCATGACCGGCTTTGTACTCCGCCTTGTGAATGGATCGTCAGTCTTCTTGCCTTTCATTGCTTTTACCTGAAAAGAAAAATGAAGGTCATCAAAAGTCCTTAGGGTCGATAAAAACAAAGACTAAATGAAAATGTGACAAGATATCTAAACGAAAATTTGACAATACGGCCAAATAAAACTATGACAGAATAGCAAGATGTGATAAAGATGGGTGGATGAAATAGTGGCAAGACAGCTCGACGAAAATATATCAGCAGTACTAGATGGAAGTATGACAAGATGGTTAGACCAAAATATGACCTGAAGAGCTAGATGAATAGATGTCTAAATGATAAAATAGTCACACAAAAATTACTACATGAATAACGACTAGATGATAACATGACTGATATGAAATATGAATTGAAAGGCTACTGGATAATATGATGCAAACATGATAAATAACATAATAATTAACTTAGCTAATTGCAGATATCACAAGATGAAGATAGCCAAACAAAAGTATGACAAAATGTGTAAATGAAAATATGACAAGAACGCTAAATGAAAATATGACAAGAACGCTAATTGAAAATATGACAAAATGTGTAAATGAAAATATAACAAGATCGTTAAATAAAAATATGACAAAATGTGTAAATCAAAATATAAGAATGCTTAATGAAAGTATGACAAAACGTGTAAATAAAAATATGACAAGAAAGCTAAATGAAAATATGACAAAATGTCTAAACGACAATATAATAATGCTTAATGAACATATGACCAGATCGCTAAATGAAAATAAGAAAATATCAAAAGAAAATACAATAATGATTTACAAGAACAATATCACAAATTAATTTTTTAAAGCTTACCAAAATTTTTAAATCTAATTGCTAAATTAGCCTAATAGGTCTTATTTCCATACCGGGACCATAAATGGCAGTCCATACCTCCTCCATAATAGCCTTCTCAGCGGTCTCGACATTAAGCTTCCTATTCCTATTGTTGATGTACGAGATACTCTGTATAGATGATGTTCTGGTTTTGTCCAGTTGGTTCGCTCTGTCTTCTAACTCTTGGATTTTCCCGTTCAGATCCATTACCAGCTCTTCGTCACCTCTGGGAAATTACAATCAATAAAAAATAAATTTAACGCAGGGTATAATAGGCATGATGACTACTATTAAAAATGAACATGTAAATAATACTTTCATAAAGAAGATTAAAAATGAATGCAATCATTGAAAAAATAAGTAAAGTCGGTAAATAAAGCTTTTAAAGTTTCTACAGAAGGCATCTCCCGTTCCTTTCTCGCGAAACAGAGCGCCCCCATAGTTACTATGAAAAATCCACTTGTGACGTCACATGCCAAAGATATTGTATGTAACCACAGCTTAGTAATGAGGTACTATGACGACATTGCTCTGACGTCACTGGCCGTTTGATATATCTCTTTCTATTTCAGTTTTTATTTGCTTGTAACTTTGTCTTTTTTGAGATATTTTATTTTTGTTTTCACAAATGTTTATATTTTGAGGAATATATTTAATTTATGCAAAAAAATAAATTATAGTCATCATGCCTATGAAATTATATTATAAAGTAAGATGTAGAAGGTAGGATACGTTAGAAGGAAGCAGACCAGATTAATATAAAACAGGTAGGATAATAGAAGCGGAATATGGATGCTTACATAAAGAAACAGGTTTCCGATACAGACAAATCTGTGCTGGCCGGTACCGATTGGTGTCACTGTTGTATCCTGTTTCCTGCTATCATATCCGGTCTTCTACTATCACATACTGTTTCCTACTATCATACAGATATGATAACCCAGAGGATTATTATTACCATATGCAAATCCCATGGCAATGCAACTAGGGTTACATGCCCGCCTCGCTGGCGGGTTGGCTGACTGGAGAGATATACTTAAGTACTTCCTAATTATATTATTCTCAAATACGTATTGCCTCTCCCCAAGGTTTCCTCTGTTTAAGTTGATTTGTTTAGCTAAGGGTGTATTGCAGTCATTTTGTACCTTGTTATGTGTATAGTATGTAAATGGTGTCCAATAAATATTTTTTTATTATTTATATATCATATTTTCTGCTATCATAATATCCTGTTTCCTGCTGTTATATCCGGTTAACTACTATCATGTCCTGTTTCCTACTATTATATTCCATTTCCATCCGATCGGTGCAGGTATATTATTTCCATGTTCTCTTACGCGCTTAGGACCGTACTGTGAGCTCTTAACGCGATGCAAAGCCGAGCCTATCTATTTTGGATCGCTTTGTTTTTTTTATGAACATTTTGACGTGCGATCCAATACAGACTCTGTTTTGAATCGCGCTAAGAGCTCACAGTACCAGTATGAAGCCAAAAGACTAAAACCCTTATATCTTTATAACTCAACACATAGGATAACATAGAAATAATATACCTCTGCACTGATCGGATGGAAACGGAATATAATAGTAGGAAACAGGACATGATAGTAGTGAACCGGATATGATAGCAGGAAATAATAATCCTCTGGGTTATCATATCTATATGATAGTAGAAAACCGGATGTGGTAGTAGAAAACCGGATATGATAGTAGGAAACAGGATATTATTTAAAAAGAGAATTACCTCAATTGCGCTACATCTCTTTCCTTCATGAGTTGTGTTTTCTTCATGGCATAGTTTGTTGGGTGCGACCTAAATCTCTCCTTTTCTGCTACTATTTTTTCTACATCCTCTTCCTGTTGATTAATTAATTATTTAAATCTTATCGTAATGTTACTAAATTAAATACTTACTGTTTTAAAACTTTTAGAAAAAATTTCAATCAATCATACAATCAAATATCTATTTGCTAGAACACATTTTACACAAAATATCTTAAAATAACAGAATGGTTTTGGCGGGAACACGGAAATGTTCACGTTCGTTGCATTGTATATTTCTCAAAACTTGTGCTTTTTCCAGTGTTAATGTTTAAAATTGGTGCTGAATTACGAGCATGAGTGAGGGCAAGTGATATAATGTGGTGAAACGTGAGTTTTCGTGTTGCTTCCAAAATTCCATAGAAGCTTCTAGTAAAGTTGCCACCACTTTACTGGAGCATGACTTAGACTGGACTACGACTACCTGACTTAGACTGGACTATGACTATGACTTGACTTTACGTGATATATTCTTTAACGATGAAAAATAACTATACTTGACACTGGCTAAATACACTATGTGTGGAGCCAAAATAAGAAAAAAAAAATCAAAAAAAACTTCGCAAATACTGCATGTATTGAAGCGAAATAAAAACTAATGTAATGTACATGATCTATGCTCCGATTTAAGATGTATTTGATAGTGATATTCTGACCCATTTGTGTTCTCCATTACATATTTTATGATCAACCTGTATCTCACTCTACTTCTGCTAAAGAAGCCTCTCTACCTCCTATCTCTCTGTCGCACTTAAAGTTATGTGCATTGCACCTAATTTAAGCGGACCGATGTTGTAAAGGTAGTTTCATATCTTTTCTATTTAATTTATCCAGTTTTCTTACCTTAAATTCATACATAAGAGCGTCTTTAACTTCGCTAATTTTACTTCTAACGAAATCCATGGTGGGCGGCTTTTTGTTCGCATCTTTAATCGCTTTGTACCATTTCTGAAACTCGCCATCCGTGAATTCCTGTTAATAGAAAACAAATATGTAAGCTTGAATAATAACTTTTACAAATATTTACTACTTGCAAGGGGAAATAAATAAATATGTGTGGACATTATACACAGCGCCATCTAGCCCCTAACTAAGCATAACTTGTACTATGGGAGCCAGATAATATAACTGATATAATACTTAGATACTTTTTGTTTGTGAATACATACATAGAATACAATATAACACCCAGACGCAGAACAAAAATCGATGTTCATCACAGAAATGTTTGTCCTGGGCGGAAATCATAGTTCAGAAGGTAGAGCTACTATCAACTGAGCTATCAGATTAACCAAAATTTTATAAATGTGAATGTATGTATCTTTCACACCAAAACTCCTGGGTTGTTCAAAAAGCTCGAAATAACAACGCTATAAAAATCTCGGGGAATAAATCAAAGACGACCTGGAATATTATAAATAACTACAAAAGCAAACTACCCCTTAAAGAAATTACACAAATAAAATTAAACAACAAAGATGTATTAACAAACCCTAGGGATATTGCCCGGGCATTTAATAACTTTTTTATTCAGCAAGTACCTTCCCATAGCAATGTCCACATGAATGCGAATACTGTCAGATGGGATAAACCGAACTCTTTATTCATGAATCCATCAATACCTGATACAATTTTACGAATAATTAAATCTTTAAAAAATACTAACAGTACAGGATTTGACGAGATTAACACGAAAGTTATTAAAAATGTTGCTACTATTATATCACCCATATTAAGCCATATAAATAATTTATGTGTTGAGTTTGGAGCTTTTCCAGATAAATTGAAAACGACAATAATTAAGCCCGTTTTTAAAAAACAAGACAGTGAAATTATGGGCAATTACAGACCAATTGCTCTAGTACCGATTTTTTCAAAAATTTTTGAGAAATATATACATGACTGTCTTTATGCATACTTCGAGAAATATTGTGTCTTAGTTGATGAGCAAATAGGTTTTCGGAAAAATAAGTCTATAAACTTGGCAATCTACAACTTTCTCAATATAGTAATAACAAACCGCGATAAGAGGCGATCTGTGTGTGCTCTTTGCATGGATTTGACAAAGGCTTTTGATTATGTGGAACATAGCACTCTTATCAATAAACTTGAGGCTTATGGGATTAGGGGCAATGCTCTTAATTTGTTCAAATCGTATCTGAATAACAGGCGTCAAATAACTCAAATCACTAAGATCTGTCCTAACTCCAAAACACAAACTAAATACTCTTCTGACGTTAGCTTGGTAAGGCATGGCGTTCCGCAGGGAAGTGTTCTCGGGCCTTTGTTATTCATAGCATACATCAATGATCTACCCCGATCTCTTAATCACCCGATGGTATTGTTTGCGGATGATAGCACAGCGATCTTTACAGGGGAAAGTCATAAGTCACTTGAACCGCAAATAAACTTAGCCCTTAGTAATATAATAAATTGGTTGACGGACAATAATCTAATAATAAATCTTGATAAAACGAATCTTATCACGTTCCATACGAATAAAACTTTGACATTTAATATTAATTACTTAGGTAAGCAGGTAAAAGAAGTTCACATGGCCAAATTTTTAGGATTGCATATAGATTCGGATCTGAACTGGAAAGTGCATGCTGAAAAAGTCTGTGCTAAGCTTTATAGTTACTCTTATGCATTATATATGCTTTAGAAGTATGTAGACCAGTCTGCTGTGTTGACGTCATACCATGCCTATGTTACTTCTGTACTTCGTTATGGGCTTATTTTCTGGGGTAACTGCACTGAGAGAGAAGCGATTTTCAAAGCTCAAAAAAAATGTTCACGGTCAGTTTGTCATTTGCGGTCTACGGATTCTTGTAAACAACATTTTCAGCGGCTCAAAATACTAACTTACCCATGTTTATATATATACGAGGTGGCATTATTTGTAAAGAAAAACTTAAAATTGTTTAACATCCCAAAAAGTAAACGGCTTCGAAACCAAATTTGTATGCCTTCTCATCAAACTGCTTTACATGACAAGAGTGTTTTAAGTATGGCTCCAAGACTTTACAACAATTTACCAAAATACATTTTGGAGATTTTAGATGTCGAACTGTTTAAAAGAAAGCTGTTTGAATTTTTGAGCAATAAGGGCTATTATACTATTAAGGAGTATTTAAATGATAAGTTCTTGTGATTAATTTCAGTACTCTATTGCTATTGTATCGGTTGGTGAAGGGGTATTTTAATGTGTGTGTTCCCAACTGACATTTTAATATTTTTGAATTTATTGTATAGTTATTATGTGTTGAAATTAATGAATTATTGTTGATTATTTCTCCTATTAATTTAAATTCTTGATGTAGTTAAATTCTAATTGTGTTTTACTAGTTTTGCATGCCAATACGGTGGAATATTAGAGAGCTAAACGTTTTTATTTAACATCTTATTATGTACTCATATTCTTGCAAATAAATACATTGATTGATTGATTGATTGATTGATTGATTGGTTGTTTTGGGTGAAATTTTGCATACAGGTTGTTAATATTACCAGGATCAACATTTTTTCTATGAGAATGAATGACGTGACGAGCTAATCGTTCACCTAATGTAAAGCGACACGGCCGCCCATAGCAGTTGCAGTGTCACTCGGAACATTAAAACAAAGTTTCGCATGACACTGCACTGCGCACGTCATCCTGAGACATCACACATCATACAGTCACAGGTGATAGTTTCATTTGCCCAGTAATTTAGCCAGCTACAGTATCCTTCAAACCGAAACACAGTAGTGCTTGCACACTACTGCTTGGCGGCAGAATAACTGGCAACGCGGTGGTACCTACCTAGATGAACTATGCAGAAAAGTACTACCACCTTAGTAATGTGAGTGATCAGGAGTAGGTGATTATTGGGCATTTCAAAACACACTTCAAAAACCAATGGGCATTTCAAAACAGATTTTCCATACATATCGATGTCACTTGTCAATAATGAGCTCACTACATGTTCACTCAGCTCGTTCATTATTGGAAAAAGTGTTCCGAAATGCCCAATTGGTTTTAAAATTTGTGATTTAAAAGTGACATGGATATGTATGGAAAATCTGTTTTGAAATGCCCATTGGTTTTTGATGTGTGTTTTGAAATGCCCAATAATCACCTACTACCAGGATTAACATAGATAATAAATACTAACCTGATTACTAACAAACTCGAGTCTAAACACTCGATCCTGTGTCCCGTGCCGTAGCTTCAAGCCTTTATTCGTTCGTGTGCTCCCCAAGTTATAAACTTTCGCAGTTTCGTATACGTCTATTATTTCTGCCACCTGCGAATAAAAAAACTGATTTTTACGGCAGAATTTTCAATTGAAAATTAAGAGTGATTTTTCGGTATTAAGACAAAGTAAGATGAAAAAATATTTTAAATTGAAAAAAAATACAGCGTGTTTGGTACATAAAAAGGTAAGTTTTCACCAAATTTCGAAACAAAAATTTGAATTTGTCACATAAATGAAGTTCAGTGAAAAAATAATGCCCACAACTTAACTTTTTTCCATAGAAGTTCTAGTTCGGAAATCGAGATAAACCGTTTTTTACCATTAAACCTCCCAATACAAGGTGACCTTGAATTGGTGTTAACCCGAAATGGGGGGACTGGGACCATGATACCCTACAAGTTGTGAGAGTCTTACTTGATACTGGGTGTTTCAATACCTCCATGAAAAAAAATCCACTCGCAAAATCACACGTGCGATCGCTACGAGAGTTAACAAGATACTATAAATTATTCATTTCTAAACACATGTCGTTAAACTCATCTATGTGCACTCGATCAAGGACGAAGTTCAACCACCCAGCTGCGCTAAGGCTATTTTCGAACGTGAACATTACATTGAATTTCTTCAATGAACCGCTATTAATTTAGTAAAGTCGTAGAAGAAACATCGTTCTACCTTGGGGTGTAGATTTACCTCCATTCGGGATGACATACCAATTCAAGGTCACCTTGTATTTTGATAATATATTTTAGCAGAAGCATTGGAATTGACTACAACCACATATTTTTGATCGTGATTAAACTTATTCGACATATGCAGTCGGTCAAATAAAAAATAACTCACCCTGTACACAGGATTCCCGTTGTTATTTCCAATGCCGATGCGAACGAAACACCCTGTAACCACTCGCGCGAAGAACGGCAAGTGTACTAACCGCTCTAATTTAAATCTGCAATAATTAAAATATATATTAAATTAATATTCGGGGCCGATGGATGAAGGGGGCGAGCAGCCGCTCAAAGCGGCGCTCCCTGGGGGAGGCCTATGTTCAGCAGTGGACGTCTTCAGGCTGATGTAATAAATATTGCCGTACCGTGTGGTCCCGGTTACGAATAGGACCACCCCATCTCTTCCCGTGGGTTCCGTAAGAGCCGGCTAAGGGAATACCCAGGGAATGGGCGGCAGCTTTCTCCTCGGTACATTAAAACCTTCTGCGATCACCAAGACACCTGCCGAGTGTGGTGATTATGGCAAATCCTTCAAGATATCCTCGTATGATAAGCGTCCAGTGGCGTTTTATGGAGGAGGCCTATGTTCAGCAGTGAATGTATTTCGGGCTCATGATGATGATGATGATGATGAAGATGATATAT
Source organism: Ennomos erosarius (assembly GCA_963580505.1). Classification (NCBI taxonomy): domain Eukaryota; kingdom Metazoa; phylum Arthropoda; class Insecta; order Lepidoptera; family Geometridae; genus Ennomos; species Ennomos erosarius. Next base: position 7,709,909 of record OY757003.1, on the reverse strand, counting down.
CATTGTACTTGGCTTCATCGTTATAGATGGATCGATACTTTCTAGTAGAATACGAAAACAAAAGTTGTTATTAGCAGCAAATCAATGAGTATTAGAAACAATTTTATTAATAGAATTGAGCCCCAAGTCATAAACCCTCAGTTGCCCAGTAGGTACCAACTAGGTACCAACCCGGAACACAGTAAGGCTTGCACACTACTGCTTGGCAGCAGAATAACTGGCAAAGCGGTGGCACCTACCTAGACGCACTTTGCAGAAAAGTCCTACCACCCAGTAATGTGTAGTGTAGTGATACCACAGCTAATAGAAATTCTACCAAGTAACAAAATTACCAGTTCAAAATAATGTTGCTGTCTCTTTCATATAAACAGAAATAAGCAGGACCCATTGAGATAGGATACATAAAGAGTCACAAACGGTCGAAAAAAATGTCCGCTCCAAAACTCTGCACACGCCACGCAGTGCGCAGAGTTTTCGTTTAGTTGTAAGGCGACCACAATCCGACTCGGACCTGCGCGATACCAAAGCGCTCGGTGACAAACTGCCCAAATAACAGCAGACACGTGGGTAAAAAAGACAGTGTTTCATATTTTAGGTACGTATTACAACAACTTTTAGAATTTATTTGTCCACAGTGCATTTTTCCATTTAAATTTCAATAATTTTCATATTTTTGTACAATATAATGGTCACGGCCCGACTGCGGCCCCTCGGTAGCGTATCTCTTTCACACATTCATCAAATGCGTACGAGTAAAAGAGATAAAACCTCGCGCTCGGTTAGCGCTTTGGTGGTTACGAGAGTGACGCGGCAAGCGTGTTCTAACGAAAAGCTATGGAGTCGATAACATTTTAAATAATTAGGTGCAGTAAGATACATAGTTATTTATTTCCATACTTTTTGTATGCTTTCATTTTAAGGTTTACATAGATAGATAAGTTATTTATTGTCACTATACATACGCCATAAATTATAATAAATCTATTATGTGATCGTTGGGCGTTATTTATTTATTTATTTATTTATTAGGTACTAAGTTACGAAACGTCGAAGGACTTATTTAATTTGTGCAATTAACGGACAAATTATAAGTTATTTGTCAATGGTATAAACTGAAGTTGAATACTAAAAAAATATTTCTGATGTTCTAAAATCATTCATAGATACAGTAGTTATGGAAGATCTCATTCAATATGCATTTGAATTTTCAAACCATAGAACTAATAATGTTTTTTTAATGTGTGGACATTTCACGCAGCGCCATCTAGCCCCAAACTAAGCATAGCTTGTACTATGGGAACTAGATAACTGATATAATACTTATATACTTTTTTGTTTGTAAATACATACATAGAATACAATATAACACCCAGACGCAGAACAAACATCTATGTTCATCAGACAAATGTTTGTCCCGGGTAGGAATCGAACCCACGGCCCTCAGTTCAGAAGGCAGGGATACTACCAACTGAGCTATCGGGCCCGTCAACTAATGAGAGCAATCAAGCCGCGGAGAGCCGATGGATGCAAGAGGCGAGCAGCCACTCAAAGCGGCACTCCCTGGGCGAAGCCTATGTTCAGCAGTAGACATCTTCGGGCTGTTAATGATGATGATGAATCATTGAAAGATTAGATTTCACTACATTGCAAAGAAATGTACAGAAAAAATAAAATTCAAAGTGAACGAAAACGTTACAATAAATTAGCATTGTTTTAAGGCGATTAGTATACAAGTTTGTTTTAAGTTTTCAAAATGGTAAAATAGTGCCAATAAATATTTGGTTGTTTTATTTTCAATAGCGACTCCATTCATTGCCTTATTCCGTGTTCGTTCGCATGACGTAGCTGAAGCGGGATGTGACGATCGCCGACCTTGCGTACAAGCGATTCTGTGCATTGACCACGCAACATAACGTCTAAATTCGTGCAGATATGACACCGCAAGCTATATAATTCGATGTATAGGTACGTAAAAACAGCGCTCGGACACTTTTTGACTGTTTCCACTTCGAGATTGTGACTCTGTATATCATATCTCAATGGCAGGACCACAATAATTTTAAAACTGAGATTAGTACACACTTTAACTGACCTGCTCAGCCTAAGTTTGTTGATTTGGTCCTTGGAGTCTGCATATCTGATTTCCACCTCTTCTCTCTTCTTCTCCTCTTCTTCAGCACCGGAAGAAGAAGAACTCGTCGAACTGCGACGGCCTGGAGACAATATGTAATTAAGAACCAAATTCTGATTAATTATAAAAATAATTTTATTATAATGTTAATATAAATATAAATGTTTATAATTTTTATATTTTTAAATACTCATCTAGTTTTGACTTGTAAAAGTGCTAAAAATACACAGAGCTATGAAACAAATGATGCTTCGCCTATAGATAGAGACGAAATTAATCATATTATTGCTGCCAAACTTCGGTACGGGGTACTCTTCTGTGTCAGTTTGATATTATAGGGTAATTTCGCTAGTTTCCGACCACTTAGTGGAGTTGTCAAGTTTAGGTTGCATAATAAAATGTACCAGTATCATTTTTTGACTTGATGCTACTAAGCTACGTTTCAAATATTATACTCTATATTTTTATCAGATTATCAATCATTTTTTATAATAACCGACCCTTTTATAAATATCTAAACCAAAGGCTAATAGTAACTATTTTGCTAGTTTTCGATCACTAAATTATGTTTACGACCACTTTTTCGCTAGTTTCCTACCACTATAAATTGAAAGACGTAGGTGCCTGACTGCTTGTGGTAAATAAATGATAGAAACAATGATCAGAAAGGCTTCTTTAGATCCTCTGTCTTGTATTTTCATGATTTCTCCAGCTTTGAGGCACTTACTCATATAAAAAAGCATGATCTTTTTTCTTACTGAGACCGCCAAAAATTATTTAAGGATATGGCTAAAATATCAGCTATAACAAAAAAAAAATTGGCTAACGTAGTTTATAAACATAGTTATGTTTACAAGCTAAATACGCTACTTTTTTTGTAATAAAGCCAGCTCACATTAGACCCTGGGCGAGAAATATTCAATGATGGTTCGATCAGTTGGTCACGCCTATTTTGCGACCACCAGCATTAATCGTTTTTTTTTTAAATCGTGTCTGGTCTAATTAGTTAAACTTACAAAGTAATCGACTATTTATGTACTTTTATATGTAAATAAATACGTATTTATAATGTTTTTGATATAGTTTGCTTTTGCGGTCGAATAGCATTTTTCTGCAGCTGGATTAGTTTTCGACCACGAGCGATTTTGGGTATCTGTAGTTTTTAAACCAGATGGTGGATAAACGTGGTCGAAAACTGGCAGTTAAAATGTATGTGCTTTTAAGTTTCAAAGCTTTAAAATAGAATTGGGGATTTCTCGTATAATATTTGTTACAAAACTGAACCTATTTGGACATAAGATGTGTTCACCGCAAGCTTTTTATTTTTTGTATTTTTTCATCAAATGTACATTAAACGGTCGGATATAGGAAGTGGTCGCAAAACCGGCGAACTTACCCTATGGCAGAAGTACCGATAGTGATGTAATGCGTTGGTTAACCTATAATTATCGACACATCGATAGTTTATATTATGCCATCCGGAAATTTGTTACAATAAGTTTTAAATGTTTTCAATTTATTTTGTGGTTAGATTGACTTCTACTAATTAAACTTTTAATATCTTTTATGTTTATTAGGTTTCCTACAGATCCTAATATAAAAGATAAATAGATATTCGCAACTGGACAGTGCAATTGGTTTCCTCAAAAACATGATACGGTTTGCTCTCAGCATTTTGAAGCTGAATGTTTTATGAAAATGTCTAACCATATACGTTTATATTTTGACGCTATTCCCACATTGAAACTCTATCCTATTTTTAACGAGGTACTAGGTGGACCGATGACCTGGTGAAAACCGCGGGGAGCCGGTGGATGCAGGAGGCGAGCAGCCGTTCAAAGTGGCGCTTTCTGGGGGAGGCTTATGTTCAGCTGTGGACATCTACGGGCTGATGATGATGACTATAATTTCTCTTATACGCATTTATTATTTGATGAGGACATTATAATGATGTGGCGTGCTCGCCCATGAAAGAGTTTTCATGTAGCCTCCATGGAGCTATTAAAAAAAGAAGGAGGGAATCCCGTCTGATCCGAAACTGAAGCTCCCTTAGGAAGCCGGTCGCCCTACTTTCAGCTGACACACATATGTAATATGTCCGCCATTTTGGGCTTTAGTTCGATGTCAATCAAAACTCAATCCTTCTTTTTTTATTTCATCCATGGTAGCCTCATAGAAAACCATTGCTCTTGGTTGCTAAAGACAACTGATCTCGTTGATTCTACGGAAGAATCTACGTCTTAGTCGATATTGAATGAAAAAATTCACTTGCTTTTGATTTTGTAAACAGCTGTAAATTAAAATATACATCGCATGGTGAGCTGAAAAATTACCTTTATTTACTGCCAAACTAAGGACCTCCTTCTATTAAATAAGTGTTTACCTACAACACCTCAATGATACTCAATATTATTATTATTTTTCCTAAAAATTCATCTGAAAATAAAATTTTCAGATGAATTCTATCAAAAAGAAACATGACGCAACAATACTGATGAATCATCAGCAAAACGTGTTACCTATGTATTTGGAGTTTTAATATATTATTTCGTTTTATAACTTGTTATGTTTCTTCTATTTCAAACTTTAGTTTATAGATATAATAATACTATCACACATCATCAGCCGGCAGACATCTACTGCTAAACATTGCCTCCCCCATAAAACATCACTTTGGACGCCTATCGGATTTGCTTATAAACTTAATCTTTATAACCATAAACTGACGATAAACTACCTCTATACTTACATACATTACATTTGCCATAAAATAGGTGAGGTGGACTGTATATCCGTGACGCGAACATGACGTACCTACCAATACCAATACATTCAATTTTATTTATTTTAGATTTATACCGGTATGTTTATCGGCTGGCCATTGTCGACCCGGAATAGAGTATAATAGAATAAAATAACACTATTACACATAGAAATACGCACAAAAGGCACAAAAGATATAGGTAGGTACTAAAGTGTACCTAATGATACAATCAGGTAAGAGGTACCTTACCGCGTACTTAACTCATATCAAACTATCGATAAAAATATATCGACTCAACCCACAGCACGTTTTGCTGACAGCAGTGGCACTAATGACAAGACAATTGCTATATATGTCATCTGCGCAGGTAAACCATAGAGGTTTCATTGTAATACCTGACACGCTTGAATTGTATGAGAAGTGTCGAAAAGGCGCCTCTATGTAGAGGGAAGCGTTTTTTTTTTTTGCTCTGTGTAAAAATTGCTTATTTTTATATAATTAATAGAATTTCATTGATTATTGTGGCTGGCAATACTATGGCTTGTGATTGGATGACAGTAAAAACTAAGCGGTAGATTTTTTTATTATGTTATGACTGTGTTAAGTAAACACATATTCCAAAAAAAAAACAAAGATACAATATCAAAAATGGTGAAAATATCCCTGGTATTTTTTTTTTACTGTAAAAATCATTCTGATTCTCCATTTATCGCTATTCAGATATACAAAAGAAATTAATATCCACATATGGTAGGCAACACAGAGCAAAAAAAAAAACGCTTCCCCTCTACATAGAGGCGCCTTTTCGACACTTCTCATACAATTCAAGCGTGTCAGGTATTACAATGAAACCTCTATGGTTTACCTGCGCAGATGACATATATAGCAATTGTCTTGTCATTAGTGCCACTGCTGTCAGCAAAACGTGCTGTGGGTTGAGTCGATATATTTTTATCGATAGTTTGATATGAGTTAAGTACGCGGTAAGGTACCTCTTACCTGATTGTATCATTAGGTACACTTACCTACCTATATCTTTTGTGCCTTTTGTGCGTATTTCTATGTGTAATAGTGTTATTTTATTCTAGTATACTCTATTCTGGGTCGACAATGGCCAGCCGATAAACATACCGGTATAAATCTAAAATAAATAAAATTGAATGTATTGGTATTGGTAGGTACGTCATGTTCGCGTCACGGCTATACAGTCCACCTCTCAACTATTTTATGGCAAATGTAATGTGTGTAAGTATAGAGGTAGTTTATCGTCAGTTTATGGTTATAAAGATTAAGTTTATAAGCAAATCCGATAGGCGTCCAAAGTGAGGATTTATGGGGGAGGCAGTGTTTAGCAGTGGACGTCTGCCGGCTGATATGTGATAGTATAATTATATCTATAAACTAAAGTTTGAAATATGCCGAAATAGAAGAAACATAACAAGTTATAAAACGAAAAAATATATTAAAACTCCAAATACATAGGTAACACGTTTTGCTGATGATTCATCAGTATTGTTGCGTCATGTTTCTTTTTGATAGAATTCATCTGAAAATATAATTTTCAGATGAATTTTTAGGAAAAATAATAATAATATTGAGTATCATTGAGGTGTTGTAGGTAAACACTTATTTAATAGAAGGTAGGTCCTTAGTTTGGCAGTAAATAAAGGTAATTTTTCAGCTCTCCATGCGATGTATATTTTAATTTACAGCTATTTACAAAATAAAAAGCTATTGAATTTTTTCATTCAATATCGACTAAGACGTAGATTCTTACGTAGAATTAATGAGATCAGTTGTCCTTAGCAACCAAGAGCAATGATTTTCTATGAGGCTACCATGGATGAAATAAAAAAAAGAAGGATTGAGTTTTGATTGACATCGAACTGAAGCCCAAAATGGCGGACATATTACATATGTGTGTCAGCTGAAAGTAGGGCGACCGGCTTCCTAAGGGAGCTTCAGTTTCGGATCAGACGGGATTCCCTCCTTCTTTTTTTAATAGCTCCATGGAGGCTACATGAAAACTCTTTCATGGGCGAGCACGCCACATCATTATAATGTCCTCATCAAATAATAAATGCGGATAAGAGAAATTATAGCCATCATCATCAGCCCGTAGATGTCCACAGCTGAACATAAGCCTCCCCCAGAAAGCGCCAATTAGAACGGCTGCTCGCCTCCTGCATCCATCGGCTCCCCGCGGTTTTCACCAGGTCATCGGTCCACCTAGTGGGGGGAAATTATAGTACCTCGTTAAAAATAGGATAGAGTTTCAATGTGGGAATAGCGTCACGTATATGGTTAGACATTTTCATAAAACATTCAGCTTCAAAATGCTGAGAGCAAACCGTATCATGTTTTTGAGGAAACTAATTGCACTGTCCAGTTGCGAATATCTATTTATCTTTTATATTAGGATCTGTAGGAAACCTAATAAACATAAAAGATATTAAAAGTTTAAATAGTAGAAGTCAATTTAACCACAAAATAAATTGAAAACATTTAAAACTTATTGTAACAAATTTCCGGATGGCATAATAGAAACTATCGATGTATCGATAATTATAAGGTTAACCAACGCATTACATCACTATCGGTACTTCTGCCATAGGGTAAGTTCGCCGGTTTTGCGACCACTTCCTATATCCGACCATTTAATGTACATTTGATGAAAAAATATAAAAAATAAAAAGCTTGCGGTGAACACATCTCTAAAATATATTATGCCTACACAATTATGTCCAAATAGGTTCAGTTTTGTAACAAATATACGAGAAATCCCCAATTCTATTTTAAAGCTTTGAAGCTTAAAAGCACATACATTTTAACTGCCAGTTTTCGACCACGTTTATCCACCATCTGGCATAAAAACTTCAGATACCCAAAATCGCTCGTGGTCGAAAACTGATCCAGCTGCAGAAAAATGCTATTCGACCGCAAAAGCAAACTATATCAAAAACATTATAAATATGTATTTATTTACATATAAAAGTACATAAATAGTCGATTACTTTGTAAGGTTAACTAATTAGACCAGACACGATTAAAAAAAACGATTAATGCTGGTGGTCGCAAAATAGGCGTGACCAACTGATCGAACCATCATTGAATATTTCTCGCCCAGGGTGTAATGTGGCTTTATTACAAAAAAAAAAGTAGCGTATTTAGTTTGTAAACATTACTATGTTTATAAACTACGTTAGCCAATATTTTTTTTTGTTATAGCTGAATTTTTCAGCCATATCCTTAAATAAGTTTTGGCGGTCTCAGTAAGAAAAAAGATCATGCTTTTTTATATGAGTAAGTGCCTCAAAGCTGGAGAAATCATGAAAATACAAGACAGAGGATCTAAAGAAGCCTTTCTGATCATTGTTTCTATCATTTATTTACCACAGGCAGTCAGGCACCTACGTCTTTCAATTTATAGTGGTAGGAAACTAGCGAAAAAGTGGTCGTAAATATAATTTACTGATCGAAAACTAGCAAAATAGTCACTATTAGCCTTTGGTTTAGATATTATAAAAGGGTGGGTTATTTTAAAAAATGATTGATAATCTGATGAAAATATAGAGTATAATATTTGAAACGTAGCTTAGTAGCATCAAGTCAAAAAATGATACTGGTACATTTTATTATGCATCCTAAACTTGACAACTCCACTAAGTGGTCGGAAACTAGCGAAATTACCCTATAATATCAAACTGACACAGAAGAGTACCCCGTACCGAAGTTCGGCAGCAATAATATGATTAATTTCGTCTCTATATAGAGGCGAAGCGTCATTTGTTTCATAGCTCTGTGGTAGGCAATAAGAAGCATCTCTTTAATAGGTCTTATCTTAAAATCTCTATATGTATAGTTTGACTTCCACTTATCAAAACGGATATACTAGTCGGAGTAGTTATGCAATGTCAATTCGGATATTTAATAAGTTGCCCGAGTCAATGAGAAGTCTGCCTGTACGTAAGTTTAAGGTTAAATCATCTGCTTGGCTGTCAGAAAAATGTTTTTATTATACTATGTTCTAAAAGACTTCTAAAATTTAAATTCCTATACCATTTAAGTTTAATTTTGTATCAACGTTATTTTACCAATTAAATAAGTATAATAACATAAGGACATAGGTACCTAATTTTGCATGCCAGATTTGGTGATATCTTGAGAAGTTTTATTTATATGTATCCACCTTGTATGACCACATATAAGCAAACAAATATATTTCATTTCATTTAAATTAATAAATTCTTAATTAGTTTGACAAAATAACTATCATAAAATAGCTATATAATGGGAAATCGCATGGCAACACTATTTTGAATATTCAATCAATTACCTGTGGACTTGTTATCATCGGAATCGGAGCCAGAATCGTCGGAATAAATGTCGGAAGCTTTAAGTTTGACGCTCTGCTTGCTCGTGCCTCCTATTATGTCAGCGTCGCCGTCCTGGGAAACAGGATTTCTTTAACTTAGAGGTGATACTTAAGTATTACTAATCATTAAGTATATAAGTATTGTATCAGTTATCTGGTTCCCATAGTACAAGCTATGCTTAGTTTGGGGCTAGATGGCGCTGTGTGAAATGTCCACATATATTTATTTATTTATTTTAGTCCTACTGCGGATCTCCTCATTTCGGATCTTATCTCGCAGGGTAACACCGAACATAGCTCTCTCCATAGCTCGTTGCGCGACTTTGAGCTTACTAATGAGGCCAATAGTAGGAGACCACATCTCAGTACCATTCCATCCTGTCGCCATTCCACCCATTCGCTAATGAATGAAAAGTTCTGTCGGCAAATCGTTTAGTTGAAAGGTTCTGTCGTTGAACAAACGAAACATTCAGTCAGCGGCTCACCCAGCAGAGAAATATTTGTCAAATTAAGTTTCAAAATGAATGGAATGGAACTGAGACATGGTCTCTTACCGTTGGCCTCATTAGTAAATTAAAAGTCACGCAACGAGCTATGGAGAGAGCTATGTTCGGTGTTGGTGATAAGATCCGAAATGAGGAGATCCACAGGACTAAAGTGACCGAGATAGCTTTTAGAATTAGCAAGTTGTTCAGGCAATGGGCAGGCCACATCGCTCGGAGAACTGACAACCGACGGGGAAGAAAGGTTCTCGAGTGGCGACCACGAACCGGAAGCAGCGTAGGCTCCCCACTAGGTGGACCGACGATCTGGTGGATGCAGGAGGCGAGCAGCTGCTCAAAGTAACGCCTATGTTCTACAGTAACAGTCTTCAGGCAAATTAATGATAATGAAGTTTCAGAATCCGGTACATACCATATCTGCAGATTAATTTGTAAAGGAAAAATTAGAATCACAAGCGATTGTGTTGATGTAACTTGACCATGCTGGTTGGGATGATTCTCAAGAATTTCTCAATAGATGGCGCTACCAACCCAGTAAGTTAGTTGTATAAGGTGAAGGAAAAATTCGAACATGAGACCTGTTGTCACGGTAGCTTAAGTAAAGCATATCCCGGCTTGAGGGATGGACGGATGCGGGTTCAATCCCCGCTCGTGATTCTAATTGTTCCTTTACAAATAAATCTGTGGATTACGCTGAGCAGGTGATACTGCTATAAAAATTATAAATACCATATCAGTGTCAGGGCGTTCCTCCTCGATCTGTTTCCGTTGTTTATGTTCTGTCCGGGTGGCCCTGGCATCTCTCTGTGCCCGGAGTGCGGCCATAGCGTTTTGTCTCCGATCGTCGACGTTCCGTTTCCGTTCCGTTTTAGAACCGAACGGCGGAGACGCAGCTCGTTCTGCATCAGCTACAAATAAAAAATCGTTGACATTTCATATTCATATTATATTTTTATTACAATACTGTCTGACCCGCTCTGTTTATGGGTAAGAGAGAAGCAAAAAGGAAAAATATAGGGGAAAAATATGAATGGATGGGACGGCGAAGGAAGGCAGGCGAATAGGTTAAGAATTAATAATGTTGACTAAATTGTTCATACTTTTAACTCTAATACAAGGTGACCTTTAATTGGTTGTTATCCCAAAATGGGAGACCATGATACCCTACAAGTTGTGAGAACCTTACTTGAAACTGGGTGTTTCCAAACTTCGATGGTTAAAAATAAATCCACTCGCAAAATTGTACGTGCGATCGCTACGTGAGTTAACAAGATACTATAAATACATTTCTAAACACAGGTCGTTAAACTCATTTAGGTGCACTCGGTCAAGGACGAAGTTCAACCACCCAGCTGGGCTAAAGCCTATATACTTCGAACGTAAACGTCACAAGGCATTTCTTCAATGAAAAACTATTAATTGAAAAAAGTCGTTGCAGAAACATTGTCTACCTTGAGGTGTAGATTTACCCCCTTTATTTATTTATTTTATTTATTTATTTCACAGAATCTACAGATTTTAAGATAACCTACCAATTCAAAACCAGGTAGTATATAATTTGCCACAGATAGCGACCAATAAAAAACAATATGGGAACTAGATAACTGATACAATACTTATATACTTTTTTGTTTGTAAATACATACATAGAATACAATATAACACCCAGACGCAGAACAAACATGTATGTTCATCACACAAATGTTTGTCCTGGGTAGGAATTGAACCCACAGCCCTCAGTTCAGAAGGCAAAGATACTACCAACTGAGCTATCGGGCCCGTCAATTGTTCGTTATTTCGGTGTCAAAATTATACTCTTTTCCCCCATAAATGGAAAATAAATTAATATAGGTTACGAATCACCTTAATATATAAACTAAAGCTCACCAGCATCTTTAGGGTCGTCCAATATTTCCCCCGGACTCGGCGGCGTGCCTTCTTTTTCCTTCTCTGTTTCCTTTGGCGGCTCGGATTCTGCTTCTGTAGAAATAATACAAGCGTATGAAATTCGCGATTTGAGAGTTTTGGTACCTCCTAAACATAATAATATAGCTGTAATGGTGATATTTGAGGAGAGCAAAGCAAGTTAATGAGGAGATCCGCAGGAGAACTAAAGTGGCTGATATAGCTCTTAGGATTAGCAAATTGAAATGGCAGGCCACATCGCTCGTAGAACTGACAACCGATGGGGAAGAAAGGTTCTCGAGTGGCGACCACGAACTGGAAGACGCAGCGTAGGCCGGCCCCCCACTAGGTGGACCGAAGATCTGGTGAAAGCCGCGGGGAGCCGATGGATGCAGGAGGCGAGCAGCCGCTCAATGCGTCGCACTGTGGGGGAGGCCTATATTCAGCAGTGGGCGTTTTTAGGCTTTGGATCATCCACACTAGACCACTCACCGTTTTTTTCCCTTTCGCGTTCCCGTTCGCATTCGCGTTCGGGGTCGCGTTGCTTGCGGCTGAGGCTCGGGACCGTACTGTGAGCTCTTATCGCGATTCAAAACCGAGTCTATATTGGACCGCTTGTCTAAAACTTCATGCAAAAAAAAAACAAAACGATCCAATATAGGCACTGTTTGGAATCGCGCTAAGGGCTCACGGACGGCGTCAAGATCTCACAACTTGCTTCACTCACCATGGTTCTCCCGTTCGCATTCGCGTTCAGTGTCACGTTGCTTGAGGCTGAGGTTCTGATCGCACCACTTGCTTCACTCACCGAGGCTTTCCCGTTCACGTTTCACGTTATCGCGTTCGCGTTCACGTTCCCGTTCGCGTTCGGTGTCACGTTACTTGCGTCTGAGGCTCTGATCTCACCGCCCGCTTCACTCACCATGGTTCTCCCGTTCCCGCTCCCGCTCCCGCTCCCGCTCCCGCTCCCGCTCCCGCAGCGCGCCGCGCAGCTTGCGGCGGCGGCGCAGGTCGCGGCGGCGCGCGAGCGCGGCGGGCGAGGCGCTCCGCTCGGCGGCCGAGCGCCGCGCCAGCCGGAGCTTACGTTCTATCTCCCATCTACAAGTCGAGTTTGAATGGCCATGGACTACTATTTAAAATGAACAGGTAAATATTTTTATTTTTATAATATTTCCTCCCAAGACTCATAAATAGCATTCCTATTAATACTCCGATTAATATTAAACTCTTACTTAAGGCGCTGAATGCTCCCAAATCGACCAATTAGAACGTGATTATCTCAAAACGTATAACATTTACAGGATTGAAAACAATACACGTTAATACTGGTCATATCTTCTTACCATCTGCCGAAACCGAAACACGTTTACGAAAAGTTTTCTCGATAGAAAAAAATCGTGAAATGACCTCTAAGAAATCATTCAAACGTCCTAAAATTTTACATTTTAATAAGACACGCCATTGAAGTAAATCATAGTGATAAGTTATGTTTTAATGCATCCATCTAAAAGCTTATTTTTTTTATAACAATAAGCATTTCTTTTATAACTAATTATTTGTACCGAAAAATGTAAAAGTCGAAGTGCAACGCAACGTAATCGCCATATTTTTGCTATGCATAAAGCGACCCTATCAGGTGCAAAATAAGTTTCAAGTTTGTCTGCTGTAATAAACATGCTCGCATTGGGTCCTGTCAGGGCCTTAAAAAGCATACCTTAGACAATCCGTTTTAGTAAATTACTAGTGCAATATAAATTCTATTCATAATAATCATCTACAGTGCAAATAAAATAAAATGTTTATGATCTTTTAAAGCAGTATCGCCTGCTCAGCGTAATCTACAGATTAAATTGTAAAGGAAAAATGCGAAAAAAAAAAATGGAAAATGGAAATGGGAGGCGTTATCTTTACAGCATTTGTGTTGATGTAACTTGACCATGCTGGTTGGGATGATTCTTAAGAATCACTCAATAGATGGCGCTACCAACCCCGTAACTTGGTTGTAAAGATGACATGAGACCACTTGTCACGGTGTAGCTTAAGCAAAGCGTATCCCGACTTGAGGGATGGATGGGGTCTTTGAAGAAAATCCGACAATGGCGGTTGTGAATTTTGATTTTAATTTTCAAAACTAGTGTATCTTGAACTTTAATGTGTAATAAGGGTGGATTATTATCCGTTAAGTGTTCGCGAATGTGCACGAGTGTTGGCCAATGGTTTCAAGATCTTAAATCATGCATTTTCGTTTTTACTTCAACTGCCTCTTTTAGAGCCTTCAGTAAAATATCCACCATTTTACTGTTGGCGTTTTGACTGACAAAATATGACTTTGACTTGACATAACCATACAAATTTTCCTTACTTGACATTGGCAGAATTATTGCAAAAAAGCGAAAGAAAGCCATTAAAGAAGAAGAAGAAGAAGAGGGATGGATAGATGCGGGTTCAATCCCCGCTCGTGATTCTAATTTTTCCTTTACAAATTAATCTGTTAAATAAAAATGTCAGTATTTAGCAACAGCCTGTATAATTATGTGCATTGTCCGTTCGCTCGATGCGCTGTCGGCGTTCTCGGCGGTGCAGCGAGCGAACTAGTTTATGTAAGTACGTATGCCGGCTACCCCTGTGGCGATAACAATGCGAATAATATTGTGTATTTTGGTAACCACTTCATATATATTTATATTAAGACGCTGACAGGACCCAATGCGAGCACGTTTACTACATTAGTCGAATATGAACCGTATTCTGTAAAACATAGGGTCGCTTAATGCGGAGCAAAAATATGGCGATTACGTTGCGTTGCACTTCGACTTTTCCATTTTTCGGTACAAATAATTAGTTATAAAAGAAACGCTTATTGTTATTAAAATAATAAGCTTACAGATGGGTGCATTGAAACATAACTTATCACTATGATTTATTTCAATGGGGTGTCATATTCTAATGTAACATTTTAGGGCGTTTGAATGATTTTTTAAAGGTCCCTTCACGATTTTTTTCTATCGAGAAAACTTTTCGTAATCGTGTTTCGGTTTCTGCAGGTGGAAAGAAGATATGACCAGTATTAACGTGTATTTTTTTCAATCATGCAAATGGTGTACATTTTGAGACAATCATGTTCAAAATAGTTGATTTGGGAGCATTCAGCGCCTTAAGTATCTTACGGTAAAGTTGAGCAATACAACACCAGAGACAAACCTTATTTGGTTTTATTGGTGGTTTAGGCAAGTTGTAAAATGTTTTCACATTTAGATAATTAAATAAAAAAGTAGATCAAAAATGGGTGCAATCATTGAAAAAATAAGTAAAATCGGTAAACAAATCACGGAGTTATAAGCTTTTAAAGTTTCTGGAGGGGGCAACGCCTGTCTCTGTCGCCAAACAGATCATCTCCACAGCTCCACTACTATGAATATGGTTACTATGAAAACACGGCTGAGTGACGTCACATGCCAAAGAGATTGTATGTGAAGCTACCACAGCTTAGCAATGAGGTACTATGAAGGACTAACTTGTGGCGTCACTGCGTGTTTGAGCTATCTTTTTCTATTCCTGTTATTAAAATACTTGTAACTTTGCCATTTTTTGAGATAGTTTATTTTTGTTTTCACGGCTGTTTATTATTTGGAGACTATTATTATTTTATGCAATAAATAAATAGTAGTCAGCATGCCTAAGAGCCGGACTGGGACCATGATAGCCCACAAGTTGCGAGAGCCTCACTTGAAACTGCGTATCTCCAAACCTTCACGATAAAAATTAAATCCACTCAAAAAATTGCATGTGCGTTTGCTACGAGAGTTTTCAAGATATAAATTCATGTATCTGTTCTTACCTAGTTTTCATCAAATCTCTGCGTTCAATGCGCTTAAATATTTCTTGTTCTCTCTCTTTCTCACTCATGGCGGCAAGTCTAGTTCTGTCCTCTTCATCACCCATAAGATTTTCGTCGTATCTGAAAGAAACATTATGATGAGAGATATAGCAATGTCGAGTCGACGTAATGTAACCTTTATAGACAATTTTACATTTATAGATTACGGAACTTTAGAGCAACCAACAAAATACGCTCAAGTATTTCATATTTATACTTATACTTAATAATATTTAATCAAGCTAAAGCTCTTACCCATCATCAAATTCTTCTTCTGAATCAATGGAATCATTGTCCGATGAATGTGATGATACCTCCCCTGGAAACAATAAATGAGACTGTTACAAGCAAACAAATGTACAAACAAACAAACAAACACATGGCAGACAGATGGCCAACCAGGCAGACAAATAGCCAAACAGGCAGAGTAGTAGCCAAACCGGCAGACAAGTAGCCAAACAGGCAGAGTAGTAGCCAAACAGGCAGACAAGTAGCCAAACAGGCAGAGTAGTAGCCAAACCGGCAGACAAGTAGCCAAACAGGCAGAGTAGGAGCCAAACAGGCAGACAAGTAGTCAAACAGGCAGAGTAGTAGCCAAACAGGCAGACAAGTAGCCAAACAGGCAGAGTAGTAGCCAAACAGGCAGACAAGCAGCCAAACAGGCAGAGCAGTAGCCAAACAGGCAGACAAGTAGCCAAACAGGCAGAGCAGTAGCCAAACAGGCAGACAAGGAGCCAAACAGGCAGAGCAGTAGCCAAACAGGCAGACAAGCAGCCAAACAGGCAGAGCAGTAGCCAAACAGGCAGACAAGCAGCCAAACAGGCAGAGCAGTAGCCAAACAGGCAGACAAGTAGCCAAACAGGCAGAGTAGTAGCCAAACAGGCAGAAAAGTAGCCAAACAGGCAGACAAGTAGCCAAACAGGCAGAGTAGTAGCCAAACAGGCAGACAAGCAGTCAAACAGGCAGAGTAGTACCCAAACAGGCAGAGGAGTAGCCAAACATGCAGACAAGTAGTCAAACAGGCAGAGTAGTAGCCAAACAGGCAGACAAGTAGACAAACAGGCAGAGTAGTAGCCAAACAGGCAGACAAGTAGCCAAACAGGCAGAGCAGTAGCCAAACAGGCAGAGTAGTAGCCAAACAGGCAGACAAGTAGCCAAACAGGCAGACAAGTACCCAACAGGCTGACAAGTAGCCAAACAGGCAGACGAGTAGTCAAACACGCAAACAAGTACCCAAACAGGCAGACAAGCAGCCAAACCGGCATATAAATGTATGAATTGAAATAATAATCAAATACCTTCCTCCGGCTCACTGTATGTTTCTTTCTTTTTTGATCCAGCACTATCTGTGCTTTTCCGCGGTTCTGGTTTCTTTATTTCCTTTTGCTTTTCCCCATCTGATTGATCAACGGAACCTTTCCGGCTTTGTGGCTTCTTGGAGCCCTCACTCGCTTCACTCTCAGAGCCTGACGATGATGATGATGATTTTGCTGAAAATATTAGACTTGCAAAATAATCCAGTAGCATCAAAAACGGAATAATCGCGACGCCACCTGGGGCCAATTTTAAAAGCTTTAGTTGACACATCTATAACTTCTAAATCTGATGTTGTTCTTGTCAAATAGACGGCAATGTAAGAGACGGATATATTTTTAGTTTTTTAATGACTGTCAGTGTTAACTAAAGCCTTCAAATCTGGCCTACTGTAAAGTTTTCTTGTGGATTCTTCTTTACTGGTGTAATCAAAGCTACAAACATTTTGTTCGCAAACTTAATAGAAGTATTATTTGTGGTGTACTTACTTTTTGTTTTTTTAAACATGCAATGTGCTTTTATTACTCAAACTAACTACTACAATACTTGTTTACTTTCTTGTATCTAATATATTATAATAAATGATTTATTATGAAAATGTTTAGCGTTATAAAGCAGTAAGGCAAAACCTCTCACAATTATTTTTCTTATTGTCATCATCATCCCAATCTGATTCACTGTCCGAAGATTTGCCTTTTGATTTTGGTTGTGGTGGGGAGTTGCCGGAATTCTTCTTTTTCTTTGCCAAGTTTAAAAATTGCTGTAACAAAGTGATTTTATTACATACTATAGTATACACACAAACCGAAGGTTATTCTACATTTATGGTCTTCTTCTTCTTCTCGTGTAGACAAGTGGTCAGCCTTGGTCTCAGAATTTTTAGGCTGCCCAAAGACTTGACTGACTTGGCTTAACAACTACTACAACTCACAACAGCCGGGATTGAAAGCTTAATGTGCCCCAACGCATGGTAGTGCTCACATTTATGGTAAGCCCTACACTGACATCCCTCTTGGGGTATATTTTGCACTGTAATAACCCCATCCCCATACCAAAACCTTAAAATATGGCAATCTGATTCTATTATAATAAAATAACACACTTTACGCTACCTCTATTATGCAAATTCCTTTTTTATTTGCTTACATTTTGACATCCATGACAATAACCATAAAAGTAGTAGTTTAGCTCATAGCGAAGCTTGACTAGCCGTTCCTAACCAATCGGTAAAGTTAAGCAATGTTCGCTGCGATCACTACTATGATGGGTGACCGCTACAGCTAAGTTGGTGTTTAGAACTGAGCGCTAGCGTTAAACCATCGGCCCCAGCTGTTGTCGTAAGACATTAAGCCAAGTCAGCAGCTTTTGGGTGGCCTAAAAATTCTGACACCCGGGCTGACCACTTGCCTACACAAGAAGAAGAAGACCATAAAAGTAAGTACTTTGTGTGAATTTCTTATCAGTTTTTGTTAGCATTTAATTAAACATAACTAGCTGCTACCTGCACCTTCACAAACATATATTACAGTGTATTTCAATAAAAAATTCTATAGCCTAACAAAATGTCACCATACAAAATTTTGATGAGATTGGCTGTGAAATGGTAACAATGATGGAGACAGTCAGACAAACAGATTTACTTTCAAAATCATTATGTTATTATTATTACTATGGATAATCAAACAGGAATATAACCTGATCCACTTAGTTAGCCTGATAAACAAAACCACTAGGTACATGTCAGCTCTCTGTAGGAGTTACACTTTAGTCTGTGCCAACTGTCTAGACAAGCCATTATATAATCTATAGGATGTGTAGGTATAGGAATTTGCAGTGACAACGAATAAAATGAAGAATGCATTGAATAAACCATTTGCCTACATTGTGTGAGTTCTGGAATGTTCTATAGACATGAAAACTGCGCAACTGTTATCTTTTTACGGGAATTAGGACGATATATTAAACTAACATGAGTCATGTTCTAGGCCTTCGCAGGGCGTTATGTCGTATAACGGACAAATTTTCAATGGTAAACCTACTTTGACCCAAAATCTAAAGATGTGGATATCGTTTTCTCGTAATATCCAAGAGATCATGAAAATACAGTAAGTTTTTGAAAAATAGATTGGTTTTGAAGTTTTTAGTAAATATACGCAGTCGAAATCGAAAGAATGTTGAGTTGACACAAAAATTTTGGCTCACAGGCCAACCAAGGAGTTGATGATTTCACTTACCGAGTCTAAATCTGAGCATTCACTGCTGGAATCCGAATCAATCAAAGGCTTATTCTTCCTTTTAGCCATTTTAGAAACTGTCGTGCAAAAATCTGTAAAACAACTAAAATTTAGCGTTTAGCGTTAGCGTTACAAAAACGCAATGCAATGTGTACCAGTGTTGCCAACGACGACGGGACTGAACCATAGATAAGAGTATATATTTGGGACTGAACTGAATTCGCCATTATTATTTATTCTCAGCTTTAGTAGCCTAAAGTAGACGAATTTTAGGTTCTGTCGCCTAACACCACCACACAATTACAAATACATTCTCAAAAACAAAAAAATGGTTAAAAGATCAAAATTTGCAAATTAATTTATCAAAAACAAAAATATGACAATATAGGCCCTACCAAAAATCACCTCTTAACCTCAGATTTCTTTCGCGACAAATAGACTTACAGGAAATTAACTTATTTAAACTTCTAGATATAACTGTAGATTCTAATCTTAACTGGAAAAAATATATCGTACATATTAAAACAAAACTGTCACAATTTATTTACGCACTAGGCGTTTTAAAATGCAGAGATGTGACTTATCTAAGATACAAGTATCTTAAATACAGATACAAGATACTTATTTTGTATCTTGAATCTAGATACTTTTTTAAAATTTATTTGGATCTTCTATTTAGATACTATTTGTCTTGTATCTTGTATTTAGCAAATACTTTTTTTACTAAGATACTTTTTGTCTTAATAAAACTAGGTATGCACTTTTTACATTTACATTCTGTTACACCTGCACAATTTTACACGAACATAAAACTGAACGTCATCTTTAAATTTAAATCAACCTACACCATTTTACTCACTTCACACTGTAGTGTATGCCGTACAAGGAAGTTCTATAATATAAATACTAATGGTAGGTAAAAGGTTACCTTGATTCCGTATTACGCATAGACTTAGGATGTACAACAATGACAGTTTGAAATGGGACAAGAAATTTAAGATATTGTGTTTGAAAAACTGTTGCTTGTTGAAATATGAATATTTGCGATAAGTAAACCTGTAAGTAGTATTTACTAAATATTAAACCTAGGGCCCAAAGGTAAATGGTTTTTAAATAAAATAGCAGTCATTTTATTTACTGAGATCCTGCAAACTCTGGAGTAAAATTGCTAGATAATAGAAAAAACTGATCACTGAAATTATTATAATAAATCGGGAGGAGCATACATTCCTAATCCATAAAATAAACGCAGCCAGACACCACACGAACATGACTATTAATAATTCAATATTTCTGATAAAGCGGTGATACGTCTTCGGGTTAGTATATTTCGTAACATCACATTCACTGAATATGATTTAAAAACTAAAGAAACAGTATTTTACAGTTTGATAACGGCATTATGGTAATCAATAATGCTCTTCGTCATAAAGCAGATTGTGGTGGTACATATATGCTATTATTGAGGTAATACTCGCTCAAAATATCGACACATCCGTCATTATTTCACTATCTCTTTTTTTCTGTGGCAGTATGTAATAATTGATTTTTGCTTTTTGCCCCCTGCTTCGTGAGTCTTTTGAGAGTAACGAAAAATTTCTAGGTCCGGCACACGACGACGGCGTCGTCGATTGTGTAGGCCATCAATGCTGACAGCGCAGCCACAAAACAGTGTTTTGTGCTATTACGCTGTGGTTAAATTGTCGGCAATTAACCACACTTACAGCATAATAATATTGTGCTTAAACAAAAGTATAATAATTAAAGGGGTTTTTATTTGTCGACAAACATTTCGAGGAATGGGTTTACTACATCACCACTCATAACTTAAAAATCAAAAATAGTTATTAGTATTTCATGCTTAAATAATTGAAAAACCTTTATTTGAACTTTTGATGACGTCACTACGGAAGCAAATTATTGGAAGCCAAGTATCATCACAAGCCAACATTAAATGAACTAAACTATAACAAAAAAGTAAAAAATAAGTTTTTTTGACCGATTTATTTTTAAAGAATATCTTTGAATCACGAACTGGACTTGAACTCACATCCATCCATCCCTCAAGCTGGGATATGCTTTACTTAAGCTACCGTGACAAGTACTCTCATGTCCGAATTTTGGACATGTTGTGACCATTTTTTCTTTTCTTTTTTTTGAGATGATTCCCCAAGAATTGCGCAGTCTATAGCGCTACCAAAGCGTTGGTTATAAAAGGTGAAGGAAAAATTCAGACATGAAATCACGTATTACGGTATCTTAAGTAAAGCATAGCTTTAGGGATGGATGGATTCAATTGCAACTCAAAGATCGAGTCTTAATTAAAATTTTTTCTTTACTTATTAACCTGTAGGAAAATTACGCTGAGCAGGCGATACTGCTATAAAAATCATAAATATTATTTTTTTTTATTGCTCTCTAAATGCGTCTATTTAAAACGCAAAAAAAAGATGAAAATTTTTGGACTTTGTTCCTTTCAAAAGATCAAAAGAAAACTTTTCTCTTTGCTTAAATAAGAATATAAAAACTTTGAATTTCCCGCTTTACACAATAATGAGTAATAAAAAAGGGTAAAAGACAAATTTTGTAACATTTTATTCTTAGAGGACCCTGATTCCTCTATTACAAGTAGTGAAAACATGGTGTACTGGCACAGCTGACTTCGAAACCCTATAATATCTAATCTATATAATACCTAGAGATACTCGAAGAAAAGTGATTGATATATGAACTGGTTGAACTTAAGCTTCAATTGAACACCTTGAATACCTAATTAAATACCTTAAAGTATAGGTGATTTGTCACATTTACGCGATCTATTCATGATTCATGTAATAAGTTGAAGCTTAATAAAAAACTTTTTTCAAAAGTATCTTGTATCTATAAAAAGTATTTAGAAGATACGTATCTTGTATCCGATATTTCAGATACTTTTTCCAAAAGTATCATGTATCTGGTATCTCAAATACTTTTTTTAAATGTATCTTGTATTTTGTATTTAAATACTTAGTATAAGGTATCTTGTACATCTCTGTAAAAATGCAACACTGACTATAAAACTGCTTTGTCTACTTATTATGCATATGCTTACTCCTGGCTTAACTATAGCATTATTTTTTGGCGAGAATTTACTGATTATAATATGGATCTATTCATCCAGCAAAAGAAATGTATCAGGATATTAATGAATATAAAACAGAGAGATTGTTGAAGGCCACATTTTATTAAGCTAAAATTCTCACACTACCGTCGATGTATCTATTACAAAGCTGCATGTTTGTAAGAAGACACCGAAATCTTTTTAAATCTAATGACGAATTAAATGAAAATTACAACAGAAGATTTAAAAATAAATTAGTCCCCCCCCCTTGACAACCCTTAAAATAGTAAGTATGAGTCCTTATTGCAGAGTAATCTCTAACTATGACGAACTTCCGGAAGATATTAATCCGAATCAGAAGATTTGACGTACACAAGACGACTAAAAGCATTTTTACTAGAAATGAAAGCAGATAAACTACAGTTTGCTCAGTCCTGTACGTTATAATGGATTGTCGGAAATGATAAAAATTAAATATATAAATATCAAGTAGGTAGTTAATATAAAGACTTCCCACAGTGGAAGTGGTAATAAAATACGTGTACAAAGTAAGACAAGACATACAAGAAGTGGCCTGAGAGCGAATATTGGTCACTAACAGACTGTACAAACAAAACAGCTGAGTTGTTAAGAATCAAGAAACAAAAATTATTTTTGACAAAAGAAAAATGTTTTATACCACTGGCATGTCATTTTGACAGTGCTTTTTCATGTTATTTCTTTGTTTACATTAGATATCTAAGATTCTGGAAAGGGGTATAATACGATTATGATTATAATACCTATTTTCGCACTTTATGATAAGGCTAAGGCGATATTAGTCCCTCCGCTTAGGGTCAAAAAAGGCCCGAATAGTTCACTTTGTGATACCAGCACCAAATTTTAGTATGTTGTTAAACATTGTTATTCTATACCGTCGGGACCCCACCTGTAAAGTACCTGGATCCGAAGATATGACGTCATCAAAATGGTGGCTGCCGTATGTTAAAATTGCAAATATTTCTGATTCTATGAACCCAATATACATGTGTGGGGGTCAAATGAAAGACAATGAAATGTTCTATAATGCTTTTAAGCACCAAATTAGCTCATTGGTACAGATACGAAAATATTTCAAAATATATGAAAATTGAATCTATAAAAACCATCCATTTTCAATTACAGCATTCTTTCTTAATATTTTATCTCCTTTGTTGATATCACAGACCCAAAGGTGGCTATAGTTTTTATGAAAAGTTGTTTATTTACGATTCGAATAATTTAAATGATTTGTTCCTGAGGTAGTCTAAAAGGCGACCAGTCGCCAGTCAGATTCTTACGTCGCCGGTTTCTAGTCCTGAGTAGCCTAAATGGCGATTATATCGCCTACGTTGACCACACTGATGTGTACTCGACCACAGATTAGAGAAAAAACATCTACTGTGTACTCTACACAGGCAGGCACTCACAGGTACTTTACTGGAGCATGACCACAGCATGATTTAGAATGGACTACAACTACCTGACTTAAACTAGACTATGACTATGACTGGGACATGACTTTGCGTGAAATATTTTATAACACGATGAAAATATAATACTTGACACTGGCTAAATACACCATGTGTGGAGCCAAAATATACTTATACTACTCTATGGCCAAAATATAACATAAAAAAAAAGCACAAACAAATTACAAAAAGAACTTAGTAGTCTGTGAAAAAGAAAGCAAATAAAATAAATAATTAACCATAATCATTTTTAATTATTGTAAATTTTTAATATGTTATTATTGTGCTAGAAACGTTACGACAATCTTTGTTTTATCATTTGATGTTCCATCCATCTTAGTCCACGTGACACTGGCAAAATTGTGGTCACCTCTCCACAAAGGCCATTAACCAAAAGTTGAAGTCCTAAGCGAAGCCTTACATCCTCTTTGGTTGAAGTTAAAATACCTACCTTACAACAAAACAAAGAGTTTTGGCGGGAACGCGGAAATGTTCACGTCGTTGCATTGTATTATTTCTCAAAACTTGCGCTTTTTCCAGTATTAATGTTTAAAATCGGTGGCGTTTTACGCATTAAGTGCTGAATTACGAGCATGAGTGTGGGCAAGTGATATAATGTGGAGAAACGTGAGTTTTCGTGTTGCTTCCAAAATTCCATAGAAGCTTCTAGTAAAGTTGCCACCACTTTACTGGAGCATGACTTAGACTGGACTACGACTACCTGACTTAGACTGGACTATGACTATGACTAAGACTTGACTTTACGTGATATATTCTTTAACGATGAATAATTTACAATACTTGACACTGGCTAAATACACTATGTGTGGAGCCAAAATATAAGAAAAAAAAAAAAACAAAACAAAGAAAATAGAAATAGAAAACATTTTGTTTTGCGTTGCGACCAAACGATACTATTACGACGCAATTATTATAAACTATAACAACTATAACTATAAGTGCTTTTCTTTTCTTCTATTGAAGTTGAAATACTTGAATAATTACGTGTTTTGTACTAAAAACGCTACAAGCCAGAGTTTCGTTCTCGACTTACGGCCACTACATCTAACGGGACCTGCGTTACTTGGTGTTATACAAACTTATTATGCCTCATGATTTAAAAGAACAGGGTGGAAGGAAAGCTGCTCTAATGGTAAGTTCTTCAGCATGCATGCAGTCCAAAGTTAAGATTGATACAATAAGTATATCATACTTATCATGATTATACCATGGGGTCCCATCAGGTACAAACAAAAAATAGCCCGAATTTGAAAAAATGTAGTAATTGTTAAAGAAGCCGAATTTAATAGAAACAGCGAAATAAAGTAATACGAAAATATATTCAACTTCAACTCTTGGTTAATGGCCTTTGTGGAGAGGTGACCACAATTTTGCCAGTGTCACATGGACTAAGATAGAACATCAAACGAAGATTGTTCAGTGAGATGGTTTTTCTCAGTATGACATACTTGACATACTTTGATAGACAATACAAAATAATAGACAAAGCTAAACGTAGTTTCACTAAAGAGTCCAAACTCTAACATCTTCTCTCTTTGTCTACTTTATCCTGTGGCTATCATTTTCATACCAATTTTATCACAAAGCACTGCCATTCGTGGCTTGAACAGAGGTTTTGTAAGCATATCTGCCAACTGAAACTCCGTTGGCACTTTCTTGACTTGAAGGCTTTCGTCAGCTACACATTCTCTGATAAAGAAGTGTCTGATTCTGATATGCTTCGTTCTCTGATGCAATTCATATGCAGGATTATGTGCTAATTTGATTGCAGACTCATTATCAATGTAGAGCACGGGTGTATTGTGTCGCGAAGACTTTTCTATGCTTTGTAACAGCCTGTTTAACCAAATTATTTCTCTTGCTGTCTCACTCACTGCAACTATTTCGGACTCGGTACTCGAAATAGCAACTGATGCCTGTCTATGGCTTCTCCATGAGACTGCTCCTCCGGCATATAAGCACACCATGCCCGTCGTTGACCTGCTAGTCTCAATATCTCCACCATGATAGGCATCACTATAGCACTTCAACTCATGGCGGCAATTTCCTCCATATTGTAAGCCCCAGTCTTTCGTGCCCTGTAAATAGCGCAGTATACGCTTTACTTTCACAATATCTGCTGCTGTAGGATTTTCCAGATGTCTCGAAACAACACTTATAGCGTAGGCAATATCTGGCCTGGTTCCCACCATAAGGTATGCTAATGCTCCTACTGCTTGTCTGTAAGGAAACTTAAACTCTGTATCTACAGCTGATACATCTTCTCTTAATCCTGCAGTATTATTATCTTTTAGGATAGGTGTTCCCACTGGTTTACAGTCCTGCAAGTGAAATCTTTCTAGTAATTTCTTTGTGTAGGCAGCTTGAGTCACATTTATATGACAAGTATCGCTTCTCTCTATCTCTAAACCCAAAAAGTAAGATGCCGGTTTCGTCTTAATTTTCGTGTTCAGGGAGTTACTGGTTAGTGTCCAGTGTATTCATTTGGCCCAATACTTCGCCATCACGCAATAAATGTCGCTTGAAAATTTTGCGTTATAGAGAAATAAAATTATTCGTAAAATAGCCCACGTTATTCCGTTGTATGTGATGATGCATCTGTACTGTAGGTATTATAATTATTATCTGTGGTTATACCAATTTTCGGAACGTTTCTTAATATCCTTCCACGCCACAAAAAGTTTGTATAATACATAGTACAAGTACCTATAAATTATTTTGTATTTATAATATTAGATAGTACTTGAAAGGAATAATAGTAAAAGTCAAGGTGTATGAAACAGGATGCAGTTTAAAAAACACTATCTTTTGCTTCTCTTGCTTGATTTATGAGGTCACCGGTAACCAAACAGTTAAATTATCTTAAAGCATGTTGAGAATAGCGGATTCTATAAGTTAGTTTTTACATTATTTTACAAATTAATTATTTCCTGTATTGATCAACCGGGCCAAATATGTCATCTGGGCCTCTATGGGCCAGTCCGATGTTGGTACCATCTATTGAAATGAATTTCAAAACCATGCAAAAGTTAATTGTATTGTCATTTCTTTATCATAAAAAGTCTTTATTTTAATTATTTTTATTTATACTCCCATCCCATATAATATAATATAACATCCCTACACTAATATGGCAGTTGTGAAAAAGATTTTATTATAAATCCGCAAAGCCCAAGAATGGACTGCTAGTCACAATGAAGGCACCCCTGCATGTAGGCAGCCAGCAACCTGCAGCACACTGTATTAACTGTAGCCAGTCAGCAATCTGCAGTACACTGTATTAAATGTAGGCAGCCACTCCAGCCAGCAACCTGCAGTACACTGTTTTAACTGTCAATTTAATTCAATTATTTATTTCCATAGGAACACAAGGGACACTTGGATAAAATCAATATTACAAATTGCTTATAGCTTTTGCAGCTCTAGGGCCTTGTCAAATTGTATACTAGGTAGCATAAAAGTTTGCGTTACAATACATATAAGTAACTTAGCTTAAGCAGCATAGTGCCTTGTCAGTTTGTATACATAGGTAATATTATTATGTGTTTAATATTATTAAGTTTCATTTAGATTTAGTGATTTCACTGGGAATTTTATTGTAGAACCTTACTGAATTTCCGAGAAAGGACTTATTGCTTTTTTGAAGTCGAAATAAGGGAACTACTAATTTGTTTTTGTTTCGGGTGTTGAATGGGTGTATATCGCTTCCTTTCGCAAACTTCTTTATGTTTTTACGTGTATACATCACGACTTCATAGATGTACAGAGACGGAATGGTAAGAATATTAATGGTCTTAAAAAACTCGCGTAATGATGTTCTAGGAGAAAGATTATAAATTGCTCGGACTGCACTTTTTTGGAGGATGAAAATAACATTGATATCAGCTGCTGTTCCCCATAATAAAATGCCGTAGATCATCAAACTATGAAAGTAGGCGAAATACACGAGTCTAGCAGTAGATATATCTGTCAGTTTCCTAACTTCACATACTGCATATACGGCGGAGCTCAGTTTATTTCCCAGTAAATCAATATCCCATTGAAGGAATCCCCTAAAAATACCGTTTTATCTGTTAAGTTCAACATTTCAGCTCCTAAATTTATTTTTGTGTTTACTTTGGCCTCCTTAGCGAGACTAAATCTCATACACTTTGTTTTATTTGGGTTCAGCACCAAATTGTAGGCTGTGAACCAGTTACAAACTAGTTCCAGTGCGCTATTTAGGTCGCCAATATCAGGTAATCCTCTTTTGATTTTAAAAACCAATGATGTATCATCTGCAAAAATTACAATATCAGTATTGCACTTTTTGCAGATAGCCTGGTTTTGTACCATGAATGGCAAGTCATTCATGTAAACGAGAAATAGGAATGGCCCCAGAATTGAACCTTGGGGAATGCATGAGCTAATAAAACTTCCGGTTGACTTAACTCCGTCAATTACAACGAATTGCTTACGCCCTTTAAGGTATGATGCTATCAGATCGATCGCCTGATCCCCGATTCCGTAATATTTTAATTTAAGAATTAGAATATTATGATCATCACAATCGAATGCCTTAGTAAGGTCACAAAACACACCAATAGCGTCATGGGAATCATCCCAAGCTTTCAGAATAAATGACATCAATTGAGATCCTGCATCTAATGTCGATCTCCCTTTAGTAAAACCAAATTGCTGCTGATGCAAGAGTTTATTTAAATTAAAATAAGACTGGAGTTGATTCAACATCATCTTTTCAAATACCTTACTTAAGCATGGTAAAACGGATATAGGTCTATAATTTCCAGGATCGCTTTTGCATCCAGATTTGAAGAGAGGTATTATTTTGCCGTATTTCATTAAAGTAGGAAACATACCATTATCTACACATGAATTAAATATTGCTACTAGATGAGGAGCAACGGAAACCATAACATGATTAACTATTTTAACAGACAAACCCCACAAGTCTTCAGTTTTTTTCATGTTTAACGACTTAAATACCTTAACAACTGTAGCTGATGTAATGTGATGAAAATTAAAGGTTTAGTCTCAACATTTTTTGTTAATATAATTTCTGCAGTTGTGGATGACTTTAAGGAATGAGTTGAGTTAACTGTGTTGGAATATTGGAAAAATATTGATCAAACGCATCAGCAATTTCTGATTTATTTGTTAGCATATTATTATTTTTTATGACGTTCCTACTTTTAGTTTTACCAGTTTCCTTCTTGATAATGTTCCATGTCATTTTAATTTTATTATCGTAATTTGTTATTTTATCTCGAATAAATATTGATTTAGCCTGAGCGCATACTTTTTTAAACATTTTTGAGCAAGCTTTAACATATTCATGAAACTCGTGATTTGTAACATTTCTAGCTTCATAAAGTTTGTACAGGAACTGTAGCCAGCAACTTGCAATACACTGCAATGACTTTAGTCAGCCAACAAATAAAATAAATAAATAAATAATAAATATGTGTGGACAACTCACACATCGCCATCTAGCCCCAAACTAAGCATAGCTTGTACTATGGGGACCAGATAACTGATACAATACTTATACAGGGTTACAGGAAAAATTGTGCTAGATCCGTTAAGGGCGTGGAGTACCCATCATTTCTGATTTATTTCACTATGAAACACCCTAGCCTAAACTTAACCCTTTTCGAGATATTCTACTTTTAATATTTTTATTGAAAATTGCCGATTTTTAGGCTACAAAATTTAATTTTGTTTATTTTGTGTGTCTTATTATTATTATTATTGCATTTTTACATGTGTAATAAGATGCTTTAGGACGTCAATCATTAAAATAGTACAAAAGTTAACTGAATAGACCGTAGTAGACAAGTGAAAGTTAAGAACTAAAAAAAATATTAGAAACTGTAATTTTCTCTGAGGGATATCTAAAAAAAATATTATGGCAGTTGTTCGGCAGATGTGTTTTAAAATATCTACGTTTCATCAGCTATCTAACGAGGTACAATAATCTAGGGTTTGTATTACATTTCATGGAAAAAAATAGTTGGGACGCTCCAGGTAGCAGTTCTAATGGTCTCGCGCCTATTGTCCTTCAAGTTAAGACGCACCGTGCGAGCGAGACAAGTGACGTTTTATGTAGGTGCGAATGAAAGAAAAAAATGTGTAGAGACTGGTTAGGGCTGGGAATGCAACAGGGGGTATTGTTTTGGTTGTCAGTCTGCTTTTGTGCTTCGTACATAGTAGATGTGTTATCGTTTTGCTTTATTTCTCGACTTGGCTGTGATTCTGGACTTTTTCTTCTGATTGTTGTGATTACTGTGCTTGTTAACCGGACTCTGATTTGTACCTGTGATACGGAAGTGTTTAAGATGACGTCCTACACACCTGAGGAATATGCTGATATGCTTATTTGTTACGGATACTGCGATTGTGTGTCTGCGCAAGCTCGCAACGAATACATAACTCGCTACCCCGGTCGTCGAGTGCCGGATGTGGCCGTTTTTGACAGAGCTTATCGAAGACTTCGAGAAACTGGCTCTGTTTTGAGACGAAATACAGACATGGGAAGACCACGAATTGACGACGAAGAACAGGACAATGAGATGGTGCAACGCTTTCGAACGGATCCGACTACTTCCACTAATATTGTTGCCCGTGATCTGGGACTTTCGCAATGGAGAGTGTGGTTTACAGTGCATACTGCTGGCCTATACCCGTACCATTACATGCCGGTACACGTTATTGAAGAAGGAGACCCTGCGAGAAGACTGGACTTTTGCAGATTTATGCTAAATGCTGACGTAGAAGACCCAGATTTCCCAAGAAATATCTTGTGGACGGATGAGTCCAAATTTGATAAAGATGGCATAACCAACTATCACAACGCCCATTACTGGGCCCCAAAAGAACTAAGGAATCCCAATAAGAAAAGAGTGAAAGGGTCCCAACGAAGATTCAGCGTGAATGTGTGGATGGGCATTATATCCAATCATTTGATTGGACCTTACTTTCTCCCGGATAATCTAAATGGGGAAAGCTACGAAAATTTCCTGAGAGCAGATTTGAGTGATATGCTGGATGATCTGCCACTCAACCTGATCAGGGACATGTGGTTCCAACACGATGGCTGCCCTGCCCATTTCAGAAGAAGTGTCAGAGACTGGCTGGACACAAATTACCAAAACAAATGGATAGGACGAGGTGGGCCGTTGCCATGGCCAGCAAGGAGTCCGGACCTAACCCCCATGGATTTTCATGTGTGGGGGCTCATGAAAAGTCTTAGTGTACAGCGAGCCAAATCCAGTTTCGTCTGTGGAAGACTTAAGAGAAAGGATTGTGAATGCAGCAAATAAAATGAGGACCACGTTGACCACTGGAGTAGTGAAGACTGGTCTCCGTAGAAGAATGCGACAATGTATCAGAAATAGAGGCGGCCATGTTGAACATGAACTGTAGAATAAGAAAAAGTTTTGTGAAAACCTTTAAAAAATGACATTGCATGCTTACCTATTGTTTTATTTTGCTTTATAGGGCTAAGTATACATTTTCTTCTCCACTGTCGCCTATGAAACTAAATTATTTTCAATGCATTTGAATAAAATCCTAGATTATTATACCTCGTTAGATAGCTAATGAAACGTAGATATTTTAAAACACATCTGCCGAACAACTGCCATAATATTTTTTTTAGATATCCCTTAGAGAAAAATACAGTTTCTAATATTTATTTTTAATTCTTAACTTTCACTTGTCTACTACGGTCTATTCAGTTAATTTATGTACTATTTTAATGATTGACGTCCTAAAGCATCTTATTACACACGTAAAAATGCAATAATAATAATAATAAGACACACAAAATAAACAAAATTAAATTTTGTAGCCTAAAAATTGGCAATTTTCAATAAAAATATTAAAAGTCGAATATCTCGAAAAGGGTTAAGTTTAGGCTAGGGTGTTTCATAGTGAAATAAGTCAGAAATGATGGGTACTCCACGCCCTTAACGGATCTAGCACAATTTTCCCTGTAATCCTGTATACTTTTTTGTTTGTAAATACATACATAGAATACAATATAACACCCAGATGCAGAACAAACATCTATGTTCATCACACAAATGTTTGTCCTGGGTAGGAATCGTACCCACAGCCCTCAGTTCAGAAGGCAGGGATACTACCGTCTAAACACACACACACCTGGGCTCGAAGTCTGCTATTTCAATTTTGTCATAGTTCATGAACGGTACCGTAATGACAGACTTTGGCACTGATTAGTAGTCTACTTTTGGTTTGTAGACTACCATTAGTCTTTGAAGAAACTCCGACAATGGCGGTTGCGAATTTTGAATTTATTTTTTAAAACCTGATTATTCTGAATTTTAATGTGTAATATGGGTGGATTATTACCTATCCGTTAAGTTTTCGTGAACGTGCACGAGTGTTGGCAAATGATTTCAAGATTATAGAAACATGCATTTTCGTTTTTGCTTCAATGGCCGTTTTTAGAGCCTTCAGTAGAATATCCACCATTTTACTGTTGGCATTTTGACTGACTGACAAAATATGACTTTGACTTGACATAACCGTACAAATTTTACCCACCTGACATTGGCAGAATTATTGCAAAAAAGCGATAGAAAGCCATTAAAGAAGAAGAAGAAGAAGAAGAAGAATAGACTACCATTGGTATTGAAATCTGTCATTATGGTACCATTCATGAACCATTATGACACGATTGAAACAACAGCCTGTATAAAACATTGCCAAAATGGTCCATCTGGTGTTGTTTTGAAATCACACTGTCTTCATCATTATGTAAATAATACACAGAGCTATGAAACAAATGACGCTTCCCGGAAGCATTTTTTTTTTGCTCTGTGAAATAATAATTTATAATCTTTTAATAGATAACTTATGATAAGATTAATATTTATCAGTACAAACGGTAGTACATCCATATCTTTCATAGTTCTTGTTAAATATTTAATATGATATTTATTTCTTTTTAAAATGGATCCTCAATGATGTTTGTATTTTGACAGTTCGTATTGTGTTTTCAATCGCGTATAGTTTTATTTTTTAAACAATATAGTTTCAGTGTAGTATGTCTAAAAATACTAGGACCATGGACAATGAAGCACTTTGGGCATGTTAATCAATTTTTATTTTGCATTAATTAGGGCTCCATACCCAAAGGGTAACCCAAACCTAAGGCTCCGCTGTCCGTCTGTCGGCCTGTCTGTCACCTGTATCTCATGAACCATGATAGTTAGACAGTTGAAATTTTCACAGATGATGTATTTCTGTTGCCGTTGTAACAACAAATAATAAAAAAAAGAATAAATTAAATATTTAAGGGGGATCTCATATAACAAACGTGATTTTTTTGCTCGTTTTTATAAATAATGGTATGGAACCCTCCGACTCGCACTTTTTTTTATGAGAATAATGACGTGACGAGCTAGTCGTTCACCTGATGTTAAGTGACACGGCCGCCCATTACAGTTGCAGTGTCACTCGGAACTTTAAAATAATAAAGTTTCGCGTGACACTGCACTGCGCACGTCATCCTGAGACATCACACAGTTTAGCAATCAGATTACTACACTGTGTAATCAGGTCATAAAATCTAATTTGCCCAGTAATTTAACTAGCTACAGTGCCCTTCAAACCGGAACACAGTAGTGCTTGCACACTACTCCTTGGCGGCAGAACAACTGGCAAAGTGGTTACCTACCTAGACGAACTTTACAAAGAATTTAGGACTTCACTAAACTAAATGTTAAAACTAATTGGTAGGCCACTAATTTTAACAAGTATTTTAGTTTTAACCAATAGATGATGTACATTCCAGGCTCCTTTATCCCCAACCCCGTGCGCAGAAATCAGCGATGATGAGCTGGTCTCCATATCGGTGAGAGACCTCAACCGACAGCTCAAGATGAGAGGGCTTACCAGGGAACAAATCGTAAGGTATATGTATGTTTCAATAAATCATCAGGTTTAAGACTGAAGATCCCCGATAGAGCGCCATTTTATGCGGCTGCTTGCCTCCTGCATCCATCAACCCCCCGCGGTTTTAACCAGATCGTAACTCCACCTAGTGGGGGGCCTACGCTGCGTCTTCCGGTTCGTGGTCGCCACTCGAGAACCTTTCTTCCCTATCGGTTGTCAGTCATACGAGAAATACAGCCTACCTTCTGCCATTTTAGCTACGCTTTGTCTTCCGGTTCGTGGTCGCCACTCGAGAACCTTTCTTCCCCATCGGTTGTCAGTTAAACGAGAAATATGGCCTGTTCATTGCCAACCTATGACCGTTACACCGCAGATGAATGCAAGAGGCAAACAGCTACTCAAAGTGGTGCCTATGCTTCATGGGCCAACCTATGTTCACCAGTGGATGTCTTCCGGCTTTTGATGATGATGGGTGAATGCGTGGCGCGCATATAGTATTCAAAAAATTTACCGTTGGCTTTAATTAGTTAGTTACTTTTTTTTTCTTATATTTTGGCTCCACATATAGTGTATTTAGCCAGTGTCATCAAGTATTATATTTTCATCGTGTTATAGTATATTTCACGCACAGCTATGTCCTAGTCATAGTCATAGTCAAGTCTAAGTCATGCTCCAGCAAAGTGGTGGCAACTTTACTACAAGCTTCTGGAGTTTTGGAAGTAACACGAAAAATCACGTTTCACCACATTATATCACTTGCCCTCACTCATGCTCGTAATTCAGCACTTAATGCGTAAAACGCCACCAATTTTAAACATTAACACTGGAAAAAGCAAAAGTTTTCAAAACAACGACGTGAACTTTTCCGCGTTCCCGCCAAAAAACCAGTTAGTTACTTGTATTTGTAATAATTTCAGAATGAAACAAAGGCGGCGCACGCTGAAGAACCGAGGGTACGCGGCCTCGTGTCGGATCAAACGGATAGAACAGAAAGATGAACTTGAAACTGAGAAGAGTCAGGTATTTACACCGTACTCCATATTACACAACATTACAGAATTTACATCATCATTAACAGCCTGAAGACGTCCACTGCTGAACATAGGCCAAGGGAGCGCTACTTTGAGCGACTGCTAACCTCGTGCATCCACGCGGCTTTTATCAAATACGAATACAAGGTGACCTTGAATTGGTATGTTATCCCGAAATAAGGGGCACTGGGACCATGATACTAGGCTTGGGCAAAATCGTTCACCTTGGTGAACTCGTTCATCAAATCTCGTTCAGTAAAAGGAACTAGTTCTTTTAACTCGTTCAGTAACTCCGGATTTGGTGAACTGCGGAACGATGTTGTTGCAAGGAGTTAGAAGTTCCAGTAACTCCTTTAGTTCCGTAACTCCCTACGAACGAGGCGATTTACGAGTCTCTGTGAACTGCGGAACGATTTTGTTTGTCGCAAGGAGTTGGCTTAGAATAGGAGTTGATTATAAATTATAACGTACGATTGTACGTGACTTTGCTAATCTGATCTTTTATAGAAAACATGTGTTTGTGTAGTGTAAACAACACGTGATTTACTTTACTTATACTATAGCAATAGAAAAATAAATGTTTTATTTCTTATTACAACTTATGTTTAAGTAATAATAGTTTTCATGATGGACGAAATAATAAAACCTTTCCCTTCATACTTTTTCAGGCTTAGGTTTGACAATTAAAGCAATAAAAAGATTATACTTTAAAAGGCGTAATTAAAAACCAATTTTATTTACAGGTAATAATCAGTTCTTTTTTTGTTTTTATGATTTGTTTTTTTTTTAATAATCTTATTTTAAATTTGTTTTTCTTATCGTACTGTACTATGTACACCAATTATATTATATACACAATTATATTATCTTTTAAATAAAGTTATCTCTTTTTTTGGTTTATCGATCTGGTTTTCACATAAATCACAATTTTTAGATTAGTTTTTCTTATTTCATAATATTACCTATGTGTTAACCAAATCACCAAAACAAACGTGTTCAAACAATAATAAAACCTGTTTATCTTGCGCCAGTAGAAATGATAGAAGTAGATATTTTCTTGTACTATTATTTTCGACTTTGAAAAAATGCCTGTAATACACATTTAGCAACGTGTAAGTTACTATAGTTTTAAATATTAGATGTAAATGAACTTCGACTTAATCCGTTAAAAGATAAAGTCTAAAATTGACTAATGTGTCAAGAATGACGACTCGTTTAGAGAGTAAGCTATTTATGAACACTACAGCAATACGTGTGTGACTGTGTGTGTATGCAAGTAAAATGCCAAATTCCCCGCCGGCCGGCGGCCGACCGCGCCGGTGAGTTCTCGCTCGATACGAACTGTGAACGAAATCACTCCTGGAACTGGGAGTTACTTGCGGGCGGACGCAACTCCCAGTTCCGCCACTCGCTTGAGTTCACGGAGTTGGAACTGGGAACTGGGAACGACTGAACGATAACAATCCGTGAAGGCGAACGAGTTCCTTTCGTTCACCACAACGGAGCAGTTCCTAGGAACGACTCGTTCCGGAGTTACATAAGTCTACATGATACCCTACAAGTTGTGAGAGCCTTACTAAAAACTGGGTGTTTCAAAACCTCCATGGTAAAAATTAAATCCAATCGCAAAATTGCACGTGCGATCGCTACGAGAGTTTACAAGATACTATAAATTCATTTCTGAACACAGGTCGTTAAACTCATTTATCTGCACTCGGTCAAGGACGAAGTTCAAACACCCAGCTGCGCTAAGGCTATCTTCGAACGTAAACTTTACATGGCATTTCTTCAATGAAAAGCTATTAATTTAGTAAAGTCGTAGAAGAAACATTGTCTACCTTGGGGTGTAGATTTACCCCCTTTCGGGATAACATACCAATTCAAGGTCACCTTGTATAGTAGTTCTCATTACGAAGCTCTGCTGTTTCATTCATTCTGTTTTCGGTTGCGATCCTAGAATATCATACTACAATATACCCTTCGGATAACGAAAGGATACTAAACTCGATACATAATTATCTTTACAATGTACCTTAAAACCCCCCATTTGAACGCCATCTATAAAATTACAGCTTTTATTTTTAATAAAACGCCTCATTGACAAAATTTCATTGACATTTCTGTATTTAGGTTGTTTTCACTAAGCGTTTTCTACGCGCCTACGCAAGAGTCCATAACGTAAAATATTTTGTTTTCTTTCGATAGTGGTGCGCATGTCCCAAACCAAAATAAATAAGTAGGCGGTTTACATCGCGGTGTGAAAGAGCCTATTCATTTAGGGCACTTGGGCGATTCTCACCGCGGTGCGAACCACTCGTGGTGTGAAACGCCTCATTACCCCTAGCCGTTTATAACCGATTTCAAAATTGGAGGAGGTTTTCAATTCGGCTGTAATAAATAAGCAAATATGTACATAATAATAAACTCTAATGGATAAAGCGAAAAGGTGGTAAAGGATGCCAATGTCATCATCATCATCAGCCTGAAAACGTCCACTGCTGAACATAGTACCCCGAAGACTGCCACTTTGAGCGGCTGCTTGCCTCCCGCATGCATCGGCTCCCGACGGTTCTGACCTGCACCCCTATTCCCAACCTATCGGAAACCTTTCGATTCGAAATCTACACTCTTCATCTTCTTCATCTACATTTAGAATGAAAGACCCCCATATTCTAAGACGTTACCTCGAGATTACTCCACTCGACTCAACCTCGAATTAACTTCAACATCAACTCATGGTTAATGGCGAATTAACCTCATTTTTGTGTTTTGGTATTTTTAGTTGACAATAAATAATCAACTTGACATTTCTGCGTCAATTTATCTCAAACGAGAGAAGCGAAGCAACTGTCAACTCAAGGTAAGTTGCGATATATTTTAAGTTTCCCTCAAAGTTAAGTAGAAGTCAAGTGAAGGATTTTTGGAGAAATGTTTTGGAATACGGGGGTGTGAGTGTAGATTTCGAATCGAAACGTTTCCGATAAGTTGGGAACAGGGGCGCTGGTCGTCGGTCCACCTAGTGGAGGGCCGGCCTACGCTGTGTCTTCCGGTTCGTGGTCGCCACTCGAGAACCTTTCTTCCCCATCGGTTGTCAGTTCTACGAGCGATGTGGCCTGCCCATTGCCATTTCAACTGCTAATGTAATTCAATATAATTTCTTTGTGAACAGGAATGGCACGATATGGAAATGATGCAAGATGAGAACAACCGCATCCGGGACGAGATCGAAGCCCTCCGCGGAAAGTATGACGCCCTCAAACGTTTCGCCATCATGAAGAGCATACCCTTGCCGCCTGAACTTGAGCTACGACCTTAATTGTACACTAAAAAACAATAATAGGCATGATGACTAAAATTTTTGAGAAAACCATAATTAAATATCTCAAAAAATGACCAAGTTACAAGCATTTTAAAAACCGGAATAGTAAGAGATAGCTCAAACGGCCAGTGACGTCAGAGGAGGGTCGTTATAGTACCTCATTACTAAGCTGTGGTAGCTTTACAAAGAGAGAAAAGAGAAAAAAACCCACTCGTGACGTCACATGCCGAAGACATTGTCTCTTCGGCATGTGACGTCACGAGTGGGTTTTTCATAGTAACTGTGGGGGCGCTCTGTTTCGCGAGAAAGGGACAGGAGATGCCTCCTGTAGAAACTTTAAAAGCTTATTACTCCGTGATTTATTTACCGCTTTTACTAATTTTTTCAATTTTTTATCTTCTTTATGAGAGTAATACTTGTTCATTTTTAATAGTAGTCATCATGTCTATTATGTAGGCCTGCACTTTGACAGCTCCTGAACGTACCTACTGCAACTTTAGAGCATTTATAAATGGAGGTGGCAAGGCAAGGCGATCCCCTCTGCCGGTCATATGGCGCTATTTGGTCATATACAATATCATAGTGTGCGTGTAGACACTGCGTACGCTAGTTTATATAACGGTGTGCGTGTTGTAAGATGTGTGTGACGTGCGTTAACGCGCGCGGGCTGCGCGTGCGCTGTACGTGTCTACCTCGTCCCCGCAGATATCGGCAGAAAGTGATGCTTGCGGATTATAACGTTAACGATGTTGACATCTCCATTGGTTAAATGCTTAGAGCAATGGCTTCTAGACACAGACCAACCAGAGTACAGCACTGTGTAACCGGACATGAAACGGCACTATTCCCATTATTCCCACTATTCCCAAACACTGCACTATTGTAACTACTTAATATTCATATAACGGGACCAAACGTAATGCTTGCAAGTTTGTAGCAGCTATTTTATTTCAGGAAACAGTCAAAGTTCTCGAAAATGGTATGACACTGAAGACAAGCTAGTCGGGAAAGCTTGGCTTCAACCGGTTACAGCAACAGATACAAAAAAGGCATATACAGGATGTAAGTTAATTCATTAGCATAAATTGAGCCCATGATAGTGCATTATTTATAGATGATTATTAAAGAGTACAGAGTGTAAATGAAATTATTTTTATTGAAAATTATGAAGATTGCTGCGGCACCTAACGCAGTTGGCACGGATGATTTTGATACGTTTAAACGTTTTTATACCTTGTATGTACTAATTAAAATCAGTACATTATTATTTAAGTTAAATTTTGTATTGTAGCATTTGATTAAGTAAGTTATCCATTTTTCGGAGTTATTATTATTACCAAACCAATGCGTTAGAGTTCAATAATTTTGGTCCCCACGTGTCCGGTATCAGGAGTATGTACCTAGTTTCAAAGGATGCTAATGAATTCAATTACACCCAATATATTTCTCTTTTACGCATGCTATGTTCTCATACAGCTGTTTCGCTGCCGGAGTAAAAGATATGCAACGTGATTTGGTCTATTGTTTTCTCTGTCTACGGTTCTAGATATATATGTGCGAACTTAAGAGCTTCAAACGTTAGTACAGACGGGGTGTAGTCAGAGTGCAGACTACCCCTAGCGGTAACTGAACGTAACTCATACCGAGTTACGTTCAGTTACCGCTAGGGGTGTTAGGTTAAGGAATTAGTACCTAACTAGTAATGTATGTATAATTAATATTATGTAATGGAAAAAATTATTTATAACGAACTTTAAAGGGGGGCTCTCATTTTTCACCCTCTGGTAAGCCAATATACAGGCTGAATTTTTCAAGTGTTAGACCAAATCCGAAAATAAGCTCAAATTTGCCTTATAAAATGACATAAGGCAAACTTAACTTTCCAGAATCCAATCCTCATCAGCGACACTTGAATAGTGTATAAATAATACAGGATGTTTACTTTTCGCTATTCCTCATAGTTTCGGATATGGCGTACCGCGCCCGCTTGAAAAATTCACCTGTATCAATTTAAAGATAAGTATCTAACTAATGTATATGTATATAAAATGAAAACTAATTTTATTTATAACTAACTTGTGTGGTAAGTAATGGAGGAGTTGGGTTTACGATTAATAATGTGAAAGAAACTACTAGAACAAATTATATTATTTTATTTATAAAGTGTTTTAGGAATAAAAATCTTAGTTCCTGTATTTATGTTTTTTTTTGTCACCCCTTCATTCCAAAATGAGACGTTTTATTTAAAAAAAAAATAGTTCCGCTTCTGTTACTAGATGGCGTAGTAACGACGTATTTTTTTTATGAGAATGCATGACGTGACGAGCTGGTCGTTCACCTGATGTTAAGCAATACGGCCACCCATAACAGTTGCAGTGTCACTCGGAACTTTAACAAAGTTTCGCGTGACACTGCACTGCGCACGTATTTCAAACAAGGTCGTAGTATCAAACCACGGAGTGCAAGGAAAAGTCAAATTCAGTTGAGTGGTGAGCACGTGGTCCATTTGTCGATAGAAAGCCATTAGAGTATATGCCTTCCATAAAATAAGGATAGAATACTAAACTCGATACATAATTATCTTAACAATGACAGAACGTAAGACCCACATTTTAACGCCATCTATCGGGACTTGATAAAATTACAGCTTCTTTTTTTTTTAATAAAACGCCTCATTGAACCCAAGGAAGTTTTAAGTACATAATACAATACTAATTGAACGTATTAGTACATACAAATTCCGGTAGATGGCCGAACGCCAATAGATGGCGCTAAGTGTCTTAAAATCGGCTTTGCAAGATCAAGAGTATGCAAGAGTAGTTTATACTATATTTTATTCACTAGTATGATTTTATTTCACTACGGTACGGGATAGTATATAATTTTATTTGTATCCTCTACTTAGTTTGTGATGATTAATAATGACTAGAAATGAATATACTTTGTATCGGAAATTATGATTTCCGCCACGCCTAACGTAGGCACTATAATTCAGGGAACAAATAAGGCACAGAACACAAATCATTAATTTTTGCGTTTCATTTATTATAAGTATTTATAACTTATGAACTAGGATAAATAAGTAATTATAATTATCATCACACCTATTTATGACGTCATCTCAAAGGGCAGGGCGTGGCTAGTTTATTTATCTCTAGTAACTATAATAATATAATACAGCAAAATTATGCAAAACTGCAGTTATCTACACAAACATTCACTGAAATAAAACTGCGTTTTTGCTTAGGAATTATTTAAAAAAATACAATAAAGTTATGTCAAGTGAGTTTCATAATATTTTAATAAAAACATAACCAGGTGTTATAAGTTAAATATTACTTAAAATAATAATAACATACAAATTATACTTAATAATAAGGCAATAACATTCGCGGTATTTTACATTGTGTCCCGTTTCAATAATTGTTGATAATAATAAGCCTGTTTTTTTTTATTTCTACCTACTTATGTATGATGTAACTGTACCCTCTATTTATTAATTTATCGTTAAGTATAGGTAATTTAGGTACATATCAAAACAGAGTAGGAGGTAAAGGCGCATAACACTTTAAAAATATGTAAAAAATGCCAAAAAAACATACGTCTATGTAGTTCTATAAATCTAATAGAACGAATGGTTCTTGGGTGAATAAAACATTTAAAAAAAACATATCCTATTCGTCAAAAGGAATTTACAATAATTTAATTAATATAAAGTAGATAAACTGTACTGTGAGTAGATAGTTATGTAGGTATTACCTAGTTAAATCATAAACACACTGCAAATAACATTCACAATTCATTTAGTTGTAAAAAATAAATCAAAACAAAATTAACAACGAAACTTTCGATTATGAAGTCTAAAGGCGAGTTTTTCGATCCATAGTTAACGTAACCAATGGTTAAAAACTCTAACAAAGACCAGTGATTAGTGATTAGAATTTTTAACCAATGGTTACCTTAGGGATCAAAAACGCACCCAAGCAGCATTATACATCTTTAAGATTGAATAAATGTATTTTCTTTCTTTTCTTTCTTTCTTTTATAATTTTTTTTACCTGCTGGTCTAGCACGGACGGTAGACAAAATTGTCTTTCCCCTATTTACCTCCACTTCTTCGTTTCATGGGTTTCTATCTTTTTAGCAATAATTCTAATGTCAAATGAGTAAGAATTTGTACGATTATGTCATGTCAAAGCCTTATTATGTCCAGAAAGTTCTGGAAGCCTTGAAGAGAAAACCTCCGTTCTACCTACGCGACATTGGCGAAATCGTGGTAACCCGCAGAAGCCACAATAAAAAAGTTGAAGTTGAGAAAACGAAAATGTATGGTTTTGTAACTTGGAAACATTTACCTACACTCGTCTCCGGCACGTTAATGAACACTTAACGGATGATAATCCGCCCTTATTAGCTTATTACAAATTAAAATTTAAACTACGTGTGAAATGGGAAAAATATTCAAAATTCATAACCGCCATTGTCGATTTTTTTTAAACCTACCTTCTCTTGACACGTAAACGTATGAAAAGTGTCAATAAACGGAGAGCCATTTTCTCTACCACCCGTATCTTAAGCAGGCAGCCTTCTTATAGTAGTCTGAAACAGACCCACCCCATATTCTAAGTTGTTACCATGAGATTACTCCACTCGACTTAACCTTGAATTAACCTCATTTTTGTGTTTTGGTATTTTTAATTGACAATATATAATCAACTTGACATTTCTGAGTTAATTTTTCTCAAACGAGGGAAGCAAAGCAGCTGTCATCTCAAGGTACGTCGCGATGTGCCTTGAGTTTCCCTCAAAGTTAAGTGGAAGTCAAGTGAAGAATTTTTGGCGAAATGTTTTAGAATACGGGGGCCAATGTCGGCTGTGAACTGCGCTGCAAGCCCCACTTGCCACTTCCCGCGCAAATCTATTTCTTGCTACTGCTCAGCGTTTCGCCGCTACACAGCCGCCACGGTTTGAATAGGTATACTAGTGTTAAAGAAAAAACCCTTTTAATAATTGAGTGCTCGAATTCAAAGGTTATGCGAATATAGTCACGAGTGATGGTACTGCAGATGAGCCAAGGGGTGTTCGTATAAAGGGTAGAGTGGGGCTGGTGGAGCATGCGGGGCGGGGACTTGGGCGTCGCTGTCGTCGTCCGTCGAGGAATCCAGCTGCTTGTCGCCATTGCCGCCACTGAGAAAGAAAAAAACAATTATTCATTATAAATTAAGCCGATGGGATACCAAACAAGGCATTTTTTTTTTCTTTTTTTTTCAGGCATTTTTTGGCACCTTTGGCGAAAATAGCGCATGTAGATCTTTGTTTGTACCATTGTACCACATAAGGTAGGTAGGTCTTTTCTACAAAGTTCGTTTAGGTAGGTACCACCGCATTGCCAGTTGTTCTGCCGCCAAGCAGTAGTGTGCAAGCACTATTGTGTTCCGGTTTGAAGGGCATTATATCGTTATTTCTGACGTTCGCCGACGATACAGATAAACAGCTCGATCGAAACGCGTTTTGGCGCGGACACTGTTTTTGTATGTTTATGACTCTATTGTGTATTATTCCTTTTCTCCCCACTGTCAAATTATATGTTTCATAGTGGGGAGAAAAGGCTAAACTCTTTATTTTTCCTTTTCTCCCCACTGGTTGCACCTACAGAGCTGGTGGAGAGAAAAGGAACAACCCCTTAATCCGATTAGAAAGAGATGTTAAAGTCTACCAAAAAATTAGGCTTCATACACGAAAAAAAACAGTAAAATCCAATATCACGAGATAAATAAACTTGTAGAATGAATGTGGGACGCAACAGAGCACAATTTGAAATATAGCCAGTGACAGCCGGCCCTCCCAACAACGCGGTAACCTGACACCGACGAGCCGCTCGGCGGACGGCGGAGCGTTCTCGACTTATTAACGAAATTGTATAGGCCCTGGTATTATACGATATTTTACTATATCTACTAGACACGGTATTTGGTTTTGTCGATATTTCAGACTTGATATAAGTACCTACCTATTCTTCCTCGCTTTATGCTCAGTGTTTCCCTGCGAGATAAGATCCGAAATGAGGAGATCCGAAGGAGAACTAGTGACCGATATAGCTCTTAGGATTAGCAAGTTGAAATGGCAATGGGCAGGCCACATCACTCAAAGAATTGATAACCGATGGGGAAGAAAGGTTTTCGAGTGGCGACTACGAACCGGAAGACGCAGCGTAGGCCGGCCCCCCACTAGGTGGACTGACGATCTGGTGAATGATGCAGCCAATGGATGCAGGAAGCGAGCAGCCGCTCAAAGTCGCGCTCCCTAGGGGAGGCTTATGTTCAGCAGTGGACGTCTTCAGGCTTTCAATGATGATGATGATTCTATCGCCTATTCAGAATAATCTATTGAACTAACGCATCACAAACCCTACCCTTAAACCTGGGTCACTCAAAAACCAGTTGCAGTCCAGGGGGTCTAGCAAATATCCCAAACGCTAACGCTATCGCCAAACGCTAACTCCAAAGTGTATTGAAATGACATTAGCTGCGGAAATGCAAGCGATTTCCAAAATGTCATTCCAATACAATTTGGAGCTAGAGTTCGACGTTAGAGCTAGAGTTTGTTAGAATTCGACGGGCCCGATAGCTCAGTTGGTAGTATCCCTGCCTTCTGAACTGGGGGCTGTGGGCTCGATTCCTACCCGGGACAAACATTTGTATGATGAACATAGGTGTATGTCAGGTTCGCCGCCAGGCGCGTAACTAAGTAGTCATGTTATACGTTGTTCCGTCGTAAAATTTAAAAATAGTGTGCAAAAAGTGAATACTTCGTTATAAAATGTATACCAGTTATAAGCT
This sequence comes from Ennomos erosarius, assembly GCA_963580505.1. Taxonomy (NCBI): domain Eukaryota; kingdom Metazoa; phylum Arthropoda; class Insecta; order Lepidoptera; family Geometridae; genus Ennomos; species Ennomos erosarius. The sequence goes on along the minus strand of OY757003.1, from coordinate 7,665,082 downwards.
ATTTGCAAGTGCGTTATTTTAACGTAAAATTATAAAAGCAAAGTGGAGTTTAAACACGATATTTTCTAAATACAAATTCATAAAAAGCCGGTAGTAATTAAATCACGGAACGTATGACTCAGTGAAAGGTGCGCCGACCGAGCTACGGGCGACTGGCCTATCACAGAATAGATTAGCGAGTACAGCACAGCTGAGCCGAGACTGTCCGCAAATTTCGACATCAACGCTGAGTGTTCCGTGGTCCATTGGTGTTGCGCTCTCAACCTAGCGCAGCGACCCCGTGATCGAATCCCAGCGCACGGCGATTGCTTTTTGCTTTTTGTACTAAAATCAAGTTATAAAAATGGTTCGCAACTGTTTTAATTGCAAACAAGTAATAACTACTAGGCAATTTTTAACGTGCTCGAACTGTAGAAATGTATACCATATTGCCTGCCAGAATAGATCGGAGAAGCTTTATAATTTAATGGATATCCAGAAGAAGGCGGCATGGAGATGTATTGCGTGTTTACAAAATAAAGGGCAGTGCAAGCCAACATCAGTCAAACAAGACAAAGCTTTGGTTTCACCTGAGCCGGCCGTACAAAAAGTATATAGCGCTAATATTTCAATTTCAAACTCGTTTGATTCTTTGCCCTTAGACGATGAAGTTGAAGATTTATCAGTGATTTTGAAGGGAGATTCAAATTCAATTTTAAATAGAAGTTGTCCGAATGTTAGAGCTGATAATTTTGATAGAGTAGAAGAATTAGAAAAAAAACTCTTAGACTATAAAGAGAAATTATCTGTCGCCGAAAATGAAGTTGCCAATCTTTTATCAGAAAACTACAGCCTAAAGAGACAAATATGCTCTTATGATACCAGAGTGAACCAGTTAAAAGATATCTGCAAATCTACACCTAGAAAAACCCACGACAGGCGGACTAGTAGTTTGAATAAAACTAAGTTGGACTTTGCAATTTGTTCCACGTTCAGCGAAAGCGCAAATAGCTCTCCCGTCTGTATTATGGATAATGTAGAGACAGCTAATCTTCATGCGTCGTGTCGCAGCTCGCCCACAACCACGAATCATAATATGCCAGTCAAGCCACAGGGATCAAATCTACCCAAAAACAATACAACTAACCCTCAGACTATAAAAAATACTTATGAGTTGCCATCTCGTGACATAATCAATAATAGGCCTCGCTCAACATCTGAACTAGAGGTGGCTAGCACATACGACTGCACCAATACAAATGTCCACGATCAACCGGGGGCTATACAAAGCACAGGCAGCGCTAACAAGTCACCCATAGTAACTCAATATGTTGGTTCAAAAAATACGGCTGATTTTCATCAGCAGTTAAAGGAGACTATCAAACCTAAAGTTGTTATCTTAGGAGATGATGAGGGAAAGGGGCTAAATAAGGCTATTCTAACGTTACTGGGACCAGACTTCGAAGTATCCTCTGTCATAATGCCCGGTGCATCGCTGGTTCATATACTGGACGCGAACATAAACCACTGCTTGGCATTAACTGCTATGGATTTTGTGGTACTTGTCGGGGGCTCAAATGATAAGGTTCCACTGAATTTACAATCGCACCTCTACTGTCTTATTAAAAAATTAAGTAATACCAACGTAATTATATCAGAAGTATTTATGAATAAGCATCTTAACACAGGTGTCTTACGCTCGATGTATAAATATTTATTTGACGACCGCAACTCAGTAAGGTATCGCATATTAAACTTGGCTAGAAGTGTTCTAAGAGAGATTCTCCGATTGGATAATAAACGTAGGTATTTAGATTACTGTTCACGGTCCGCTAATGCTTATTTACATAATATATCGTCAGTGAAGACAGTAGCGTCACAGAGTACTCAAACCGACGAAGCTGAGTTTTTTCGTGGCCACGCCAGTCAGCAGCAACGTTGATGGATTGAGAGTGTTTCACCAGAACATAATGAGTATAAAAGCTAAAATTACAGATCTCGAATTTTACTTAACTTCGCTAGATAAAACTTTAGATATCCAATAAATTATTCTGATTCTGATTCTGATTCTGATATGTTCTGCATCTGGGTGTTATATTGTATTCTATGTATGTATTTACAAACAAAAAAGTATCTAAGTATTGTATCAGTTATCTGGTTCCCGTACAAGCTATGCTTAGTTTGGGGCTAGATGGCGCTGAGTGAAATGTCCAAAGATATTTATTTATTATTTATTTATTTATTTATTTAGTTTGGCGTTAGCGTTTGGCGTTAAGAGTTTGGGATCTTTGCTAGACCCCCTAGTCCGTATGTCCATATGTTCATGAGGGGGGAATGAAGTTCTATGAAACCTACCTTACCTTACTATAGGCCCAGATAATATAATACCTACAGTACTATAGGTAATACCTAACTGTTTACCATAACTCTAATGTGTCCAAATGAATGGCACTAAGTTCATCCCTTCTCTATAAAACCACCCAAGTGCGAGTCAGACTCTCGCACGAAGGGTTCCATACCATTATGTATAAAAACAAGCAAAAAAAAACACGTTTGTTGTATGGGAGCCCCCCGTTTTTAGTACTTATTTGTTGTTATAGCGGCAACAGGTATACATCATCTGTGAAAATTTCAACTGTCTAACTATCACGGTTTATGAGATACAGCCTGGTGACGGATGGACGGACAGACAGACGGACGGACAAGCAACGGAGCCTTAGTAATAGGGCCCGTCTTACCCTTTGGGTACGAACCCTAAAAATCACTAAAATTGACTAAAACTGCGTGACGTCGCTTTTCTGCAGGTAATGTCATTCCAATACATTGGGTTATCGTTTGGCTTTCATCACACTAATCACACAAATATATTATAAAGGCGAAAGTTTGGGTGTGGGGGTGTGTGTGTGAATGTTTGTTACCTTATATCTCTGTATCTACTAAACCAATTTCGATGAAATTTGATATGGAATGTAGATAGCTTATATACTGGATTAACACATAGGATATTTTTTATCCCGGAAAAATAATTCCTTCCCGTGGAAAAAAAAAACGAAAAATATAATAAACTCCACTTCGTAACTATATTATACTCTTAGGTTTGATTCACTGAAACTAGGTATAAATAAACTTAAAAATAGATAATGAAACATGTATTTTTTATTTTCTCGAAACAAACCCCAGGGAGTGTAAAATGGAGTTCTAAATTTTGTATTGGAAAATGTTTAATCACGTTGCTAAATCTCTGTAAATGCTAAACTAATTTTCGTGCGATTTAGAATCTAGATAGCTAATTTACCTACTGGATTAACACAGGGATACCTACTTTTTAACCCGGAGAATTAACCCCTTCCAGTGAAAACAACTTAATTCCTAAATAACTACTACTACATACTTAACTTCGTAATTTTATTATTCTTTGGACTGATTCACTCAAAACTCGGTATAAATAAACTTAAAAATAAATAATTAAATATTTATTTATTTATTTAACACTAACCCTGGAGCCTCCCCAAACCAATACGCCATACAATGGAGTTCTAAATGTTGTATGTAAAAGTGTCATGAAACTCGATTTAGTGTTAGTTACAGAGATAAAAGGTACCTAACAAACATTCACACACACACAAAGCATCGCACGGATAATAATTATTAGAAGAGAAAGTAAGATAGGATTAACAGTCATATTAGGTACCATGGTGTTGACATTGCGCAGTGAATGAGATACTAAGCAAAAAAAATTCTGAATCGCAATCTTTGACACCCTGGGCCATTATTCCGTATCGATTCCTTACTTCGAAACCACGCGAATTCCTTGCCTTACATAAGAAATCTGAGAAACTGTTAGAAACGAAAACAAAAACCACGCGAAATGAATTTGGTATTGGCGCGATTTGAACTGTCAAAAATCGTATGTTTTACCGAGACGCGTTCCGAAACATCAACACATCAAAATATATGACCACTTATGTCAATATATTATATTCAAAATAAAGATAACTTTAATGTAAAGTGAAGGTATATCTGACGCTGCGACACGATTTGAACAAGACACGATAACGACGTGGTTTCGTATCGTGTGGAATCTGTTTCCATAGAGAATAACCGACATTGTTCTACACGTTAAACAAATCAGTATCTGCGCGGGCGAAGCCGCGGGGCGCAGCTAGTAACTCATATTTTATTCGAACCAGCTGGTTTAACACTATCTTTTACCCGTATCTTTAAGGTAACCAATGGTTAAAAATTTAAGAAATATGTTATTCATTGGTTAAGTGGTACCTTAACCACGGCTCAAAAAATCCGCCCCAAGATTATTTTTATCCACGGGTGGACCCGCGGGGTGCAGCTAGCGTATAATAATTATAAACAGGAGTTTTGGCGGGAACGCGGAAAAATTCACGTCGTTGCATTGTATTATTTTCACCACTTTGCTGGAACATGACTTAGACTGGACTATGACTACCTGACTTAAACTGGACTATGACTATGACTAGGACATGACTTTGCGTGAAATATTTTATAACACGATGAAATTACAATACTTGACACTGGCTAAATTTATACACTATGTGTGGAGCCAAAACATAAGAAAAAAAAATTATAAACAGTTCGATGACACAATTTTTAGCCCACTTAAAAAAGAAGAAGGTTCTCAATCGGTTAAGTTTTGCTTTCCTTTATTTAATGTTTGTTGAATATCTATCTCATATTATTACCTACAAATTACAATCAGTGAGATAGTGGTAAAGTGCAAGCCTATCAATTTGATAGTATCATACAATAAAATAAAAATTAAAATCACGAGCGGGAATTGAACCCGCATCCATCCATCCCTCAAACCGGCGCGCGGCGGGCGGTAGCTAAACCAAAGCATATCCCGGCTTTAGATATCATCATCATCATCCTCATCAGCTTGAACATGTCCACTGCTGACCATAGGCCCAAAGAGCGCCACTTTGAGCGACTGCTTGCCTCTTGCATCCATCGGCTCCCCACAGTTCTGACCAGCGTCAACTGGATTTATAGTCAATGGCTAGTAGGTATATGAAAATCTTGGCTCTACGTCTACTGGCGGAAACACCTATTTAGCCCATCATCATCATCATCATTAACAGCCTGAAGACGTCCACTGCTGAACATAGGCCTCCCCATCGGCTCCCCGCGGCTTTCACCAGGTCGTCGGTCCACCTAGTGGGGGGCCGGCCTACGCTGCGTCTTCCAGTTCGTGGTCGCCACTCGAGAACCTTTCTTCCCCATCGGTTGTCAGGATCTTATCTCGCAGGGAAACACCGAGCATTGCTCTCTCCATAGCTCGTTGCGCGACTTTGAGCTTAGTAATGAGGCCAACAGTTAGAGACCACGCCTCAGTTCCATAAGTCATCACTGGCAACACACATTGATTGAAAACTTTTGTTTTCAGGCTTTGTGGTATTTTGGACGAAAAGATAGGTCGCAGCTTCCCGAAAGCTGCCCAGCCGAGTTGGATTCTTCGGGCGACCTCTTTGTCGAAGTTGGACCTACCCAATTGGACAGTCTGCCCTAGATAGACGTATTTGTCGACAACTTCGAGTGTCGTTCCCAACAATTACCGATATAGGTGGAACATGAGCATTTGACATGATTTTCGTCTTGTCCATGTTCATCTTAAGACCAAACTGTCGGGAGACTCTACTGAGGTCGTTGAGCATGGTGCTGAGATCATCGAGCGAATATTTAGCCCATTCTTCGATAAATATCTGTAAGTACCTATGCATTCATTATTGAATCTTTACAAGCAACATCTTATGGTAAACACGAGTTACGTTGTCGAATTGTAGGTACGCGCGATAACATCACAACGGATACGTATTCATAAATTAAATTCATTATTTAGATAATAATAACAATATCTGAGTGCGTCCCTGGCCGCTTTTAGGGCGCAGATGTGGAGGTGTCAGGTTACGTATCGCGCCGTCACGCTCGCACGTGTCGCGCTGTCTCTCTCCCGGACGAGTCATTGGAAGCTCTCCAAATAGACCAAATACAGGCGTTTTAAAAAGGAAAAGGTCTTTTTGATTGTTTTGCTTGTTATTTCGAAACTTATTTCAAAGGACATTTAGGTAATAATTATACTCAAGAATTCTTAGCAGCTAGATCTCTTTGCCCAGTAGTTTCTTTAGCTATTTCAGTAGTGGAGAGCCAAAACCGAAGCGAAGAATACTCAAAAGCATCACGGGCCCGATTATGAAGAAATTGAAAACTAAAATTGCATGATTTGATTTTTTAAACAAATATGTCCTCAACAGTATTCGAACCCGTTAATTTAAAAAATAACCGGCCAAATGCGAGTTAGACTCGCGCACGAAGGGTTCCGTATCAATTATCTATAAAAAAAACGAACAAAAACACGATTGTTGTATGGGAGCCGATTTAAATATTTATTTTATTCTATTTTTTAGTATTTGTTGTCATAGCGACAACAGAAATACATCATCTGTGAAAATCTCAACTGTTTAACTATGACGGTTCATGAGGTACAGCCTGGTGACAGACAGACAGACGGACAGTGGAGCCTAGGGTTCTCTTTACCCTATGGGTACGGAACCCTAAAAAACAATCTGTATTGTTAGTACACCATTTGATGTGTAGTGTGATATGAGTATTTGAGTGGTGGCTATTGGTGGATGAGGTTCGGAAGTTGCACGGGTAACCACTGAGCCAAGGTCGCCCTCTTACCAACTTTATAAAGCCGAAGGTAGAGTAACCTGGTTTGTCTAGCCATTTGGCTGGCTTCTACTGTAATCCGACACTTGCGGGGCCCCGTTCCTTATACAATAGGGATGCGCTTGCCTGAATCGATTGTTTGTAATCGAATTTAGATAAGAATCGAGCTTTTTAGGGTGTTGCTAAGGCTTGGCTCTAGCTAACTACTACTTACTACCTACTTATAAGTACCACGCGTGCGAAAATGCGTAACATGACATCCAAGTAAATTCTGTTTTTCAGTATAAAATTAAGGCAGTTGCATTATTCAAGGGATGATATTTGTTTTGTGTCAATGGCTATTGAAATTCTTTTAAAATAAAATAAAAAGCTTGAGCGGCTGCTCGCCTTCGGCATCCATCGGTTCCCCGCGGTTTACACATAGTAGAGGGCCGGCCTACGCGTCTTCCGGTTCGTGGTCGCCACTCGAGAACCTTTCTTCCCCATCGGTTGTCAGTTTTACGAGCGATATGGCCTACCCATTGCCATTCAACTATTGCCATGTCTATCTATCAATTTATTACAATTTAGACGCGTAACTAAATTATCTACGAGACTGTTTATATTTTATTTGCAATAAACAATTTGAAGGACATTTTGAGCCTCTCCTTTCGAGAATTTCGCCACTCGCCCCTGTAGTCAGTTTTTTTTTCTTCTTATATATTGGCTCCATAGTGTATTTAGCCAGTGTCAAGTATTATAATTTTTCAGTGTTATGAATATTTCACGTTAAGTCAAATCTAAGTCATAGTCCAGTCTAAGTCATGCTCCAGTAAAGTGGTGGCAACTTTACTAGAAGCTTCTACGGAATTTTGGAAGAAACACGAAAAACCACGTTACACCACATTATATCACTTGCCTACACTCATGCTCGTAATTCAGCACTTAATGCGTAAAACGCCACCAATTTTAAACATTAACACTGGAAAAAGCACAAGTTTTGAAAAATAATACACTGCAACGCGCGACGTGAGCTTTTCCGCGTTTTTCGCCGAAACTCCCTGTAGTCAGTTCTTTTTTCTCTCCTCTGTGCATTTGTTTTTCTCTAATCTGCGCCTACTTAAAAAACCTACTTAAAAAAAATCAAATAAGAGCCGACTTCGCATTTTAAAATTTACCAAGCATTCCTATTAACATTATTTTTTCTGAAATACCCTCGTTTTCGGGTGCATCCCTTATTGTCCGCTGAGCCGTCAAAGATTCCATGCGGTCGTCTCAGGGGCTCGAGAAGATGTCACACTTGACTAAACAATCGGATTAACTGATAAGGTGAGGTAGCCTTTTTTAAAGTGCGCCTAAAACCAGCAAAGTAAAATAAATAAAGAATTAATATGTGTGGACATTTCACACAGCGCTATCTAGCCCTAAACTAAGAATAGCTCGTGCTATGGGAACCAGGATAACTGAGAGAGCACCCAGATACTTTTTGTTTGTAAATACATACATAGAATACAATATAACACCCAGACACAGATCAAACATCTATGTTCATCACACAAATGTTTGTCCTGATTGGGAAATGTTTTTTAAGTATCTATAACACTTTTAAATATCTTCCTAGTGCAATTGGATGTAATTTGCTTATCAATTTTATCTAAATCTTTTCTATCCTACAGCATAGGATTTTTTCGACTCTTAACTAGGATTCCCTGTGTATTTATAATAGTAGTGTTGATGTCTTACCTGTCTTTGTGTTCAGCTTGCCTGTCCCTTTGTCGTCGGTTCTTGAACCAATTTGAAACCTGCAACACAACGAATAGTATGAAGAAACTCTTCACGAAACTCATGAAGATCGCAATAGAGAACTGATTTTTAAGGTAAGCAAACCCTATTTGCGTGAAATATTTTATAACACGATGAAAATATAATACTTGACACTGGCTAAATACACTATGTGTGGAGCCAAAATATAAGAAACAAAAAAAAAGACTCCGCTGTCCGTCCGTCTGTCTGTCTACCTGTCTGTCTATCTGTCCGTCTATCAAAAGGCTAGGTATCACGTCTCATGAACCGTAATAGCTAGACGGTTGACATTTTCAGAGATGATGTATTTTTGTTGCCGCTATAACAACAAATGCTAAAAAACAGAATACAATTAATATTTAAGGGCGACAAACGACAAACGACAAACGTGATTTTTTGCTCGTTTTTATAGTAAATGTTACGGAACCCTTAGTGCGCGATTCCGGGTCGCACTTGGCCGGTGTTTTATACTACCTACATAATTATAACGGTGAAAGAAACCATCGTGAGGTATTGCAACTTCACCTCATACGAAAATTAGTGGTGTATTTCAACCACTAATTCTATGAGAGAAAACGGGACACCCAATGTGTTTTTTGTTCCATCCTGCTCTGTTCTCTATAATTTCGTATGAGTTTATCTCGTTTTGTTACTTCGCCTCTGCCGCGCAAGTGAGTCGTGTTTGTAGAAGAAATTAGGTTCATGAGCTATCAACGGGCTTTATAATCTTTGTGAATCGGTGATGGGGGTGCGGAACTCGCTCTCAAACTACCTAGGCTACTAACAGTAATTATATGCAAGCCATTCAAACTCTAGAATATGCCCAACCAAGGCAATTGGTATCCTTTATCGAAAACTCAAAATATTTCAAGATTAAGGTAGGCTTAATCCACATACCACATAATTATCTCATCTGCACCCCTATTCCCAACCTATCGAAAACGTTTCGATTCGAAATCTACACTCTCCATCTTCTTCATCTACATTTAGAATAAAAGAGACGGAGAGTGTAGATTTCGAATCGAAACGTTTTGGATAGGTTGGGAATCATCATTAACCTGACAGGACCCAATGCGAGCACGTTTATTACAGCAGACAAACTTGAAATTTATTTTGTACCGCATAGGGTCGCTTTGTGCATAGCAAAAATATGGCGATTACGTTGCGTTGCACTTCAACTTTTCCATTTTTCGGTACAAATAATTAGTTATAAAAGAAATGCTTATTGTAATAAAAAAATAAGCTTATAAACGGATGCATTGAAACATAGCTTATCACTATGATTTATTTCAATGGGGTGTCTTATTATAATGTAACATTTTAGGACGTTTGAATGATTTTTTAGAGGTCACTTCACGATTTTTTTCTGTCGAGAAAACTTTTTTTAAACGTGTTTCGGTTTCGGCAGATGGAAAGAAGATATGACCAGTATTAACGTGCATTTTTTTCAATCCTGTGAATGGTATTCGTTTTGAGATAATCACGTTCAAAATAGTCGATTTGGGAGCATTCAGCGCCTTAACAGCCTGAAGACGTGAGGCGGTTGGGAATAGGGGTGCTGAACTCGGCAGCCTACAGACTTTATAAAATAGGTTGTCCACTGGTTCTTCACCACAGAGTAACAAAGTTTTTCTAGGCTGTAACCGTATCCTCACGAGTTTGAGGAAGCGAAGCGACGGTGTCAGGTTACCGTCACCGCAGCTGTACGCGTCACACTTGGCTTGTTACGAAAGTGGAAACAAAACCGGCCAAGTGCAAGTCGGACTCGCGCACGAAGGGTTCTGTACCATTATCTATAAAAACTAGCAAAAAAATCAGATTTGTTGTATGGGATCCCCTTAAATATTTGTTTTATTCTGGTTTTTAGTATTTATTTGTTGTTATAGCGGCACCAGAAAGACATCATCTGTGAAAATTTCAACTGTCTAACTATGACGGTTCATGAGATACAGCCTTGTGACAGACGGACAGACAGACAGCGAAGCCTTAGTAATAGGGTTTGCTTTAACCTTCTGGTACGGAACCCTAAAAACAAGCTGTGTCGGTCGACACGGAGACGGACTTGTCTGAGAATTCAATCAAGCACTTGCAGCTATTCAGGCTAAGGCTTCATAATCATCATCTTCCCGAAGATACATGCCACTGCTACACTTCAACAGTATGGGGCATTTTGAGACTGGCACGTTTCGTGAGACGAGACTTTTTTTTTTATTTATGAGAATGAATGACGTGACGAGCTAGTCGTTCATGTTAAGCTTTACGGCCACCCATAACAGTCGCAGTGTCACTCGGAACTTTAAAATAATAAAGTTTCGCGTGACACTGCACCGCGCGCGTATTCCTGAGACATCACACAGTCTGGTAACCAGATTACTACACTGTGTAATCAGGTCATAAAGTCTCATTTGCCCAGTAATTTCACTAGCTGAAATGCCCTTCAAACCGGAACACAGTAGTGCTTGCACACTACTGCTCAGCGGCAGAATAACTGGCAAAGCGGTGGATTTGATGATAATTTATTGACTTAATGCAACGGAGGATACCTACCTACTCAATTTAAATACCATGGTTTAATTATCAGAGGATGGATGCTCAGTTTAGACACCGTGGTTTGTAGGCTAGGCCCAGGTAGAAGTTAGATACTAGGTGGTAGGACTTTTCTGCAAAGTTCGTCTAGGTAGGTACCACTGCTTTGCCAGTTATTCTGCCGCCAAGCAGTAGTGTGCAAGCACTACTGTGTTTCGGTTTGAAGGGCATTGTAGCTAGTGAAATTACTGGGCAAATGAGACTTTATGACCTGATTACACAGTGTGGTAATCTGATAACTAAACTGTGTGATGTCTCAGGATGACGTGCGCAGTGCAGTGTCACGCGAAACTTTATTATTTTAAAGTTCCGAGTGACACTGCAACTGTTATGGGCGGCCGTATTGCTTAACATCAGGTGAACGACCAGCTCGTCACATCATTCATTCTTAAAAAATAAAGAAAAAGATTTTAACTCAACGGCGAATGTAATGTGTGCTGCTACTGAGCAACGTTTCGCGCCGACTTCACAGCCACCATTGAGTTTCAATTGCGCTATAGACCGAGCGACAATCTGAACAAAACCGCGGGGAGCCAATGGGTGGAGACAAGCATCCGCTCAAATTGGAGCTCTGTGGACGCCTATGATCAGCAGTAGACGTCTGTTAATGAAAGCCCCAGTTAGTAGTTACCTGTACAGTAGTAAGGCCGGTGGTCTCGGCGAGCTCCCGCTTTTCCCGCGGCGACGGGTACGGGTTGTGGAGGTACCAGTCCCGGAGGACCGATCGGGACTTCTCCTGGAAAAACACCAACTTTGTACTGGCAGTTCGGGCTAAACAGCGGTGACGTCACGATAACTACAGGAAATTGAAATCGATACGAGGTTTGATTCGATCCAATGGTTGAAACTCCTTCAACCCGCACTAATAAATTTGCTCAGTCATTCATAGTCCGGAAGACGCAGCGTAGTCCGGCCCCCACTCAGTGGACCGACGATCTGGTGAAAACCACGGGGAGCCGATGGATGCAGGAGGTAAGCAGCCGCTCAAAGTAGCGCTCTGCGGCCTATGCACAGCAGTGGACGTCTTCAGGCTGTTGATGATGATGATCAATTAGAAAATGACATTGCATCTTCACCTTAAAGCAGTATGAAGTCTCTTCTCCGTCCCAAATGGTCCGGGGCAGCGGGAACTTGCGTCTCACGCGGTACTTGCCGACCGCACCCAATGGCCGCCCTCGCAACCGCTCCGCCTCCATATAGTGGGCTGTCGACAACAAACAACTATGCATATATTTGAATAAAATTATATACATATTATATCTATGGGTGTAACGGAGTTACAACTATGGGTGGTTAGATAGTGGCAGAGTAGAGGTCACTATAAAAATCACGTTCCGCCCAACGATCATTAATTCCCTGTATCTACTGAACCCACCTGGTAAAAACCACGGAGAGCCCATAGATGCAGGAGACGAGTAGCCACTCAAATTGGCGCTCTATGGGGGTAGGACCTAGTTCAGCAGTGGACGTTTTCAGGCTCATGATGATGACAGAACCCATTGGAAGCATCATCCAGGTACTGAACAAGTACTCACATAAGTTTCCTATTTTAGGAAAAGGAACCATAATAAGACCACTGCTGTCTATCCAGTCCAAGAGTTATACCTTTTTTTCTCAGCAACGATTGAAGGTTTTTCTACTGGTATCAAAATGGTAACTAAGGTCTATCTGTATAATATATGGCTATGGCCCTAAAATGTTTTTTTTAGAGGTTCGAGGAGGCTACGTCCACTGGAGGAGTGGAGCCTATGGAAAGTCGCGACCATTCTAGCTAACCTACGGGGGGTACGTCGACCCCGCCGGCGGGGTCGGTGTCTGATTATGTTACGCTGGTATCCTATACCGGTGCCGAAATCGGTTCCTGAGCCAGAAGGGCTAGACTGGTCTGGTGATCCTATAGCAGCCGTTGTTTCGGCTGCTATAGGATCTTCCGGGTCGCTCAAGACGTTTCTTGGGCGGCGACGACGGGGTGGGCCCTAAAATGTAAAAAGATATGAGAAAGAATTTGATTTTAGACCAATTTGTCAATATTTTACTACAATTCTCGTTGTTGTTGATCTAAGTAAGCAAGATAAGTAAGTAAGTAGGAATTTCCATTCCTAGATGTTTTTACCACAAAGAAGTTAACTTTCACACATCATCTTTGAATCACATACACACATTTTTTGTATGAGGACATTTTTCGGCTGATGACACGTAATTTTTAAACTACGGCATTTTATGTCCTAAGCAGCACCCACCTTTCAACCAAAGACTCTGCAGCTTGGCATGGTTGTGTGCACTAAAACTGTGAGATTCCAGCAGCCGGTACAGCTCCTTGAAATTCCCTCGGTGGAAGGCGACCATGGCCTTGGCTTTCAGCACTGATTCGTGGGCGTGGAGCCTTTCACACGCCGGCAGAGACCAGAGGAAGCGGCCGAGACGCTCGATGTTGCCAGCTTGTTGGAGGACCTGGGGAGAATAGTAGGTTTAAGAAAATCCAAGGCTTTAAATCTGGATACATTTTTACATCGGCTCTGCTCTGAGATTCGGTTTTTCCAGGTACCTGAACTGAGGATCCATTTATTTGGCCATAACTTTATTAATCGCCTTTTACAAATTTCTGGATCATCATCATCATTAACAGCCTGAAGACGTCCACTGCTGAACATATGCCTCCCCCAGGGAGCGCCACTTAGAGCGGCTGCTCGCCTCCTGCATCCATCGGCTCCCCGAATTCAATCTAATTTTTACAATTTTCTACTAAACCCATAGATCTATATCTAAGGATATGCCCGAAGGAACATTTTATTTTGTCACAATGGCGTGGGAAAGTCAGCGCCATCTATTAGACTTGTCGTGAACTACGACGAAGTTGAGAAAATTAGAAAGGTGCATGATCAATACTAGTATTCAGTTAGAAATATACGTACGAGCCGCGTTTAGTAAAATATCTAAATGAGTATTTCTCGAGCCGCAGACATTAAATTACTTGGTAAAGCAGAGAGTTTTGTTTCATATAATAGTGTTCAATATTGTGAAAACGTTATTATATTAGTTTTGTCTGGTTGAACTTTAGTAGTGGAACACACGGGAGTATTAAAATAAAAATAAAAAGGTACCATTTAATTAAGACTTTTTAATAATTAAACAAAAATAACCCCCAAACACACACACACACTCCACTGACATACATTTTCCCTCCCTTATATACACCCCTTAACCCCTTTTATTTATATTTTTTACTGCATGCGCGATTAATCGTAACATCAATATTTTCGTAAATTATTTATTTCATAACATAGTCGGAAAGTTAATTTCAAATATATTAAAGGAAAAATCTTAAAATTAATAAAATCTTAAATTTACTTATGTACTACAAAGTTCATTAAAATGGAGGGCAATGACATATGAAACACAGTGTCAATACTACTACTACTAGTTCAGGTGCCATTAGTATATAGGTCCATACACAATTTGTTACGTCTACTTTAATCTAACGTAACTTTTTTAATGTACAGTTTTTGTTGTCGATATAGAAGTAAAAACGTTAAAAACCTCTGTCTGTCCCTTTGATCTTTTTTTTATGAGAATGAATGACGTGACGAGCCAGTCGTTCACCTGATGTTAAGTGACATGGCCACCCATAACAGTTGCAGTGTCTCTCTGATCTTCTAGGTAATAATCATGCAACATAATTATGTACATCTTATAGTAAACTGCGTCATTACTTTCCATCGGGTAAGCAAGACTGGTCAAAATGATTTGTCTATAAACAACAACAAAGTTATGATGATGATGACGATGACAGCGGTGGTAAGCTAAAATTAAATCATATTCAACAGGCTTTGTAATATAAATACCGCATTGAATACCGCATCTGTTTATCTGTTTGGAAGCCAATTTATACAGTAGGTATTCATTTTAATAACTTCGTAGCATAAGTGAAAATAGGCCTAATAGCTAGAGATATTTATAAAAATTGTTCAATGAAGTATACTGAGTATTGTACGAAAAGTATCGAGTACTGTTACTGGTACTGGTTTCGGAACGGCCCTATCGCTGCCATTATGTCCGTCAATGTTTATGTTTACAATGATTATTCCAAATATAAATTCGATTATTTTGTTACAAAACGGAGTGTAATATTGAAAATATTGAATTACTTGAGGTAAGAAACTTGGTCTTTCTTTTTACTGCACTTTTGAGTATAGATTGTGCAACCCTTCACAATACAACTTGGCATATTTTGTTTGTGACATTCGACCGATGCCTTCTAACTTCCATCACAGACTGAGCGCTAGTGGATGCCAATCTGTGAAATTGGCTCCCACTATGAAGCGACGTGTTAACCTGTCATCAGGCCTGTCCTTATACAGGGTTACAGGAAAAATTGTGCTAGATCCGTTAAGGGCGTGGAGTACCCATCATTTCTGACTTATTTCACTATGAAACACCCTAGCCTAAACTTAACCCTTTTCGAGATATTCGACTTTTAATATTTTTAATGAAAATTGCCGATTTTTAGGCTACAAAATTTAATTTTGTTTATTTTGTGTGTCTTATTATTATTATTATTATTGCATTTTTACATGTGTAATAAGATGCTTTAGGACGTCAATCATTAAAATAGTACAAAAGTTAACTGAATAGACCGTAGTAGACAAGTGAAAGTTAAGAACTAAAAAAAATATTAGAAACTGTAATTTTCTCTGAGGGATATCTAAAAAAAATATTATGGCAGTTGTTCGGCAGATGTGTTTTAAAATATCTACGTTTCATCAGCTATCTAACGAGGTACAATAATCTAGGGTTTGTATTACATTTCATGGAAAAAAAATAATTGGGACGCTCCAGGTAGCAGTTCTAATGGTCTCGCGCCTATTGTCCTTCAAGTTAAGACGCACCGTGCGAGCGAGACAAGTGACGTTTTATGTGGGTGCGAATGAAAGAAAAAATGTGTAGAGACTGGTTAGGGCTGAGAATGCAACAGGGGGTATTGTTTTGGTAGTCAGTCTGCTTTTGTGCTTCGTACATAGTAGATGTGTTATCGTTTTGCTTTATTTCTCGACTTGGCTGTGATTCTGGACTTTTTCTTCTGATTGTTGTGATTACTGTGCTTGTTAACCGGACTCTGATTTGTACCTGTGATACGGAAGTGTTGAAGATGACGTCCTACACACCTAATATGCTGATATGCTTATTTGTTACGGATACTGCGATTGTGTGTCTGCGCAAGCTCGCAACGAATACATAACTCGCTACCCCGGTCGTCGAGTGCCGGATGTGGCCGTTTTTGACAGAGCTTATCGAAGACTTCGAGAAACTGGCTCTGTTTTGAGACGAAATACAGACATGGGAAGACCACGAATTGACGACGAAGACCAGGACAATGAGATAGTGCAACGCTTTCGAACGGATCCGACTACTTCCACTAATATTGTTGCCCGTGATCTGGGACTTTCGCAATGGAGAGTGTGGTTTACAGTGCATACTGCTGGCCTATACCCGTACCATTACACGCCGGTACACGTTATTGAAGAAGGAGACCCTGCGAGAAGACTGGACTTTTGCAGATTTATGCTAAATGCTGACGTAGAAGACCCAGATTTCCTAAGAAATATCTTGTGGACGGATGAATCCAAATTTGATAAAGATGGCATAACCAACTATCACAACGCCCATTACTGGGCCCCAAAAGAACTAAGGAATCCCAATAAGAAAAGAGTGAAAGGGTCCCAACGAAGATTCAGCGTGAATGTGTGGATGGGCATTATATCCAATCATTTGATTGGACCTTACTTTCTCCCGGATAATCTAAATGGGGAAAGCTACGAAAATTTCCTGAGAACAGACTTGAGTGATATGCTGGATGATCTGCCACTCAACCTGATCAGGGACATGTGGTTCCAACACGATGGCTGCCCTGCCCATTTCAGAAGAAGTGTCAGAGACTGGCTGGACACAAATTACCAAAACAAATGGATAGGACGAGGTGGGCCGTTGCCATGCCCAGCAAGGAGTCCGGACCTAACCCCCATGGATTTTCATGTGTGGGGGCTCATGAAAAGTCTAGTGTACAGCGAGCCAAATCCAGTTTCGTCTGTGGAAGACTTAAGAGAAAGGATTGTGAATGCAGGAAATAAAATGAGGACCACGTTGACCACTGGAGTAGTGAAGACTGGTCTCCGTAGAAGAATGCGACAATGTATCAGAAATAGAGGCGGCCATGTTGAACATGAACTGTAAAATAAGAAAAAGTTTTGTGAAAACCTTTAAAAAATGACATTGCATGCTTACCTATTGTTTTATTTTGCTTTATAGGGCTAAGTATACATTTTCTTCTCCACTGTCGCCTATGAAACTAAATTATTTTCAATGCATTTGAATAAAATTCTAGATTATTATACCTCGTTAGATAGCTAATGAAACGTAGATATTTTAAAACACATCTGCCGAACAACTGCCATAATATTTTTTTTAGATATCCCTTAGAGAAAAATACAGTTTCTAATATTTATTTTTAATTCTTAACTTTCACTTGTCTACTACGGTCTATTCAGTTAACTTATGTACTATTTTAATGATTGACATCCTAAAGCATCTTATTACACACGTAAAAATGCAATAATAATAATAATAAGACACACAAAATAAACAAAATTAAATTATGTAGCCTAAAAATTGGCAATTTTCAATAAAAATATTAAAAGTCGAATATCTCGAAAAGGGTTAAGTTTAGGCTAGGGTGTTTCATAGTGAAATAAGTCAGAAATGATGGGTACTCCACGCCCTTAACGGATCTAGCACAATTTTTCCTGTAACCCTGTATATATGTCTATGACTAAACCATCCTTTCTCGTCTCAAGGAAGGATGTGATCAGGCCAGATGCACATTGCTTTTTAAGGTATCGAAATGAACTGGTTATTCTTAACCAGGTTCAAGTTTTCAGTAGTTTATCAGTGTGAATTCGATAGTTACTACATTCAATACGCAGTTTATATGCATTAGGCATTGAGATATGTATGTATCCTATCTCAATGGCATTGAGATATGAGTCGGATTGTGGTTGCCTTACAACTAAACGAAAACTCTTTTGGAGCGGACATTTTTTTCAAGCATTTGTTACTCCTATCTCAATGGCATTAAGTAATTAGTACTTATTGTAGACGGCGCAGATTCTATTGTTCTATTCATCCTTTTTCCCTATTCTTTTACCTTTCTCTTCTATCTTCCCTTCCACAGGGTGAGTATAATTTTTTTCTGTTATTTTTTTATTGAAATTAAAATTGATAAACAAATATATTTATAAAAAACGAACATAAAAATCTTGAATAAAAATGTCGTCCTTATTGCTTGGGCAACCCGCACTGGGCCGTTTTAGAAATCGAAATGTATCCTAAATGTTATTCTGCATAATCAGCTATAACCATACCAAATTTCAGCAAAATCCGTTCAGTAGATCCAGCGTGATGCGTGTTCAAAAAAATTGTTTTTGTTTTTATATCAATTAAGAAGTGTAATGCAGTAAAAATTTTCAAAAAATATTCATTGTACAGATTAAGCCTAGTTACAGTTTTATTATAAGTATGAATGAATAATATAAAATAAAAATAAATATCTATACATATAATAAAACTGTAGAGATAGAAAAATCTGTAAATGCAAAATATCGAAAAAAAATGACACAGGTTGGCTTGAAATTTTTCGCTGATTACGTTAAGCTACTTTTTAGACATTTTGTCTGTTTGTTTGTTTGTTTGTTTGTTACGGCACAAGTCCGAAAATACTGAACGGATTTTCATGCGGTTTTCACTAATAAGCTTAGAAAAACCCGGCGCAAAACATAGCATATATTAAATTTTATATATCGTTAATTTTTTTTTGGTGAAAATGATTAAGATTTCATTATGAAACGGAACGGGATTTTAACAAGATGGCCGCTTCAAGGCCTCAAAGTAAGTTTTTTGTCTTATATTTTGGCTCTACACATAGTGTAGGTATTTAGCCAGTGTCAAAAGGTAAGTTATATATTGGCTACTAACCATAGATGAAAGAAAAAAATTTTACTCTGCTACACTGCTACTGACGGTAATTTTATCTCAGGTTTATCCGGATGCACAGATTAAAGAAAAAAACTCTGTTACTATTATGGCACGGCTTCATATACGCCCGAACCTTCGCTGTTGAGTTGGCGCGCAAAAACATCTCTGTTGACTAACCTCGATGTTTTTGTAGCGCCCTAACCTGGACACACAGTCAATTTGTTTGCCTGCTGCGCGACCGACGTGGGCTAAATAAAATGGGGGAAGCAGTAGCGTTATATTGCATGTCGGCCAATAAATATGTTTTACAAACTGTGAGAGTATTATTTGTGATTACAAAAATAAATTGTAATAGTGTTAATTTATAATTCCTTATCAATATGAAGTAAAACCAATTTTTTTTATTTGTCTTTTTATCTGTCCCTTTGAATACGGACCACGGTTATTTTAGTGGCAACAGAAATATATCATCTGTGAAAAATTCAACAGTCTAACTATCACGATTGATGAGTACATCCTGGTAGACAGACCGACAGACAGACGGACAGCGGAGGTTTAGTAATAAGGATTTACTCTTTGAGTACAGAACTCCTATATTTTTGTATTTCATTCTGAACAATCCCCACTGCACTAAGCAATAAGGAAGTAATTTAATGCATGTTTTACAACAGTAAATAACAATTGGTGCGCCTGCATTATCGGCAGTGTATCACACATTTCGGGCTACGGCGAAATACAACGCGCGATAACTTCGTCTGCGCTCGATGCAATGCAGATTAGAGAAAAACAATGTGTTCATTATGTAAGTACCTATACCCAAAAAAATCATATGTATTTACATATAGATAAGTTTTTATGTATTAGTTTTCAAAAATCTACTACGCGTTACCATTCGAAATAAGTATTTAAAATTGTATTTATAGTACCTATAGCTTAACTTTTAGTAGTAACATATTCAGTAATCTGTGCCAATTGACCCTTGCTTTTGCTACGCATTGTAGGTAAACCCTTTTTTATTTTGGCATTAGACAAAATTTGTATTTAGCCAATGATAGGAAGTATTTTATGAAAACTGTTTAAAAGGGTAGGTACTTAGACTTTTTATAATTATTCATAAAGCTTCACACGATTATCATACTTAGCCAATATTGAAGCTTACATTTTTATTCAAGTTTTCGATTTATAGGGTTTTGGCGGGAGTAATGTTCTTTATTGGCGATCTGGTAAAATGTATTATTTACATGAACTTACTACACGTTACCATTCTAATTAGTTAGATAAAATTATTTTTGCGCTACTGCTATATTCTTGATCAACCCCAAGGAAGATTTAAGGTACCTGGGGGTCTAGCAAAGAAACCAACCACTAACGCTAACTCCAAAATGTACTAGGATGACATTTCGGAAATCGCTAACTTTTCCACATCGAATGTCATTTCAATACAGTTTCGGAGTTAGCGTTTGGCGTTAGCGTTAGTGGTTGGTATCTTTGCTAGACCCCCTGTAGTACTTATAGCTACTTAAGTTATATACTCTTATCATTGCTACGCATTTTAAACCTTTTTCATTTTGGCATTAAAGTAAGCTGGAGGTGCTATTGCTATTTGTATAGCCAATGATACGAAATATTTGATGAAAAATGTTTAAAAAGGGTAGGTACTTAGATATAATAATTAATATGTAGGTATTCATTATGGCAATAAAATTGTATCCTCGAATTAACAACAAGGCGCGTTCGTTCGTTTTTGATTTGTTCTTCTTCTTCTTCTTTCATGTTGAAATAAGTTTTTAATAGTTAAAATATTTTAGATCTGTGGGCTTTTAATAAACCACGGGAGCAGAAAATGATTGATTACTCGGTTACTTCGAGAAGGTTATAGTTATAGTAGGTAAGTAAATTTGGGTGTTAGTAATAATTATGTAATGACGATTTAACCTACTTCCTCACTTTCATCACTAGGTAAGTACGTTGGGAATGAGACAGCGTGGAAAATAGTGGACATAATAATAATTATAACTGTCGATTCTTTAAGGAGTGGTGGTTTAGTATTTGTAATTCCTAATAAGTATTAAGAAAATTAATTATGTACGCGTTGTACAGGTAAATGCATATCTCCAGCAATTTATAAACTTATTATTGACACTGGCTATGTGTAGGTAGTTAGGTACTCAATTCGTATGGAACCAAACTTAAGAAGGTAAAAAAAATATGGTAAATGGAACAAAAAGCGCGCGGATAATAATTATGTAAAACTGAGCAAAACAGGATCATCGTGTGTGATTCTTCCATATTTTTCTAAACTGTACCTGCCTGCTTAGGTAACTACTACCTAAACAAAACTTACTGAAACTTCTGTTAAAGACCTGAGTGAAGTGATGATGATTTCTTTTTGTTGTAATATTAAGAGGTACTTATAAAATTGTAGTTTTTTGTTTGAAACTTCTTTTACTGTTATAAATCTATATTAGACTCAAGACATTTAATTTTAGGTAATGGCTTAAATAGCTTCCACTCACGGCTATGCTTGCGTTATACCTATACCTATGCTAATACAGGTTACTGTGCTCAGCAGTGAAATGCATGATCTATTATTACGACTGTGACTATAACGTAAAAATAACATAACACAAGCGTGCGAAGCCGCGGGCAAAAGCTAGTAATAAATATGTGTGAACATTTTAACACAGCGCCATCTTGCCCCAAACTAAGCATAGCTTGTACTATGGGAACCAGATAATTGATACAATACTTAATAAATGACGCAAATTGTTTTTGATATTTATCAATGTATTTATTTATTTAATTAATCGATTTCTTTATTAACTTATAAAATTAATATTAAATTAAACTACATTAAAAACTAAATATACTAAACCTAAAAACTAAACCTAAAATTAAAACATTATAATAAATAAAAATCACAGATTATCAAAAAGACCCTTGGTGGAGGGGAATGTTCCCAGAACGCTGGCTGCATTACCACGCTGAATGGCAATGCTGATTTTTTGGGCAAAATAACAGCCAGCGTTCTGGTCACCTGTCGCCTCCACCAAAAGTTTTGCCAAGTCCCTATAGATTTCTAGGGCACCTGGTCCCCACGGTCCCATGGTTTCGACCCCAAACGGCACAAACATGTATCCTCTGTCGAGGTTTCCATATTTGCGCCGTTTGAGGTTTTCAGCTTTCACAGCAGCACTGCCAGCTTGACTTTTTGTGTCGGGAAGATGGGACGGTGCCACAGTATCGACGCAAGTTGCGTCCCATACTAAAGGCCGTCCCATCTTCCAGGGTATTAAAGTCATTCCGTCGGGTCTCTTGCCGTCATCGCGCATAAGTCCATTCGGTTCAAGAATGGACGGTACACCGGCACTGACAAAGGCCCGACGAATGACGTCATTCAAGCTGGCGTGACGAGGAATACGTCCAGCACTCCTGCTACATGCTAGACCGTGGATGATTATCAATGTTATAGTATATTCAAATAATTAACTTCTTATTTTTACTCCTACTGATTTATTTATATTTGATTTATTTATATTTTATTACCGATTGTCTATTTGATTGAATTATGAATATTATGATTGTCTTTTTTAAAAATAGTTGTACAAAATGTACCTTTTACTTGTTTTCATGTGTGACGTATAATCTTATTTATGAATAAATGAGTATCTGAGTATCTGAGTACTTATATACTTTTTTTTGTTTGTAAATACATACATAGAATACAATATAACACCCAGACGCAGAACAAACATCTATGTTCATCACACAAATGTTTGCTCTGGGTAGGAATCGAACCCACAGCCCTCAGTTCAGAAGGCAGGGATACTACCAACTGAACTATCGGGCCGGTCGAATGGTGATTGATGACGAAAATTTTTTGAACGAGCGACGTCCATACACTTACATGGTTGGCAATTAAAATTATAGACGCCCAATTCTTGTACGACGAAACAATAACAAAATCATCTTGCAAATAGTTTAAAGTCAGACAGACACCATTCCATTCGTCACCAGGGTGGTCACTAGCAATATTTGTATAGGATGGCATACCTACCGCCATCGGCATTTCATTTGGCGACGTTTGCACTCTCTACTGTTTATTTAGTCCATGACTGCGAACGGTGACAGTTTTTTCCCTCGATGTGACATTGTAAGAGCAATTTATAACTGAATAGGCCCAAATTTGACCGCGGCGAACCTGGGGGTCTAGCAGAGATCCCAAACACTAGCGCTAATGCCAAAGGCTAACTCCAAAAGTGTATTGAAATGACATTAGCTGCGGAAAAGTAAGCGATTTCCGAAATGTCATTCCAGTAGGTATCTACATTTTGGAGTTAGCGTTTGGCGTTAGCTTTGGCGTCGGCGATCTTTGCTAGGACACACGATGGAAAGTGAAGACGCGGCGTGGTTTAATATGGTCCATGCTTGTATAGAAGAAAATCGACGGGCCCGATAGCTCAGTTGGTAGTATCCCTGCCTTCTGAACTGAGGGCTGTGGGTTCGATTCCTACCCAGGACAAACATTTGTGTGATGAACATAGATGTTTGTTCTGCGTCTGGGTGTTATATTGTATTCTATGTATGTATTTACAAATAAAAAGTATCTAAGTATTGTATCAGTTATCTGGTTCCCATAGTACAAGCTATGCTTAGTTTGGGGCTAGATGGCGCTGTGTGAAATGTCCACACTTATTTATTTTATTTTTATTTTTATTTTAATCATCAACCACAGACCTACAAAATACATATATAAGACATATAGGTATAACAAAAATGTATATAACATGTGCACATCCGTTTACAATAACATTCCAAATAACATAAAAATATTAGAAGGTAACTGTTGTAAATAAACCTTCGTGTTTAGTCTTGTCTTAAATTAAAGAGTCTACTTTTATTTTAAATATCCTGTTCTATGACATAACTCATAATATTTTTTACTTCAAAATAAACTTTACTAATGGATACATGTCGTTTACTCTATTTAGCTCTTTATATAGCTTAAATATACTACAAAATCGTTATCAGCACGAAGAAAAATGGAATACTAAAACTACGTACCTAGTAAAAATCAAGTTTGGGAAGTCATAGCTGTTATTTTCAGGCAAATTAAAACGTGTCGAACAATGATGGAATGTGAAGCAGCTAGCGGTGAAGGTAGACATGGTACAGTGTACCGTGGTACAGGTTTGCCACCATCATTTATTCTTTCGAATAAGGCAGGGTACCCAATATGGAAATTTAAAATGAGAATGTACCTTATTCACGAAAATCTCTGGGAGACTATCATAGGCTATAGTGATAATACGCCTGCTCTACAGACAGTTCGAGATTTTAATGATCAAAAAGCATTAGCTAAAATTTGCCTTAGTCTGGACGGAGCGGCTATTACATATGCTCGTAAAGCTAAGTCGGCCAAAGAAGCATGGGACGCTCTCATGGCAGCTTATGAAGAAAAAGGCATGGGTAGACGGCTTGCTTTAGAAAGGCAACTCTATAGATATAATCTAACTGATTTTGATAATGATATAGAGAAATACATAAATGCTGTGATTAGTACTGTTCAGGATCTCGCTGACGTCGGGAAAGAAATAGAAGATGCCAGCGTTGCTGCTATACTTCTCGGTGGCCTAGGATCCAGGTTTGATCCCCTTGTGATGGCGTTGGAAAATTCAAATATTATGATCACGAGTGATCTAGTAAAAGGTAAATTGTTGAATGAATCTTTAAGGATGGAGCTTGAACCAAACACTTCGGCATTTCGAACATATAAAAAAGGTAAAGTTTCAAATTCAATAAAAGATAATAATCAAAAAGTCATTATTTGCTACGAATGTCAAGAACCAGGGCATAAGCGACCAGATTGTCCTCAAAGAAAAACGAAATCGTTAAAATCTGCCTTAACTGCACTCAGACCTAATGGTAGTACTGGTGCTGAGTGGTTTATAGACTCTGGTGCGACAAACCATATGACTTCTGATACAAATATGTTAAAGAATATGAGGCTGTATAGAGAAACGGACTCTGTAACCGTTGCAAATGGTGAAAAACTAGATTGTGCAGGTGTTGGGGATGCAACTTTCATATCAAAAGATGGTCAAGAAGGAACAATTAAAGACGTGGTTATTGTACCCAATTTGAACTGCAATTTACTTTCTGTAAAACAGGCAGCTGATAAAGGTATGCATATTGTTTTTGATAAAGATGGATGTAATTTTTATAAAGATTTTTCTTGTAAAGGCACTTTAGTTTTGAGCGGTTCAGTTAAAAGAGGTTTATATACGTTAGGCTATGATACCTCTTTAGTGGCTTCTAGTGTGCGCCTTGATGCTTCTGATTTCCAACTTTGGCATAAACGCTTAGGGCATTTATGTCGGATTGGTATGGATCAACTTAGGAAAGGGGAGGCAATAGGTATTGTGTATAAGCATGTAGATCTAGAACCATGTGTTTCCTGTATAGAAGGAAAACAATCGCGCAAACCTTTCAAGAAAATTGTATATAAGAAGGCAACTCATTTACTCGAGTTCATTCATGCTGATTTATGTGGACCAATGTCTCAGGATTCATTCCAGGGTAATAAATATCTACTGATGTTTATAGATGATTTTTCTAGAACTATTTTCGCATTTTACATTTCATCAAAAACGGAAGTGACCCAAAAGTTTCGCGAATTTCAGATGGCAGTAGAACGAGAAAAGGGGATACAAATAAAAAGACTAAAAACAGACAATGGCACAGAATTTGTAAATAGGGATATGAGGGAATATTTAAACTCTAAGGGTATAAAACATGAGACTACAGTCCCGTATTCACCCCAGCAAAATGGCATAGCAGAACGCACAAATCGTTCCGTAATTGAACTGGCACGTAGTATGCTTGCTGAAAGTAAACTGTCAAAATCTTACTGGCAAGATGCAGTTGAGACAGCAGTTTATTTGAAAAATAGGTTTCCTCACCGTGCTCTCAATAATGAAACACCTTACTTTAGATGGCATGGTCAAAAACCTAATTTGACGCATCTTAGAGTATTCGGGTGCAGAGCAATGGTCCATGTACCTGACTGCCAAAGAAAAAAGTTGGATTTAAAAGCCACTGAAAGTATTTTTATAGGATATTCAGATAATCCTCATAGTTACATGTTTAGAAATGCTCTTTATCCACGACGTACAATGAAATCGAGAGATGTGATTTTTTTTGAAAATAAGTTCGGTAGTTTAAAAGATGGAGATCATGCAAGGTCAATATTTAATAGTGAACCAATATGTGTTCCTCCTTTTCTAAGCTCAAATACATGTCATTCTAGAACTGATGCTGTAAGTACCAGAGTGGAGGAAGAAGCCATCATAACAACAAATGAAGAGTTAAGTGTTCTTCCATATGATAATATTCCAGCTGCTACCACATGTTCGTCGGCAGATGCTTTAGTTGAAGAAATTGAAGACGTAAGTGTTCTTCCGTGTGGTGATGCTCCAGTTGTTACGGTTTGTTCATCAGCAGATACTTTAGTTGAGGAAATTTTTGACGATGCAGTCGAGGAACAAATTATTGATAATGTTAGTATCATTCTGACGGCAGATGATAGGTGTGAACCTAATTTATTTATTGAGAACTCAGAGGCCGGAGATAATACAAATAGACGTTATCCAGTTCGTGATCGTAAACCAAAAGATTTTGGCCCAGATTTCCTTCTGTATAAAGCATCTTTAGATTTAATTGAAAGTGAAGGAGATGAACCGACGTGCTATTCTGAAGCTTTGCGAACGGAGGATAAAGATAGCTGGCTAAATGCTATGAACAGTGAGTATACATCTTTAATTGAAAAAGATACTTGGACATTAGTGTCGAGGCCTCACAATAAAAAGGTTATTAAATGTAAGTGGGTATACAAACTAAAAAGGGATGCAGAAGGTAATGTAACAAGATATAAATCCCGTTTAGTAGCTAAGGGTTTTACTCAACAGGCAGGAATTGATTATAATGAAACTTTTGCTCCTGTAGTCAAGAATTCATCACTCAGAATGTTGCTGGCAATTGCAGCGGAGAGAGACTACAAAATCATACATTTAGATGTTGATACAGCTTTTTTGTATGGTGAATTAGATGAAGAAGTTTATATGGAACAACCTCCTGGTTTTTCAAAGGGTGACGATAAAGTCTGCTTATTGAAGAAGTCATTGTATGGCTTAAAACAAGCTTCAAGAGCTTGGAACAAAAAGCTCGATGAAACTTTGAAGCTAATAGGTTTTAAGAAAACAGATTCTGAACCGTGTGTTTATACAAAACTATTTGGTTCATCCCTAGTGATACTGGCTATATATGTTGATGACATTATTTTATTTTATCATGATGAGATGACATATGACAATGTCAAACAAGAATTGAGTAAACACTTTTGTTTGAAAGATTTAGGGGAAATCAATTACTGTTTGGGACTCAATATAAGAAAAGAAAACGGAAAAGTTATAGTTAGTCAGCAAACATTCATATGTAATTTATTGAAAAGGTTTGAAATGGAGGATTGCAAGACTTATAACACTCCATTGGTTAGTAAAGATTTGATCCCCAATAACAGCAGTGAGAAGCCTACATATCCGTATCAGAGCCTTATAGGATGCCTCATGTTCCTTGCTGTAAACACTAGGCCAGATATTGCGTATGCAACAAGTTATTTGAGCCAGTTTAATACAAAGTTTGATAAAACTCATTGGATAGCGGCTAAAAGAGTTCTTCAATACTTGAAGGGTACTGTTGATTATTCCATCACATATAAAAAGACAGGTAAATACTTAATTGGTTATGCAGATGCAGATTGGGCTAATTGCACAATGGATAGACGATCTTACACCGGATACTTCATGATGTTGGCTGGAGGACCTATATCATGGGAAGCGAAGAAACAACCAACAGTCGCGCTTTCTTCAACCGAAGCGGAATATATGAGTATATGTGCTGCTGCAAAAGAAGCTGTGTTTCTACGAAGATTGTTGCAAGAGGTAACTGGTACAGTAGAGCAGGTAATTTTGTACAATGACTGTCAAGGTGCACAAAAGATAGCCTCTAATCCAGTGTATCACTGTAGGACAAAGCATATCGATACTAAATTTCATTTCATTCGTGAAAAGGTAGCAGATGATATTATAAATTTAAAATATGTGCCTACTAGGGATATGCCTGCAGATGTATTAACCAAACCCTTAGGCAGGGTAGCTCACGAAAAGTGTATAAAACATATGGGTTTGATGTGATTTTTTTTTTAATACCTATGTACTTAGTAGTATACTTACTCAAGCAAGGTACTAAACAAGTGGGGCTAGCCCTTCACTATGTTAGGGTTAGGTACATTTTTAGCTTCACTATATTGGGGTTATATTATTTACCTTTTTTTTTATAAGTGTTTAGTCCTTGATTGAGTGGGAGTAGAAAACATGGTGTTTGGTTTTTGTGTGTTATTTATTATTCTTATTATTCGTTTTGTGCACAAGTGTAGCCTTAAATAATCATAGGTAGACAAGGGAAGTCGGTCAGGTGTTTTTAGTGCTATGTTTAACTGGATTAAGGCTGAGTTGCACCATAATCACAGTTAAAGTTATATGACAGATATTTGACATAGCCCGCCCGACGAAGCGTGGACAGTTATAGTTAACAGTTAAAGTTAGTTAGCAGTTAAAGTAAGCTGGTGCAACCCACCCTTAGTATTTTTGATGTATGAGGTGCCTATTGAATGGGGCTAGGACAAATTTTTTCTTTGAATTTAAGACAAAGTGGGGCTATGTTGTAAATAAACCTTCGTGTTTAGTCTTGTCTTAAATTAAAGAGTCTACTTTTATTTTAAATATCCTGTTCTATGACATAACTCATAATATTTTTTACTTCAAAATAAACTTTACTAATGGATACATGTCGTTTACTCTATTTAGCTCTTTATATAGCTTAAATATACTACAGTAACAAGTTTAAGAAATGTCTGACTGACTGGCTTCAATGCAACTGTTTTTATAGTGTTAAGGATTATAATGAATTCTGTACAAATATTTACTTATAAATTATAAAAATTGTGATTAGTTATTAAATAACATTTGCACGTCTGCTTGCAGACTAAATACATGAGCAAAACTTTTTGTAAGACCTATAAGTATACATGTATTTTAGCAAATAAACGATTTGATTGATTGATTGATTGATACAATATCAACAAACACTGACAAACCAACTTTTTGGGGTACCCAAAGGATAATGCGAACCCTATTACTAAGGCTTCGCTGTCTGTCTGTCTGTCTATCACCAGGCTGTATCTCATACACTGTGGTACTTAGTTAGTCAGTTGAAAATTTTCAGATGGTATTTCTGTTTTTTTTTTATGACAATGAATGACGTGACGAGAAGTCGTTCACATGTTAAGCGACACGGCTGCCCATAACAGTTGCAGTGTCACTCGGAACTTTAAAATATAAAGTTCGTGACACTGCACTGCGCACGTCATCCTGAGACAGTCTAGTAATAAGATTACTACACTGTGTAATCAGGTCATAAAGTCTCATTTGTCCAGTAATTTCACTAGCTACAATGCCCTTCAAACCGGAACACAGGTGCTTGCACACTACTGCATGGCGGAAGAATAACTGGCAATAATACAGTAATATAAAAAAACCAGAATAAAATAAATATTTAAGGGGGCACCTGTACAACAAACGTGATTTTTTTTGCTCGTTTTTATAGCGAATTTCACGGAACCCTTCGTGCGCGAGTACGACTCTCATTTGGCCTGTTATTTCTTTAATTACATTAGCTCAGAATTCATAATAGAAGGTACAAGGAAAGGAATGACACACCTTACCAGCGTCATTGTTTCCTGACAAATATAATCTGAGAGTTTTTAAGGCCAGAGTGAACCGGTATCTTCTAGGCGAGCGTGCTCCGTCGTCGACCGCGTCGTCACTTACCATCAGCTAGGCGATTATGTAACTTGATTGCAACCAATAGAAACACAAAAATGTATGGATTTGACAGTTTCAATACGCAGTTTATGTGCATAGTTACTATGAAAATTTTCATATTCGGAATGAAATTTCTCCTGTTGCAATGCTGTCAAAGTTACGTAATCACCCCACAGGTGAGACCGTGGTCAAATGTTAGACTAAATAAAACTTACATTGAGTATTTTTGGAAAATTTTGACTGCATTGCGCTTCTTAATCGATATAGAAATAATTTTTTTTGGTCTGTCTGTCTGTCCCTTTGAACACGCATCACGCTGGAACTACTGAGGGTGATTATCAAAAAGTGCCTAAAAAAACATAATTTCTTTGGCGCAGTTTTTTTCTCCTTGTTTTAAAAAATTAAATAACATACTTTGTAAAGGTCTCTAAGGCCTACATTTATGTGTTATTCGCCTCAAAATCTATCGAGCCGATTCGAAGTTTTTTCGATTTTAAACTATATTTGGCCATAGAAATTAGACATGTACCAAAGAAATTAGAAAACGTACCAAACAAATTAGGAAACATGCCAAAGAACTTAGATTTGTTAACAATGGAATAAGAAATTACATTAAATACATTATTTTTTAGGTAAAGAAAATATAGTAGGTGTACCTATTAAATAAAACAACTTATAATTTTTGTTTGTTTGACATTATTTTAATTATCACATGTAATATCAATCCAGTATCACTTCGAGGCGTTTATTATGCTGTTTCTATCTGTAGTAAAATTTCCAAAATTATCTCTGTTGCGTTTTCGTATTAATTTTTGATTTTTAGCTGTCTTCTTACTAACAGACAAAATTTTTTAATTTAGCTTTTCTTTTAAGGTAACTCTCTCTGTTTTGCTTTAAAATCCGCATCTTCTGGGGCGCTCCTAATTCTTTCTAATCTCTTGTGCTCAGCTAGTCTTTCTTTTCTTTTCCAACATTTTCTTTTTTGTTTTCTGCCTGTCTTCTCTCGTGTAGTTATGTATCATCATCATCATCATCATCATTAACAGCCTGAAGACGTCCACTGCTGAACATAGGCTTCCCCCAGGGAGCGCCACTTAGAGCGGCTGCTCGCCTCCTGCATCCATCGTCTCCCCGCGGCTTTCACCAGGTCGTCGGTCCACCTAGTGGGGGGCCGGCCTACGCTGCGTCTTCCAGTTCGTGGTCACCACTCGAGAACCTTTCTTCCCCAGCGGTTGTCAGTACTACGAGCGATGTGGCCTGCCCATTGCCATTTCAACTTGCTAATCCTAAGAGCTACATCGGTCACTTTAGTTCTCCTGCGGATCTCCTCATTTCGGATCTTATCTCGCAGGGAAACACCGAGCATGTATATTGCATCGTAATCACTAACTTTGACATTATTAAGGGGAATTAATATAGTATAAAAACAGTTCTACCAATATTTTATAGTCAGCCTGGAAGTAGGTTTTATTATTTCACCAGCAGGATAGGTAAAGAAAAGCATAGCATAGCAATACATAAATGCATAATATACTATCTGACTTTGAATTGGTATATTATCCCGAAAGGGGGTAAATCTACACCCCAAGTTAGACAATGTATCTCCTACGACTTTTCTAAATTAATAGAAAAATGCCGTGTATGTAAGTTATTTATTTATTATTTATTTATTGTTTACGATTGAAGATAGCCTTAGCGCAGCTGGGTGGTTGAACTTCATCCTAGACCGAATGCATTATAAATGAATATAATAACCTGTGTTTAGAAATGAATTTATAGTATTAGTAGTAGTCCATGGAGGTTTGAAACACGCAGTTTCAAGGAAGGCTGTCACAACTTGTGGGATATCATGGTCCCCCCCCCCCCTTTCGGGATAACATACCAATCCAAGGTCACCTTGTATATTATAATTATCACAGCTAAATTGATTAATTTAGTTATTGTACATAATGGCACAATAAATCTAGTTGTCCAAAAAAATTACATATTAAATGGCGCCATTATACAAAATAGTGAGTGAATGCATTTAACGTTTTATTAATGGTATTTACTATGTTATTGATCTTATTTCTAATTTCTTTGTACTAAAGCTAATTTCATTGGCGCAATATGCCAAAGAAATCCAAAGAAATTAGGGCCAAAGAAATTAGAAATCATCAATGATTATTTATTTTCACAAATGGCAGATTTACGATTATATCCTTTTATTGCCATGTGCGCACTGTTTGACTGAGGAAATGTGCACAAAAATATGCAAGCCTCAGAAACAAATAATAGCAAGAATATAACCATCGAAGAAATTAGGCACTTACCGGGCGAAACTCCGTTATGGGCTGGAAAAAAAAATTCTTCTCGCATTGTAACGAATGCGCACTTTTGCTCCTGGTGTTGAATAGCACGTGACTGAAGGGTGCGGGGAAGGTCGGCAATATGTCCCCATGGTCGTTTTAAGCAGAGTAGCTACACAGTTTCTGTGCGCTCAAGATATTAGTATTTTTACTTCGGACAAAATTGTTTGTGTTATAATTTAAATACAAAACCTAATAATGAATAGAAAACTTTTTTTTCAAATACCGTAAGTATTTGTCATCAATATGACATATACATTTTATTGTTATTCTTCTTTTATAAGCGAGTTTTTTCTGATAATCAAATACAGGTAAGTAATGGACGCGCCAAAAAGAACTTAGGATATTCATCTTCAAATAAATATTATCTCTTTCTTTTATATAATTACACAGACTATTAGTGATTCATTAAAACACCTGTACGATACATTTTCAAAAAAAAATACACCACTGTGGAAATCATATGTTTTAATAGATTTTCAGGCTTAGCCGCTCCTCAATTGCGTCGTTTGATAATCACCCCTGAACGGATTTGCGGAAATTGAATGTATTTTCTAAATTTAATAAATTTTCGGTATGGTTATGGCTGAATATGCAGAATAACATTTAGGATATTTTTGTTTTCTAAAACGACCAAGTGCGGGTTGCCCAAGCAATAAGGATGTAATTTTTATTTATGTCTTTTTTGTTCGCATATTATTATTATATTTATTTACCAATTTCCCTTCTATTGCCGTCCCATCCATTCATCCTTTTCCCCTTTATCTTTCCCATAAATAGAGTAAGGACTTAATAATCTTAAATCTAATTAACCCGTGCGAAGCTGGGGCAGGTCAGCTAGTACCTAATATAATAATCTTGTCCATGTTCATCTCAAGACCAACCTGTCGGGAGACTCTACTGAGGTCGTTGAGCATGGTGCTGAGATCATCGAGCGACTCCGCCATTATGACTATATCATTGGAAAAACGAAGATTCTGTTCCGTACTCTGGTCCTGTAGTCGGACAGACATAGTGGCCTTACTGTACAAACACTTCAACACTTCGATATACCTATAGTCAATTTGGCATCGCTGTAAGGACTGCAGCACCGCCCAAGTCTCGATTGAATCGAAGACTTTCTTATAGTCCACAAACGCTAGGCATAGCGGCCGATTATACTCTTTGGTCTTCTGTGTAATCTGGCGTAGCGTATGGATGTGGTCTATGGTGCTAAAGCCTTTTCGGAAACCGGCTTGTTCGGGAGGCTGGAATTCATCAAACCTGAGTGCGAGACGATTCGTAATGACCCTCGAGAACAGCTTATACACATGACTCAAGAGCGAGATGGGCCTATAGTTCTTCAATAAGGTGTTATCACCTTTTTTGAAGAAGAGCACCACCACGCTCTATTGCCACGCCTCCGGCGTTGTACCTTCAAGGAAGTAAGGACTTAATAATCTTAAATCTAATTAACCCGTGCGAAGCTGGGGCAGGTCAGCTAGTAATATAATAAATAATTACACTTCACCGCCCCATCCCTTGCAATTACCGTGTTATCAATAACAAAAGGGTGTTAGTCACCCGGCCACAGATTATACAGTAGTTACTACACAACCAACCCCTACCCTACGCAAATTGTGGTAACTGATACCCATCAGCCCATCAACTGGTAATGTTGGACGGTAGAGTGGAGAAAGGAGTAAGAAAGCCCTATTAGTAAAATGGTTAATTCGAGTTGCATTTTTAGCCGATTTTGGTAAAGGTGTAACGATCATCCTCTTTGATCATCATTTTATATTTTATTAACAGTTTTTTTGATGACATTATTTTTAAGGTAAACTAACTCTTAATTGAGTTTATGATGATAAAAATAAATCATGGTTTTCAGGGTGAGCCTTAGTGCGTTCAGTACATATTTATCATAGTTTTACTAGGTGGTAGGACTTTTCTGCAAAGTTCGTCTAGGTAGGTACCACCGCTCTGCCAGTTATTCTGCCGCCAAGCAGTATTGTGCAAGCACTACTGTGTTCCGGTATGAAGGGCATTGTAGCTATTGAAATTACTGGGCAAATGAGACTTTATGACTTGATTACACAGTGTAGTAATCTGATCACTAGACTGTGTGATGTCTCAGGATGACGTGCGCAGTGCAGAGTCACACGAAACTTTATTATTTTAAAGTTCCGAGTGACACTGCAACTGTTATGGGCGGCCGGGTCGCTTAACATCAGGTGAACGACAAGCTCGTAACGTCATTCAATCTCAAAAAAAAAAGAAATGAAGCGTTTTATTATATAATTATTTTGTCGTAGTCGTAGCTAAGCCTACGCTGCGTAGACTAACCTCCATCCACATTTATTTTAGAACTCGCTGACCCGCCCCGACTTTGCAATAAGTATGAAGTCCTAACTCTGTTTTTTTTCTTATATTTTGGCTCCACACATAGTGTATTTAGCCAGTGTGTTTTAAGTATTGTATATTTTCATCGAGTTTTAGAATATTTTACGTAGTCAAGTCATAGTCATAGTCGTAGTCCAGTCTAAGTCATGCTCTAGTAAAGTGGTGGCAACTTTACTAGAAGCTTCTATGGAATTTTGGAAGCAACACGAAAAACCACGTTACACCACATTATATCACTTAACCACACTCATGCTCGTAATTCAGCACTTAATGCGTAAAACGCCACCAATTTTAAACATTAACACTGGATAAAGCACAAGTTTTGAGAAATAATACAATGCAACGACGTGAACTTTTTCACGTTCCCGCCAAAACTCTAACTTTGTTTATGGGTAAGAGAGAAGAGAAAGGTAAAAAATTAGGGGAAAAGGATGAATTGATGAGCCGGCAATAGAAGGGAGACAGGCGCAGCTTGCCTTCCTTCACCGTCCCATCCATACAACGGGGTGAGTATATTTTTTATTGCTTTTTTGTTTTATTTTTATACGAACAAAAAAAAACTTGAGTAAAAATTACATCCTTATTGCTTGGGCAACCCGCACTTGGCCGTTTTAGAAAACAAAAAGTATCCTAAATGTTATTCTGCATAATCAGCCATAACCATACCACAGCCAAATTCAGTACTTCCAGCGTGATGCGTGTTCAAAGGGACGGACAGACAGACAGACAGACAGACAGACAGACAAAAAATTCAAAAAATGTTTCTTTTTCTATATCGATTAAGAAGCGCAATCCAGTCAAAATTTTCCAAAAATATTCAATGAACAGATTTGGCCCAGTTACAGTTTTATTATTAGTATTGATTGATTGATGGCGTATACACTCAGCTCTATAATATAACCAAATTGGATACTTTTTATCTTAAGAAATCATAACGAAAAAATGTCTCTAAATCGTATCATATAGGCACCACACAGGTCGATCTCTATCTGGATATGAGGACAGGCTGGCTAAATTCAAACTTTCATCGCTATCAACACGTAGGCAGCACCTTATTCATCTACATAAAATATTGCAATAGATTGTCCCCCGCTTTTATTCTCACTTAACATTAACATAAACTATAGGAGACGCAGTCCTCCATCATTTGCACTAAAAGTATATAGAAACAATACATCATTTTATAATCCCCTTACAAGAATGTGTCGTCTCTATAATGAGTTGGCATTAAAGAACAAAATCATAGACATATTTGAACCCAATCTCGGGAGGTTTGTCAAGTGTATTAGGGTTAGGGCAACACAGTTTTCTGATCTGAATGTAAATCATACTTAACCATTTAACTTCTTTTTCTTCACTGTTTGTAATCAATAATTGATTGAGACAACAAAACTCATAAGTTTCCTGATAAAAATTGTATAAAACTACTTATGTTGAAGCATAAAGTTAATGAGGTATATACTTAGTGCTCTTGTATTCACATATTAGGGTTACAATCTAGTTCCAAACTGTTAGTAAGTATAATACTATTGTTGTGATGTGTTTGTAATTTGCTTTGTGATTTAATAAAATAAAATAAAATAGAATTGCGGCGACTTGGATGGGTGACCGCTTCAAAAAGTGGTCTCCATTTTTATACTTGAGGATGACGATCACAGCGGATGATCGATGATTTGGCGAACGACTAGCTCGTCAGATTACCATAAAAAACGACGTTTGATTTATCAAAGATTATCACCATCTACTTCGACATAAAGCCATAATAGAAACCGGACAAAGGCGATATCGAACGCTACTGAAATAAGCAGAGTAAACAAACCAGGTTGCCATGGCAACCGCTCCCCCCCTACCATATCCGGTTACATAGGGCGTGGTTGCCTTCAGCCGGATACCTAGAGCTACCTCAATGTTACCAATGGCGTAGACTGTAGATATTTTAATGTATATTTATGATTTTATAGCAGTATCGCTAGCGTAATCTACAGAAAATAAGCAAAGGGGGTTTGAGCCCGCATCCATCCGTCTCTTTAGCCGGGACATGCAAGGTGAAGGATAGGACATGAGATCACTTGTCAAACCTCGTCTAATAATAATAAAAATAATAATCTAATAATATATAAATAAACGAATAAAAAAATTAAAATAAAATGCTGCGGTGTTTCCCTGCGAGATAAGATCCGAAATGAGGAGATCCGCAGGAGAACTAAAGTGACCGATGTAGCTCTTAGGATTAGCAAGTTGAAATGGCAATGGGCAGCCCACATCGCTCGTAGAACTGACAACCGATGGGGAAGAAAGCTTTTCGAGTGGCGCCCAGCGTAGGCCAGCCCCCCACTAGGTGGACGACGGGTAGCCGATGGATGCAAGAGGCGAGCAGCCGCTCAAAGTGGCACTATGGGGGAGGCCTAGGTTCAGCAGGTTGATGATGATGATGAATTATTGTAGATTTTAGTAGTACTTAGTAGTTAGTTTAAAAAATAAAGGCACTATGCCCTGATTAAATAATATTTACTAGGTAAGCCGTAGGTACATCTTATGTCTACAGTTGAACGTGCTAAAGCTAATCTTAGCCGGATTATGTTTCCGAGAACGTTGACTCGATAACATGTGCTTTGCAACAATGTGCGGACTTCGGTCTAACAATAAACTAAAGCAAATGACTCCGTTTAATGAACTTAGGTATGTGTTTTTCATACCTACTTACTTTAGGTACTACGCAGTTAGTTCTGTACCCCTGGTACGAGTTATCCAATACGTGAATACGCGCGAATCCATTTATAATTTGTACTGCCATTTTTAGTTCATCAACGTGTCCGCTAGGGGCGCTGCAGAGAAATGTATGGCAGTAAAGGGAGAAAAGCCCAGATAATATAATACTTACAGTACAGATGCCTCATCCCATACAACGGAATAACGCGGGCTATTTTACAAATTATTTTATTTCTAAACTCACTATTGAGTGGAGCCCACAGAATGTTAGACGACGCGCGACGACGTCGCGGCAGGCCCAGAAAGAGATGGCGGGATGAACTGGACTTTTATTGTAAAGAATGGCAAGAAATAGCAATACACCGTGATGCGTGGAAAGAGGGTAGGGAGGCCTTTACCCATCAGTGGGACAGGAAAGGCTAAATAATAATAATAATTTTATTTCTGCGTAACGCTCTTGCATTATAATCTTTTATCAAGCGACATTTATTGCGTGTTGGCGAAGTATTTGGACAAGTGAATACACTGGACACTAACTAGTAACTAGTAACACTCGCGACACGATCACTATATTTTTTTCACGTTCGGGCTATTTTTCGTTTGTACCGGATGAGACCCCATGGAGAAAACGTAAACGAATGAGTTTTAGTAAACTATCGAAACAGGTTGAACTTTTCTGCAAAGTTCGTCTAGTTAGGTGCCAGCGCTTTAACAGTTATTCAGCCGCCAAGCACTCTTTGTTCCAGTTTGAAGGGCATTGTAGCTAGTGAAATTACTGGGCAAATAAGACTTGATTTTATAATTTCATTTTTCTGTGTATACATGTTATGTAAGCATAAATAACAAAAAGACTTTCTAACTCTGACATTTTGGGCCGTGGCAATGATATGGCTGCGGGGACCAAGCGCACAAATCAAAGACCTTTCAGAATCTCTGGTTGCGGCAACACGTAACCAAAATGCAGGTCTGTAGACCAAAAGCTAAGTAAGTAAGCATTGCCATTCAACGGAAAGATATTTTTAGGTACAAAATACAAAATATTGGAATAAGTACCTAGTCTTTCCCATAGCGCAGAAACCACAAATTAAGAGAAAAAAACAAAAGAAATGGAAACCAAAAAGCAAAAATTTAAATCTCGAACGGGATTTGAACCCGCATCCATCAATCCCTCAAGCCGGGATATCTACCGCGACATGTGGTCTCACGTCCGAATTTTCTTTACAAATGAATTTGTACGTACTACGTAGATTATGCGCTAAGCTAGCGATATGAACTGCTATATAAATAAAAATCATAAATAGAAACCAATGAGTTGAGCTTTTAAAAATAATATAGCAAAAAGTTTCTATATTTAAAAATATTAATCCGACCACACACATAGAAACAGGAGGATACTCACCTCACATACACATGCGACCTGCTCCTGTGTGAAGCCAAAACTCGGCAGGGGGGCGTCTCTAGGGGGGCTGGCCTCCCGCTGCCCCCATTCGGGCCCCCCCAGCATATCCAGATGCTCGTCTCCAGCCACTTTGACACCACAATTTAACACTGTCTCAACCACTCTTTCGTCTTTAGCGTCCGCGTCGTGAAACTCGTGAATGGTCAGCTTTACGCTTAACTTTTTAATATTTTAAACTTCGAATTTTATCTTCCCGCTAAAATTGATGCACTAATGTCCAACATCACTTTTAAATTTTTTGAATTTGGAACTTTTTTATATTAAATTGTAATGTTTACGGTAAACGTGATCAAGTTCCTGTTTGCTCTCACTTAGTTTTTTTTTCTTTCATAAAGGCGGTTGTGTAAACTGTCGAAAGCAGCGGTCCCAAAAATGTTTAAACAAAAGAGATGAGCTTTTAAAGCGGTGATTACTTATTTGGGTTCAATTTTGAGAATTTAGGATTTTTGTTTACGGAGCGAGCCGTGTTCACTATTAACTTTTATTTTTCGTTTTCACCCAGACTTTGCCTGGTTGATCGTCCATTTTGACAATGCGACTCAATATGAGTTTGAAATGTTTATTGGATTTATCGGCACTTAATAATTGGTTTTCTCTTCTTTCTCATTTTAGTTACGATGAACTCTTCTCTGGCCTCATTACCTGCAACAAGATAAAGTAATTTATTACTAGGTAGGTACCTACTATAAAATGAAAAGTATGTAATGGTTTATAATCAATTATTTTAGCTAGCATTATTTCTTGAACCTGAAGGTCAATAAAACGTGTGAAACTG
Organism: Ennomos erosarius; assembly: GCA_963580505.1. NCBI lineage: Eukaryota > Metazoa > Arthropoda > Insecta > Lepidoptera > Geometridae > Ennomos > Ennomos erosarius. The sequence continues at coordinate 7,625,395 of OY757003.1, read as the reverse complement.
AAGCCAAGTTAAGACAAGAAAAAATTCTCCAAGTAGATTTTTACAAATAATAGCGTTTACATAGAGTAGTAGTTATTCGGTATCAAAACTTAAGTAATAGTTCTGAAGGAATTCCGTTGTGTTAAAAAAAATTCACAATATATATTTTCAATTGTCCATAAAAAATATGCCCGGAAATGTTTCGGATAATATTTCTGGTAAATTACAAAAGAATGGAGTAGGTACCAATGTTTTTATTTTAGTAATTTGAATCGCTTTAAGTATAATAATAATAAAGACCTTGGCAGAAAATGTAGGTTGCTTATGATCACGTTTTTGTAAACTGTACAAAGTAGCTAAAAATAACGTAAGGTTGCAAATAATAAACGAAATGTAACCTGATTTTCACTTCTTTTACTAAACAACTTTAATATTGATTGCGATCAAAAAGTTTTAAGCAGGTAAGAATGTGTATTTAATTTCAAGAATAATTTTCTAGCATATAGGTTATATTAAGTTATAACCGCGTAGGTACTTATAGACATATAATTTTTAATACAAAATTAAGAAAACAACGGCAGGCATTTATCATTGACATTTGTCAATTTGTGTTCAAATTCCAATAGCATACCGATATAAATCTTTGGTATCTTGAATGAAGTCGAGACGAGAATCTTAGGGTTGCCAGTCCACAGACGTGATGGAATGTGTGATAGAGTTATGGAATATAATTAACAGTGGTAACCCTGAGAGATTCAGAGCCAGAATTCTTTAGATAATTCAACGCCTACACTTTTGGTAGAGATTTTTCACGTTGTATTTTATAACTCATTTGACGCCTAAATCACTTTACCTCGGTTGCCAAAAAAAAGGTTATTATATTTTGTAGTGTTTCCCGCCAACCGTAATTCATGAATATGCATTCCACTTTTGACATCCATAGTTAATTATTATTCTTCTATGGTTAATTATTTTTGAATATCCTATTGATTATTGACCAATCACAGCTCAGTGATGCAAAATGGCGCCACGCTATACACTAAATACATTATTATTTCTGTGGACTCTCGGGTCTAGCCCGGACATTTGGTTTGGAAGGCATTGGTGGGGCCGAAGCTAACACCAAGAGGCCCTTTTGAATATAAAATTAATTATTAAGGCCCTGACAGGACCCAATGCGAGCACGTTTATTACAACAGACAAACTACAAAACTTATTTTGCACCTGATAGGGTCGCTTTATGCATAGCAAAACTATGGCGATTACGTTGCGTTGCACTTCGACTTTTCCATTTTTCGGTACAAATAATTGGTTATAAAAGAAATGCTTATTGTTATAAAAAAAATAAGCTTATAGACGGATGCATTGAAACATAACTTATCACTATGATTTATTTCAATGGGGTCTTATTAATTTAAGTTCTCTCTCCAAAAGGAGGCACGTAAGTGAGCTGTTATACTTGCATAGAATCATCAACTCGGCGGTGGACAGCCCTCATCTATTAGGGCTGATAAACTTTAATTTAAATATTCGCAGCAGAATTCCTCGAGTTTTTAGGGTGACCACTTATAGAAATAACGTATCCTACAACGGTCCTATGCCTCGTATGTGCCGTTCCTATGATGATCTAATTGGTAGCGTTCGTCGCCGCTTTGACAATATGGATGATGATGAAAATGACGAACTAGATATATTCAGACTTAGTCTCAACCAATTTAGAAACAATGTTTATAAGTATTTACCGTAGTCGGGTGGTACTCGGGTGCGAATACGCATTGATTATTGTCGTTTTTGAATCCCGGGGCCATCTGTGTGCTTTTGATTTTTAATGCACTTGAAACAGGCTAAAGGGGCGATAAATGAATAAATAAAATACATAAATAAATGCGATGCGATGCTTGAATATAATTTGTTATGTACGTTACCACAACATTTTTTTTTTGTCTCCTTTCCTTTTTCGGGTGTATTGAAGATATTTATTTAATGTAACTTTAGAAGTGATTATTTTACCTATATATATTTATTATGTATTTATAAAACTATATATTTTGTTTTGTATATATTTTAATAGGTATAAATTTCACACAGTGTTAGTTGTATAAGTATTTTCTCTTGTCTCGTTAAGGTCGAATTAAGTTATACTCGTTTGCTTTCCTTTTTAATATTTATTTTTCGATTTTATGATAGGTATGTAATTATCACTGTTTGTACCAGGCAGAGTGCATGTGTTATTGGATTATGGGATTGATTTTATTTACTGTTTAAATCATGTTGTTCTGTAATTGTATGTATCATTATCTGTTATATGCACCTATAAAATAAATAAATAAATATAATGTAGCATTTTAGGACGTTTGAATGATTTTTTAGAGGTCACTTCACTATTATTTTCTATCGAGAAAACTTTTCGTAAACGTGTTTCGGTTTCGGCAGATGGAAAGACGATATGACCAGTAAGTATTAACGTGCATTTTTTTCAATCCTGTAAATGGTATACGTTTTGAGATAATCACGTCCAAAATAGTGGATGTGGGAGCATTCAGCGCCTTAATACTGAACAAGTATGGTATGGCATATTATAAACTATTTTTTGTATAAAACTATAAAATAAATCTGGGCTATTGTGGTGAACTTTTATGAATGGTGACATTGGGTTATGGAATGAGAAAACGGCACCTGCCAACTTGGTCTCATATCAAAATGTATGAGGCAGGTGATGACTTGCCACCCACTAAAGTAAGTGCCTCCTGTAAGTAGTGGCTACCGCATATTGGTGCCGAGGAAGCAACATTGGTGGCTTAGGGTGTCGAGAGGTGTGCTGCACGTTCACTGAACGCTACTCGCGGCGTTATGCCCTTTAACACTTGCACCCTGGAGTTTAGATTCTTAGCTCTTGCGACTTCCACCCCCGGACAGCCAGTTAAGGCAAGCCAGGGGTCTCACTTACCCTCTTGGAATCAGGGTACGCGGTGTCGCCACTCACCGACGCGCGACGGCTCGCCACAAAGCCGCCCCTGAGTTAACATTATTATTATTATTATTACCTACTGGTTCATTAATCATTTATTTTATAGGTAGGTATACTAGGTAAATAAAATAAATAAATAAACGGTGTCTCATGATATGTCTATCTATCTATACTTTTAGTAAATAGACGGATTTTATCAAACTAATTCAATCAAACATTCTAACTACAAAATCTGATGTTTTATTAAAACTCTTTATTTCCCTTGAATGTTTGGTATAATTCTAATGCTTATCATTGACACGATCACAAAAGATGCCCTGAATACCCTGATGCATGGTGGTGATTGTCAACTAACTAGTGATGTGTCTGGCTGATGAATGAATCAATATTATATCGATTACCCGCAGATCCTTTAAAAAACATTTTTATAAACAAAATTTATAGGGTCTCTGCGATTACCTACTTTGTAATCATTTGTAATGTCGGAAATCATGCTGCGAGTACGAATAATTTATGTAAATTATGTGAAATCTCTAAATTATAATTCGTTAATTATACCGAGTTCTTAATTGTTTGCCTAACGAAGCGAGTTTTGTACCTATTACTAAAAACAACCGTGCAACTCATAGAAATATAGTGGTAATTAAAAAAAAATTTGAAAATTGATTAACATTATCGACAATAAGATATGACATCTTTCAATAAAGAATTTTGGAATAAATTCGGAAATGGTTTAATATCAGTAAATTTTGTTTTTATGTTCTGTAAGTTTTGACCTAGATAGAAATAGTCATTTAAGAAATAATAGTGTTTACATGTTGAACTTTGGCTAGCTCCCAAATGAGTCCCATTCTATCTCATCAACTCTAATAAACCCATATTTTAATAGTGTGTAATTTTTGCACATGCCAGTAAAGCACTGCATGACACAGCGTTAAATTGGTTAATAAGTGGTGGAGTGGTGGTGATTGTGGTGGGATAAATATGAGGTATTCATCTTAAAAATGTATAAGTAGAGCAAGTCTTAAAGTTCGTATACTTACGTACATTCTAGTCGTATAGTCGTTTAACGTTGTTCTAAAGCTCCTAGCCCCATTATTTTCTTTGAGGGAAAAAAAGTAGATTTCATGGTTTATTAATTACCTTAAGAATAGGTAAAATAAATGCTATGTAAAATTGTAAACTACTTTTTAAAGCCCTAAAAAGACGGTACTGAATAATATGACTTTACTCTAAAAAATTAAATATTAAAATTAGTTAACATTATTTTATACTTACTTTATTAATTAGTGTTTAATTAGTTAGTTTTTAATTAGTTACTTTTAAGTAAGTGTATAAATAAGTAGGTTGGTGGTTTCTGCAGCATTCAATAATTGCCTAAATTTATTTAACTGTGTGACAAAATTATCAACTCTAAATGAAAAGTATCGACATAAATTTATCGACATGTGGCGTCACTACAGCCCCACGTGGCGCCCGATCCTTATCGCCGTGGCCAGCTGTAAAACAGACAATTTATTGGACGCTCACCATTCCTCACGGGGCGGGCTCCGATCACTTGGCTATTAGCGGTTATGTCCATTAATATGAAAGTCTGGATTACAGAGCAAGAAACAAATTACGCTCGCTCCCCAAAAATAACGTTTCGTTTGACATTTTCAAATAAAATTCTAAATTATATTTAATTTATGGTTTAGGTTGGGTACCTAACTCATCACAATTAAAACGCGAGACATGGCCAACCACACTTTATAGTAGTGATGGATTAATTAGCATTCGCATTCATTTGTAGCATGTGAAAACTCAATTAGCATTTCGCAAATGAAATGTAGTTGCGAAATTCTGTGAAATAAGTATGAAATTTCATTTCAATTAATTTAGTTCATTTCGAATTTAATTTTTAATATAACGTTTCATTTTAGGTTTGTATTTATTTCAATTCAATACAATTGTTTATTTGCATTCCACAATGTTGTTTAAAGATGTTCGTTTACGTGGTAACAGCTCATCATGGGCCCTGTCGGGCACGCAACATTAGAAGAGAGGAAGATAGATAATTAACATTAGTTTGTCAACATTAACATGCACCTAAAAATATTACAACATTACTATTTATACATGATTTTCTTCTATATGTTTAAGATGACGTCGAATTTATTTATTTATATTAAAGTAAGTAGGCATATGTATAAGTACCTACTTACAGTCATTATATCATCAGTCATATTTTTTATTTTTTTTCATTTTTCATATAATTTTTCATTTCCACATCATTTCATTTTAGCAAATAGCAATAGCAATTAGCATGCTTAGAGTAGTAAATAAGCATGTTTATGAAATTTACGCAAAATAGCATTAATTGCCATCGCTACTCCATAGTACGTAGTATTATTATTTATTAATATTGTGGTCAGACTTTTTACTACGTTGTAGGACTTTACTGCAAAATTACTCTAGGTAGATACCACCGCTTTGCCAGTTATTCTGCCGCCAAGCAGTAGTGTGCAAGCACTACTGTGTTCCGGTTTGAAGGACATTGTAGCTAGTGAAATTACTGGGCAAATGAGACTTTACGACCTGTCTCAGAATGACGTGCGCAGTGCAGTGTCAGTCTAAACTTTTTTATTTTAACGTTTTGAGTGACACTGCAACTGTTATGGGCGGCCGTGTGGCTTAACATCAGGTGAACGACCACGTCACGTCATTCATTCTCATAAAAAAAAAAACTTTAATTCATCAGTAAATTGTAATAATATATAACTTAGGTAACACAATTCCGTTTGGGTTGGAATATGAAATATGAAGAAACATAAGACTCAACTGACAGATACTTCTAATAAATAGTTATTTATTAACAAACATAATAATTTTTGATTCTCTACTTCTAAAAATATACAAGACATTTAGAAAAAAAAATGATTGAATGATAATTTTTTTGAGATTGGTAAAAAATGATTTTATAGATACTTATTGCATCCCTGAAGAGCATTCTTATAACGCCAGTCTTCTTTAATCGTTCTTACAGGTGGAAGCCCTTGGTCTTAGAATTTTATTGAATTCGCAGAATGACTGCCCTGGTTGGTAATTGATTGATGAGTATCTACCCGGATAGTTTTAAGCATAGGGGTATTTATTGTCATTCTTTATTATTACTTGATGACTAGCATCAGCGCCGAGCGGGATCAATCGCGCGGCGTGGATGCAATTTCCTGATGTAAAAGTAACCTAATCCAGGTAGGTAACAGTTACAGGTACTTACTTGCGCTATAAAAACAAATAAATATAACGGCCAACGATCACATACATAGATCCTGGCCCCTAACTAGGATTCCCTGTATCTAGGGGCCCAGGAACTACGAGAACCATGCTCCCACCAACACCCAGACACAGAACAAGTATTTGCGCTTTTTTTTGAGTGCACATATACTTGTCTTGTAGCGGGAATCGAACCCGCCGCCACCAGGTTATGAGCCGACCTGTTCAACCACTACACCACGGCACCACAGACACGGAGGTTATATTAATTTATTTGTTATATTTTCTAGTCCGTGTCATTTCATATAGAGTCTAACCCCTGTATTCTAAAACATTTCACCATAAATCCTTCACTCGACTTCCACTTAACTTTGAGGGAAACTCAAAGTATTACATCGCGACGTACCTTGAGTTGACAGTTGTTTCGCTTCTCTCGCTTAAGAAAAATTGACGCAGAAATGTCAAGTTGATTATATATTGTCAATTAAAAATACCAAACCTACTAAAATGGGGTTAAGTCGAGATCGAGTTGAGTGGAGTAAACTCGTGGTAACAACTTAGGATATGGGGGTAAGTCTAATTTCATTGAAACTCCATACGGTAATTTCAGCACTGAGTGATAAAAACATATACATATTTCTGTAAAAAGGTAATGAAATTTCTTCTAAGAAGTTTTCAATTTTAAGTAAAATGCATATTGTTAGGTAAGTATGAGTACTTAGAATAAAAATGTAGGCGTTTCAAATACTAGGAATAATTATGCTCGTTATTGGGTTTAGTAATTTTGCTTTTTAGCACTTTACAAATTAGACTTTCGGTTCGCCTTTAAAAACTTTCAATTACCAGTTTTAGACTTTTATTAAATTTTAATAAAACCAGACGACAAAATTATAAATAAAACTTATTATAATTTACGAGCCAACCATGTGACAGGGGCACGAGTGCGACGGGCAAGCAATAGGCCTAAAGCACCCAACTCAATCTGGCCCCAGATTTTATCAACGCCATAAAATAATACTTTTACGGTCCAACGCTGCGTGACACTAATTAATGACCTTGTCTCCATTTTACACCAAAAGTTACGATCCGCTGTTACAATAAACACTGGGATGTACACGTGTAGGGGCATAATTTTATTGAGTTTTTTAATTAATCGTTCGATAAAGAACTGTTTGTTGGTTTTACATTTTCGTTTGTATTTTAACTTCTTGGGTGTTTTTTTCTTGGGTTCCATGCCCGTTTTTGAAAAAGGGAACCATTAGGGGTTAAGTTATTTTTTCGCAATGGCTGCCCGATCGACCCACTAGTGCTGCTAATGCTTATTTCCTAGATACTACAATTCAATTTTTGACAATGGCAACCCTTTTACTCAAAACTAAATCCATGTATGGAACTGATATAATTAAAATCTTAAATTTTTCACCAATTCGTTGTGTAAAATATTGAACTCCAGCACGGAAAACTATAAATGCTGAAAGTTGGCTGTTGTAGGTCATAAGTCAGTATATTTGTGAACCGGGTAACTTCTATGTATGGAAGTTTCTTCACCTGAACGGAACCCTCAGGGTAAAGTTCTTCACTCTCTCTTGCCTTTTATACGAAACTTGATGATCTGACATAAAGCACTCACTTAATCTTAGGTTTATTTAGACACAGCAGCATCTTTGGCACAGGATAAAAGTGATAGTACTTACCTACAGTTATCTTTAGCAAAGTTTGCAGTGGAAAGTTTGACTTGAGGTCACATTGAATCGAATCGACTTGTCGGTTAATAGTGTTAGGTTAGAAACAAAAGACATCTAACATAGCAAACGCGCTTGTGTTCAATTTTTTGATACGTTGTTAAGGCCCCTGAATATAGTTTATACTTATCCAAGTTTGCAGCACTGAAAACACTGTACTAAGGTGATCGAGAAGCTAAGCAACTCTGGCACTTATTACTGTTTTTCGAAAAAAATACCTTACGGAAGCATTTTTCAGATACTTTTCTTTAACTATACTTTTTTGAAGAACTCATTTTTCTACAGTTTGAGCCCAACTTGAGCTCTATAGGTCCATTGGTTGCAGAGATATAGCAGCCCAAACATGGAGGATTTTTTCTAAAAAGTTAAAAATTACCGTAGAGATAAGTTATGAGATAATAATTTACAGAGAGTCATAGTCAAAGCTAAATAATAAAGACCTTATAAATCAGAAAAAAAACTTGGTTTACCAACTTTGCTTGTTAATTTTGTTGTTTTATAACAATGACGATTGTTACGCAAAAACCGTTCATATGTTAAGGCTACATTTAGCACTTTTAGTTCAGTTTTTTTTATTTTTGTAGTTGTGACAGAAAGATGGCGGAAACGTTAGAAAATTATAAAATGTGCTTGTGTTGTGTGTATGTGTGTGACGGTAGAGTTCACCTTACGCCGAGAGAGCTCGTCCAAGACGTAAGAATAAACAATTTAAGCTTTTTTTTAATTCAAAGTTATGTCAAGTGAGATGGTTATCGGTGAGATGGCTGGCGTCGATTGATTTGTTTTATTTTTGTTTAGTTCTTTAAACTTTTGTTTACAGAAAGCAAAGGTTTGAATATGAGTGTTTGGGTTAATTTTAGTCGTTTCAGTTCTGTTTTTAACGTTTTGGGATGCCATATAAAGTTAATTCGTTTTCAATTGCAAAATGCTGAACTCCTTTAGTTTGAAAAAAAGCGTTTTAGTTTTTGATGAAACTACAAATTTCAATTCTATAAATTTTTAGGTTTCCATAGATGTTTTTCCTAATACTAAAGTAGGTGTATTAGTTTTCTGTACGGAGAAACGGGTTTTGTTTTTTTTTTATTTATTTATATTTCACCAGCTTATAACATAGTCCGTTATATTTGGCATATCCACATTCAATACATTAAAATTCTTATTATTATAAATTACGTAGGTCGGTAGGTTTATTTGTTTCATAAAAATGAATAATGTAGAGGCACCGCGCGACGATAGAGTTTTGTTTTTTGCTTGTTTTCTAAATCTAATTTAAAAAGCTCATAGTAGTCAGGTTTAAACTTTATTGCTTCTAATGTTTTCCAACCTATAATAAGAGAAGGTGTAAAAGTATAACCACATCCTAACAAATAAGTATAGGGGGATATCTTATTAAAATTATCCTTTGATATGTGGTAGAAAATCCAGAGATGGGGGCTGCTATATCGTTTTGTAAATATTTAACAAATAATAAAATAAATATTTTTAATGTGGGTAGTTACGCGATATTGAGTATTTTCCTGGCAAACCGTACATGTATCTTGTATATTTTGTTCTAATATCATTCGAATTTTTGCTCAGAGCATAAACCTACGGTTCTTTGGCGAAATTTTTGGCAATCAAAAAATTAGAACATCTGCCGACGGACAGAGCTCGAAAATAAGGAAGACGTCCCGTGGCATACTCACACTCAGCCAAATGCTAAATTAAGATCCGGCGCACATCACACCAACAAGCTTTAACAAGCTAAATGCTAAAAATAATGCAGCACCAATGACGAAACACAACCTATTTGCGATCTCCGTCCAAAAATCCGTCACTAATTTCGAATCTGGCACACCACTACACACAAAATAAAAACTACACCGCACTAACCGCTGCTAACCAACGAAATTCGAAATTTAAAAATGTCACTGTCCAAATTCAAAACGCGTGCACGCAACACGAAAGCAAAAATGGAACTGGATTGACTTTAACTTCCGTTAAGGCTTCTGATTGGCGGATGCAGATTGAGGCGATGTGTTCGACCAATGGGGTAGCTTTTTGCCGTTGATGGGTAACGCCTTTTATTGGTAGACTTGTTAGTTCGCCATTTTTCAGCGGTTTAACAATTGGAATTGTTTGTAGGCGGAATGTTGACTATGGTACGCAGAGAGATTTCTGAAAACGTTGGTAAAAATACCCATCTAACCTGCTTTTACGACTAGCAGCTGACTGTGTTTAATCATAACAACACATGAAAACACTCTGACGTAACACAGTCTACATTTTACGGTTTCCATTTTTGTTTTTTACGAAACTGTCTAAATTTAATTTGTGGAATTAAATTATTTGGAGTAAGTCAACGACGTCACGTCTACAAAATAAAGACGTCCTTAAATTTATCGAATTTAAAGTAAAAAAATATTTTTAAGATTATTTTTGGCACAGATAAAAGCTCTACCTAACCTACTACGTACATATTAATAATGAATACTGAATAGATAACTCTACCACTCTATTTTGAGACTCTACCGTTTTGGCTTAGGTACATTTTCTACCTTTAATAATTTATATAATTTTTTCTCTTTTTTTTAATCAACGTTATTAATCTTCAAAGAATGTAGTGAAAACTCGCTTCTCATTGATAGGCCGAAAATGCATAGGATCTGCCATTCTCCTTTATTTGTTTCTGACCGACTTTAAAAAAAGGAGGAGATTCTCAAGTCAGTTGTATCTTTTTTTGTTGGCACGTAAGATAAGATCTCCGTCATTCATTTTATCAGACGATACAAAACATTATGTTTTTATTGAAAACGATGTGAAATGAAACTAGCCAGGGTAACCAGCAAAACTATTCACATGCGTCAAGTGCGGCGGTAACCAAACAATCAAGCATAAGTACTTAATACTTAACAATTATAGAAGGAAAATTAAAAGTCCGCCATACAATAAGCGTGTTTTCTAACGGATAGTCGTTTTGTTTCTTAACTCAAAAATGGGTAAGTAATAGAAAATTGGTATTGCCAAATACAAATCCGAGAGATAAATCCAAAATGAGGAAATCCGCAGAAGGACTAAAGTGACCGATGTAGCTCTCAGAATTAGCAAGTTGTTCAGGCAATGAGCAGGCCACATCGCTCGTAGAACTGACAACCGATGGGGAAGAAAGGTTCTCCACTCTGCGACCACGAACCGGAAGACGCAGCGTAGGTCGGCCCCCCACTAGGGGGACCGACGATCTAGTGAAAGCCGCGGGGACCCGACAGGAGACGAGCAGCTGCTCAAGGTGGCGCTCTATATGGGGGAGGCCTATGTTCACCAGTGGATGTCTTCAGGATGTATATGATGATGCTAATGTTTGCCAAATAAGGGTCAGTGCGGAGTTTGTTGTACCTAGTTTTATTTTTACTTAGCCTTTAGTAACATTATGGCCTCAAGTAAATTTAGTAATCTGTGCTCAAACCGCTAACACTGTACCGTATTATTATGATATTAATATTACACATAATCATATGACTGCACTGTAACTACTCGTAAAAAGAGTCAGCACTTTGGATTGTTTTGCTTCTGTGTTTTGGTGACTCGCCATCTTTTTTACTAGGGCAACATTTGACACTATCAGCAATATTTATATTAAACAATAAAACTGCTGACTTATTAAAATATTATTAGCTCGAATTACTTACTTAAAATATCACTGACCTACAAAATTGGTTTTTATTTCCATGGAATTTCTATTTAGGTGTGCTTATAGGTATTGCTGTTTTTGATGCAAAAGCTTTGCAAAAAAATCGTGTTAACAAATAGGTCCAGAAGTTAACATTACTCATTAGAAATTGGTCCCATCTTATCATTAAAAAAATAGTCTTAAAATCAAGGACAAGAATACTTACTAAAGATATAACTACCGACCGATGTAGACAAAGCTCTCAAATTCTAATAGTAATGCAGGTTAGGTCATTGTCACTCGCAGAACCAACAACCTATGGGGGAGAAGGAAGAAGTTTCTCGATTGGTGACCACGATCCGGAAGATGCAGTGTAGACGACACTCACCACCATTCTTAGAATAAGTAATGCCACCATTTTGCTACTAGATCCAAGAGACAAGCTTAGCGAGTCGCTGAAAGTTTTATGATGTTTTGTCATGTTCATACTTGTTCAGCAATGGAGTCTTCTAGCTGATGATGATGATTTCAGTAGTTCTATAAAAGCTTGGCAAACCAACCATCATCGTCATCAACAGCCTTAAGACATCCACTGCTGAACTTAGGCCTCCCGCGGTTTTCATCAGGCCGTCGCGTTGGTCCGCTTAGCTCCTAGACTTCCTAGTTTAGTTCCCTAGTTGAACCTAGTGGTAGTGGTAAGCAATGAACGGACTTAGTATGTATTTTGATTTCAGTCGCAGCCACGCACGTGTCATTGAGTCATTGGATGTAGACGCCGTCGCGTGCGTTAATGAATGGGTCTCCGGTAACCACATGTGCAAACAAAGCTGTTTGACGAATATTATTTTAGGGTTGGGACATTTTGACTTGAAAGCTTACCTAAATTTGTTAATGACTTAAAAGGAGGTTCAAATTCAAGTTGTTTTTGCTTTTTCTTCGGATTCTTTAGATTCTTTTAGATTATTTAGGAGAAGCTTTTAAATTTATGGTAAAAAAATAGCTTGTGAAATATAAGTATTTGGTACCTATGTACTATATCTTACTTGGTTTATCAGTACAGTACGTCATGATTTTTGTCTGCGACCATCCTGGCACTTATTCGACTTCTTATGGCGTATTCAGCATTCAACGGGGTAATGCTGCCAGCATTTGGACTGCGTAAGATCAGTACTACGAATACAATCAAAGCCATTACAATTTAGTAGTTGGTTGGTGTTACTGTATAATAGTTAATTAGAAAAGTAAAGGCACTTGCTCCGTTTAAAAAATATCATCCACACATGATTGAATCGGGAAGTCACATGTACCTAAACCTATAGGTAATAATTATGACTCAGATAATTCGCACTTTCTTACCGTACGTACCTCTGTAAGATGAGGAACGAGATTTCACCAGCGGTCTTTCCCTAGAGCTACAACCTTCATTCATCATTTTAAAAGGAGGGTCAGAAGCAAATATTATAAAGCTCTTCAACATAATTTCTCCTACAAACACGACTCCTTAGCGGGCAGGACGTGTAACAAAACGAGACAAAGTCATACGAAATTGCAGAGCAGAGCAGGATGGAACAAACAAAGGATTAGCGGTTGAAACACACCACTAATTTTCGTATCAGGGGAAGTTGTATCATTGACCAACTGGATTTATAGTCAAGGATCACAAGAGAAGGGTAGGTATTTTGCATTAGTGTCATGTCTAGTGTTACAGATGTCCATAGGCTACGGTGACATCTTCCCATCGGAGACGTGTTTGCTACCTAAGTAGGTCTAAAATTAAAAACAGCCTTATAATGTCCCAAGACTATACAACAGACATCATTATAAAAAGCTCGCGCTCCGTTTGCTCATTTTGTCTCCATTCTTTCATCTTTGCCATCAAAAAACACCTTTAAAAAAATGCCGCACCAAAAGGTTGACAGACAAATAAAAAATATTTTTATTTCTGCTGCAGTAGAGTTGAATTTGTAAGAAGATAAGATTTTACCGCCTAATCCAGCGCTTCACAACATTTGGCTCTGAAATATTATTTAATAAAATCACTCAATGGCAAATAAATGGAATACCCTAATTCCTAACATCTATTTAAAATACGTAACCTACCTTTTTTAAAATTTAATATTTTTTACGTATTTGTTTAAAAATACTTAAGTTAGAACTTTTTTATTTAATCTAGGTATTCCTACCACCGCCATTGTCACCTACCTACACGCCCTACCCGTACACGGTATAAGCACTATAAGGACAAGGACTGAGAGCACACAGTCAGAAACCACCGATTTTTTTATACCTCCTGTAGGCCTAGCACGAATATTTACGCGCGCGTAACTTTAACGTAAGCCAGTTGTATGGCATTTGATCTGCCCCCCTATTATGATTGAGCTAGCAGCGCTGCTGACGCGCGTCTGCCGCTCAACTGCTGTCAAAGTTCATACAATTTTGACATCGGCAATCAATCGTAATAGGGGCGCCTTACGTTAACGTTACACTTACGCGCGCGTAAATATTCGTGCTGGGCCTACTGTTCATAATGATGTGATAAATATAATTATTTATCACATTATGAACAGTATAATCCAAGCAGAAAAAAGATATATTAAGCCAACACCCATGCCATGTCAAGGAGTACCTACATACATACAGACACACACTGTAGGTACAGCCTTCTGCATATTATGACCCTTGAAACCGTGCCTTACCGTGTGCCGTCTTTGTGGCCGTGACAGCATCTTGAGATATTAGTGGCGCTACCATTCGTTGAAACGATTATTGGGACAATATAAACATATTAGCCGTTTCTATAGTAAACTTAATAATAATTCTGTAGGTATATTATCTGGGGTAATACTGACTTTATAAGCTCGAAATCTACTTGTCAATAAAACAAAATTATTTAGAAGACTGATAGAAAAGGTTGAGATCCCCTGGCCGTGCCATATTTAAGTGCATTGAATATGGTCATTATACGCTTGTTTGCAGCCTTTGTGAGAGCTTCTGTAGGACTATAAGCACTATTGTGCGATGATGGTTAGCGGTAGACGTCTTGTTTATGAATAGGGGTGATTTTAGGGGCCAGTGGGCAGCTTACGGAACACTTTCTCATTTTTTTTTTTCATTTAAATTATGAGAGGGGATGACGTGACGAGCTTGTCGTGCACCTGATAGCCGCCCATAACAGTTCTGTTGCAGTGTCACTCAAAACTTTAAAATAAGTCATTTTCGCGTTACACTGCACTGCGCAAGTCATACTGAGACATCTTATTACTAGATTGTGTGATGAGTGATGGATGACACGGTCTAGTTAAGATCATCAAGAGATGATGTAATCAAGTTATAAAGTGTCATTTTCCCAGTAATTTTACTAGCTAAAATGCCCTTCAAACCGGAACCGGTGCTTGCACACTACTGCTTGGCGACAGAATAACTGGCAGACCTACTTTCAAAAGTTATGCATGTTATACTTATATACTTGTTTAACATGTGCCCTTTTTCCGGAGTTGGCTAAGATTTCGTAGTTCCTGAGTCCCTACTCCCTATAGATACAAGTATCTGTATAGTCCAGGATCTATGTTATATGTGATCGTCGGGCGTTATTATTAAAGACTAGCTGACTATTTTTGAATTAACAGGTGCTGGCGTGATTAGGAGAGGCCTATGTCCAGCAGTGGGCTAATACAGGTTGATAATGAAGCCTTAATACCTATACTTATAATTCATTGAAAAAAGAATAGAATAGCATTAAAGTATTCAATACTAGCTTAAACTATAGGGTACAAAAAAGGGTACAAGGGTAAGGGTAAAATTAGGATGCAATACAAAACTCAGAAATGATTTTCTCTTTTAATGTCTACTGAACCCGAGTGGAGTAAGTGGAGACTTCAATTTTTTTATCACGTCAAGCCTACTTCCAGTAGTCAAAAGCCCTCGGCGTTTTCAATAGACCAATATGTTCTATTATTCTATAGTAACAAGATACGACCGATAAACATCATTGTATTGTTGCTAAAATTACATTTAAAATGTTCTTACAGAATCTATACAATCACAGATGATAGTTTACCTAGATATGGACCTTATAGGTTACTTAGCTAGACATACATAGGTACGATTGACAGCCTCCGTGGTGTGGTGGTTGAGCAGGTTGGCTCATAACCCGGAGGCGGTGAGTTCGATTCCCGTGACAGGACAAGTATTAGTACTCAGAATAAAGCGCAAGATACTTGTGCTGTGTCTGGGTGTTGTGGGAGCATGGTCCTCGTAGTTCCTGGGTCCCTAGATACAGGGGATCTTAGGGTCCAATCTATGTGTTTGTGTGATCGTTCGGCGTTATTATAAATGACAAGTTAAAAAAATGGAGCGGATTAGGTAAACGATCATCACCAGCCTAAAGACTTCCACTGCTGAATATAGGCGCCCAAAGAGCGCCACTTTGAGCGGCTGCTTTAATCAGCCTGTTGGAGTAGAGCATACATTACCGACCATACCTATAAAGTATCGGAACAATAATAAGCAATAGTAGAGTCCACACCAAATTTAATAGTGTCTGTGAAGTCGGCGCAAATCGCTGAGCAGTAGTAAAAATTAGATGTACGCGGGAAGAGGTCAGCGGTATGAACAACTGCGCCTTGCAGCTTGCAGCGCACTTCACAGCCGCCATTACGTTTGGCGCAGTCTATACGTGGGTACTATTGGTACTATTATTATGCAGTTTATTGCGTCTCTGCGTCATTTTAGGCGTAAATCTACACGTTTTAGAAAGTAGGTTCCGTATACATAGTTACATACCTATTATCCTACTTGTATAAAGGGTTTTTTGACCATCGCAAATTGCTCTTTTATTACATTTCTTGACCTTGCTAGCTTGCAAAGCTCTTTGTAACGCCACAAAGGAACGTTAATAATAAAATATTACATCAATAACAATTTGTACTTAATAAAAACTAAATTCAAATGTAAGTAAGTACCTGCGTACGCCCTTCGGAAGCGTATCTCACTCGGAAATGGCTCGGAAGTCAAAAATAATCAACAGGACGTCGTGAAGTCAAGAGAGATGTAAGTAAAAATAGGATGGTTCCATACATTATGAAAGTAATTAAGTACTTAGGTACTTCTGTCTGCTGGGTAAGTATCATCAACATTAACAGCTTCAAGACGTCCACTGCTGAATACAAGGTGACCTTGAATTGGTATGTTATCCCGAAATGGGGGGACTGGGACCATGATACCCTACAAGTTGTGAGAGCCTTACTTGAAACTGCGCGTTTCCAAACCTCCATGGTAAGAAATAAATCCATTCACAAACGTGCGATCGCTACGAGAGTTAACAAGATACCATAAATTCATTTCTAAACACAGGTCGTTAAACTCATTTATGTGGACTCGGTCAAGGACGAAGTTCAACTACCCAGCTGCGTTAAGGCTATTTTCGAATTACATGGCATTTCTTCAATGGAAAACTATAAATTTAGCAAAGTCCTAGAAGAAACATTGTCTACCTTGGAGTGTAGATTTACCTTTTTCGGGATAACATATCAATTCAAGGTCACTTTGTATAGGCCTCCCCCAAAGAGCACCAGAGTGCTGCTTGCCTCCATCGGCTCCCAGACCGTCCTTCCGCACCTAGTGGGGTAGTTACACTGCATCTTCCGGTTCGTGGTCGCCACTCGAGAACCTTTTTCCCCATCGGTTATCCGTTCTACGAGCGATGTGGCCTGCCCATTGCCACTTCAACTTGCTAGTTCTAAAAGCTATATCCGTGATTAACATGATAATCCGCCCCTCTCAACAGTCTCAAGTGGATCCTGCCATTCCGTTTGAAATGAACTAAGATAAATAAATGTTAATCTAAATTACGAATATTGACACGGTACCCTAAACCCGTCAAAAATAACAAAACACCACGGCTTTTAGATCATTACTCAGCATATTGTTATCGTCCCGAGAATCCCGTGATAATGGGGTGCATCACGCCCCGTGGTTTGGACCCCATAGGGTGCCAGCTCTCGCCAAGTCGCCACCCCTTTTAATCCATAGGGTAGTATTAACGAACTTACCTGTAATAAACTCTTGTAATTATGGGGGGTAGCTTCACTTAATGAGTATATAGGTACCATTATCATCAGCTGGAAGACGTCTATATACTGCTAAACCTAGGCCCATAAATAATAATCTGACTAAAAACGAACACAAGTACAAACGTAAATGTCGAGATTATGACTAATTACGTAAACCTGCAATTAGATTGACAAAGGTACAAAAACAGGGGATATACAATAAGATCTGCATATTTAACAAATTGCCACAAAGTATGACAAACCTCCATCCACCTGAGTTTAAAAAAAAAAGGTAAAGGTGTTCTTCGAGTCCAATCCATTTTATTTAATATTTGATTAATGAGCCATGTGTTTTCATGTGAATGGAATCAGCATTGCAATTCAACTCAGCGATGCTGCCAGCATGTTGGGTACGCTACCTACCGGCAGTGGGCTGGAGCATTTGGACTGTCTATAGGACATCGCGGTCTATTATACAGTCCATATGTTCTTTGTAGTAGGTATAGTGTAGCTAGTTAGTGTGTACTGTAGTTAGTTTTAGTTTAGTTTTTATTATTGTAGTAATTAGCTTGTGAATGGAATATTAAGTGTAGGTATGTGGTATACAATTTATTGCGACAGACCTTGCAATGTACCAGAGACCCACGGAGAGCCGCGGTGTCAGGTGTCGCATCTGTGTGGCCCTGTATCTCTGTTAGTCTTTATTATTATCCCGAACGCATAGTTGGCTGGATAAAATAAAAAAAAAATATTGACCGAATGTGACCACGCCAACAACTCAAAAAATTTAAGAATTCTATGGAACTGAGAGATTTTGCGACTCTGGCTTTTTTCTACCTACACTTTCGGCGTTAGTATTGTACGATTAAGTCATTATAATGAATCTAGGCGTTTTAGTGATGTGGTAACTTCCTAGTCACATTAAGATTTAGTCATTTTGCGATTTCGTCTCACTGCAGCGATGATGTAGGTACCTACACCTACGTTGTAGTCAAGACTGTGACTAGTACGCAATATATAGGTAAGTAAGTACGTAATTTTACAATCTATCTAATCAATCTAATACTAACCCGTGACTAACTCAATGAGACGTGAAGTGTTTGCCCATAGGTTGGGAATCGAACCCACAACCACAGTTCATCATGAGTTCAGGCCTTCTTTTGTTCTGGCCTGAAAGCTTATAATACAAATATAATAATAATAAAAACGCCCAACGATCACATACATAGATCCTGGACCCTAACTAGGATTCCCTGTATCTAGGGACCCAGGAACTACGAGGACCATGGTCCCACAACACCCAGACACAGAACAAGGATTTGCGCTTTTTTTTTTTCGGGCACAATTACTTGTCCTGTCGCGGGAATTGAACCCGCCACCTCCGGGTTATGAGCCGACTTGCTCAACCACCACACCACGGAGGCTGTCAATTATTTAAGTATTGTGCTATTACCTCTGTGTATACTACCCATAGCTGAATTGTCAGACCAGTCTAACAGTGGTATTCATAAACAAAGGTTGAAAACCCCCTCAAAATCTATCATTCCACTTTTACCTAGAGGTGAAATGCTGAATCATTCTTCTTTCACTTTCATAAACAATCGCTGGAGAAATCCATAACTGAAAATCATTTTAATTAAATACTCTACGATTTCAATCAAGTTGTATTTGAAAATTCTGTCGAGTGTCATTTTGACGCGACTTTTGAACTATCAAAAGTCGCGCCAAAATGTCACCCACCTTGCCAGATTGAGGGCTGCTTTTTTTTATGAAATGCATAAAGCTAGAATTTGCCGCACAGCGCCTGAATCATCCTCTAGAGAAGCCCCCGCCTCGACTATGAATTCCAGTGTAAGACGTCCAGAGGATCTAGCAAACCACTAACGCTAACGCCTCACGCTAACTCCAAAATGTACTGAAATGACATTTCGGTAATCGCTAACTTTTCAAAGACCGCTGCGGAAAGGTTAGCGATTTTCAAAATGACATTTTAGTACATTTTGGAGTTAGCGTTTGGTGATAGCGTTAGCGTGAGGGCTTTGCTAGACCCCCAGTAACGCAAATATTATGTTCTGCGTAATTTGCTATTATTTTAACCCCGGACCAAACAGAGGGATAATATGTTATCTGTACTTATAATTTATAACCCGTCTGTGTCTGTGTCTATTTTGATTATTTAATGCTTGAAAGGTTAATTGATAGAAACTCTTGTTTCTTTTTTGATTCATGTAAACTTGATGTCATTTTAGAATAGAATAGAAAATATTTATTCCTGACAAAAGGCACAAAATCAATGCAAATTTACAAAGTAATACAGATAACGAGAAATAAAAATATTTTTCCTAGAAGAGTGCACGACGGGGTTTTTCAAACAAAATTTCTTTTTCTAATCTAGGTAGCACCATTAAAATTTTATTTAAGTATAAAAGTGACTCTACATAATTAAAACTATTATATATTATGTCTATGGCTTTATAAGTAGTTTTTGCCATAAATTCCGCCAAACGTTACAGTGTAAAAGAGATGCAACGTGCGAGAAAGACAGCTACACCGAAGGCTTTTAGGGTGGGCGGAGCCTATACCGATCGGCCTCTGATCACTCCCACCTGTTTTATAATAATATAATCAAATATTTCTTATTTAAATGTAAAGTAGAAACTATTCTCGATTTATCGAGAATTTATTTATTTAGTTAATTACAGCGATACCTAAATTTGCGTAGCTACCAATTTCTGTTGTAATCAATGAATTAAATTGTTCCAGATTTTTTTGTATTTGTGCAATGATCCAAACACACATCCATTGTTACGTAGACAGATCTAAAACTCCTAAAACTGTTGCTGTCCTTGTCAAATAGACGGCAATGTAAGAGACGGATATATTTTTAGCATTTTAAATAACTGTCAACTAAAGTCTTCAAAATTATTTATTAACTAAACTACACTAACTACCTACTGTAAAGTAGATTTTTTTATACCGCGGGGCGGGATGCCGATGGATGCAGGAGGCTAGTAGCCGTTTAGGGTGGCTATTTGGCTAGGGAGGCCTATGTTCAACAGCAGACGTCTTTAGGCTGATGACAATGATTACGATGAATCTAAAAGCACAATATTAATAAAAAATCAAATTCAAGTCAATACATAAATAATGAAATTCTAAACTTCCTAGGTCCTAACAAACAAAAAAATACGGGATATGTAATGTGTAGTCCAGATACGTAAGGACAGGTTACCTACTTATTATTTACTAGCTTTTGCCCGCGGCTTCGCACGCTTGTGTTATGTTATTTTTACGTTATAGTCTAATAATAGATCCTGCATTTCGTACCAAACAACAAAATCCACTAAATCTTTTCGAAGCTGAGCACAGTAACCTGTATTAGCATAGATATAGGTATAACGCAAGCATAGCCGTGAGTGGAAGGTATTTAAGCCATTATCTAAAATTAAATGTTTTGAGTCTAATATAGATTTATAACAGTTAAAGAAACTTCAAACAAAAAACAACAAAAAGAAATCATCATCACTTTACTCAGGTCTTTAACAGAAGTTTCAGTAAATGTTGTTTAGGTAGTAGTTACCTAAGCAGGCAGGCACAGTTTAGAAAAATATGAAAGAATCACACACGATGATCCTGTTTTACACAGTTTTACATATTATCCGCGCGCTTTTTGTTCCATTTACCACATTTTTTTTTACCTTCTTAAGTTTGGTTCCATACGAATTGAGTACCTAACTACCTACACATAGCCAGTGTCAATAATAAGTTTATAAATTGCTGGAGATATGCATTTACCTGTACGACGCGTACATAATTAATTTTCTTAATACTAATTAGGGATTACAAATACTAAACCACCACTCCTTAAAGAATCGACAGTTATAATTATTATTAGGTCCACTATTTTCCACGCTGTCTCATTCCCACTGCACTTTCAACATCCCTATGTACCTAGTGATGAAAGTGAGGAAGAAGGTTAAATCGTCATAACATAATTATTAATAACACCCAAAGACTTACCTACTATAACTATAACCTTCTTGAAGTAACCGAGTAATCAATCATTTTCTGCTCCCGTGGTTTATTTAAAAGCCCACAGATCTAAAATATTTTAACTATTAAAAACTTATTTCAACATGCAAGAAGAAGAAGAAGACCAAATCAAAAACAGTCAAAAACGAACGTTACGCGCCATATTGTTAATCCGAGGATACAATTTTATTGCCACAATGAATACCTACATATTATTATATCTAAGTACCTACCCTTTAACATTTTTCATCAAATATTTCGTATCATTGGCTAAATACAAATAATAGCACCTCCGGCTTACTTTAATGCCAAAATAAAAAAGATTTTAAAATGCGTAGCAATGGTAATGGTATATAACTTAAGTAGTTATAAGTACTACAGGGGGTTTAGCAAAGATACCAACCACTAACGCTAACGCCAAACGCTAACTCCAAAACTGTACTGAAATGACATTAGTTGTGGAAAAGTCATCCTAGTACATTTTGGAGTTAGCGTTTGGCGTTAGCGTTAGTCGTTGGTATCTTTGCTAGACCCCCAGGTACCGTATAAAACTTCCATGGGGTCGATCAAGAATGTAGCAGTAGCGCAAAAATAATTTTATCTACCTAATTAGAATGGTAACGTGTAGTAAGTTTATGTAAATAATACATTTGACCAGATCACCAATAAAGAACATTGCTCCCGCCAAAACCCTATAAATCGAAAACTTGAATAAAAATGTAAGCTTCAGTAATGGCTAAGTATGATAATCGCGTGAAGCCTTATGAATAATTATAAAAAGTCTAGTTAGTACCTACCGTTTTAAACAGTTTTCATAAAATACTTCCTATCATTGGCTAAATACAAATTTTGTCTAATGCCAAAATAAAAAAGGGTTTACAATGCGTAGCAAAAGCAAGGGTCAATAAGCACAGATTACTGAATATGTTACTACTGTAGGTTAAGCTATAGGTACTATAAATACAATTTTAAATACTTATTACGAATGGTAACGCGATTTTTGAAAACTAATACATAATACCAGATCGCCAATAAAGAATTTTACCCTCGCCAGAACCCAATAAATCGAAAACATGAATAATAATTTAGTTAGGTTTCAATATTGGCTAGATATGATATCGCGTGAAGCCTTAAAACTTATAAAAAAAAGTCTAAGAAGTTTTTAGTTTTCGAGATTACTTGTTCTCTGTGTCGTGCTCACTCATATTCAAGCAGGTTGTCATCATGGAGGTATATGATTCTATGTTGATGGTTGTCATACCTATCCTCTTTTTTTAGTTTGGACCACAGATTAACGAAAAAACTTATCTATATGTAAATACATATGACTTCCTTGGGTTTAGGTACTTACATAATGAACACATTGTTTTTCTCTAATCTGCATTGCATCGAGCGCAGACGAAGTTATCGCGCGATGTATTTCGCCATAGCCCGAAAAGTGTGATACAGGTAATGCAGGCGCACCAATTGTTATTTACTGTTGTAAAACATGCATTAAATACCTTCCTTATTGCTTAGTGCAGTGGGGATTGTTCAGAATGAAATACAAAAATATAGGAGTTCCGTACTCAAAGAGTAAATCCTTATTACTAAACCTCCGCTGTCCGTCTGTCTGTCTGTCCACCAGGAGGTACTCATGAATCGTAATAGTTAGACAGTTGAATTTTTCACAGATGATATATTTCTGTTGCCACTATAACAACTGTGATCCGTATTAGAAGGGACAGATAAACAGATAAAAAAAATTGGTTTTACTTCATATTGATAAGGAATTATAAATTAAAACTATTAAAATTTATTTTTGTAATCGCAAATAATACTCTCACAGTTTGTAAAACATATTTATTCGCCGACATGCAATATAACGCTACTGCTTCCTCCATTTTATTTAGCCCACGTCGGTTGCGCAGCAGGCAAACCAATTGACTGTGTGTCCGGGTTGGGGCGCTACAAAAACATCGAGGATAGTCAACAGAGATGTTTTTGCGCGCCAACTCAACAGCGAAGGTTCGGGCGTATATGAAGCCGTGCCATAATAGTAACAGAGTTTTTTCTTTAATCTGTGCATCCGGATAAACCCGAGATAAAATTACCGTCAGTAGCAGTGTAGCAGAGTAACATTTTTTTCTCTCATCTATGGTTAGTAGCCAAAACATAACTTACCTTTTGACACTGGCTAAATACCTACACTATGTGTGGAGCCAAAAAATAAAAAAAAAACTTACCTTGAGGCCTTGAAGCGGCCATCTTGTTAAAATCCCGTTCCGTTTCATAACGAAATCTTAATCATTTTCACCAAAAAAAAAATTAACGATATATAAAACTTAATATATCCTATGTTTTGCGCCGGGTTTTTCTAAGCTTATTAGTGAAAACCGCATGAAAATCCGTTCAGTATTTTCGGACTTGTGCCGTAACAAACAAACAAACAAACAAACAAACAGACAAAATGTCTAAAAAGTAGCTTAACGTGATCAGCGAAAAATTTCAAGCCAACCTGTGTCATTTTTTTTTCGATATCTTGCATTTACAGATTTTTTTATCTCTACAGTTTCATTATATGTATAGATAGAAGATAGATATAGATATAGATGTATAGATTTTCTACCTAATTATACTATACGAGGACTACCGCTAACGCCAAACGCTCACTCCAAAATGTACCTAAACTGCGGAAACGATTTCTGAAATGTCATTCCAATAATTTTTGAGTTACCGTTTGGCGTTAGCGTTAGCGTTAGCGTTAGCGTTTGGAGTCTTTGCTAGTCGCCCAGTAGTACCACCATGGTACCATCTTGTACCAGTCGCATAATAAGTATTAAAATTATTATCCTAAACGAAATTGCCTTTGAATTTACATTTATATTGAGTTCTCTGTCACGAAAATGATCCGGACAAGGAACTTATATTCGAACTACACCTGCACGTATTTGTTTATGAAATCACCATGGCAATTGAATGGCGCGGTGCTTTAGGTACTGGTAGGTACGAATATTGTAGTGCAAGTTTTATTTTTTTTTATTTATTTTATTTTATTTTATTCACAAAATCCACAGATCTTAAAATAGTGTACAGTTTCACTTAATTGTAGATCCACTACGTAGACATCCAATTACGGATTTACTTTATAATGTTTATTGCATTAAAAATAGAGAGCAGAAAAGTATACAAATTTATGCAGGTAAGGTAGGTAACATGAAAAAGAGGAAATGAAAGATGTAACAATAAAATTCAACCCAGAAGTAACAATAAGCAAGTAGGTGAATAGATATTTAGATAACTGTGATTAAAACTTTAACAAGTATAACTTTATATTAACTTTACTTACTTTTTATATTTTAGTTATAACAATTTTAGATATAAATTGTAGTTTTTAGGTCTAGTTTAGTTTAATAATTATATTATCCACGTTAGTTTTAAATTAAATATGATTCTAATTAAATATATACCGATAACTGTAAATGCACCCATGTAAACTGCACATACCTTATACAAGGTTTAATCAAGTTAGCACACATTAATTGTAGACAAGTAGACATAGTCATCGTTCGTATCGTTCAGTAGTTCAATTCACGTTTCGAGACGACTTCCTTTATTGCAATTTATTAGGTGTTACCTAGATGTACTTATTTTTTTATAAGAATGGGTGAGGTGACGAGCTAGTAGTCGACAATAAATACTAAAAAACAGAATAAAATAAATATTTAAGGGGATTCCCATACAACAAAGTATCGTATTAAGTAAACGTATTAATTATTTGCTTGTTTTTATAGATAATGGTACGGAACCCTTCGCCTTCTCTGGGCGTTTTTTTTTGGCTCAAGTTGGTTATTATAAATATATATACTTATTTACCCAGAACTTAGGTCATAGCAAGCACAAGAAAAGTTATAGAACCCAAACACCTTAACCTAATGTAGGTAATTATGTTGTCAAAATGCATTATGGAGCAATCTTTGCGTGTGGCAGTAGCTTCGACGATTATTTTATTTTATTTTTAGAAAAGTAACTCAACTTATGGCTATCTATGAACTAAAATTATCACAAAGTTCTCCCGGGGCGGTGAGAACAACCCAAATAAGTCTTTGAACCCCAGATGGTAGCGATGGCAATTAATGCGATTTTGCGTAAATTTCATAATCATGCTAATTCATGAGTCTTAGCATGCTAATTGCTATTGCTATGCTATTTACTAAAATGAAATGGAAATGAAAAATGAAAATAAAATAATAATTGAAATGAAAAATGAAATGAAAAAAATGAACCATAAATTAAAAACGAAATGAAACTGTATTAAAAAATAAATTCAAAATCAACCAAATGAATTGAAATGAAATTTCATATTTCACAGAATTTCGCAACTACATTTCATTTGCTAAATGCTAATTGAGATTTCACATGCTAAAAATTAATGCGAATGCTAATTAATCCATCACTACCAAATGGCCTTACATGCGCACGAGAAAACTTGTCGTGGTTGTCAGAGTGGTGCACAGTTAGGCTTAGGCCATACAGCCTTGTCACGGTCTCTCACGAGAAAAAATGTCGAGAAAATTTTGTCGCGGTGCGCATGTTAGCCGCACTTTGAGTTGCTGCTCGCCTCTTGAAACCATCGGCTCCCCCCGGCTTTCGCCTGTTCTTCAGGACATATCGCTCGCAGGACTAATTCACTTTACCCTTTGGGTACGGAACCCTAAAAACAATAGTCATATATGTATACTACAACATACAACAACACTATTATTCAGTAATCTGTGACTGTATGTATTAGCGCGAATTGCCAAATATTCTTCTTTTTAAAATGAGACTTCTATTTTGTGGCGATAGATGGTTAATGGTTATATTCAAAATGTAACCGCTATCGCTCACCGCTGAGTAGTGTAGGTACTAGGCAATTAGGTATACCCAATTACCCAGAGCAACAAAAAAACGCATCTCTACACGAAGCGTCATTAATTGTTTCATAGCTGTGCTGTGACTGAGTATACCAAACTAATAATTATTATTACCATGTATGATTGTCTGTAAAGTCTGTATTAGTGATGGATTAATTGGCATTCTCATTAATTTTAGCGTGTGAAGACTCAATAAGCATTTCGCAAGTGAAATGTGGTTGCGAAATTCTGTGAAATATGAAATTTCATTTCAATTAATTTAGTTCATTTTGAATTTAATTTTAAAAATAAAGTTTTTGTTCATGTTTCATTTCATTTTTTCATTTCTATTTTCATTCCAATTTTAATTTCAATTTCCATTTCATTTCATTTCATTTTAGCAAATAGCATAGCAATAGCATTTAGCATGCTAAGATTCATGAATTAGCATGTTTATGAAATTTACGCAAAATAACATTAATTGCCATTGCTAGTCTGTATTACTCGTGTATTGTGTAATTATTGTTATGTAAGTCATAACTCAAACTCATAATTATTGCCCACCGCCAATATTTATGAGTTCAATCATAGCTCAAAAATCTAAAACATCTAATCGTCACGAGACGACTGTGCGTTTCCGCGGGACTCTTTCAGATATATTTTTACACCGTGAATGAAATGCTTGCGTGTGTTAAGGATGTACAGCGCCATCTAGTTCCAATATATGCAATCTGCTTTTCATGTGCAAAAGGGGCTACTGGGAGTTTTGGCGGGAACGCGGAAAAGTTCGCTTCGTTGCATTGTATTATTTCTCAAAACTTGTGCTTTTTCCAGTGTTAATGTTTAAAATTGGTGGCGTTTTACGCAGCATGAGTGTGGGCAATTGATATAATGTGATGAAACGTGGTTTTTCGAGTTGCTTTCAAAATTCTATAGAAGCTAGGAAGAAGTTAGTACAGTTGCCATCACATTACTAGTAGAGCATGACTTAGACTAAACTATGACTACCTGACTCTGACTGGACTAATGACTATGACTAATTGTTTACATGAAGATTCACGATGAAAAATTACAATACTTGACACTGGCTTTAGCTGTCAATTTGAGCAATTCAAGAAAAGTTGGTCTTCCAAAACTCCATAGAAGCTTGTAGTAAAGTTGCCACCACTTTGCTGGAGCACGACTTAGACTGGACTGTGACTACCTGACTTAGACTGGACTATGACTATGACTAGGACATGACTTTTCGTGAAATATATTATAACACGATGGAAATATAATACTTGACATTGGCTAAATACACTATGTGTGGAGCCAAAATATAAGAGAAAAAAAAAGTTGGTTTCTCGTAGCTGATTTTGTTTCGTTGGCTTAAGGTGGAACGTCACGCCCAGCGCGCCAAATTCAAATTTTCTTGCTTTTGTGAATTTGGCGCGCTGAGCGTGACGTTCCACCTTAATATACAAAATTGAAATGCGAGTTTACGTATGATAATAAATTCTTACAGCTTTTGAAAGATTCGTGTCCGATAACTTTTCAATGCTTCGTCGATAAATAATTTTCTAACACTATTAGAACTACCTACCTCAAGGAACTACTGGTACCTACATCGTTCTGAGTGACCCTGCAATCTGTTATGCCGGGCGGCTGTGACGCTTAACACCAGCCGAACGACTAGCTCGCACGTCATTTGTTAACATAAAATAATAACCGGCAAAGTGCGAGTCGGACTCACGCACGAAGGGTTCCATACCATTATATTTAAAAACGAGCTGTATGCAGTGTGTGGTATTTGTTGTTAGGTATAGCGGCAACAGAAATCATCATCCGTGAAAACTTCAGCTTTCTAACCTAATTATCAACGAATCTTGAGATACAGCCTGTGGACAGACGGACAAATGGACATACAGCGGCGGAGCCTTAGTAATATGGTTCGTTTTACCCTTTTGGTACGGAACCCTAAAAATAACTAGCCAAGTGCGAGTCTGACTCGGGCACGATGGGTTCCGTACCATTATCTATAAAAACAAGCAAAAAAA
Organism: Ennomos erosarius; assembly: GCA_963580505.1. NCBI lineage: Eukaryota > Metazoa > Arthropoda > Insecta > Lepidoptera > Geometridae > Ennomos > Ennomos erosarius. The sequence goes on along the minus strand of OY757003.1, from coordinate 7,596,810 downwards.
AATAACATTAATTGTTGTATGGGAGCCCCCTTAAATATTTATTGTTTCTGTTTTAAGTATTTGTAGGTCAGGTCATATTTGTTGCCTTACGATATATGTAGGTAATGTAGACATCGAATGGCATATTAATTTTATTTTGTGAAACTGCAACTTTTTTTTTGCAGCATCCTATGTCCAACCTATTGCATGGGGTCAAACCACTGTGCGACGCTCTTCAGTTCACACCATACTCTATTCTATACTGCATAATGTTATGTTATGTTCTGAATTTCTGATGTGTACCTACCTACCTTATACCTAGGTTAACATGTTAAGGTTATGAGTTCAATCATAACTCAAAAATGTTTATCGATGGTTGAATCGACATTAACGTTGCTACCAAAGAGTATAATAACAGACCGAACATGCCAGAATATCACAAATATTTACACCGTGAATGAAACGCTTGCGTGTTTTAATGATGTACAGCGCCATCTAGTTCCAATTTATGCAATCTGCATTTCTAGTGAATAATCTTAGCTCCTGCTTTGAAATCAGGAGTGTTTAATCTGAATATTCTTTATAAATTAATGGCAAAAACGCAAAAACATTAAAAAACCTACCCCGCTCGCACTTTATAATTTAATTTATCAGTTACTGAAGTTTTTGCGCTGGCTATGTCTCGGGAGAAATAATAGTTTTCTGTGGGCTATGTGTTCATGTACACGTGTTCGTTCATGTTTGTCATTTTATGACAAGCATGAAAACCATGGAAAACCATGGAAAAAAAACTACTATACAGTTACAGATCATCAACATAGAATCAGAACTCCTCCATGGACTGAACCTATTTTTTTTTTCCACAATTTCTTGTCTATGCCCTTTAGTGAGGTACGTTGAAAAGTACACAAACATCGATACAACAGGATAAAACAAAAATCGATAACCATGTTCTGTTGCGATCGCATGATTCATTACATCGATCTTAATTTTGGAATACATGAACTACATCTGTCAGCTCGGAATTGTATTTATTCTACCCTTTCGTATCACCATGGAAAAACTATAAGAGGAATGCCAATAGACCAAGAAAACAGCGTAGATCAGAAAAAAGCCAAAAAACCGGCTTAAAACTAGATGGCGCTGCAAAATGAGCGGACCACAAGTTTCACTAAAACGCCGTATGTCCGTAGCGCTAATGAGTCACAGCAGCAAGTCAATCGAATTTAATTAACAGCGCCATCTACTGCGTTTGAAGTAAATTACTGGTGGTCCCGCAGTAGTAACTGTTATCTTATTCTGTGTTTTTGTTCATTTAAATACTCCTAACGCCATCTTAATGATCACCTTTGAGTTAGTGAAACCGTCTACGCTGTTTTCTTAGTGTATTAGCATTCCTCTCCTAGTTTTTCCATGGTATCACTCAGGATCATCATTTCTTAGAGTGGGAAACACAGCAGTCTGCCGCCTGTGGTCCTTGTTGATAGCACTCATGCTCTTCAGATGTAGCTCAACCCAACCCTAACACTGTGAACATTGTCGTCATCATCAGCCGGAAAACGTTAAATGCTGAACATGGGGCTCTCCCCATGGAGCTCCAGTTTGACTGTCTATTGCCTCCTATATCCAACGGCTCCCCGTGGTTTTGAATAGACCGTCACGTGTCGGTCCACCTAGTAGAAGCCAACCTACACTACACTGCGTCTTCTTTCCATTGGTTGTTACCAGTTGGTTCTGCGTGCGATGTGGCCTGCCTGCTCTGCATTTGTAAACATGGTATCTTTATTTGATGGGCTATTTTACGTGACATTAGGAAAATTGTGGTCACCTCTCCACTAAACCATTAACCAAAGGCTGAAGTTGAAATATATACTGGCAAAAAAAGTCCAATTCCTGACTTTTTGTACCTAACCTACAGTATTCCTAGAATAATATCTACCTACACTTAAACCAAAATCAGCCAAAGTAAAGCAATTAAGCGATAAGTTCAAAAGTTGTCTATTTATCATCTAATGTAAAGAGTCCTAAATCTAAGCCCTAACCTAACATTAACAGATAATAAATGAAAAATCGATTTTAATATCATTTGTAATCGATTCCATTTCGATTCATATGATTACGTCACTCACTTGTCCCATCTCAAGATCCCAAGTTTTTAGGTGGCGGTGGAGAGATTGTACAAGATTCGTACAAAAATTTATTTTTAATACGTCATCTTAAATTCTAGAGTGTTATCGGTTTATTAATTAGTGATTTCGCTAAGAAAATAGTTACAAAAGTAAGTAATCAGGCAATCGTTCCAGAAGGATTTTCCATATTGCTGGGACTCGATGTTTGGTTTCGTGTGTAGTGTAGTGCTATACAAATGCATAATATAACCTATTTAAACTTTGCATAAATCCATGAAGCCGTAGCCTTGTAATTGATGCAGCTGCAGCATACCTGGTAACAAGGGGCTAACGCGATTAAAGCACAAGTAGAGACGTCATCAGTAAATAGGTATCGAGTGGAGCGTTTGCCGCGCTTTGTGTGCCGTGTTTATTGACGCGTACGGTTGCATATTGCAGGCATAATGCCGGCGGCGCGAGGCGTAAAACGCACAGCGTCGAAAGCTTCGGCCTCAACAGCGTCTGCAGCACCCAAGAACAAGAAGAAACGTGGACGTAAGCATGCAGGGATCCATTGTAGTTGTTTTCTTTCGTTTCGCTCCGACGTCAATGACCTGTCAAACATGATGGCGGGAAACTGGAGACTAGCTCCCTCCTCACCGTATTTCGCCTTATTACAATAATAACTGTACTTCAAATAGCTGCCTAGTGGATTGATATAGCAATTCCACAGTATGTATGATTTGAAGAGTACCTGATTATGTAAGCGTAGGCTTAGAAGTGGAAAATTTTGAGGTTATTCAAGTGTATCGGCGCGCTGCGCGTCCTCTGTCCTATGTTTATCGTTTTATTTTTTGGGTAACTCGGTCATTTCTGTAAATAACAATGACTAAATGTTTCTTGAACTACACCTACATTTCTATCTTGAATTTAAATTGCTTGTATTTGGTGACTAATTGGCGTATTACCTAATGAGGATGGTTAGGTCTTGATACTTGTCCTTGATAACTAACGGAAAAATACCATAAGTATAACATTTATCAACTATTTATGTGTAAAATATGATCATAACATGTCATAATAATTTACTGATAACAGTTTTTGAGATATTGATAACGACTCTCAAGGTATTTGTGAATGTGTTCGATGTTACTTTGCCTTGTTAATCAACAAAACTACAAGTAAGACTGATCATTAGAGTGGTAACATGCAAACATGATTTGTGACATTTATACATTAATAGAGTACAAGCTTATGAAGGCATATTTTTCCACTAATCAATATTTCCATCTAAAAAAATTATGTCACTATTTTTTCATAGACATTAGGCCTAATTTTGAAGGCTTTAGTTGACAGTTTTAAAAATGCTAAAAATATATCCGTCTTTTACATTGCCGTCTATTTGACAAGGACAACAAACAGTTTTAGGAGCTTTAGATCTGTCAACTAAAGCCTTTAAAATTGGCCCCATTATACATTATATGTCTTTGAAACGAAATACCAGAAAAAAATTATAAAAAGAAATTATTCTGAAGTACTAGAATGCAAGATTCGAAATAGAAGTCTCATGTCTTATCTTAAAAATGTTCCATAATGGTTAGGTTTATAAGCAATTGTCACTCTTCTGGCATATAAAAAAAAGATATTGTAATACCATTTATTCAAAACTTATAAAAAATGTGTATTCAACAATGCTAACCAACTACAAGTCATTGATTTTAAAATAATATAAATATAAATAATTTATTTCCTGAAAAAAACATCATATTAGTAATATAACGGAGTTCAGATATTATACATTCCGTAGCTTATAAAAATAAATTTTTTCAAGAGTATTTCAACTGTCTAACTATCACGGTTCATGAAATACAGCTTGGTGACAGACGGACAGCGGAGCCTTAGTAGTAGGGTTCGCTTTACTCTTTGGATACAGAACCTTGAAAATAAACACTGCAATGGGATAAAAACTGAATTCATTTTATATGCCTAATTGGTAAAAGGCTAAGAACAAGCATCTCTACATTGCTTCTTTTACTTTGCAGCTATCCAATTGGAAATCCCAACAGCCCCGAAGAAGAGGGGTTGTGTGTTTGCATGCGGGCAGGGCGATGTGGGACAGCTTGGCCTCGGAGAGGATGTTATTGAGACAACCAAGTAAGATTATTATTAGAGATTTAAATGAAATAGTTTATTAAAATGTTTACAAACATTGTTCAAATATGATATGTTCTAAATGAGTAAATCTAAATTATTTAATCCTGATTGAACACATTAGTACCCAAACTAGGAGAACCTGTGTTTTAGCATGCCCATGTCCTCTGCTGAGAGATTGAGATTGACAGAGTAAACATAGCTATAGCACTGTTATGGCCAATGACTAACTCGTTACACTATTCAGTAACATAAAAATAGCTTAAAAACACTAAACTTGCACAGTTATTGGCTACATTTTTGATAATATTTATTTGAGGTAAAAACCCGTGAATATTGTGCTAAATGCCCCTAAATGTGCCGAAATGTCTGGAACTCTGAAATGATTGCAATCTGGCTAAATATCCAGTAAGAAAAATGCAGCTTTAGAGCCTTGTATGCAAACACTGCGTAACAGTGAAAGCTTCTCAGTACTTTATCACACTTTATCTTTGGCTAATATAGAGAGAGACAGCACTCAAAATATATGGTTATTGGTTATATATTTTTATATAAAATATAAAAATATTACTTTATTTATACTTTAGTTGTGTGTCTGTCCCCACAGGCCAGAACAAACGAATAATATTGACATAATATTAAATCTCTGAAAAATAATACTTTTAGAGACATTTAAAAGTTTAGAAAAAATGTTTTAAGTTTTAGACTACAAAATATTTTGTTTTTGAAAAATAATTGCTTTATCCTGGGTAATTTTGACTAATAATATGTTAAAATATGAATTGAATATTTTTTTTCAGATTTAGGCATGTGACTGCGTTAGGAGATAAAATTGTTGCAGTCAGTGCCGGTGGCATGCATACTATTGCCCTTGACAGCAGTGGAAAGGTATAATATAATTAAAGTGCTTCTTAATCTTAAAAATGGACAATTATTTAGTTGTACGTAATGATTAGTTTTGTTAATTAGTTTCCATATAAGTACTACCTACGTCTTAGCGTAGGCACCTACCTCTTTTATTTTGTAAATTTTAGTTAAATTAGGTCTTTTAATGTTGCCACTCAAAATTGTCTACTTATGTACTTTTTTCTCCGTATTTATTTATTCTGTTTAACTTCACCAGAGTCCCAAGACACAGGCCTCGTGCTTAGTTTGGGGCTCATAGTCTAGTTTGATCTGAAGGAAATGTATATTCTTGCATTGTATATTATGAAACAAAACTGTAACATTTCATTTTGGCAATAAAAATTATCTTATCTTATCTTAGCTTGCTAAATATTATAAATAATTAAAAAACAATAGTAAAAATAACAAAAATATTACACTTGAAGTCGGTAACTGACGTTGCCTTCTAGGTAGGTAATTTAGGTAATTCTTGCATCCATTGGAACCTTTGCCTAAACTCTTTTTTTCCTTATACCAGGTTTGGACATATGGCTGCAATGATGAAGGTGCACTCGGTCGCACCACCACCACTGACAAAGATGAGGGTACACCTAAGAAAGTGACGCTTCCAGCCAGTGCAGTCGCTATATCTGCCGGAGACTCCCACTCTGCAGCGCTGTTGGAAAATGGAGATGTGTACGCTTGGGGCTCATTTAGGGTAAGTCTGTCGTGTAATCTACTACTGTAGGTAGGAGTGTTTAGGTGTAGAGTATTTTTAAGACAGTTTAGAGTTAGTTTAGACAGTTTTTTCAATAATATACAAATAAATTGGATATTTTGAAATTTTGGGTAATAGGTTGAAAATTTTTAAACAATGGAATCATTTTGGAAGTGTTTTATTTGTATGCTCCCAAATTATTTTTATTTTCTTCAGAGCTCCCCTAGTTTTTAAATAATAGGCTAAGCCAGCTAAGGGAATATTCAGGGAATTGGCTGCATAATCTACTGTAATCACCAAGACACCTGCCAATCTTGGTCATTTGGCATTGTGATTATGGGAACATATTCCCCCAATCATGGGGGGACACTTTCCGTCTCCACCGTCGCTAGAGAGCAGACGTACTACGCGCGCTTAGTGATCATTAATATAAAGGACGTTGAAGGTATTTCGACAAAAAAAAAAAAAAAAAAGTATAGGGAAACTTGTTGTAGTTAGTTGCAAATATCGTAATGGCTAATTGTAATGGATGTAATAAGTCTTTTAAATCGTCTGACAAAGAAATTGCATCGTGCTCTCGCGTTTCGTGTGCTAAGAAATATCATCTCGTGTGTGTTAACCTCTCTACGGGGGATTACAAAAAGTCTCAATCTTGGGTATGTCCAATGTGTACCTGCAAGCAACCAAAAGGAGGTGATAATTCAAATACCCCAGTGAAGCTGACCCTGGAGTTGCCCGCTGCAGAACCTGGCCATGCTAACGTAACTGTAAGAAAACGCACCCCGACACCTACCTCGCCGCACGACAGCCCTGACCTCCCTCGAGCGTCGCCCGTTGACGCATCATCGGCCGGCAGCGAAGGAGCGCAGGTGGCTATGGCTACGATGATCCGAAAGGAAGTTACTAAAGCCCTAAAAGATGCGACAGCGGTTCAGTTTCAGGCATTGGGAGACCGGCTCGTCAGTCTCGAAACCTCGGTCAAATATCTTAGTGGTCAGTGTGACGATATCCTTAAATATTACTCTGACACAAAGGCTGACATAGCCGTTCTCAGTGACGAAAACAAACAGCTTCGTCAAGAGCTCAATGAGATGAAGGCACGTACAAAATCCCTAGAGGACGCACAGGCACGTCAGGAGCAGTGGGCCAGGGCACAAAACATTGAAGTGGTTGGTGTACCCGAGGTCAAAGACGAATCTACCGTGGATGTGATCCTGAACATCGCCGCTCAAGCTGGAATCCGCTTGCAGAGCAGTGACATCGAGTTCGCGCACCGGGTGCAGGCGCGCCGGCCCGCCAGCGGGGGCGCTGCCTTTAGCCGCTCAATCGTCGCCCGATTTAGGCAGCGTAGCACAAAGGATGCCGTTGTAGCCGCCGCTCGGAAGCATCATCACATTACAACTAAGGAGCTCGGAATGGGAGGTGAAATAAAAAAAGTCTATGTAAATGAACATTTAACAAAAGAGAATAAACAATTACTAAAGTTGTGTAAGGCAAAGGCCTCTGAATTTAATTACAAATATGTTTGGACAAAAAACTGCCGTCTTTATATGAGGAAAACAGACACTTCATCTCCCATTCCGATCATAAGTATGTCGGACTTGGAAAAAATAAAATAAATTCTATCCATAACTTGCTAGACTTGTTAATTTTCTTTACTAAAGAAATAAGAATTTACGTCAACATTTTTTTCGCTATTTTAAGTATTATGCTGGAATATGTTGCATATTGTTTACTAACAACACACAGTCGTAGGATTAAGACGATAACCTCATTATTACACAATCACTCACGACTTGCATTTCATAATATTTATTACATCATTCAATCAACAACATTTCACAGTGAACACTGCTTTGTAGTGTTGCTACTACAATACATTATCATTTTAAAATTACTTTTTCAAAATAGAAACCTATTATCTACCTACTGCACATTTCTTTATAATAATTATTATCATCACTATGACCCGACTTCACAACATGAGAGTGTTTATTTCATTAACTTGAGCACACCTATATTGTGTCCGACAGATAAACGGATTATTGTTTCATCGCTTTACAATGGCGACTAGTAAGTTACAGCTTCTGTATCAAAACGTGCGCGGTCTTAGAACGAAGACAAACGATTTCTACATTAGTATGTTGCACTGCGAAGCCGATATAATCATGATCACAGAAACATGGCTGTGCGACGGCATTCTGGACGCGGAGGTGAACGGCGGCCGATACGTGGTATTTCGCCGCGACCGGGGCTCGCTCGGCGGGGGTGTTATGATAATGAGTGCTGCACACCTAGATGCGCGCGCGCGGCCCGAATGGCAGCGCGACGACCTTGAGTGTGTGTGGGCTACTGTGCCGCGACGCGCGCTCGACACGATCTCGTCTCCTTCACCCGCCCCTGCCGCAAGCTCCCTCCGCTCACTCCATGACCTACATATAGGAGTTGTTTACCTGCCTCCTGATAAATTCATACCTAAGCGTGTTGATATATTGCTCGATGTTCTTCATAATATTTCTAATGAACATCCAAACGACAATATTATTATAGTAGGAGATTTTAATCTGCCCTGTATACAGTGGTCTTCGGGTGACCCTATTATTTTAAAAAAGGGTTCCGTGGAACTTCAAAACTGCGCTTCAGTACTAATCAATCAAACATCATATGCAGGGTTCAGCCAGTGCAATACGTTAATAAGCTCGCACCGAAACACTCTTGATCTAGTGTTTGCAAATTTTTCATTGGAACTAAAAAAATTACGGACGCCGCTAGTTAAAGAAGACACTCATCACCCTTCTTTCATCATAAATGCAACTGATATATTAATACCGCCGCTTAAAAAAACTCCATTTAAAAGGCACCTTTTCCGTAAAGCTGATTATTTATCTATCAATCATTATTTACTAAATAAAGACTGGCAGGAACTGCTCCTGTCCTGTGACGTAGAAGAAGCGGTGAAGAATATATACGCTACTCTCGAAGAAGCTATTGAACAATACGTACCGCATGTTTTTACGTCAAGCTCTCATATTTATCCAGTCTGGTACAGCCGGGAGTTAATTAAACTTATTAAGGAAAAAGCTAAAGCTCATTCTAACTGGAAAAGATATAACAACAAACTGGAATATCAGATGTTTTCAGACTTGCGAACTAAAGTAAAACTACTACAGGATACTTGCTATCAATCTTACATTAAACTTTCTGAAGTTAGAATAAAGTTATGCCCTAAGCTTTTCTGGTCTTACGTGAAATCAAAGAGGAAAAATAATACAGATTATCCAAAATTAATGTTCTATAATGATAAGCAATTGGCTAATGAAAAAGAAGTGTGTTTAGCATTTAATGAGTTCTTTTGTAAGAATTTTAATGTACCTACCCCTAGTCAAATAACTGTTTTAGCGGAGAGAATTGTGAGTACTGAAAATCTGCACTCTATAATCGTTGATTATGATTTTGTTCTGAAGCTGCTTAAAAATGTTGATCCTAATAAGGGTGCTGGTAGTGATAAGATACCGCCGCTGTTTTATGCTAATTGTGCGGAGTCCCTTGCACTTCCTGTTACGTACTTGTTCAACCGTTGTCTCCGTGAAGGTTTCTTCCCGAAGATTTGGAAAACGGCACACATTGTCCCTGTTTACAAAAAGGGCACGAAAACATTGATTAATAACTACCGTCCAATATCGATCTTAAACACCCTAGGTAAACTAATGGAAAAGACAGTACATCATCATCTGTACCCGTTCATTTATCATAATATCCCCCATCAACAACATGGTTTCATCAAGGGTAGATCTACAAATACAAACTTGGCTATTTTCACTAGTGACGTCTTGCGTGGTATGGATGGTGGTTCTCAGGTTGATGTGGTATACACGGATTTTGAAAAAGCTTTTGACCGTGTAGACCACAGCATCTTGTTACGCAAGCTTCAGGAACTTGGCATCTGTGGTGATCTACTTCGTTGGACGGAGTCGTATCTCCGCAATCGTTGTCAGGCTGTCGTTGTGGGTGGGTATCGTTCTGACTTTATGGATGTACCTTCGGGCGTCCCGCAGGGTTCGATCCTTGCTCCCCTGCTGTACGCAGCGTACCTATATGATGTTGGACGATGTTTCCAGAACGCTAGCTATCTTATGTACGCAGATGACACTAAGATCTACTGTAATATTAAGACGCAAGCTGATTGTAATGGGCTTCAGCTAGACCTAGACAGGTTGAATGTTTACTATCTTGAAAATAAAATTAATATTAACGTTAATAAATGCGTGCTTATGACCTTTACTAGGAAGAGAAACCCAATTTACTTTGGTTATAAAATTGCTAACACCATATTGTTGAGAACTCAATGCGTTAGGGACCTAGGCGTTCTTTTAGATTACAAATTGTCTTTTAATGAGCATGTATCGGATATAGTTAGCCGGTCTTATAAGAGCCTAGGGTTTATCTTACGTGTTAGCAAGCCTTTTTCGGATATTAAATGTCTTAAAATACTTTATTGCGCATATGTAAGAAGCATTCTTGAATATTGTTGTAATGTTTGGAGTCCACAATATGTAATATATGTTCAAGATATCGAAAAAATTCAATCAAAATTTCTAAAGCATTTGAATTACAGATTACATCATAAATACACCAATTATGAAGAGTCCTGCAAGTTTCACAACATCATGTCACTCCAGGATAGGCGAACACTGTTAGATCAGTTGTTTCTCCATGGTGTTTGCCACGGTGCTATTGACAGCGTCATACTGACTGAACAGTTCCTGCAGCTGCGTGCCCCCACCTGTCGCACAAGGCACACAACTTTGTTTTATGTCCCGCACGCACGTACCAACTACTATGAAAACTCTGTTATCTGTCGAACGCAAGAGACTTTTAATAAACGCTTTAGCTCTGTTGACCTATTCCATTGTCATAAACAAAAGTTTAAAAGCTCTGTCATGAATATAGTTTTAAACAAATTTTAAGTGTGTTGTTAATGTGGTAAGTATTAAACTAATATTGTTTATATCATTCTTTTGTGGGCGGCCGTATCGCTTAACATCAGGCGAACGACCAGCTCATCATAATTATAATTCATAACATAAAATAAGAAATTGCATACATTATTGAACACTTAATTACGTGTTCGTGTGAACGCGCCCTAATTACCCACTGCATGTACACCTCCATTCATACACGCGCAGTCGCACACGCGCACATCTCATCTTACAGATAGATACTTATGTGATTCATCCTGTGGTTAATGCGCAGACTTGTCTCACTGGTATATTAATATAAATACCTAAGTATGCAAGATTGTTATTGTTAAATATATTGTTATATTTTTGATTACTTACTTAGTTACAAAAAAAAAAAAGTATGTGTTTAATAATCACCAGGTTCATATTATAATTTAGTATTATTAATTTATTGTCAAATCTTTCAATAGTTGAACCTTTCAGGTATCACAAATTGTACTTTTTTTTTTTTTTTTTCTCTTACCCGCACAAAATTGTATTTCCTCTAATCTATGATTTCATCTACCCATCAATAAGCGGGTAGCGTTCTTATAATTGTTCTTCACTCCAGTGTATTGTATTGTGAGCTGTTAATTAAGTTAGTTGCTACCTATTCTATTTCCTTCTTGTCAAGTAACCTACTTAAGTTTGTACTTTCTGCTCTCTATCTTTAATATGGAATTTTACAGTATAAAGTAAATCCGTAATTGGATGTATGTTCTAGTATTAAGTGATATTGTACCTTGCCTTAAGATCTGTGGATTTTGTGAATTAAATAAATAAAAAATAAATAAATAAATAAATGATACACATGCAGAGTAGGCAGAACATTTAATGCAGGAGGCTTATGTTCAGTTCAGCAGTAGAGATATTCGTGACTTTTAATTGGCTCTGTTTGTTTTGTTGTTTAATTTGTAATGATAGCTGTAAGCCCCCTAATAAAATGAAATAAAAATATTCTGGCTGTTGATGTGATTTAACTTAGACTTTGATCATGAAAGAAAAGGATCACGTTATAACATGTATATTAACTTTGTTCCCAGGACTCCCACGGTAGCATGGGCCTAGTGGTGCGGGGCCGCGAGGGCAAGGCCTGCCGCGCGCCCGTGCGGGTCGACCTGCCGCTCCCCGCCGCCGGGCTCGCCTCCGGGGGGGACCATCTCGTCATACTCACGGTGAGTGGGGACCTCGGCGTACTCACGGTGACGGGGGACCATCTCGTCATACTCACGGTGAGTGGGGACCTCGGCGTACTCACGGTGACGGGGGACCATCTCGTCATACTCACGGTGAGTGGGGACCTCGGCGTACTCACGGTGACGGGGGACCATCTCGTCATACTCACGGTGAGTGGGGGACCTCGGCGTACTCACGGTGACGGGGGACCATCTCGTCATACTCACGGTGAGTGGGGGACCTCGGCGTACTCACGGTGACGGGGGACCATCTCGTCATACTCACGGTGAGTGGGGGACCTCGGCCTACTCACGGTGACGGGGGACCATCTCGTCATACTCACGGTGAGTGGGGGACCTCGGCGTACTCACGGTGACGGGGGACCATCTCGTCATACTCACGGTGAGTGGGGGACCTCGGCGTACTCACGGTGACGGGGGACCATCTCGTCATACTCACGGTGAGTGGGGGACCTCGGCGTACTCACGGTGACGGGGGACCATCTCGTCATACTCACGGTGAGTGGGGGACCTCGGCGTACTCACGGTGACTGGGGGACCATCTCGTCATACTCACGGTGAGTGGGGGACCATCTCGTCATACTCACGGTGAGTGGGGGACCATCTCGTCATACTCACGGTGAGTGGGGGACCTCGGCGTACTCACGGTGACTGGGGGACCATCTCGTCATACTCACGGTGAGTGGGGGACCTCGGCGTACTCACGGTGACTGGGGGACCATCTCGTCATACTCACGGTGAGTGGGGGACCTCGGCGTACTCACGGTGACTGGGGGACCATCTCGTCATACTCACGGTGAGTGGGGGACCTCGGCGTACTCACGGTGACTGGGGGACCATCTCGTCATACTCACGGTGAGTGGGGGACCTCGGCGTACTCACGGTGACTGGGGGACCATCTCGTCATACTCACGGTGAGTGGGGGACCTCGGCGTACTCACGGTGACGGGGGACCATCTCGTCATACTCACGGTGAGTGGGGGACCTCGGCGTACTCACGGTGACTGGGGGACCATCTCGTCATACTCACGGTGAGTGGGGGACCATCTCGTCATACTCACGGTGAGTGGGGGACCTCGGCGTACTCACGGTGACTGGGGGACCATCTCGTCATACTCACGGTGAGTGGGGGACCTCGGCGTACTCACGGTGACTGGGGGACCATCTCGTCATACTCACGGTGAGTGGGGGACCTCGGCGTACTCACGGTGACTGGGGGACCATCTCGTCATACTCACGGTGAGTGGGGGACCTCGGCGTACTCACGGTGACTGGGGGACCATCTCGTCATACTCACGGTGAGTGGGGGACCTCGGCGTACTCACGGTGACTGGGGGACCATCTCGTCATACTCACGGTGAGTGGGGGACCTCGGTATACTCACGGTGACTGGAGGACCATCTCGTCATACTCACGGTGAGTGGGGGACCTCGGCGTACTCACGGTGACTGGGGGACCATCTCGTCATACTCACGGTGAGTGGGGGACCTCGGCGTACTCACGGTGACTGGGGGACCATCTCGTCATACTCACGGTGAGTGGGGGACCTCGGTATACTCACGGTGACTGGAGGACCATCTCGTCATACTCACGGTGAGTGGGGGACCTCGGCGTACTCACGGTGACTGGGGGACCATCTCGTCATACTCACGGTGAGTGGGGGACCTCGGCATACTCACGGTGACTGGGGGACCATCTCGTCATACTCACGGTGAGTGGGGCATTTCGGCATACTCGTGGTGAGTATAAATATGTGTGAACATTTCACACAGCGACATCTGGCCCCAAACTAAGCACAGCTTGTACTATGGGAACCAGGGGGTCTAGCAAAGCTCCCTCACGCTAACGCTATCGCCAAACGCTAACACCAAAATGTACTGGAATGACATTTTGGAAATCGCTGATTTTTCCGCAGCGAATTTCATTTCAATACATTTTTGGAGTTAGAGTGAGGCGATAGCGTTAGCATTAGGGATTTAGGATAGGGATGCTAGACCCCCAGATAACTAATACAATACTTAGATACACAGTTTTGTTACAGACATCAGGTGCTGTGTACACGATGGGTTGCGGAGAACAAGGGCAGCTTGGAAGGCTCTCACAGAGATCTGCTTCAAGGGATACCAGGCAGGGCTTCAGTGAGTATCATTATTAGGGGTCCGTATCCAAAGGGTAAAGAGAACCCTATTATTAAGGCTCCACTGTCCATTTGTCACCACGGCCATTATTCTCTATGAAAACACAGATTCCACACGGTAAGAAACCACGTCGTTATCGTGTCTTGTTCAAATCGTATCACAGCGTTAGGAATACCTTCCCTTTACATTAAGTTATTTTTATTTTGAATAAAATATATTGACATGACTGGTAACTTGTGATGTGTTGATGTTTCGGAACGCATCTCGGTAAAACATGTGATTTTTGACAGTTCAAATCGCGCCAATTCCAAATTCATTTCGCGCGGTTTTGTTTTCGTTTCATAGAGAATAGAGTTTTGCAGATTTATTATGTAAGACAAGGAATTCGCGTGGTTTCGAAGTAAGGAATCGATACAGAATAATGGCCCAGGCTGCATCTCATGAACCGTGTCAGACAGTTGAAATTTTCATTGATGATGTATTTCTGTTGCCGTTGCCAGGGGGCTAACTGTGATTTTTTTGCTCATGTTAATGGTACAGAACCCTTCATGCGCGGGTTATACCAGAACAGAAATATACATCATCAGTAAAAAAATCTGGTGTTTAAATTACAGATTTAGTAGACGTCTAGGTAGGTACCGCCGCTTTGCTAGTTATTCTGCCGCCAAGCAGCAGTGTGCAAGTAGTACTGTGTTCCGGTTTGAATGGTATTGTAGCTAGTGAAATTACTGGGCAAATGAGACTTTATGACCTGATTACACAGTGTAGTAATCTGATTACTAGACTGTGTGATGTCTCAGGATGACGTGCGCAGTGCAGTGTCACACGAAACTACTATTTAAACTTTATTATTTTAAAGTTCCGAGTGACACTGCAACTGTTACGGGCGGCCGTATTGCTTAATATCAGGTGAACGACCAGCTTGTCACGTCATTCATTCTCATAAAAAAAAAAGACTTGAAAAACACTGCGTTTTTACAAAGTGATACTATGATAACATGTCCCTTTCACTCCAGGTGCGCTGTTAATGCCAATGAAAGTGACACTAAAGAGTGGAGCCTCTCGAGTGTGGGCCGGATACCATGCCACTTTCGTTCTGGATGGAAACCAGGAGAAAGTGTTCGCTTTCGGTCTCAACAATTATGGGCAACTCGGTGAGTTTCTTAGGATATTATCGTTAGTAGTCATCATCATCATCATTAACAGCCTGAAGACGTCCACTGCTGAACATAGGCCTCCCCCAGGGAGCGCCACTTAGAGCGGCTGCTCGCATCCTGCATCCATCGGCTCCCCACGGCTTTCACCAGGTAGGCGGTCCACCTAGTGGGGGGCCGTTAATAATGGGAGGAGATAAACTCACAAATTGTAATAGGCTTGCTTTATATTTCACAACGGACTTTGTAATTTTATATGCTTAGAACAATAACTACAGGTCTTAAATAATGTAATTTTGACTTGTAAAAGTGCTATAAGTAGCCTGTTTGCAACAAAATTCTTTTATTTTGACTTTTATGAAAGTCCATCAATTCCATTTTGATTGAACATCACATGTTACTAGAGAATTTGACTCTCCGTCCCAAATCGAACTATTGTTCCATATTAAAGGACAGGACATTTTTTGTATGGGACTCTGGTGTTTATTCTAATCACCATACAATTAATGTCAAATGAAAGATTAATATCTCGACGGGCCCGATAGCTCAGTTGGTAGTAGCCCTGCCTTCTGAACTGAGGGCTGTGGGTTCGATTCCTGCCCGGGACAAACATTTGTGTGATGAACATAGATGTTTGTTCTGCGTCTGGGTGTTATATTGTATTCTTTGTATGTATTTACAAACAAGAAAGTATATAAGTATTGTATAAGTTATCTGGTTCCCATAGTACAAGGTATGCTTAGTTTGGGGCTAGATGGCGCTGTGTGAAATGTCCATACGTATTTATTTATTTATTTTATTTATTTAATAATGAAGGATTAATAATATTCATAAAAAGATTTTTTTCACACCTTCTTTTTTATATTTGGCTTTAAACAAAAATATTATTTGCTTGCAACACTGGAGCTGACAAATTGAATGTTATATTTAACCAGCAGCAACAGATTTCTTGCGGTTTCATCACAAAGTAATAATTGTTTTTTTCTGTAACCTGTGGGTTTTATTCACAGAATAAACAAAAACAATAGAGTTTTATCGCTTCGTGCTATATTATTGTAAATCAAAATCGGAGGTTTCGATAAATCCGAAATGACTACGGATTAAGTGTAACCCTGTATCTTATGCCACTATTATTATTTTGATTATATTTAACACCCTCCCTCTCCTTTGCCACAAAATAACATATTATCCGAACTAGGGTAAGATCAAAAGATGCATCGTAATTTGGTGAACTAAAGTGACCGATGTAGCTCTTAGGATTAGCAAGTTGGAATGGCAATGGGCAGGCCACATCGCTCGTAGAACTGACAACCGATGGGGAAGAAAGGTTCTCGAGTGGCGACCACGAACTGGAAGACGCAGCGTAGGCCGGCCCCCCACTAGGTGGACCGACGACCTGGTGAAAGCCGCGGGGAGCCGATGGATGCAGGAGGCGAGCAGCCGCTCTAAGTGGCGTTCCCTGGGGGAGGCCTATGTTCAGCAGTGGACGTCTTCAGGCTGTTGATGATGATGATGATGATGAATTTGGTCTTTATGGCCATACCAAAAATCTACATAGATTGGGAAAAAGCATTGGGTAGAGTTTTAAATGAAACCTTTGATCCCACAGGAATAACGGGCGAAAAACGTAAAACAGCGCTATTTAAACCAACGGAATGCGACGCATTCGCGGGCAAAGGGGCCTGGGGGGCTGTGGCCCCCGGACAGCATCACAGCCTCGCGCTAGATAACGGCGGAACTGTCCACGCCATCGGACGGTGCGAATATGGCAGGTAATGCTGTCTCACTCGCTCTTAGTATTTATACAAAATAGTACAAACAAAAAAGTATGACGGAGCGCGGGCGATTTTTTTTTTTTTTTTATAACATGGACAGACAAACAAGCAGACGGAACAAGATTTTATTGCTGTGTGTCATTTATTATTCTTTAACTTTAACACAGTTTAACTGCTAATCGAGTTGCAGTCTAATTTTGATTGGTTCAAAATAGTCTACGCCGTATTTTAGAGCGGGTAACACCGAATGGAGTTGTGAGTGTCAATATTTGACGGCTGGCCAAGCGTGAAGCACACGCACAAAACCATTGGCTCTAAATCAAGTTGTATTTGAGTAATCTTATGATATTTTGAGTAATTAAGTATCAGATTCGTTAAAACGGTGGTTGTTTCCAAGTTCCTTGGTGTTATTTTTTAAGTTACCTACACCTGCACACCCACCGTGGATAACTTACAACAAAAGATAATGGATACGCCTTCTGAGATATCACCTCGGCATCCTAAGGATCCGTTAAGTATATAAATATTGTATCAGTTATCTGGTACCCATAGTACAAGCTATGCTTAGTTTGGGGCTAGATGGCGCTGTGTGAAATGTCCACACATATTTATTTATTTAAAAAATTGTAAGTTTGGGATTCGAAATCCGAGCCTTCTAACCAAACGAAATTGAGGGCAATAGCTAGTAAATAATAATAATAACATCACATCAACAGCCTGTACACCTCCACTGCTCATCTCCGGTCTCCCATAAACCGACACTTTGGACTCTTATCATACAGTACGGTTTGCCATAATCACCACACTTTGCAGGCGTATTGGTGATCGCAGAAGGTTTTAATGTACTGAGGAGAATGCTGCCGCCCATTCCCTGGGTATTCCCTTAGCCGGCTCTTACGGAACCCACGGGATGAGATGGGGTGGTCAAATTCTTTTATATGGTGGAAATAATAAATGAAATGATATACAGGTGTTTATAACACACACAGCCTTTGTGGTGTGGTGGTTGAGTAGGTCAGCTCATAACCGGGAGACGGGTTCGATTCCCGCGACGGTAAAAAGCAAATACTTGTTCTGTACCAATAACTAAAACGAGCAAAAAAAATCACAGTCGTTGAATGGGAGCCCCCTGGCAACGGCAACAAAAATACATCATCAATGAAAATTGCAACTGCCTAACACGGTGATGGTCATGAGATACAGCCTGGGCCATTATTCTGTATCGATTCCTTACTTCGAAACCACGCGAATTCCTTGTCTTACATAATAGATTGCAAAACTCTATTCTCTATGAAACGAAAACAAAACCGCGCGAAATGAATTTGGAATTAGCGCGATTTGGACTGTCAAAAATCACATGTTTTACCGAGATGCCTCATAACCGGGGAGGTCACGGGTTCGATTCCCACGACAGAAAAAAGCAAATACTTGTTCAGTGTCTGGGTGTTGGGGGAGCATGGCCCTCGTAGTTCCTGGCTCCCTAGATACAGGGGATCTTAGTCAGGGTCCAGGAAATATGTATGTCATTGTTTTTATTTAATTATAAAAAAAAAACATCATCAGCCCGTAATAGTCCGTTGCTGGACATAGGCCTCTCCCAAGGAACGCCATTGAGCCCGATCTTCGGCTCTTCTCATCCAATGCCTGGCAGCCACCCGGCGCAAGTCGCCGCTCCACCAGTCGGCGGGCGTCCTACACTACGTTTGCCGAGTCGCGGTCTCCACTCAAGAACACGTCTTTCCCAACGGTTGTCGGTTCTTCGGCAAATATGGCCAGCCCACTGCCACTTCAGCATAGCGATTCAGGAGACTGAGGCCTGGATTCAACCAACTTTTATTTGAAAATAGAACGGAAAGCTCTCCCCTAGCTCATGCCTTTTGCAGAAACGATGACGTATGTATGTGATCGTTGGGCATTATTATTATTGTTTTCTTATTCATTTCCATTCTCGGGTCTAGCCCGGACATTTGAGAGGCATTAGTGGGGCCGAAGCTAACACCAAGAGGCCTTTTTGGATACAAAGATAACTATAACATGGTCACACTATCCCTGGACCTGACGTCGATGGTTTGCATTTCAGCGAGAACCAGAGACAATGTGACCGTGTTTTACATATTTCTTTCTTACATGTTGGCATATTAATAGAACTATTTTGTATAATATGAAGGTTAAAATATCTGGGCTATTATGGTGAACTTTTGGATGGATGGTGACATTGGGTTATGGAATGAGAGAACAGCACCTGCCAATTTTGTCTCATATCAAAATGTTTGAGGCAGGTGATGACTTGCCACCCACTAAATGGGCCTCCTGTAGTGGCTACCGCATATTGGTGCCGAGGAAGCAGCATTGGTGTGGGTGGCTTAGGGTGTCGAGAGGTGTGCTGCACTTTCACTGAACGCTACTCGCGGCGTTATGCCCTTTAACACTTCCACCCTGGAGTTTAGGTTCTTAGCTCTTGCGACTTCCACCCCTGGACAGCCAGTTAAGGCAAGCCAGGGGTTAGGGGTCTCACTTAGCCCCTTGGAATCAGGGTACGCGGTGTCGCCACTCACCGACGGCTCGCCACAAAGCCGCCCCTGCGTTATTATTGTTATTATTATTATTATTATTATTATAAATAAAAGTTGGTTGAATCGAGGTTGGACGCTGAGCCTCAGCGCTGAGGTCTCCTGAATCGCTATGCAGTTTGTTAATTCGGTGGGCTATGTCGGTGACCTTGGTTTAAAAAATAAATTAATACATAATTTAATTTACAGGTTAGGTTTAGGCGAGGGAGCGGGCGACGCAGAAGCTCTAGAACCTGTGCCTAAACTTCAAGGAAAGAAGTGCATAAGCATCGCTGCTGGAACCAGCAACTCCTTCGCAGTTACGGATACCGGTAAGAATTGCTTACTTGTACAAAGGTAGTATGAATTAGATTAAAAATGTATACGATAATTGGACAAATTAGTAAAATCGGTAAATAAATCACAGAGTAATAAGCTTTTAGAGTTTCTGTAACATTTCCAGTACCTTTCTCGCGAAATAGAGCGCCTTGACAGTTACTATGAAAAATCCACTTGTGACGTCACGTGCCAAAGAGATTGTATGTAAAGTTACCACAGCTTAGCAATGAGGTGCTATGAAGGTACTAACTTGTGATCTCACTGCGTGTTTGAGTTATCTCTTTCTATTCCCGTTTATATATCAGTTAGCGTTTTGGGCATTTTTCTTTCCACCAAATGCTTTTTGATACGTAATTTACACCTGTATCTAATTGTTATTGTTTATATAAAGAAAATGTTAGTAACTTTGTCATGATTTGAGATTTTTTTATTTTGAGGACTATATATCTTTATTTTATTTTTGTTTTCACGAATGTTTATTAATTTCACTAGGTGGTAGGACTTTTCTGCAAAGTTCGTCTAGGTAGGTACCATTGCTCTGCCAGTTATTCTGCCGTCAAGCAGTAGTGTGCAAGCACTACTGTGTTCCGGTTTGAAGGGCATTGTAACTAGTGAAATTACTGGGCAAATGAGACTATGACCTGATTACACAGTGTAGTAATCTGATTACTAGACTGTGTGATATCTCAGGATGACGTGCGCAGTGCAGTGTCACGCGAAACTTTATTATTTTAAAGTTCCGAGTGACACTGCAACTGTTATGGGCGGCTGTGTCGCCTAACATCAGGTGAACGACTAGCTCGTCACGTCATTCGTTCACATAAGTATCCCTGCCTTCTGAACTGAGGGCTGTGGGTTCGATTCCTACCCGGGACAAACATTTGTGTGATGAATCTAGATGTTTGTTCGGTGTCTGGGTGTTATTTTGTATTCTATTATGTATATATTTACTAACAAAAAAGTATATAAGTATTGTATCAGTTATTTGGTTTCCATAGTATAAGCTATGCTTAGTTTGGGGCTAGATGGCGCTGTGTGAATTTTCCACACATATTTATTATTATTATATCTTTTATGTCTTTAGATTCTCGGGTCTAGCCCGGACATTTGGAAGGCATTGGTGGGGCCGAAGTTAACACCAAGAGGTCCTTTTGAATACATGATTAGTTATTACAACAGACAAGGCATGGTTTGGCATTATTATAGACTATTTTTCGTATAGGTATAAAATAAATCTGGGCTATTATGGTGAACTTTTGGATGGATGGTGACATTGGGTTATGGAATGAGAGAACGGCACCTGCCAATTTTGTCTCATATCAAAATGTTTGAGGCAGGTGATGACTTGCCACCCACTAAATGGGCCTCCTGTAGTGGCTACCGCATATTGGTGCCGAGGAAGCAACATTGGTGTGGGTGGCTGAGGGTGTCGAGAGGTGTGCTGCACTTTCACTGAACGCTACTCGCGGCGTTATGCCCTTTAACACTTCCACCCTGGAGTTTAGGTTCTTAGCTCTTGCGACTTCCCCGACGGGCCCGGGCCCGATAGCTCAGTTGGTAGTATCCCTGCCTTCTGAACTGAGGGCTGTGGGTTCGATTCCTACCCAGGACAAACATAAGTGTGACGAACATAGATGTTTGTTCTGCGTCTGGGTGTTATATTGTATTTTATGTATGTATTTACAAACAAAAAAAAAAGTATATAAGTATTGTATCAGTTATCTGGTTTCCATAGTACAAGCTATGCTTAGTTTGGGGCTAGATGGCGCTGTGTGAAATGTCCACACATATTTATTATTATTTATTTATTATTACTTCCATCCCCGGACAGCCGGTTAAGGCAAGCCAGGGGGCAGTGGTCTCACTCAGCCCCTTGGAATCAGGGTAGGCGGTGTCGCCAGTTACCGACGGCTCGGCACAAAGCCGCCCCCGCGGTATTATTATGATATTGTCCCCAGGCGAGGTGTGGGCGTGGGGCATGGGCAGCGAGGGCCAGCTCGGCACGGGCGCCTGCGCGGACTGCGCGGAGCCCGCGCCCGCCGCGTGCGCCGCGCCCGCCCCGCGCCGCCCCGCCGCGCTGGCTGCCGGGGGACAGCACGCCGTGCTGCTCGCGGTATGTTACCCAACTGTACATCTACACAAGGTGTTACTGCCGGTATGTTACCCAACTGTACATCTACACAAGGTGTTACTGCCGGTATGTTACCCAACTGTACATCTACACAAGGTGTTACTGCCGGTATGTTACCCAACTGTACATCTACACAAGGTGTTACTGCCGGTATGTTACCCAACTGTACATCTACACAAGGTGTTACTGCCGGTATGTTACCCAACTGTACATCTACACAAGGTGTTACTGCCGGTATGTTACCCAACTGTACATCTACACAAGGTGTTACTGCCGGTATGTTACCCAACTGTACATCTACACAAGGTGTTACTGCCGGTATGTTACCCAACTGTACATCTACACAAGGTGTTACTGCCGGTATGTTACCCAACTGTACATCTACACAAGGTGTTACTGCCGGTATGTTACACTCATATACATTTACACTCAGGGTTACTGCCGGTATGTTACCCTCATATACATATACACCCCAGATAATATAATACCTACAGTACAGATGCCTCATCCCATACAACGGAATAACGCGGGCTATTTTACGAATTATTTTATTTCTGCATAACGCAAGATTATCAAGCGACATTTATTGCGTGTTGGCGAAGTATTGGGCCAAATGAATACACTGGACACTAACTAGTAACTCTCTAGACAAGATTACTAATTTTTTTCAAGTTCAGGCTATTTTTCGTTTGTACCTGATGGGACCCCATGATATACACTCAGGTTTTACTGCCGGTATGTTACCTTCATCTAAACTGAGAGAGTCGTAAGACAATAATCGTTGAACCATGTCAGAAGCCTTCGGGCGGCCTAAAATTCTGACACCAGGGCTGACCACTTGCCTACACGAGAATAAGAAGACCTAAAAAACGCTTGAAAATAAAAACAGTGAGTTTTGTTCCCAAACACAAACTATTTGCACCTGCTTGTGAAAAACACATCGTCACTTACTATCCGCTGAGAGAGTAACCTTAATTCAAAATAAATCTGATGTAAAAAAATAATAACATCAAAATTCAACCGCAGGAGGACCCCGACGCGAACCGTGAATCCTCACCGGAACCGGAAAGCGAAACGGCTGAACAGAAAACGGAAGCTAGCGAAGAAGAAGAAGAGAAAGTAGAAGAGAAGCCGCGGCCGAAGCGGCAAAGAAAGCAGGATCAAGAAGAAGAGGTCACTTCCACATCTAGTGCGCAACCTACTGAAGTTACCGAAGAGAGTAAGCCACAGGTAAGGGATTTTGATACTTTTGTATTGGCTTAATTTTAAGCCGCTCTAAACGGCTTGGCTTAAGAGTGGGTAGATGGCCGAATTTTATACAAACGTGCTATCAAGTGTTAGAATAAAACCTCTGTTATTTACCTGAATTTTATAATTACAGATTAATTTGTAAAGGAAAAATTAGAATCACGAGCGGGGATTGAACCCGCATCCATCCATCTCTCAAGCCGGGATATCGTGACAAATGGTATCATGTCTGAATTTTTCCTTCACCTTTTCAAGAAAATCACTCAATAGATGGCGCTACCAACCCCGTAAGTTGGTTGTAAAGGTGAAGGAAAAATTCGGACATGAGACCACTTGTCACGGTAGCTTAAGTAAAGCATATCCCGGCTTGAGGGATGGATGGATGCGGGTTCAATCCCCGCTCGTGATTCTAATTTTTCCTTTACAAATTAATCTGTAGATTACGCTGAGCAGGCGATACTGCTATAAAAATCATAAATTATACACGACCGCCATTGCAGGAAAAATCCGTATATGTGATTAACCACAATTTTACTTTTCTGGTCACTACTGGGTGTAATTGAATTCATTAGCATCCTTTGGAACTAGGTACATACTCCTGATACCGTCCACGTGTGGACCAAAGTTTTTGAATTCTAACACATTGGTTTGGTAATAATAATAACTCCAAAAAATGGAATAACTTAATCAAATGCTACAACGCAAAATTTAAACAAAATAATAAAGTACTGCTTATAATTAGTACATACAAGGTATAAAAACGTTTAGATGTATCAAAATCATCCGTGCCAACTGCGTTAGGCGCCGCGGCAATCTTCTCAATTTACAATAAAAATATTTTCAGTTACACTCTGTACTCTTTAATAATCATCTGTAAATGATGTACTATCATGGGCTCAATTTATGCTAATGGATTAAATTACATCCTGTATAAGAAGTTATTCTTTACACCTAAATTTATTTTAGAGCTTACCAAAATGGCAAAATAATCTAACCTAATTACACTATGCCATTAACTTACACAAAAGCTTCGTTTATGAATAATTTTTTTTTGTATCGTTTATATTTTTTTATTTTTTTTATTTCATTGAACAATATTATCGTACACGAGAGGACAACTAAATACTTAATCTATTTTTTTTGTTGTTTTATTTTTCTTTTCTCTTTTTTTTATTATATTTTGGATTTCGATTTGTTCACGTTCACGAGCTTGACGCATGCGCCAGCCATGGCCCTCCTCAACCATTTTTGAGGGAAGAGGATTAATAATATTGATACTATGATGATAATTTGAGTTAAATTGATTTTCCAAAACACCTCCCTATGCAATTTACGTCCTGTTTTGCTGTAAAGGTAGGTAGAGACCAACAGTCGATTCCAGCCAGTCCAAAGTCCCTTCACCTTGTTACATTACACAACGCAGGGTAAGCCGAGGTCGAGACAGCCAGCGCCGTCGAAGTCCAACAGTGGGATTCGCAAAAGGCCCAAACGCAACTAGGTTACGATTAGCCATTATGCATCTTATTTTACATGGGTGTAGCTAGGCTTATTATATTATTTATTATACTGGGCAACACCCATGCTTTGAGGCGGATGTCACAATGTAATAGACCAGCTAGGCGATTATGTAACTTGATTGCAACCAATAGAAACAAAAGTATGGATTTGACAGTTTTAATACGCAGTTTATGTGCATAGTTACTATGGAAATTTTCATATTCGGAATGAAATTTCTCCTGTTGCATTGCTGTCAAAGTTACGTAATCACCCCGCAGTTCAATTGTTTTCTTTTCACGAATATTACATTGTGACAATTTCAGCATTAAAGTTGTCACAATGTAATAGTGTAATTTTGACAACTGACTTTTTCGTTGATTTCTTTCAAGAATGGGGGCCTTTTCCATTGTGTCAATTTCGCTTTTAAGGTTGTCATAGTGTAATAGGCTTCTTTTTACAGCTGACACATTGTTTGATTTTCAAAAACGGGCCTGTTACATTGTGTTATTAAAATTGTCACAATGTAATAGTCATTTAGACAAGCGACTTTTTCATAGATTTCTTTCAAGAAAGGGCCTATTAAAAGTTGTTTCAATGTAATAGTGTCATTTTGACAATAAACTTTTTCTTTGATTTTTAAGAACGGGGCCTATGAGGTACATTGTGTTAATTTCTTTCTCCCGGGACAAATATTTGTGTGATGAACATAGATGTTTGTTCTGTGTTTGGGTGTTATATAGTATTCTATGTACATACGTATGTATTTACAAACAAAAAGTATCTAACTATTATACCAGTTATCTGGTTCCCATAGTACATGCTATGCTTAGTTTGGCGCTAGATGGCGCTGTGTGAAATGTCAGCACATATTTATTTGTTTATTTTATTATTTTATACAATCTTCGTTTGATGTGCTATCATTCTACGTGAATCTCTCCACAAAGGCCGTTAACGAAGAGTTTTAAAGTTTAAGTTGGCACGATGCAAAAGTGTCGTTAAGACAAATTTATTTATTACGTTGATGTCTTTAGAAAAACTGGCTTATTATTACTTTGTGACAATTTCAGTATTAAAGTTATGACAATGTAATACACTTAGAGCTGATTAGGTGTTTTCTTGTGAATTCAATCCGACCTCGCTACGCCCATGGAAATAAAAACGTAATAGAAATGTTGTTTAGTAAGGTGCAGGTTAATAGATCAGTAGATCAGTAATATGTTATGTTATTTATAATATTATGTATTGTTATTGTTTTCCTGACATGTAAACTGAAATTTATGAATAAATTGATTATAAAACACCGTTCTAAACTTTCACGGTTGTTTACCACGTTTTTAATAGTACTTACAGGATATTTACCGTGATTAGAATCATTTTTGAGTTCCCGATATTAAAAAAATAAAAATGATCCTGTAAGTACTATTAAAAACGTAAATTGAATATGATTATGATTAGTCGAGGCCCATCTAAAATTGCCATAACTATAGCCAATGGACTTACGTAATCGAAATAATAAGTAACTTGAAATATTATGGTCGGCTAGTCCTGCTATTTTTTTATAGCACAAATTAATAGTAATATTCCACTAAAAATAAACAGCCATGCAAAACAAAAATTGAATATTCTAAAATATGACAAAGTTACAAACATTTTTAAATACAGGAATAGAAAGAGACAGACAGTTCTAACATGCAGTGACGTCACAACGTGCGTTTTCATAGTAACCGTGAGGAAGCTCTTTTGCGAGAAAGGGACATGCGATGCCCCCTCCAGAAATTTTAAAAGCGAGATTTATTTACCAATTTTTTTTTTAATGTTTGCTTTAATTAATTAACGTACGTTTTGGAAATATTATTTACTCGTTCATTTTTAATAGCAGGCTTCTAGTCTATTCCGCTATTATTAGTAGAACTGAATGTGGCTATGGTTATGACATTTTTGAATTCAAACATAAATAATAACTAAACAAAAATATTGTTTTGTTATTATTTATTTATGTTTGAAGGTTGAAGGTGTTGGTGAAACCTACTATTTTATTTTAGGTTTGTGTTACATTGTCCAATATATACTATCTGTTATTTAATTTGCATCGTATATATTATCGTAGTTTCATATCCATATTATTTTAGATTTGTTGTGATGTATACGGGAGTATTGTATTTGTGTTGTTTTAGTTTTACGTAATTAAATATGGGACGATTGTGAAACACAATATTATATTACTAGCTGTGGCCTTACCGCGTAAGCCCGGTGGCAATCGTAATCGTGTGCTCTCTTGCTCGCACTCAAGGGCTTGTACATTGGCGCAAGCAGGATGGCAGGCGATGTTCATTACCAGAATGCTTACGCGATAGGGCTGCTGATCCGTCCCGGCTTCGCACGGGCTAATAAATTACACCTTAACCTTGTAGGGAAGAGGGAGGGAGAAAAAAAATATTAGAGAAAAGGATGAATGAATCTGGATAGGACTTGCCTGACATTTCAGTTGGTTATAGCTCGGCCTTCTGGACTATAGGTTGTGGGTTTGATTCCCACCCAGGACAAACATTTGAGTTATGAACATCAATGTTTGTTCGGTGTATAATGTATATTGTATTCTATGTATGTATTTTTAAACAAAAAGTATCTAAGTATTGTATCAGTTATCTGGTTCCCATTGTATGCATAGCTTGGGGCTAGATGGCTCTGTGTGAAATGTCCACACATATATAATTTCATTTAATCTTTTTCAAAAATATTCATTGTACAGATTTAGCCCGTTTACAGTTTTATTATATGTATAGAATTAGATGAAGGGTAGTTTGGTCCTAAATACTAACCTACAATATGGTAACACTAATTGAAACGCCAATTAAAATTATGATTTCCATTTTCAGAAATTAAATGGTGACGAAAACAAAGATACCGCGATGGAGGTAGATGAAACTGGTAAGTTTCTTAAATCATCATCATCAGCAGCCTGAAGACGTCCACTGCTGAACATAGGTCTCCCCCACAGAGCGCTACTTTGAGCGGCTGCTCGCCTCCTGCATCCATCGGCTCCCCGCAACCTCCATCGAATCGTCGATGTTAGATAAGAAAACTTTACATAAAGAATGATATCATTTTATGATTAAAAGGTGCTATCAATTTCTTTCTTGTAGCATGTCGCGTCCGAAAACGAGACAGCGCATTTTAAGAAGTGATTAAATTTAACTAACGTTATGTAAGGCCTTCAATAATTAGTTAGGTAGGGCCCAACTGATCGTAAGGATCGGACCCCACTTAATATTTTTTTTGCAACTGTTACCACTAAATATTATTTTGAGCTCCCATCCCAATCAAAAAGATGGACGTAAAATACACTATAAAGAGTATCGCAATGGCAGTCAGTGAAAAGAAATTACAATTGCCGTCGTCCTTGTTTCCAAATAAATATAACCTGGGTGTCTTCAAGTCGAGATTGAACAGGTATCGTCTAGACAAGCATGCACCATCGTAGGCCGCGTCATCCCTTACCAGGTGAGCCAGTGGTCAAATGCTATGCCTATAAATTGTAAATAAAAAAATAATTACTGGAGAGGAAAATCAATCTGTCAATCACTCAAATATTTATTGACATTATTTTGGGTACAAAAATAGAAACCTTTGTTTAGCAGTGAACATCTTCAGGCTGATGAGGGAAAAATACTTTTATCCCGTTTGTTCACCCATTAAGTCTTAGGCCTTCGTTCTCTATATCCGAGTAAAGTTCCGAGTTGGCTGGCCAGTGAGTAATACTGATCGGGACGTAAAGGCGTCGAGTAGTTCTTCCCAGTTTCACGAACGAAAACTGAGTTTCGATCAGCTACTCAGTGGGTAAAAATTTAGAGTAATCTGTAGCAACGTCAACTGTTCATTTCGTTCGTTCAATAGTCACCCTGACTGCTGTCAGTGACGCCATTTTAGGTTCGTTTTTTATTTTTTTTTACATGTTTATGTGCCAGCTATATGCTGCGGTGCGATGCCCTTCAAAGAGTATTTATTCCCTACCAAAAAACAGTAAGTAGGTAAGGATTTACCTTTACAAAAAAGGGTATCAACTAATTAAATTAATGTAAAGAGGAATGTAATACGAATTTAGATTACATTGTTTAGTTCAACGGGAAATGTAATAAGTAATACCTATAGGTACCTGAAATATGGTTTTATCTTTACGCAGTAATAATAATTAAAACAACACAAAACAAAAATATCATAATATTATATAAGTATTTAACATATTATAATTGAACAAAAACTTTTTAGTAGTCATCATCATCATAATCATCAGCCTGAAGACGTCCACTGCTGAACATAGGCCTCCTCCAAAGAGCACCACTTTGAGCGGCTGCTAGCCTCCAGTATCCATCGGCTTTCCACGGTTCTGAGCGGACTGTTTTACTAATTAAATCCAATGATTTCTATATTCATAAATATCTGATCTCGAAATTGAAACAGGAATAGTCTATGTTTTTATAGCAGTAGCGTAATCAACAGGGTTCGTAGTTTTCAGTTCCGTAGATCTCAGTATTTTTGGCATGCAAATTATAATAATAAATTACAAACACATGCGAGCTTGCAACAAGTTTTGCTATAGCCGTCGGTTAACCGTACTAATCGGCAGCTGATGTGTCCTGTAAGTAGCAGCCTGGTTTACGGGTCGGCTAGCGCTACTCGGACATTCTGAAATTCGTTACTGCAGTTACAAGTGACATTAAGTGGTGGCTAGCCAACTCGGAACTTTACTCGAATATAGAGAACGAAGCGCTAAGTACAATAAACTCGTATCTAAATTAAAATGGCAGGGGTTCTAAAACAAAACTTGTCCTAACCCAAAAATATTCTATCACAGACAAGGCACAAGAAAAGAAGGATGATAAACCCACCCCGGACAGCGAAAAGAAAATGGAAACAGATCAAGAACCAACCAAACCGGACACTATTGACACATCCAGCCAAGACTCGACAAAGAGCCAGGAATCTGAAAAAAGCCAGGATTCCCAGAAGAGCCAAGATTCCCTGAAAAGCCAAGACTCCCAAAAAAGCCAAGATTCCCAAAAGAGCCAAGACTCTGACGTTACAGATGTAGAAATGACAGATAAGCCCGAGGTGAACGGAACGGAAGGAAGCGATAAGATTGAAGCCAAAACTGTTGAGGTTTTACAGAATCCATTGACCACTTCGGCATGATGTAAATTCACTACTTTAGGTAAACATAGGTAACTAAATTATAATGATGAATATGAAAGGTAAAATGGCCCGGAACGCTTGCAGTTTCTTTGATATGTGAAGAGTTACATGAGTAATAAATTTTTAAAATTATTTTACATAATTTATTTTGTTGCAATGTTGTGTTAAGGTGGTACGTTTTACTCAGCGCGGCAAATTATTTTCTTGGGATTTTTGCCAATCATTGCTTAATTACTCACCGTGATGAAAACTGATTTTGCGGAGTATGTGTCAACAAATTAGGATTAAAAGTATCACCTAGATATCATTGGTTTAGCAGCAAATGACAATAAACAAATTCAAAGTCTATTGCGATTTGTGTATTTGTTGATACATTCTATTTAAATAAATAAATAAAATAATGTTGACATTTGACACAGCGCCATCTAGCCCCAAACTAAGCATAGCTGGTACTATGGGAACCAGATAACTGCACCCCTAGTACGAGCTTCGATAGTTTACTAAAACTTGATTCGTTTACGTTTCCTCCCTTTTCTCCCATACATTTCTCTGCAGCGCCCCTAGCGGACTCGTTGATGAACTAAAAATGGCAGTACAAATTTTAAATGGAGTCGCGCGTATTCATTATTGGAAAACTCGTCCTATACTACTACTGATGCAATACTTAGATACTTTTTGGTTTGTAAATACATACATAGAATACAATACAATTAATACAATTTGAGCAATGTAATAAAGCTACAATTGAAAAAAAAAACGCAATGAGATTTGAATTTGCCGCGCTGAGTAAAACGTTCCACTTTAAACTGAATATTTAGTGGTGAGGTTAAGCCGGTGGAATAATTTAGGAATCCAGTTTTTTTAACCTGTGGAGAGTCGGCACATTGCATTGCGATGATTTTAGAATGAATACTGCGCGTGAGATTCATGGCTTTACAGATTTAGTTGCCGAAAATAATAGTACCATAGAAAATAATAAAAGAAATCGAAATAGTAATAACAATTATTTTCTACTCAAAATTAGAGTCTGTTTACAATACTAGGTACGGGGACTTTAGGTTTAGGAAAAATCGTAATAAAAATAATAGATAAAATTAATTGTTTTTTAATTTACATAAGTTCTAGTGTTATGTTGTGAGACGCTTATCATCAGAAGAAAGGCCTGCGCGTTCATCGTTATAAACAAGTTGTAAGGTTAAGTATATTATAATACTGTTTAGTATTTACGTTTATTTTTACGTTAATTATAATTATTATTGATTGCATAATAGTTTTCTTTATTAATCAGTATTTGAAGGATTTTATTAGAAAAGTAATTATTTAAGCATAATAATTAGAAAT
Organism: Ennomos erosarius; assembly: GCA_963580505.1. NCBI lineage: Eukaryota > Metazoa > Arthropoda > Insecta > Lepidoptera > Geometridae > Ennomos > Ennomos erosarius. The sequence continues at coordinate 7,565,411 of OY757003.1, read as the reverse complement.
TACAATAATTTCTTAAGATTTCTTGGGGATTTTCAGTTCATGCAAATTGTTTCCTTGAACATCAAGTGATTTGCGCAGTTAAGATTATAGTCGTGAATCAGCTGTCTCGTTCGCACATTTAGAAATATTGAAAAGAATTTGCAAAAAAAGTGTCTGGGAGAGTTGTGAAGTCCTAGTGCGAGCAAGACAGCGAATCAATTCATATGCATTTTTACTAATTAGTAATTACTGTGCAGTAATTTGGCAATAATATAAAGGAACCTGGGGGTCTAGCAAAGATCCCAAACGGTAACAACAAAAATGTATTGGAATGACATTTTAGAATCAGCGTCTGGGATCATTGTTAGAACACCTGGGGGTCTAGCAAAGATCCCTTTCCATTAGCGTTAACGCCAAACAATAACAAAATGGGAAAAGAAAAGAACAGAAAAGCGACATCACGCAGGTAATGCCATTCCTATACATTTAGGAGCTAGCGTTTGGCGTTAACGCTAATGAAATAAAGGGGGTTTTTGCTGGGCCCCTATTTCATGACATTTGTAGGTTTATAATAGGGGCAACGTCTTTTTGGGACGCTCTCACAGCCAAAATCGCTAACGCTAATATCTTGATATTTCAAAGATTTTCATTATACTGGGTGTAATTGAATTCATTAGCATCCTTTGAAACTAGATACCTACACCTGATACCGGTCACGTGTGGACCAACATTTTTGAATTCTAACACATTGGTTTGGTAATAATAATAACTCCAAAAAATGGAATAACTTAATCAAAAGCTACAGGTACAAAATTTAATTAAAATAATGAATTATTGTTTTTAATTAGTACATACAAGGTATAAAAACGTTTAAATGTATCAAAATCATCCGTGCCAACTGCGTTAGGCGCCGCAGCAATCTTCATAATTTACAATAAAAATTATTTCATTTACACTCTTTACTGTTTAATAATCATCTATAAATGATGTACTATCATGGGCTCAATTTATGCTAATGAATTAAATTACATCCTGTATAGCGCAAGGGTGCAATTTTGTACAATTTCGGAATTACATTATTGGATCCCAATGTACGCACATTATCCCCTCTTCGAATTGGGATAAATTCGCCTCCTGCCTTTTTATCGTGTAGTTTTAACATAATGCGTTTTCATTAAGAAAGTATCTTGCTATTACTCACCCACTGCACTAGACATAAGTACGTAGTACTTACTATACATTATATCTATTCTGTGGTGTAAGTGCCAAAACATTCATTTTTGTAAGCGATAATTTAGATGGATACTTGGTGCTCTTATCTTTGCCTGAGAATAGGCGTATAATTTAAGCATTAAGCACCATTATATAATTTAGGTAAGTGCAATGATCTAAAACTGCAATAGGCTGATTGACTATTACTAGAAATGAACGGTTTAATATTATTTTCTTAAAATAGGTTATAAAATAATGTAATAATAAATCATGGAGTAATTAGCTCTGTATAGTTTCTGGAAAGGGCGTCCCTGTCCCTTGCAAAACGGAGCTCGTATGTCTTGTCTACTCTTTGCATGTGACGTCACATGCAAGATTGTAGAGGCAGCTTAGTAATGAGATACTATGAAGGAGCAAGTACTGACGTCACTGCGTGTTTGAGCTGTCTCTTTCTATTCTTGTGTTATAAAATGCTTTTTTGGTGAATTTTTGTTTTCACGATTGCTTATTTATTGAGGAACATTAATTATTTATGCAATACAAGGTGAATTGGTATGTTATCCCGAAATGGGGGACTGGGACCATGATACCCTACAAGTTGTGAGAGCCTTACTTGAAACTGGGTGTTTCCAAACTTCGATGGTAAAAAATAAATCCACTCGCAAAATTGCACGTGTGATAGCCATGAGAGTTAACAAGATACTATAAATTCATTTCTAAACAAAGGTCGTTAAACTCATTTATGTGCACTCGGTCAAGGACGAAGTTCAACCACCCATCTGCGCTAAGGCTATTTTCGAACGTAAACTTTACATGACATTTCTTCAATGAAAATCCATTAATAGTAAAGTCGTGGAAGAAACATTGTCTACCTTGGGGTGTAGATTTACCCCGTTTCGGGATAACATACGGATTCAAGGTCACCTTGTATATTATATAGGTTCAAATATCTTTATTAATTATCACAAGAAACATAGTGTCTCGCTTATGTGATAACTTAAATATTAACACAATATCAATAAAATACCCTATTTGCAAATTAAAGTTATACAAACATTTCAAAATTACAGTCCAAACATAGTATTGTTTGTAATCTTTCGTATAGTTTTTTTATAATGATTCCCTGTATATAGGCATTAAAAATTAACAACCTCCCAAAACATCAACCAAGCTAAATATTTTTTGAATATTTTTTTTTACATCAAGGATTTCGTCTTTGACTCGTTTTTGTCTCGTCCTTGACGTACAATAACTAGAGTATTGTTTTTTATTTCTTTTTAAATTAAATTACCACCACAGAATGTAAAATCAATCTTTATCAGACATTTATATATCATTTCTGTGAAGTAACTGAATTAAGGTTGAGCAACAGCTGCATGCACACGATCCTATTATTAATGCTCTATCCTTCTCTATCGCTCATAATCGTCATTTCCTAGAGTGAGAAAAATAACGCAAGTGCTATCGCTGCCAGCAGTTCATTTCCAGTAGCTCCTTTTGACAGTTCCTTCATACGAACTCATGATACTTTTTCTTCTCATTAGTTCCTTCGAAATTATTAAAGGAATTAATGGGAAGGAAAAGTACCATTAGTCAGGCAGTTCCTAGGAACTACGGGGAATAAACGACGATACCTATAGAAAAAAATGGATTTCGTGATGAAATTTGACTTAACTCTGCAGTAGCTCGCATATCGTAATTATTGAGGTTGCTAGATAATAAATATATTAATAATTAATCAATAATTAAGTACTTGAATAAATGTTAGACTGGTACAAAGTATAACTTTTCGGGCGTAGTTAAGTATCTAAAACGTTCATGTTGGTTTTTTATAAGTTAATCTGTTTTCGTGAATGGTTCTTAAAACTACAGAAGTACTATATTCTTTCACGAGTATCATGATTATTGTTATAATAAAGATGAAGTATAATGTATTGTGTTTTCCTAATAAAATGGTAGTGTAAACACTTGTCTTTCATTTTTACGGTTCCGTACGTAAAGAGTGAAGCGAACCCTATTTATGCTAAGGATCCGCTCGATTTTATAGATCATCATAGAGGTTATCTATAAAAACGAGCAAAAATCTCGCCTTGTATTTAAGCCCCCTTAAATATTTATTTTATTTTTTAGTATCTGTTGTAGTGGTTACAGAAATAGATCTGTGAAAATTTCAACTGTCAACTACACCGGTTCATGAACACCAGTGGTGACAGACGGACAGCGAAGTAGCATTATAGTCTGACTGACCATGTTATGTGTGAACTGATGGGCGACCGCTGCGTTCGCACCAGTGCTGCCATTTTATGAATAATGGCAGAATGTGACGGATTTCTACAGTACATTTTTAACATAGTTGGCTGTGTTTTAGTAGGTAAGTTAAAATATAATTTATTCCCACTGTAAAACTTAATTTATTTAATGGAAATGAAATAATTACTTTTCATCATTAATTTTCATAAAACAGTGCAGCTGTTAGCTAATTAATAATATAAACTATAAGACAATCAATGTAACTAGTTTTAGGACGGACGCTGAAGGTAACAGTGATTATTTGTCCTTTTTCTGCCAGTTCACAGATAACTTGGTCAGACTGTACTAGGCTACGAGGGTTCACTTTGAGTAAGGAACCCTCGCGGCGGCATTCATGCATGTCAGTTTTAATATAGAGCGAGATGCAAATAAAATACATACATTTTATTGATATGGGTTTATTACCAAGGTCACAAAATCTAGATAATATAATCTTGGAATATAGAATCACGCTACATGCGCCTTGAGCTGCGTTACATCTTAAGCTATTATAATACGCGGTACGGCGTTATAAAAAACTAATAATTTAAAAACGTAGGTAAGTAGTTCAAATAACTATTTTTATTACTTTTTGGAGAACAAATTAAAAGCCAAACAAGACATCTCACGCAAAACGACGTATATATAAACCCAAAAACTATAAATCCAGTTGACCAATGAAACAACTTCCCTCATACGAAAATTAGTGGTGTATTTCAACCGCTAATCCAATGAGAGAAAACGGGACACCCAATGTGTCTTGTTCCATCCTGCTCTGTTCTTCGTAATTTCGTATGCCTCTCTCGTTTTGTTCACCCCCTGCCCGCGCAAGTGAGTTGTGGTTGTGTCTGTAGGAGAAATTATGTTTACTCACGAGCTATCGACGGGCTATAATCTTTGTATAACCACACGTGTTTTTACCTCCTTGTTTGGCTATACCAAAAGCAGAGAGCATTCAATCTCGAAATAATAGTTCAATTTTATTACTGTAAAAACCAATCAGACTTGTCATTAAAGAGCGCCGTTCAAAAAAGCCATACAAAAATATCACATACATCTCATCAAAATATTCAACATGCTAACTTTATTATCATATTAATGGCAAAATCACACATCTTTTTACCGCGTTTTTTTGAGAGTGATACAATCGTGAAGGTGTAAGTAAAACTGGAGTCCGCACTTCAATAACGTTTAGATCTTTAAACTGACGCTATTTCACGAACCTTCCTCTTTCCTACGCATTCAGCGTCGTTTTTAAATTGGCGATACAGCGATCACGTAAGAAAGAGAACGAAAAATATTCGTCGATTTAATCAAGATTTTATTAAAGCATTATGAAGCATTTAAATTAGTAGACTCAACCTTCATGCGTGATGTTTACCGCTGACTGATTATTTATATGTTTCCATTCTACTTTCGACATATAACATTATAACTTTTCAAAGATCTTTTAAAATACATTGAAAATGTTAGAAACTTACTTGGACAGAATAAACGTTTAACTAATTACGAATTTATTGTAGAATAATTTCCATTACTAGAGTGCGATTCAAAATCAATGGCGGCTGTAAAGCACGCTGAGCACACCACTTCACCTTCATTTATACCGCCAAAAAAAGATACCTACACAATTTTAGTACGTATTTAAAACTTAAGAGATTATTGGAAACACACTTTTAACATTTAGATATTTATTTTTTAATTTGCGTGAGGAAGCAATTCATAACCATAGCTAAATAATAAGTCTTAATAATAATTGATACAAAATCAGCTAATTTTATTAAAAAGTGATTACAAAATACTATTTTGTGCTTTTTTGGATTAGCTGTCACTACTACGTAAATAGTGTAGCCATACGTTTTGTGTAAAATACTGTTCAGTTTATGATAGAACTTTGAACGCGAAATATTACTGAAACTCGACTTTCAAAGTTGTTTGGATAAAAAAAAACTTTAAAATTGTTGTTTTTTTTTATATTTTAACAAAGATAGTTCATATTTTAACCCTATTATAATTACTGGTCACTTAAAATAACTGAGGTTTTTTAGGGTTGGAATTGACATTTTTCACTGTTTTTGGAAAATTAACATAAATCTACCAATCATCATACAACTAAATGGCGAACGAGCTGGCCGTTCCATAAATGGTAAGTGCCGTATAAAAAAACTTGTGTAAGCTCTTATCCCGACATCTAGATGTACGAATAAAAGAAACAAAATATTAAACGTAACATCACTTTTTTTTCTGTAATGTCTTACGTCATACATAACGTACAGAACTAAACATTTCAATAGCCAAGTGAACTATACTTTAAAATTTATATATACATATCCAATAGACTTGTAAAACTACTCGATTTTTTACATTTATCCAAAAACCTAGACGTTTACGTAACTTGTGTATATTACCTACTAAAACCATGAAGATATAAATACGCTGGAGTCAAGTGGAGGACGCTTCCAATGAGACGTTTTATTTAAAAAAAAAACTAGTTCCGTTTCTGTTACTAGGTGGCGTAGTAACGACGTATTTCAAACATGGTCGTAGTTTCAAACCACAGAGTACAAGGAAATGTCAAATTCAGTTAATTGGATCACAGAGTATGTTGTCGATTTGTCGAAAGCCATTAGAGTATAATGCCTTCCATAAAATAAGGATAGGATACTTAACTCGATACATAATTATCTTAACAATGACAGAACTTAAAACCCCCATTTGCCATCTATCGGGTCTTTATAAAATTACCGCTTTTTTTAAAATAAAGCTCCTCATTTTTCATTTGTTCCTGGTGTTACCCCGTGTCTATAATATATACTTTTTGTTAGGTTCTTAAAATACGAGATATTTATTTATATACTTATAATACCTATTCCACTTGGCTATTAAAACATTAAAACTAAAATACGCGTGACATGTAGAGTCACTCACCGACGAAGCGAGTGGAGTACAGTGAAGATAATTAGTTACTAATTTTACAACTAGATGGCGTTCTCACTCGTCGTCGTCGATCCCGTCGTCTACGCCGTTATCTGGAAACAAGAGTTTGCTTGTAAGATTTTTGTTAGGTACTAAAATATTACTAGCTGACCCGCCCCGGCTTAATTAATTAATTTTACGTCCTAACCCTGTTTATGGATAAGAGGGAAAAGGATTAATGGATGGGACGGCAATAGAAGGGAGGCAGGCGCAGACATCCCATCCATTCATCCTTTTCCTCTTCCCTTTTGATCTTCCCTTCGACAGGATGAGTATAAATAAATAGGTAAATTAATACACATAAAATAAGCGACAAAAATATCTTGAATTAAAATGAAGTTCTTATTGCTTCGTGCAACCCGCACCTGGCAGTTTTATAAAACCAAAAGTACCCTAAATTTTGTTCTGATTAACAGGCCAAGTGCGAGTCGGACTCGCGGCCGAAGGGTTCCGTACCATTATCTATAAAAACGAGCACAAAAATTACGTTTGTTGTATGGGGGCCTTGAACATTTATTTTATTCTATTTTTTAGTATTTGTTATAGCGGCAACAGAAATACATCATCTGTGAAAATTTCAACTGTCTATCACGGTACATGAGATACCTACAGCCTAATGACAGACAGATGGACAGCGGTGCTTTAGTAATAGGGTCCGTTTCACCCTTTGGGTACGGAACCCTAAAAATAACAAATTAAAGAGTTAAGTTAAAGACTTATTTATACCATCTATAGATTCTGAAGTAATAAATGATATTGTAATATGACAATTCAACTTTAACTCTTGGTTAATGACCTGAGAAGTGCCACAATTTTGCCAATGTAGACTAAGATAGCACATTAACAAAAAAAAATATATATATATATAATAGTAAATAGTTACTATCGTAATGTTGTCCTCCGTTAGCATTCTCTAAACGCAGATGTCGGAGTCGCGCGGCCGCTTCCTCGGCGGACGGTGAGCTCTCTTCCGCGTCTTCAAACTCTTCTTCATCACCTGGTGATCATATCATCATCATCACTATCACAGATCGAGTACACTTAATATAAGAGCTTTTATAATTGGCAAGTTGAAATGGGCAAGTCACATCGCTCGTAGAACTGACAACCGATGTGGAAGAAAGGTTCTCGAGTGGCGACCACGAACCGGAAGACGCAGCGTAAGTCACAGAACATGTTTCTTAACACTGAAGACAATATAACTTATATATAAATATGTTTGAAGTACAATCTTAACGGTTAGCATTTTCCTAAGCATGTAATTTCTTTTTCTTATCAGATAAATAAGAAGAAAGAAAGAAAAATAATTTATTTGTGACAAAAAACAAAAACGAGTAAGTACAAATAAAGATTGACAACAGACCATTTGCCACAAATCGGTCCCAACTCAGCATAATGCTGGTCGTAAAACCAGCGCTGGTCTTCCGTTGGGGCCGGTTCAGTGTCGTCACGGTGCGGTTACGTTACAGCTACGGATTTATAACATTTACATGGCTACCTAAATATAACTAAATTACTAAAAATTATAGATACTGTGAGACGACAATCAGAAAAATTCTACCAAATCTACCAAACTAAAAGAAAAACAATATAAAAGAAGTGCAAGAAAAGTCTGCAGCAACTTACAAATTATAAAAATTAAAATAAGTAAGCAACTAGGTATGTAAGTATAGTATTATGGGTGAGACAAGATTATAACAAAAAAATAATTAAATGGCATGAAAAATTTAACATAATAAAAATTGTAATGCATTATGCTTTACATAAGTAATGCGTTGCGAGTGTTCTGTGTATGTAATACCTTCATCAATATCCTCTCCATCCATGTATGCTTCATCTTCAGGATCTGGGTGCAGCTGCTGGCCTTGGTTCATGGCTTCGTACAGATCTGTCAGCTCGCCTTCGTTTGGGGGAACGAACCTGTAAACATCGTCATTATCATCATCAGCAACAGCCATGAAGATGTCCACTGCTGAACACAGGGCTTCCTCAAAGATAACCACTTTGAGTGGACGCTTGTCTCCTGGATTCATCAACTTCCTGTTTTAACCAGATCATCGGTCCACCTAGTGGGGAGACTACACTGTCTTCCGGTTCGTGGTCCCCACTCGAGAACCTGTCTCAAATAATAATCAAACAATAATGACCAAACTGAACTTTTACAATTCGATTTCTTTTCTTCTCCCTTCGGCTGTTTGCTTCCGGTTTGGGAATAGGACCACCCCATCTCTTCCCGTGGGTGCCATAAGGGCTAACGGAATATCGAGGGAAAGGGAGCATAGAATCTCCATCTCATTCAGAGGGTGCCGTAAGAGCCGGCTAAGGGTTTTTTTGATGAGAATGAATAACGTGACGAGCTAGTCGTTCACCTGATGTTAAGCGACACGGCCGCCCATAGCAGTTGCAGTATCACTGAGTGCTTTAAAATAATAAAGTTTCGCGTGACACTGCACTGCCCACATCATCCTGAGACAAAACCCAGTCTAATAATCAGATTACTAGACTGTAAGATCAGATCATAGTCTCATTTGCCCAGTAATTTCACTAGCTACAATATCCAGTTCATTAAAATCTTCTGCAATCACCAAGCCACCTGCCAGGCTCCCAATGATAAGCATCCAAAGCATTTTATGGGGGAGACCTATTTCCAGTTGTCCAGCAGTGGAGGTATTTAGGGCTGATGATGAATATAGGTGATGGATACCTCAGCTGTGTGATGGGTGAGATTTCCCCATCGAAGTCTTCGTCGTCATCGTCCGCGGGGGCATCACCGGCGCCCTGGGGCTCCAACTGCGGCACTCTGCAATAATAAGGTCATTGTGAAATAATAACGTCTTCCTTTGAATGTAAGCAAGCATGTTTAATAAGATACCAAGGACAATCAGGGAACTGCCATTTAAATATTTTAAAATTAAGTTGTTCAAATTGTTGTCTGAGAGATGTTACTACAATATAAAAGAAATTTTCAAATGTAAATTATAACAATTACTGGTTTTAGGCTAGAACTTAAGACATTATTCATAATTAATAGAAAACATTATTTAATTTTTAGACATGATTTATCCTAATTATTATTTTAAATTTATTAATTGAGTTTATTATCACTGTTTTTTAATCAATTGTTATTATGTTATTTACATAGACTGCATGACTATTTTACCAAATGGATTAACATTGAATTATTTTGTACACTTAAGGCGCTGAATGCTCCTAAATCGACTATTTTGAACGTGATTATCTCAAAACGTATACCATTTACTGGATTGAAAAAATGCACGTTAATACTGGTCATCTGCTGAAACCGAAACACGTTTACGAAAAGTTTTCTCAATAGAAAAAAATCGTGAAGTGACCTCTAAAAAATCATTCAAACGTCCTAAAATGTTACGTTATAATAAGACACCCCATTGAAATAAATCATAGTAATAAGCTATGTTTCAGTGCATCCGTCTGTAAGCTTATTTTTTTAAAACAATAAGCATTTCTTTTATAACTAATTATTTGTACCGAAAAATGGAATAGTCGAGTGCAACGGAACGTAATCGCTATATTTTTGCTTTGCATAAAGCGACCCTATAGGGTACAAAATAAGTTTCAAGTTTGTCTGCTGTAATAAACGTGCTCGCATTGGGTCCTGTCAGGGCCTTAACATTTATCATTTGTAATAATTTTTGTATGCCAGCTCTAGTGGAATATGCTGAACATTTTATATTATAACATTTACCATATTTCGTGCAAATAAATTAATTTCATTCCATTTCATTTCATTTCAAGCTACTGGTGTCAAGTTTTTTAGCCAAATGAGGAAATATTGTAGATAGTTCGAAAGAATGTAACCTGAATAATATTTAGTAAGGCAGGAACTCCCAGCAACCCGATGTCAAACACACATGCATTGTTATTCAATTGTACCGTTTCAATGCTGGTATTTCAGAGGTTAGTCATTCATTTCATACTGAAAAATGTTGGGATCATTTATGTAAAATATATTTTAGTACAGCTATTTTAATATATTTTACTGACGGGCCTGATAGCTCAGTTGGTAGTAGCCCTGTCTTCTGAACTGAGGGCTGTGAATTTGATTCCTACCCAGGACAAATATTTGTGTGATAAACATAGATGTTTGTTCTGCATCTGGGTGTTGCTCACATATTGTTTATTAACGGGATATTTACCATGTAATTTATTTGTTTCGAGTTGCCGATATTTCGGTACTGTTGCAAGCACCATGGTCACGGATGAACTATTTCGGAACTATTTCGAACGGTTTCGGACGAACTCAGTTCATCCGTGACCATAGTGCTTGCAACAGTACCGAAATATCGGCAACTCGAAACAAATAAATTACATGGTAAATATCCCGTTAATAAACAATATGTGAGTAATGTTAGTGACCATGGAAGTTTAAAATCTTATATCTGGGTGTTGTATTCTATGTCTGTATTTACAAAACAAAAAAAGTATCTAAGTACTTTAATCAGTTATCTGGTTCCCATAGTACAAGCTTTGATTAGTTTGGGGCTAGAATGAACATTTTAGGAAGTGGTGGCTTTGAAAGTTATCAAATTAGGATGAAGATAAGTTAGGAAAGAAAGTGGATAACTTAGGAAATGGATGAGTTAAGAGGGGTAATCAAGAAGTGAACAGCTTTGGAAGCGGTGCCTTCAGAAATTGACCAGTTAGGACCAAGACCAATTAGGAAGATGACAATTTTGTGATGGACCATTTAATAAGTGGACCAAACCAACCAGAGGGAATAAAACTAACCTCAATTCGTAACTTAGCACCATGTATAAAGCAGGCAATGGTTCACGTTGTATGGCGTGCAGCGAGATGTGAGGGTATGCCAGAGTGATGGTTGGGGCTGGTGCGCCGGATAGTAGCTGCCCTCCACCCCATACTACGTTACTGGAACAGAAACATCACGTCATCAGAGTTTTTACATCCCCCACTGAACATAGGCCTTCCAATAATCAAAACTCTTAGCAGTTGTCTAGTTAATTACAGTTTATAATGTTGACCGAAGAGAATGCTGCTGTCCTTTCTTCGGATATTCCCTAAGCTGGCATTTATGGCACCCACGAGAAGAGATGGGGTGATCCTGTTCTTGTTCCGGGATCACACAGCTTAAAAATATGCTGTACTACCCATTATCAACAGCCTGAAGGCATCCACTGCTGAACATAGGCCTCCTCCAGAGCGCCACTTTGAGTAGCTGCTCACCTCCTGCATCCATCAGCTATAACTGCTACCGGGTGATTATCAAAAAGTGCCTAAAACATAATTTCTTTGGCGCAGTTTTTTTTTCCTTATTTTCAAAAATTAAATAACATACTTTGTAAAAGTCTCAAAATCTATCGAGCCGATTCTAAGTTTTAACGATTTTAAACTATATTTGGCCATAAAAATTAGACATGTACCAAAGAAATTAGAAAATGTACCAAACAAATTAGGAAACATGCCAAAGAACTTAGATTTATTAACAATGGAATAAGAAATTACATATATTTTTTAGGTAAAAAAATATAGTAGGTGTACCTATTAAATAAAACAACTTCTAATTTCGTTTATTTCACATTATTTTAATTATCACATGTAATATCAATCCAGTATCACTTCGAGACGTTTATTATGCTGTTTCTATCTGTAGTAAAATTTCCAAAAATATCTCTGTTGCGGATTCGTATTAATTTTTGATTTTTAGCTGTCATCTCACTAACAGACAAAATTTTTTAATTTAGCTTTTCTTTTATGGTAACTCTCTCTGTTTTTCTTTAAAATCCGCATCTTCTGGGGCACTCCTAAAAAATGCCGTGTATTGTTTACAATAGAAGATAGCCTTAGTGCAGCTGGGTGGTTGAACTTCGTCCTGGACCGAATGCATTATAAATGAATTTAATAAACTGTGTTTAGAAATGAATTTATAGTATTAGTAGTCCATGGAGGTTTGAAATGTAGCATCAGAAACAAATAATAGCAAGTCCATAACCATCGAAGAAATTAGGCACTTACCGGGCGAAACTCCATTATGGGCTGGAAAAAATATAATTCTTCTTGCATTGTAGCGAATGCGCACTTTTGCTCCTGGTGTTGAATAGCATGTGACTGAAGGGTGTGGAGAAGGTCGGCAATATGTCCCCATGGTCGTTTTAAGCAGAGTAGCTACACAGTTTCTGTGCGCCAAAGATATTAGTATTTTTACGTCAGACAAAATTGTTTGTGTTATAATTTAAATACAAAACCTAATAATGAATAGAAAACTTTTTTTTTTCAAATACCATAAGTATTTGTCATCAATATGACATATACATTATATTCTTATTCTTCTTTTATAAGCGAGTTTTTTCTGATAAACAAATACAGGTAAGTAATGGACGCGCCAAAGAACTTAGGATATTCATCTTCAAATATATATTATCTCTTTCTTTTATATAATTACACAGACTATTACTAATTCATTAAAACACCAGTACGATACATTTTCGAAAAAAAAATACACCACTGTGGAAATCAAATGTTTTAATAGATTTTCAGACTTAGCCGCTCCTCAATTGTGTCGTTTGATAATCACCCTACCCATTAAATATTCAAAATAAATCTAACTTCAAACCAGAACTAGTTGTACCATTTTGTTCTCACCCTATAATAAACTAATAGGAGAATACAACAATAAAAATGGATAAAATAAAAACAACTAATAGTTATGTAAATAAACCTGACATTTATAAATTATTGAAGCTCCCAAATATGAAAGATCTTAGAAATGATTCACGAAAATCCTTGTAGTCATTTAAAGATTATCAGCTCTTTTTTAGTCATCATCAACCTGAAGACATCTGAGAACATAGGCCTCCCCCATTCAGTGCCACATTGACCTGCTGCTTGTCTCCTACATCTATGCGAATGTTGTACTGAACGATTCCAAGTAAGAAGAACTACGCCAGAGTTTCAAAGTCAAAATGCAAAATCAAGAATTATTGTAAGAAATGCGAGTGTCTATATTGATCAAACACAAGTGTGGACTGTTTGCATAAGTTTCATGACTGAATTCTTTACTTGCCAGATAATAGGGGCTGCAACTTACTGTTCAGTGACGTAGAGAGTAGCTGTGCCCAGTTCTTGATCGTTTACAAGCAATTTTGTGCCCGAAGTTTGGAATAAGATGCCCGTAGCCGGCGCAGAAAACGTTGACGAGACTACAACCATTGTCGCAAAATGAACACCTCTTGAGTTTCAATTAATAAATGTTTGTGCGTTTCAGAATCTTTTCTTAGTCCTACCTACTACGGTTTCCTTAAATCCCTAATGTATTTCAACGAAAAATGCAATACAAAATAGATTCTTGCGAAACGCGCACGCTCTAAAATGGAGAGATAGGCTAGGCAGGAATGCACTACTACTATAGTATAGTATTGCACAGAGCACACAGCCCGTATTGTACGACCGGGTAGGTACATGTACAACCCGGAAGTTCCCAATTTGTCATGAATAAAGGACGTCAGTCGTTGTCGTTACATTGGCACTTTACACTTGACGAGAAAATATTAGTCTGCAATTTATTTTGTTTTTTACTCCTTTATTAATTTATAATGCTATTGAGTAGTTTCTAGTTTTGGAAGAATCGCACCGCGTGTTTTTTTTTAAATTTGTTTTTACTCCTGAGGGTTGAAGGGAATCCTCGGGGCCCAGCCCCGTGGTATCCATGAGGATTCCCCCCAACTCCGCCTTGGCCTGACCCCGCCTTGGTGATTTACGGACTTAACATTTTCAATAGCACATGCATTGATCGTAATATCCTTATGAATAAACGTAATTACTTACACATGTTTTCCATAATTATTCTGATTTACTATTTCATTACACAACACGGTGACTCTCACTGTCACGGTGTCTATTCCGGCGGGGTTATTAAGTAACTTTTGCAACAGTCGTTAATGCAATCATTGCTGTCAAACATGACTTTGGTAGTTAAGTGACGTTTGACAACAATCGATGAACTAAAAAGTTCATTCCTTTGTTTCCATATATTGCTGTTCTGTTCTGTAGCTAGTGACGCTAGTATCAAAAGCCAAAGTGTATTCACCGACAGGCGGTCATCTTGCGACTGATTGCTAAGTGTTCGCGGTCGCTTTGCTAACTGCTGTTGTTTTGCTATTGCTGTTGCAATTTTTACGTAATACAATTGCGGATTTACAGGCTGTGCCTACCTAAATAATTTATCTGCCCATGCCTATATTTCACGGCCAGTATTGTACGGCCCATGTTTCAAAACCCAGTATTTCAAAGTAAGAAGTTCTGGCCTGCAAATTCAGGGCCGTACATTATTTCCTGCACCATGCACAGCCTGATATTTTGATGCTTACATTTCTGGTCGCTCAATATTGGTTTTGTAATATCTTGGTCGTGCATTCCAGCCAGTGAGCCAAAATATAAGAAAAAAAAATGTCATACCTACGTGACATTTGCAAATCAAATGTCCAGTTCAGCTTAGTGTTGTTAAAATATCGAAAATTTTTACAATCGATAGTATTTTTCTGAAAAAGCCATACTATCAATCTGTTTCATGACGAAGTGCATTTTGTGATCGTGTACCATAATCCCCTTATGATGATGCAAAATATTATTTTAGAAATTTCTACATTTTATTCCGTGAGTGAATGTGATGTTACAAAACATACTGACAGTTATCATGTTTTGTTAATGTTGATGTGATATCTTATAAAACCTATTTATTTTCTAGATTGGGAATTCCCTTTCAGATTTAATAATATCGCAATATTTTAGCTTTTCTTATTCAGCTTTTTTACTCGAAAATTTTGAAGGATCTTAGTTGTCTGTTTTGTTATTTTATTTTTAACACTGTGGGGGGCCTATAGATTGGTCTAATATTTAGTAAAAGCCATGGTTAGCTTGTCGCAAATATTGAAGCATATTAGTGATATATTGTGGACGTCTTCAGGCTGTAAATGACGATGATGATGATGATGAAATATTGAAGTAATAATCATGACAACATTTTCACACACACACACTTTAAATTTCTTGTGTTTCCTTTCCTTAAAACTGTCATTGTTGGTCTTGCACATCCTAGGTCCATAGTGGCGAAAAAACAAATTATTGGTAGTATTGCGCTCGCAAAGAATAGTATCGAATCTATCAATAGTCTAGGAAAAAACTAAACCTAACTAACCATCGATCGTCTTAAATAATGGATACTGCCACTTCTACACAATACACACCACTACACATTACACTACACTACACTACACTACACACACAATACACTACACTAACAGGTCACCTTGTATATTATTTACGAGCAACGATAATATCGGTTATCATTCATAGTTTTAAGTTTATTCTTCGTGAGCAACAATACTAATCTCTCTCGCCTCATTTTGAGCTGTAGATGGTATCGATACTATCGAAAGGCGATAGTGTGCGATTGGTTAGCTGTCGATAGACTATCGATAACGATAAGTCGAGTATCGATCGGCAACACACTAGCCCAGTCACTGACCCTGACCGAAAATGTCGGAATTCTCTTATTTATTTCCCTTTTCTACCACTTGGTGCTTACGCATTAGATGCAATACAAACTGGAACTGGTGAACAAAGACGATTTGGTGAATGAAAGTGATGATTTATAAAACTTTGTTCTGACTAAGATGTCGTGCTGTACTATAAACATTGCGAATTGAAGGTGCCCGAGCCTGATTGTATCCCTTGTACGTAAGTGTTTTTATTGAAAAATCTGTTTTACTACCGTTTCTTTCATTATTATTGTTTACTTTAGAATTATGATCTTTTCAGCTTCTGGCGCATAATTGTGCTATAATAATTATGCTGGGCGTATTTTTAACATAACACTTACTAAAACATTTTTGTCAACATTCAAAAGTATGAGTATCCTTCCTTTCCTAGGTTTTAGGTTAGTGATGAAGTAAGTTATGCTCCATAATTTTGCTTTGTGGCCCTCGTATGGCGTATAGTAATAATAAATGTTTAAATTTATTAACAAACAAAAAAAAATTATAGATAATAGTACCCTCGTGCGTGAGACTGACTAGCACTTGGCTAGCTTTTACGTTTTCCTACCCAAAGGGTAAAACGAACCATATTACTACGGCTTCGCTGTTTTTTTTCCATCTCTTTGTCTGTCTGTCACTGTATCTCATGAACCGTGTTGCCTCTAATCTAATTCTAATTCTATGTGGGGGTGCTAAGTCCTGCACTGATGTCCCGCTCGGGGTAAATTGTCCATTTCCCCCTCTACCAGCATCTACCCGAGCCACCCCAACTCCTTAAAATAACGGAATGTGGCTCTAGGCTGCTGGCACAACTGCTCCAGCCGTGTTGCCTCTATAACAACAAATATTAAAAAGCAGAATAAAATAAACTTTTGTGTTCCCGTACAACAAGGGTGATATTTTTGCTTGGTTTTATAAACAATGGTATGGAAACCTTTGTGCGCGAGTCTGACTTGCACTTGGCCAGCTATTCCAATATACTATGGAAAATACTTACTTGCAATTAAAATGTTCTGCCATCTCCAAGCCATCTGCCAAGTGTGGTGATTACTGATAATTATGGAAAATTCCCCTAGCAAGTGCAAAGTGTGTCATATAAGGGAGTCCTATGTTCAACAGTGGATGTCTCCAGACTGATGATGTGTGATGTTATGTGATGAAATAGGTACCACATTAAAAAAGAGTTCTTATTCCCTTCTAGTTAGGTCATGCTGGGCTACCACGCATGCGGCAAGAAGATTTGGACTTCTCCTTACCTTGTGTTGTGCTGTTGTATGCAAAGCAATAAATAAATAACGCCCAACTATCACATACATAGACCCTGGACCCTAACTAGGATTCCCTGTATTTAGGGACTTACTAGGTGGGCCATGCTCCCACAACATTCAGACATAGTACAAGTATTCAAGTGCTTTTTTATACTGGAAATACTTGGTTGTCAGTTCTACGAGCGATGTGGCCTGCCCATTGCCATTTCAACTTTATAATAGGCAAGATGACTAATTTTTTTTTTGCATTTGTTAATAATATTCTTCAAAAGATAAACATTTGTGAAAACAAAAATAAAATATCTCAAAAAATGACAATATTACAAGCATTTTAATAACCGGAATAGATATAGCTCAAACGGCCAGTGACGTCAGAGCAAGGTCATTCATAGTACCTCATTACTAAGCTATGGTAGCTTTACATACAATCTCTTTGGCATGTGATGTCAAAAGTGGATTTTTCATAATAACTTTAAAAGCTTATTACTCCGTGATTTATTTACCGATTTTACTTATTTTTTCAATTATTGCATTCATTTTTAATCTTCTTTTTGAAAGTAATATTTACTTGTTCATTTTTAATAGTAGTCATCATGCCTATTCTAAGAGCTGTGTCGGTCACTTTAGTTCCCCTGCGGATTTTCTAATTTTGGACCTTATCTCGCAGGTAAACACTGAGCATTACTCTCTCCATAGCTTAATGCGCGACTTTAAGCTTACTAATGAGGCCAACTGTAGGGGCGCAGATTGCTAACGCGGCAGAAATTGTTATACGGGGTGACCGAGCCGCTCTTGCCTCCTCAGTCGTCTCTCCACCAGTACCGCGTCATGTAGTTTATTTATATTAGTTTCTTTTACCAATATGTATTTTTCACACCAACAGTAAAAGACCAAGTCTCTGTTCCATAAGTAATCACAACACGTCGACTCCGGGTTATGAGCCGACCTGCTCAACCAGCACATCACAGAGGCTGTCCATATGATAGGAAGTAGAGCGTGGCTCAGTGGTATCCCAACCAACGCATCCCTATCGCGTAACTATTCTGAACTTCGCCTGTCATCCTATACGCGCTAATTCACAAGTCCGCGAGTGCGAGCAAGAGAGCACACGATTACGATGTCCATTAGATACGCGATAAGGACGCAGGTTCAAACCTAGCTCGGCCCTGCTCCAATGGCTTTTTTGTGTAGAATTTGCCCTCGTTCTTACAACGGTGAAGGAACCGGCATGTTCAACAATCACGACATTCGAGGACTTGTTGTGTCATCCACCAACCCGCACTTGGCCGCCGTGGTGGATTATGGCCTACACTCTCCATGTGAGAAAAGCCCCGTGTTCCAGCTGTGGGAACGTATTGGGCTGATGACGATTAGTTTTTTTTATCAGAATTAATGACGTCGGATGACGAGCTAGTCGTTTACTTGACGACCGCCCATAACATAGCAGTTGCAGTGTCACTCGGAACTTTAAAATAATAAAGTTTTGCATGACACTGAACTGCGCACGTCTTCCTGAGACATCACACAGTCTAGTAATCAGAGACTGTGAGATCAGTCATAAAGTCTTATTTACCCAGTAATTTCGCTAGCTACAATGCTCTTCAAACCAGAACACAGTAGTGCTTCCACACTACTGCTTGGCGGTAGAATAACTGGCAAAGGGGTGGTACCTAGACGAACTTTGCAGAAAAGTCCTACCACCTAGTAGTAGGTAAATCTGGTAATCGACCACGAACCGGAAGACATATCAGCGTAGGCTGGCCTGAACTATAGGTGGACCGACGACGTTTGTTTTCATCATCATCATCATCAGCCGGCAGACGTCCACTGCTGAACGTTCGATCATAACCCGGAGGAGGCGGGTTTGAGACCCGGACAAGTGATTATGTACAAGAAAAATGGAAAGCGTAAATACGTGTTGTGTCTCTGGGTGTTTTGGGGCAACGGTCGTCGTAGCTCCTGAATTTCTAGCTACAAGGTCCTCCTAGTTTCCTGGGGGTCTAGCAAAGATTTCTTTCCATTAGCGTTAGCGCCATTGATAGCCCCAAAACGTATGGAGAATGACATTAGCTTTGACATTAGCTGCGGAAAAGTTTGGTTTATTCCTAACCTAACCCGAGGTTAGGAATAGCAAAAAGAATATTATTTTCATTCCTAACCTAACCCTCTATTGAAACTAACCCGAAATGATATTCCTAACCTAACCCGCAGGCGGGTTAGGTTAGGAACAGCAAAAAGTGAAGCAGATTCAGCTTTTAAAAAAGCGTAGGTGGTAGCTACCGTTTTCCAGGCATTGCCCTTGGTCCACCTGCTCAAGTGCTCAGTTCACCTAGGTGGACCACGGGCACTTTTTCTTGCCCATGATTGACCCTAACGATAATTAACAGGAATTAAATAATATTTGCGGTCCACCTAATTTTTCGAAGTTTTTTTACCCTTGGTATTACTACCAGTACCAGTAGTAATCATCATTATCATCATCAACAGCCCGAAGACGTCCACCGCTGAACATAGGCCTCCCATTGAGCACCACCTCGAGCGGCCGCTCGCCTCCTGCATCCATCGGCTTTCCGCGGTTTTCACCAGATCGCTGGTTCACCTAGTGGGGGTAGCCTTTGCTGCATCTATGGTACAGTTGTAATACAAGCAATTACTAATACCTCTCGTCTTACTAGGATCTGCAGCCTAAGATAATAATTATTATATTTGACACATGCCATATTGACAGATGTCATTACGACAAATGTCTAATTTTTGACAGATGTCTGATTTTTGGCTGATGTACAAAATTTGATAGTTGACCAAAATTTGACAAACGTCTAATTTTCGACATGTCTTATTTTGGACAGATGTCCAAAATTTGACGGGTTCTAGTGTTTTATTTTTGGCAGATGTGCAATTTGTAATGATCTCAACCGGCTGACATGGTGGGTAAAATAAGTGTAAGGGGGTGGATAGGGATTGGTTACGTGACCACCAGGAAAATCTGACATCATTACGAAGTCGTCTCCGAGATGGAACTGGTCAACGGCTTCCAGAAACTATAAGTCAAATGGATGACCTGTCTGACCATGCAAAAAATTAGGATTCCGTCATTTGGCTATCATACAAATTTTTTATCCACTATTGATGGATTGTTTTACGATACCTATAGGAAGGCTGATGTTTATTAAGGTAGATGGAAACATTTGATATCTGTCAAAATAAGACTCCGTCAAAAACTCGACATCGGTCAAAAAATCGGTATATGTCAAAAATTCAACATTTCTCAAAAATTAGACATCTGTCAATATGACATAATAATAGGTATTATCATAGGCTGCATCTGCAGCGTATTGCTACTATCTATTAGTAATACGTGAGCTATTATTGCTTGTACTTATTACTACTGCACCACAAGACGCAGCGTATGCCGGCCCCCTCTAGGTGGATCAAGAGTCTGGTCAAAACCGCGGGGAGCCGATGGATGCAGGAGGCAAGCAGCCGCTCAAAGTGGTGCTCTATGGGGGAGGCCTATGTTCAGCAGTGGACGTCTTCTGGCTGTTGATGATGATGATATTGGATGAGTACCTGTAGTAATCATCATCATCATGTCCACCTACAAAAGTACCTACCTACTTTTGTAGATAGCCCATGGGCAATTGATATTTATTAATTCCTGATTATCGTTACGGTCAACCAAGGGCAAGAAAAAGTGTGCTCGTAGTCCACCTTGGTGGATTGAGCAGGTGGACCAAGGGCAGTGACCGAAAAAAAGTACTTACCTACCCTTTCCTAAAAGCTAATTCCACTTTCTTTTTTCTGTTTATAACTAAACCTGGTTGCGGGTCAGGTAAGCTACATCATTTCGGGTCAGGCTTAAACGAGGGTTACGTTAGTAATGAAAATAATCATTTTTTTGTCGTTCCTAACCTAACCCGCACCCTGTCCGGTTTGCGGGTTAGGTTAGGAATGATTCGCTTCGGTATTTCGGGTTAGGTTCAATAGAGGGTTAGGTTAGGAATGAAAATAATATTTTTTTTGCTATTCCTAACCTAACCCGCTACCGGGTTAGGTTTTCGGGTTAGGTTAGGAATAAACCAAAAGTTTTCCGCTGGGGCTGTCAATCCCATACATTTTGAGTGGATCGTATGTGATTTATGGGCGTAATTTAGTATTTATTTTATCGTAAGACTATAATTATTCATCATTTTTAGGGTTCCGTAACCAAAGGGTAAAGCGAACCCTATCACTAACTCGACTAACTCGGTATCGTTGTCCATCTGTCTGTCTGTCCGTTCGGTCTGTTTATATGTCAGTCTGTCTGTCTGTCATTGTATATCATGACTGTGACAGTTAGACAGTTGAAATTTTCTTAGATGACGTATTTCTAATGCTGCTATAAAAAAAAATACCACAGAATAAAATAGATATCTAAGGGGGCTTCCATATAACAAACGGATTTTTCATCCTCGTAGTAAATATTACTTTCATAAAGAAGATTAAAAATGAATGCAATAATTGAAAAAATAAGCAAAATCGGTAAATAAATCACGGAGTAGTAAGCTTTTAAAGTTTCTGCAGGAGGCATCTCCTGTCCCTTTCTCGCGAAACAGCGCCCCCACAGTTGCTATGAAAAATCCACTTGTGACATCACATGCCAAAGAGATTTGTATGTAAAGGTACCACAGCTTAGTAATGAGGTACTATGAACGACCTTGCTCTGACGTCACTGGCTGTTTGAGCTATCTCTTTCTATTCCGGTTTTTTAAATGGTTGTAACTTGGTCATTTTTTGAGATATTTAATTTTTGTTTTCACAAATGTTTATCTTTTGAGGAATATAATTAATAATTTATCATGCCTATTGTACGGAACCCTTCGTGCGCGAGTCCGATTTGCAGTTGGCTGGTTATTATATAGTTTAGTAACTACCGGCATTTACTATTATTTTAATCATTATGAAACCAACCAGTCTCATGATATAGTAAGGTCTATCCATTAAAAAAAATCGTTGTTTTCATATAATTAATCATTCTTCTTAGCCGTGTTTAGTGTTCACACCCGACCGCGCGGCCGGACGGGTCACCGTGCAGTCAGTTAGTAATAAATTGAAAATTTTTCATTTAAATAATAGTTGCAGTAACCCTATGCATAAAGGGGAGAGAGGGAAAAACGGAATGCGTTTCATACGTACCTACCTACTTTAGGTAAATAACTCGATTGGAAATAAAATAAATACATTAATATCCTTATTGGCCAGGTACTAATGTAGTGTAAATAATACCCTAAAAAACCATAACCGAAAATATTTAAATAAGCATAAAGAATTTATTTGTAATAGTTCGAGCGCCTATGCACAACGGGGAGTAGGGGCAAAAACGGAACGCATTTTATTTCGTATCTCTTGTGAAAAATATTATAATTATAAAATATGCTCAATAATTGCTCAAAACAAGCATGTTGATATGCTAATGCAGCACATTGCCGGTAGGTAGCGTTCCCAACATGCTGGCAGCATTGCCTCGTTGAATTGCAATGCTGATGCGTTGAGCCAAATAAGTGCCAGCATTTTGGTTACGCGTCGCATCGACCAGGCGCGGGCGCTCTGATAGACTTTGGAAGTGGGCTGGAGCATTTGGACTGTCTATAGGCTATCGCGGTCTATTATACAGTCCATATGTTCTTTGTAGTAGTTATAGTGTAGCTAGTTAATGTGTGCTGTAGTTAGTTTTAGTTTAGTTTAGTTTTTATTATTGTAGTAGTTAGCTTGAGTAATAAAGACATATTGCCCGTAAAAAAAAAATTATGTTAAAAAAAATTTAGTAAAGTTTTGCAGCAGGTTTTCAACGATTAAAGCTAACCCTGCTAAATGACGCGTGCGTGGCGGTGACGTATACTTTTGTTTTTTACGGACAAAAAGGAACAGGAAGTTTTCAAATAGAGTAGTAAGTAACGTATGAGGAAAATACATGATAGGAAAGTTGTAAGTACACTATTAATGAAAAAGGCTAATAAATAGACGTAATAACCAATTGTGATTATGTACTGTAAAGTACGTAATCGTTTTCGTTACGGGACTGTTTTCGTTATCAAATTTAATTATTACCTTAAACTAACAACAGTAAATGTAGAAAAGAAAAACGTGCTCTAGTTTTTAGTTCGCTTCTTTGAACCTACCTAAGTTTATGTAACTGAACATAGAGGAACTTCTTCTGTGTAACTGAAATTGCACCTACCAATAGGTCATTGAATTATTTGTCCTTTAGATTTTATAAATAGTACCGGATTGACGACGTGACCGCTTCTGTTTCTGATAGCTATACATTGAATAGCATGAAGGTATAGTTATTGGTAGATAGTGGCCAGTGCTGCCGCGCCGTGTCAAGTGATCTATTGCATGGTATTATAGATACGTGTATAAAGTTAGTGATTGTCACTTTGTAATATGTATGTCGTGCATAAATATGAAGCGCTGCAAATCGTATAATATAGCAAAATGCACTGTGTGCGCCTTTACTTTCACTCAAACCGGATGGCACACAATGAAGTAAAATTATTATAAATGCTTTTGTTTCATAAATTATTACGAAGTTCATTCTTTGGCTGTGTAATTAAAACCATGGGTGCTTTTTAGATTCTGTTTTGTTTGGGCTGTATTTAACTATTTATTTTATAATAAATTAATCCATGTATCCTGTGTTTGGGTTGGGCTGGCCAGAGTTATAATATCAGAAGCTCGGATATCCATAAATCAGTAACTTTTATGAACTTTTCAGATTATTTACAAACATGAAATCTCGACTTGAGCACAGATTGATGGCTGGGCGTTGTTTTGTAATACGGGCCTAAGACATGGATGTTATCAGCTTGTCGCAATAATTTGGTGCTCATTATTTGTTTTGTTGAAGTTTTAATAAAGATGGTGCTAAGTTTGTGCCCAAATTAGAATATACTGTAATGCTATTACTATCAGCCGCTAATAGATACAATTTTGTACTGCATTTTATTTATTTATTAGCGTGAGGAATGAGATATCGCGGCCGGCTCGTCGACGAAGTCGCACCTATTTGTTTCGCCGTCCGCCATGTTGCTCTGATGCGCCGCACGCCCGCCGGCCGCAACCCGCCAGTTTCACGCGGACGTTGATACGCGCATATCGCCCATACAACCGCGCGCGGGTAAAATTATCCGCACGTTCGAAAATCAAACTACAATCTTTTTATTTTTCATAATTTTAACTTTTTAGCTTTAAACATGGTCAGGACGAAGGACGGTGACGGCGTCAAGTCCAGCATGATTATAGCTGAAGTTAAAAAGAGACCTTGTTTGTTTGATACGAACGATACGAGTTACGGTGACAGAGGCGAGAAGTCGCGCTGTTGGGAGGAAGTTTGCGACAGCGTCGTGCCTGGATGGAGCGCGCTCACACCGACGGAGAAGTTTACCGCTGGTACGTGAACCGGCCGCGTTCAAAACCCATACGTCACGCGGACTCCTCATCGGACACTTTGTCTACTCAATTTGGTCGAACTGCAATTGTCGCGTTCATATTGCGTGCTCTTTGTTCGCACGGACTTGCTTTCGAAATTGTACCTAGTTCGAAATAACGCTCAAAGACTAATTTAATAAGACTTGTGTTTGCGATTTAGTTCTTTTTTCTTTACTATGCATATTATTATGTCCGCCATTTTGACGTGGATAATTTTATTTTTTTGTAATATATCTATTGTTCGTAACTTTGGTAACCAGTTTTCACCTGTTCAGGGGACTTATAATAAGTTATTTACTTCTTCCATTTTGTTTTATTTTTAGATATCTGCGTCACTTGTCAATGTTTACTGCAAGATTACAATATTATAACTATGTTCAACCACAATAAAATATGTATACATGTAGGTATATCATAGTTACTTGTTCCATTAACTTGGAATGTATTATTATCTCTCTCAACTAATTTATAGGGCGTGACAATTGCGTCCTTTGGATAAATGCAGTACTTTATCTTTAGGGGTAATCGCGGTTTTAATACTTCGTTATCATTACATAACCATCAATAATATTTATCCTTTTAAATTATGAATGATGGTATTACTTTTAATGCGTTATTAACTTAGGTATTATATTCGGGTGTATAAATTAACTGGGAAAAATTGCATCATCGCTAAATGCGTACTTCTTACTGAACTGTCATTGACCGTAGTAGGATATGAATTTTAACACATAATTATTATTTTGAAATAAAATTAGTTATTACCTAAATACGTATTGGTGTTTATATTAATGGTGTAGCATAATAATTATCGAAGCCGTTAAAAATAATTAAATATACGTAGTATGCAAATAATAAATATTCTAGATTTAAATTTATATGTTCGAGTAGCGAGCTACATCCTGAACAATAATTGTTAAAGTAGACTAGAGCCAGCGATTAAAAAACTAAAAAAATATTATGTAATCTAAACGTGATTTCGTCGAGGCCATTACGTATTCAAGCACAATTTTTTTCAATTGTTTGGTTTTTAAATACCGATATTCCAAAAGAAAACACAAAGTTTATGATACGTCCTTTTTGATTTGCGGATGACTAGCCGTGCTGTACCTAAATGCGAATGTGCTTAATGTCACGTCGCTGTCGGGTGCATCCATTTTATCATCGACCGCTTCCCATCAACTGAGATGGCGATCGGTAGTTTTATTGATATCCATTATACTCGTGTACTTTTAAAGTTAAATGTTGATTTTATAAAGTCCACCTGTTTCAATATTCACAATTCACATCGATGTTTTGGTGATTTATAAAATGATATATACCTAATTATGCAAATGCATAATTGTAGTAGTGACACTACAGTAGTTTAATATCTACATTTAAAATACCGGGAAAATGCTTGGTGGTAAAAACAAAACTGTATTAAATGTGTAAACGACATCACATCAAAAATTATTACAAAAAACTTTAGTAACTAACTTACCAAAATGTGGAGCATTGTTTAATATGATTTTCCGTAGTTGTTATAATTATAAAAAAAATGCTGTTACATTGCTATTTTCTAACGCCAGTATTCACTTTGCAGTTTTATGTAATACTCAAAAGGTTATAAAAATTACACTATGCTCAAGTTTCAGAGGTTCCAATAAATAAACTATTTTGCATAGTAATAGACACATTGCAACTACTATAAGCCGTTTCGGGGATTATATTTTTCACAAACTCCAAAGATAAACGTAATGTAAGAGACGCTTACCTTAAGGCCCTGACAGGACCCAATGCGAGCCCGTTTATTACAGCAAACTTGAAACTTATTTTGTACCTTATAGGGTCGCTTTATGCATAGCAAAAATATGGCTATTACGTTGCGTTGCACTTCGACTTTTACAAATTTCGGTACAAATAATTAGTTATAAAAGAAATGCTTATTGTTATAAAAATAATAAGCTTATAGACGGATGCATTGAAACATAGCTTATCACTATGATTTATTTCAATGGGGTGTCTTATTAAAATGTAAAATTTTAGGACGTTTGAATGATTTTTTAGAGGTCACTTCACGATTTTTTTCTATCGAGGTAACTTTTTGTAAACGTGTTTCGGTTTCGGCAGATGGAAAGACGATATGACCAGTATTAACGTGCATTTTCTTCAATCCGGTAAATGGTATACGTTTTGAGACAATCACGTTCAAAATAGTCGATTTGGGAGCATTCAGCGCCTTAATTTCCTCAAAATTCAGGTTTTTGACGAGAACTTCATGAACCTTGTAACCGTAGAAGTGACTATTACGATCAACTTGAACAGGTAGATAAAAAAAAGGTAAGGTTTTCTTGGAACATGATAATATAGAACTCTACAGAAGTGAAATGAACACAGTTTAACATTAAACCGGTTGTATAGTCTGTCTGTACTAACGCTAAAACTGATGCGCATAGAACTGATAGAACCCTACAGTAATGAAATAATTAAAGTTTTATCATCATCATCATCATCATCAGCCCGTAGATGTCCACTACTGAACATAGGCCTCCCCCAGAGTGCCACTTTGAGCGGCTGCTCGCCTCCTGCATCCATCGGCTCCCCGCGGTTTTCACCAGGTCGTCGGTCCACCTAGTGGGGGTCTGCCTACGCTGCGCCTTCCGGTTCGTGGTCGCCACTCGAGAACCTTTCTTCCCCATCGGTTGTCAGTTCTGCGAGCGATGTGGCCTGACCATTGCCATTTCAACTTGCTAACTTTAATGGCTATATCGGTCACTTTAGTCGGTCATTAAAGTTTAATTAGATGGATTTATAATAGCTTTAATTAGGTAGACTTATAATAGACGTAGCCTATTTTTCAGTAAACTTGTACTGACGATCTCTCGTGATCGTGACGCGTTGTCATATTTGCGTTGAAAATAAAACGATAGTATGCGCGCAAAAAAACATCGGTTGAGCGGTACACGTCATAATTATTATACAGCCATTACTTGCACGTTTAAAGATTTTTTGCTATTTGAATAAGGTTAATAAAAAAATAAAAATTATCGACATTTTATTGTCTAGTACGAACTTCCAGAAATATTTTATGAAAAGAAATAATGTCATAACTGAACAGGGGGTCTAGCAAAGATACCAGCCACTAACGCTAACGCCTCACGCTTACTCCTGGTATCTTTGCTAGACCCCCAGAATCTTTGATATTAAAGTAAATTAATACTTCATTAGTTATTATTATTACAGTTGAATGGAGTGACACAAGTATTTAGTATTAATTTATTTACTTACGAATGTAGGTGATTATGTGTTACAAAAACTGGAAAAGCCTTAGATCATTTTTCCTGGCCTAACTTTGCCCATGCTACCCTATAATTAATACTGCTATATACAAAGCTTATGAGCATAAAAGTTTCATAAAATAACGAACGTTTTTCTAACTTATCAAACCGTCGGAATATGAATCGTCGTGTTCAAGGTTACTAAAGAAAAATACTTAGATCAAGCCAACGCGTTTGGGCGTCGGTCGGTGAGCAGAAAGACACGTCAATGTTAGGTTCGGTGCTAATATAATTATTTCGGTGTGCTCCTCAGTATTGTAATAAACTAACGGATTTTCATAACGTTGAAGATTTTTGTTTTTAATTATTTTGTCTTGAACGATTGCCCGTAGAAATCTTTTTATCTAGGTGTGGAGGCATTTTCCATGCAGTAGGATGACAACAATGTCTTACTAAACATTTATATCTTTTTGTATTTTAGCATAATATGAGCTATTATTTGAAATAAGCATATTTTAGTGTAATTCATGTTTTAACATAATTATTTATTACATTTTCTTCTACACACCATTCATTCAACAATGACAATGTAGTCACTTATGTAATTTACATCAAAAAAACAAATAGAATGACAAAAAAAAAATTTTGTACCGGGAAATTTGCCTTTATTACTCAAGCTAACTACCAATAATAGAAACTAATAAACTAAACTAGCTACACTACCTACTACAAAGAACATAAATGGACTGTATACTAGCCGCGATGGCCTATAGACAGAGACAGTCCAAAAGCTCCTCAAAAAAAATTAAATTTACTTAAACTTTATTAAACTATCAAAGTCTAAAACTATAAATATTCACACTAATAAATAAAATACTACTGTTAGTCACTGTTCCAAAAACTACACAGATTCTATACATAGATTTTTCTAAACGCTGTGGGGGCTTAGAAAGGTAAGTTCAATTATTATTACTTATTTATGTTATTTAGGGTGGGTGTGCGAATTTCTAAGTTTATTTTGTCCTATGGGACCTATGGAGGTGTTATCGTGTAGATATTATGGTGATAATCATAACAGACAGGGAAAGCAGCTGCATGTAATATTAAAAGCACTATGCTGCCTGATAAGTTGGTAAATTTAATATCATGTCTTTATACCGTAAAATGTAATAAACTATGTTCGATAAAAAGTTTGTTGGATTTTAGCAAGTTACATAATTTATGATTGTAAATGTAAAGTACCATAATTTTTAATATAATATAATAATAAATTTTGCCTAATAATGAAATCAATATTTTAACGCTAAAGCACGTATTTTTTCTATAGTTTCATAAGAAAAAAAGCTGTATGTAATAATAACATGTGGTTTTAAATTTTATCTTTCGAAATGCAGTGCAGTGGTCGTTGAAATATGAATCATTCTAAAGAAATATTTTAAGAGAAAATATGTGTTATTCATTATCATTATTATAATTATTATTATTACTCATAAATATACCTACAAAACAATAACGAAGACGTGTCAAGTTTTAGCCTCACTTGATAATAATAATAATAAATATGTGTGGACATTTCACACAGCGCCATCTAGCCCCAAACTAAGCATAGCTTGTACTATGGGAACCAGATAACTGATACAATACTTATATACTTTTTGTTTGTAAATACATACATAGAATACAAAATAACACCCAGACCCAGAACAATCATCTATGTTCATCACACAAATGTTTGTCCTGGGTAGGAATCGAACCCACAGCCCTCAGTTCAGAAGGCAGGGATACTGCCAACTGAGCTATCGGGATCGTCGTAAATGGACAGTTTAAAAATAACCGTCATTATTATAATTATTATTATTACTCATAAATATACCTACAAAACAATAACGAAGACGTGTCAAGTTTTAGCCTCACTTGTATCTCCGTTTTGTAATAATCATGTAACACAAACAATATTTATTTCATTACGGAATACATTACCGCTTCCTCTTAAATTTACACTAAAAATATTAATATAACAAAGCAATGGACTCCAAAATCTCCAAATCACACAAACGACAAATATAATTTCGACCGCAACGCTCGCCACTGTGCCATACAAACTGTTAATAATCTAGAACATTTTCATACAATTTCTGTTAGTTCCCAAAACTGCCATGGTC
The DNA here is from genome assembly GCA_963580505.1 of Ennomos erosarius. Classification (NCBI taxonomy): domain Eukaryota; kingdom Metazoa; phylum Arthropoda; class Insecta; order Lepidoptera; family Geometridae; genus Ennomos; species Ennomos erosarius. The sequence continues at coordinate 7,535,265 of OY757003.1, read as the reverse complement.
TAAATAAAATAGTTATTACATATAATGATGCAGTGGTAGTGGTGCGGTGTCGTGACTCAAAACGTTCGCAAGGGGCCGGCCGCAAGCCTCGTCACTGCAGAAACAAGAGAGGCTAACATACAACTATGATATACATTGCTGTCTTTATTACATTGAAATCATATTACTGCAGTACTAAAGCGGCTATGGATAGCGTCCGAGTTATACATCCGAGCTCTCTTGCCCGGTACAAGGCGGTTGTTATCGACTGACGCTGGGCGTCTAGGTTTAAAAGGAGCACTCGAAATGCCATTATGGTTCGATTAAATAACTCGTGAACAATGAAAATATTTGTAATGCTCCGTGTGTTTTAATGTATAAATATTATAAATTAAACACGATCACGGTTTATATTAATTAGTCCTATATTTTGCTGTCTTTTTTCGGTAAAGTTAGAAATTGTTGGTGTTTATTTTAAGTTATTAATACTTTTGAAGTCATCAAACGTTTTTCGTTTTAATAACTATTACTGACTCCGCTTCACTATTATTAGCTTATTACATAATATTACGCTCATGCCTAACATTTTATTGAAGCACGGAATTGCACGGACAAGCAGTATTTTATACAATCATGTAACTAATAGAGAGCATAATATGTAAATGAGTGGATTTTTTTAAACATGCTACAGGTATATTAATATAAACGGGAAACGATAATATAAAAAACATAAAAAATACCTTGCCACGCGGTGGTGAGTTGAATGAATGTCGTGACGAGCTAGTTGTTCACCTGATGTTCAGCAACACGGCCGCCCATAACAGTTGCAGTGTCACTCGGAACATTAAAACAAAGTTTCGCATGACCCTGCACTGCGCACGTCATCCTGAGACATCACACATTCTAGTAATCAGAATACTACACTGTAATCAAGTCATAAGGTCTCATTTGCCTAGTAATTTCACTAGCTACAATGCCCTTCAAACCGAAACACAGTAGTTCTTGCACACTACTGCTTGGCGGCAGAATAACTGGCAGAGCGGGTGGTACCAACCTAGACGAACTTTGCAGAAAAGTCCTACCACCTAGTGGTCAGATACGCTTTCGCCAAAACCATTAGTACTTTAGTACCATTTATGTTGATGGCGTGTTTATATTGTAAATTTAGTAAATAATGTTTTAGCTGTAGTTTTTTATATGTTTTCTTTTTGTCATGTGTTTTAATTATGGTTTTTAATGTCAGGCACAAGTCCGGTCATGCGTGGAATACTGCAGCCATCTCTGGGATGGTTCGGCTAAGTATCAGCTTGAGGCCCTCGATTCAATACAGAAACGGGCTATAAAGCTCATTGGCGACGATAAATTAGTAAAGGCTAAACTCCAAAGCCTTGAACATCGACGAAAGGTTGCCAGCCTCTCGGTTTTTTACAAGCTGCACTTCGGAGAGTGTGCGATGGAATTGCACAACTTAATTCCCCCATCCCCATTTTACCACCGGACATCAAGACGCACGGAAACTCGGCATCCGTATATGGTAGAAATTCCTCGAATACGTACAAAGCGTTTTGATTCTTCGTTTATAATTCGGACAGCGAAGGAATGGAACACCTTACCAGCGTCATTGTTTCCTGACAAATATAATCTGGGAGTTTTTAAGGCTAGAGTGAACCGGTATCTTCTAGGCGAGCGTGCTCCATCGTCGACCGCGTCGTCACTTACCATCAGGTGAGACCGTGGTCAAATGTTAGCCTATCGATGATAAAAAAAAAATTTAATGGGAAACTAATAAAAACATTTATCATAAATCATAATTACAAATAAAAAAAAACAACAGCTTTGGTGATTGTTTTTTAATAGTAAGAGTAGTGAAATGCCTTTTAGTTTTGACTTACGCGCTAGATGATTTATGATGACGTCAGCATTCAAGTTTACCATGAACTATATCCATATAAATAATACATTTTAAACAAACGACGAAATACTCGGATAACAATGTTTATCGCGATACGGTGTCGTATCAAACGTATCGTATTAACAAAGATTGTAATGTGTTTCCTTTCCATAGTTGGGATTGCAGCTCAAAATAATAAAACTCTATAAATGTATTAAACTCGACAGTTGGGGGCTGAGCTTACGTTTAAAAATGAACCAACCGCTTATAAACATAAACAAGCTGAACTGAGTGCATACTTATCCTAGAATAAAATAATGAATAATAACTATGAAAATCTATTGTGATTATAACAAATTGTTAATTATTTTGTGTGTTTCGTTGTTACCTACAGCAATAAAAAAATTATTTAGAGGATTTGTTAATACAAAGTAAACAGAGTCAGGATTTCCCCAGTATCAATCGAGTTTCCTCTTATAGTATAGACCGAACAAATTAAATAAAAAAATATGTGTGGACATTTCACACAGCGCCATAAAAAAAAGTAAAATCAAATTAATATTAATTTTTTTGTTCTAATTAGGTACCCAACTACCTACATAGAATAAATACTATGAACTAAATACAAATTGAACATGATACCGATGGTAAGCGCGTAAAAATATTTATTGTAGTAAATTGCATAGTTTCAAACAAAAAATACCTTCACACTACATACATCACTGATTCAATAATTAAAATTATTGAGATTTTTTTATCAAATTAAAGCAAGGGTTTATTTAAAGCAAGGTGAAAAAAATTAACTAAACACGTATCGTGCCGAATCGAAAAAGGGAAAAATAAAACATCTTGTATATGAATGAATTTTAATTATTTTTATTTACTTCATTTCAGTTTTTTGCACCCTATTCCGTACTAGCCCAACATACTCCATAATTTTTTTCCCCAATATTAACGTATATTGCGTATCATATGAATATTTTTTTGGTTGGTTATTAAAAAGTAGTTATTACTTGAAATAAAAAATACATTGATTAGGGTGACCATGGAGCAAATAAAATTCGTGAACAAATGGATGGGGGAATAAAAGCACCAACACGTTAGTTTTGCCACTATTTATTATTATCGCCACTACTTGGACCTAAAGTTGAGTATTGCCATTCAACGTGGCAATGCTGCCAGCATTTTGGGCACGTTGCTTTCTGGCAGTGGTTTGTTAGAGTTAGATAAAGTTTGTAAATAAATAAATAATAAAAATAATTGTATTATTATATTGTGCTCTTTATAGTTTTAGTTCGCTACTTACTTTAGTTTTATTAGGTAGTTGTAATTTGATTTGCTATAATTATTTCGTGTAAGTACCTATTCTTATTTGAATACCAAACCTCCGGAGAGTTAAATTGACTGATATAGCTTTTAGAATTAGCAAGATCAAATGGCAAAGGGCAGGCTACATCGCTCGTGGAAGTGCCAACTGATGAGAAAAAAGGTTGCGAGTGGTGACCACGAACCGGAAGATGCAGCGAATGCCGGCCCCCACTAGGTGGACCGACGATCTGGTGAAAACCGCGGGGAGCTGATGGATGTAGGAGGCGATCAGCCGCTCAATGGCGTGCTCTATGGGGGAGGCCCATGTTCAGCAGTGGACGTCTTCAGGCTGTTGTCAATGATGATGATGATCAGATTTGACCTTTCAAAATTATGTGCCTTCCCCAGAGAGCGCCACTTTAGAAAAGATAAAGATGCGTAGAAGGAAATTGGGGAGACCTTTACCCAGAAATGGGCCACAAGTTAAAAAAATTGTCCTGAATTCGACCAATCAAATGGTTACCCTAAACTAGCCTAGCCAGGTGTAAAGCCCCTAGGCAAAAACAAATAGTAGAATCGTCCTTATCGGTAGCCTGGGGTAGAGGGTGGTATTGTCAGTTATATTATAATAAATATCACCAAAAAACTTTGTATAATTTTCCAATATTATGCATGTATTTAAAAATATTTAAGTAAAGTCATTGAATTGCAGGAAAGGGCTAGTTTTGTAATAAATTATCTCAAAAACTGGCGTTATACATATGTACATATTAGTAGCAAGAATTTTTGTTTGTATATTATTTTTTTACATATGTATACTCATGCTGTCTAAGGGAAGAGAAAAAGGAAAATTATGAAGGGCTGGCGAAAAAAAAAATTAATGAAATAACGCCCAACGACGATCACACACCTTAGAGCATTTAGAAAATCTGTGTGTGACTTAGAGCATTTCTACATGCTCTGAGTCACACACAGATCTTTGGTCTCTGACTAGGAGCACGCAGCCCCAGGAACTTAGAAGACATCCCATAACACCCAAGAAGTATTTAGTGTTTTTCCACAAATACTTATCGCGGGTATCGAACCCGCCGCTTCTGGGTTATGAGCGGATCTGCTCAACCACCGCACCACAGGTTATCAAAATAGGTAAAAGCTGACAAAACGAGTAAATACAGGGAAACCTGTTCTGAGACAGGTCAATAATATCAACAAACTCATTAGAACGAGCTCGTCTATTGACATATTTTTTCTGTTTTTATTAATTGGCACTACCAAGTTGCACTAAATAGTGACTACCAAGCCGCGGTAGTTATAGTGTAATTCAAACTCAATGGCGGCTTGAAAGTGCGGTGCGAATCGGACTCGCGCATAAAAGGTTCCGTACCATTATCTATTAAAACGAGCAAAAAATCACGTTTGTCGTACGGGAGCCCCTTTAAATATTTATTATATTCTGTTTTTTAGTATGTGTTATAGCGGCAACAGAAATACATCTGTGAAAATTCTCTATTTTCTAACTAAACGGTTCATGAGTTGCAGCCTTGTGACAGACGGACAAACAGCCAGACAGACGGATAGCGGAGCCTTAGTAATAGGGTTCGCTTCACTCTTTGGATACGACACCCTAAAAACTGCGAAAACGTGCGCATGCGCACTTGCGCAGACGTTTTCATGCGCAAACTCAACTGACATGAAACTATAATCTGCGATTTTCAATTGGGAGCTAGAGATTCTGTCAAAATAATGAATTGTGCTATGGGCCAGAAAAACTTCTGTCCGTCTCTGGAACAGGAATAAAAAACGTGGGCATAAAACGACACAGATTCCGTGTTCTGAAATATTTTTGTTTTACCCAACCATGACTCCATCAGGTGGAATAGCGGTCAACACTTGGGCCATTCATTAAAATAAAAAGTTATTGTACCACAGAAAGAACATAATACATTGTATAATTTGTATAGAATAAAACATAAAGGACATTGACCAAAAACGAGAGCGCGTGGGCCTCCCGCACGGTTTTCGAAAAGACTAATAATACGTAGTTAATAAGTGCTTATAATATTTCATTTATAATTTTATATAATATTTTGTTTATTATTTACCTTGTATCTATTGAGAATTGATATATTAATCTCAGTAGAATATTTTATAACATTAGGTTTTTTGCATCATAATTTTATTTAGTAATATTACAATAATGATATAAAAGCTATGCTGTTACTCATGTAAGCTATAATATTTATACAAAAAACTTTTTTATAGATAATGGTACGTTGGTACGGAAGCCTTCGTGTCGTGCGCGAGACCGACTCGCACTGGGACTTATTTTAATATGTACTTATAGAGGCAACGGTCGAAAATAGTTGACGATATAATATGACGTCATCAGACACGGGAAATTGCTATATTCCAATAATAATAATAATTCATTTTGTTTTGTAGAAGGGAATATGTCCACCGCGTGATTTTAGTAGATACAATTATTTTTTTAAGTGGTATATATAAAGCATATGTCGAGTTTATAAACTTTCGTTAAAAAAAAATTATAAAACCACTACTTACAATGAGTATAACGAAAAGATTTAATTTCTTATATTGCTCTTATCTATATTTTTATTGTGACATGTTTGTAACATACAAAAACAAGCAGGTATGTTCTATGGTGTCACTTTTATGTATTGGTTGTGATGTGAAGGGATTAACTTGCAGAATTTATGCATAACCGTCACAACACGCTTGTATGCATTTAGAAGTGTTACACTAACAATAAGGCAATGTTTTGATTTGATAATCAGACTATCTACATTTGCGAGTGAGACGCGCGCACCGGTTCACTTCATGATTCATTGACTCAACCGCTCAGCATTTTTTGTCACAGAATAAATGATAGTTGTTTCAATCAGATTCATGGAATCAAAATAGCAGTTTGAATCCCATAGTGCATTATATTTTATCCTTATTAAACTAGCTTGCTTCCCGCGACTTCGATTTTGTAGGACCAGTTTGTCGTGTTTGAAGTGTCCTACGCCTTTCTACATTGGTGCAAAGGTTCGAACAATCGCCTTAAACATAAATCGTGAAAAGCCTACAAACTGACGGGTAATTATGGATTTATAATAATAATTACCAGCCCTGCCCCGGCTTAGCGTGACGCGTGGGCATAGACATATATATTAAGGACAGGCCTAATGACAGGTTAAAACGTCGCTTCAAAGTGGGAGCCAATTTCACAGATTGGCATCCACTAGCGCTCAGTCTGTGATAGAAGTTAGAAGGCATCGGTCGAATGTCACAAACAAAATATGCCAAGTTGTATTGTGAAGGGTTGCACAATCTATACTCAAAAGTGCAGTAAAAAGAAAGACCAAGTTTCTTACCTCAAGTAATTCAATATTTTCAATATTACACTCTGTTTTGTAACAAAATAATCGAATTTATATTTGGAATAATCATTGTAAACATAAACATTGACGGACATAATTGCAGCGATAGGCACCTAATTTTCTCAACTTGTCGTAGTTCACGCGAAATCTAATAGATTACGCTGACTTGTCCCACGCCATTTTGACAAAATAAAATGTTCCTTCGGGCATATCCTGATATATAAATCTATGCGCGTGGGTCTAGTTTTACGCCTCCCTATCATCAAAGGGAAAGAGGAAAAGATCGGGGAAAAGGAAGAATGGATGGAAGGGCAAAGGGGGCCAACATGCCACGTAGCATATAATATTACAAACACGTTATAAAAAAATGCACGAGTTAAATATTAACTAAATATTCTGAAGGTCATAAAGATTTAAAAATAATTTCCGATTAATTGTAATAACAACATAATTGTTCCTACATCAATAAATGCGACAGTAAAATTAATATTATTATATGAAAATAGTTGATAATAACATTTACTCTCAATAGTTCATTATACTGAGTTTTTTTTAGTCTCAATGAAATATTTTGATTGAACTACCGATACTCTTCTATTCTCAGTAGTTCAATTAATTGAACTATAATTATTATTGGGCCTTGTCCTTGTTGTCTCGTTAATTCGGCTTAATTAAAATAAAAATTGACATTGTGCTTCTGAGACGCAAAAGTCAAAATAATTCAATTGTAAGAGTTTTCAAAAACACTATCTTTCTATAAAGATAATTATTATATACAATAGTTTTTGTCTACCTTTTTTTCTTATGCTATTTGCTATGCTATGTGTTTATACGTTACATTCAGAACTGGTTTCTGTCCTCCCGGCTATAATTGGTAATTTTATGGAATGCATGTTTAAATGTGTGAGAGTGATAAAAAATGTTTACTTATTCTTAATTAGTTAACTACAAAATGTGGGCAAAATACATTTAAAAATATCCCGCTATAGTTTGAAGTAATTAAATTGTCATTAGTATGTAGCTAAGTAATTAACAAAATAATTTCTAAAAACGCTTTCGTAGTAATCAGTTCACTTAATACAAAATTATCACTTTGATTTAAAAGTACTTACTATATGATAATCATTTATTTCATTAATCTTTTCTATGTTGAGACTTGAGATGGTTAATGTTAATTAATATGAATGCTGCATGCAATAACTTTTATAAAAATGAATCATTTGTTGGCTACTTATGAGCTGAGAACCTACTAACTGATTCAGATGGATGCTATTTATAAATTTTCTAAAATTAATAATTATAAAAATTATAAGTTACATTAAAAAAATGCATCAGGACTATATGGAACATGCACCAGTTACCATAACTATGTTAGAAGGACCAGATTATCGCTCCATGCGATAAGGCCGCCTGTTGTTTTACCATTCCTATATTAGTTTATGTGTGCATTGTTATTTATTGGTGTTCAATAAAGTATTCTTGTATTTTATTGTATCAGATTTCGTTAATAACAAGTCAAATTAATCGTTCCACTTTTACGAAGCTGCAAAATCCGACGTAAGCACTTTTGTGTGCGTGAATATCTATACCCGTCTACTGTCGGCACTGTACTTGTACTGTTATTTATTCTGTGGCACTGTAGACTGTACCACTGTTGTAGGTGTATATACAGTCACTGGTGCAGCACTGCCAGTTGGCGGGTAATTACCCGAAAAGCGAGTTATTTGATGATAAATCGAGGAAATGTTAAATTTGACGGGTATTTTGAATTGTAGACAAGTTTTATTTTAAATGTTGCTCGGTTGGATAGTTAAATCAATACCAATAGTCAATGATACCTCGTTATGTTGCGAGCTAAACCTATATACTACATTGATTTTAACTTATTTAAACTGTAATATTTTTGAAGTACATTGTTTCACACACTTAATATAAAGTCATAAATTTAAATCTTTATTGCCTTCCACTTGTAATGACACTTCCTCAAATTCATATCAGCATGCGATCCTAATACATTCCATAGTTTTTGCGTCTCTCGCCTACCTTTTTTTGTCATTTTCTATTTTTTTACTTTGTGCTCATTTCTTTATGTAACGTGTTAGTAAGTTAGTATTAAGCTAGCCTTCTAGGCGATTAAACGTCTTAAAAGGAAAACCATTTTTCTTTTCCAACACCCCGCTCCAGCCGCCTTATAGATGCCCGCGCAACTTGTCCACCTTGACTATTAAACACCTAGGTACCTTCCTTTAATGCGTAGGTCGAAAGACTATTCAGGAATATGAAAAATATCAAAGTTAAATATTTTACTGCAATTATAGGCTATTTTATCACTTCTACCAAACAAACAACCGAAACTTACTGAATACCGACATTACTGTGGCATTATTTGTGGCTTTTGAGAAGAAATTTGAAAAGTTGAAGGAATCGTAGCTTTCTAGCATTTTCAGCCTGATACAAACACGCCATAACACAAAACTCTGGTAAATAGGTTACCTTAAAAATATAAAATAATTCTTCAAATACCCGTTTTTGGGTATTTTAAGGCGGGTAAAAACGGGTATTTTTCGATTTGTTGCGGGTAATCTGATGATTCATGTCTGGCAGCCCTGCTAGTGAGTCGACTCTCCCTGTTTAGAGGTAAAGTGTCTGAATAGTCGATCGCCGCTGCCACGCCGCAGCGCGCGTGAAATAAAAACTATCTTGAGATATTTTATATAATTTAAAACTATCTTAGCCCTGTTTGTTACAATTCCGTGACTCACACCTCAAAACGTGCCTAGATAACGTACCGGTTATAATGAAAAAAAATTGAATCAGTGCATTCTGTATTGTACTATTTTAATATCGAGAGGCAGACGTGTATTTACAGTAATGCGCATGGATAAAATATAATATTCATTGAAAGTGGCAAGCTATAAGTGCTGTGTTGAAATTTTCAGATATACAAAGTGTGATGTGTTTCGAGAATTATATTAACATATAATTATTTCCTTGAGTTCGTATTAGGTATATTTTATTTTTAGTTGATCTGCTGATGCTGTTGGTACTGTCGAACACTAGCTATTGAAGTATTTTGTTAAAATTGTCAAAATTTCAAATGTATTAAATTTATTTACTCTTTCAAAATATAAATTTCATGTTGCTAAGTTTTTTGGAATTTAAATCATGAAAACTTTACTAGGTGAGTTCCGTTCTTTATAATTACATTGAAGAAATAATAATTGCATTAAAAATATTTTTGAAATAATCATATTTTTATATCTTTACGTGACGTCATGTATAAAATGTATAAATTGCTTATCAACCGATACTGCTTTCAAATTTAAAAAAATGTAACTTAATAAAGTAAGTCCGATTTTTGTAATATTTGTAATATGTATTATTGTTGATTTTGTATAATTGCATTATGTCTGGTCTGGGCTGCTTTGGATGCAATTTTGCACATGGATGGCTTATAATACTGGTATTAACGTTCGACTGTTTATATATAAAATACATTTTATGAGGTTTTTTTTATTTTTGCCTTGTTTCTAAATACTTAACCAAATCAAACCCTGAACAAAAGTGTAAGATAAGAGTTCTTAACAACGTCATCCCACCACCACCATCACCATCATCATCATCATCATCATCATCATCATCACCATCACCAAGCTTGGAACTGTTTTGTGCCCATCTAATTTCGGGGCTGTAGTTGGACTGAAATCTGCCATTCTCCTTTATTTTATTTGTAATGGAAGCGTGCCTGACCTATTTTCTCTGCATCCGTTTTCAGGGTTGAGCAAAATCTGGTTGTATTTCCCCACGTCTACCTATCCTGTTCTATCACTCAGAATCGCCATTCCTCACCTCCCAGAGCGACAAAGATAGCGTTAGTGCTATCGTAAGGCTAAAGCTAGCGCGCGCGATAGCACTCCTGCTATCTTTCTCGCTCAAGGAAATGACGATCCTGAGCGATAGAAAAGGATGGAGCACATCTTAATAGTTCTACGTTTTAGTCTTCTGCGTTTTAAACTTGCTGCATTTTAGTCACTTTTTAGATTAGACTCCGCGTTTTAGTCGTTATAAATTTTAGACTTTCTGCTTTTTAGGCAATCTGCCCTCGTAGTCTTTTTGCTTTGTAGGCAGTCTGATCATAAAGGATACAATACCGCCTAGATGTGGTTCAACCCTTAATCTTTGGGATAAAAGTTCTCTATATTAATACCCCCTTACCAATAACACTCCAATTACTACTCAGTGTTATTTCTCGTTTTAACTTTGCCCATTTCAAACTCAACAGAGAGAGAGACAAAACACTGAATATCTATCTATACTTCCGCTACACAATGTTTATTAGTAAGAGGGACAGTGTATAATGTCACATTGGGATAAAATCGACGCAATCAAATAGACAAACATTTCACTATTATGTAGGAAAGTCAAATTGAAATTAGTATGTATTAATTTTAATTAACATCTTCAATTATCTTTATGATAAATCTATTTTCCTCTCACGTAAATATTCGCCCACTTACAAGTCACTTTTACAAGGCCCTATTTAATGTAGGTGGATTTCATCACTAATGGCTTATCGTTGCCGTTTATGTAGCTTGTTATCTTATTCTATCCAAACTACTCTCAAATTAATTATATTGATAATTACTTTTGTTTATTGACTGAATAATTAGGGAGATGATTAATTACCTAGTTTAATTAATAAATAAATTGTTTTAGTTTCTTTTTTGTATAGGGCCTAATCGACCGTAGACAAATGATTCTGTTCAAGAATAATAAGGAATATGAGGGCGGAATTTTATGATTGAACTCTTTTGGGTGGCGGTTACGCTTAGCATCAGGCGAACGACTAGCTCGTCACGTCACGTCGTTCACAGATTGTAGACTGATATGTGTGATTCTTTATTGACTATTATAGTTCATAAAAAATTAACCAACACCAACTCATCGGTTGTCAATTGTGACCTGCCCAATGCCATCAACTTGCTAATACTAAGCTATTAGAAAGTTGAGCTATTAGTGACTAATTCAACGCATCTTCTCATTTCAAATCATATCTCGTTTACCTTATGGCTCTCTACTTCGAGCTCTGATGAGTGTAACCCTTACAGCTCTGGGCCCCTTTTATAAATCTACAAGTCTTGTACTTGTAGTCAAAAACTGGCAACACCACGCAAATGAATGAATCATGTAATTTATTTGTTTGTTTGTTTGTAATTTTGTTAGTGACCATGGAAGTTTAAAATCTTATATTAGCCTAATACAATGTTTTACAATTACTCTAAATGTTTATTTATTAGTACAAAAACTTAAATAACAATATATATACACTAAACTAAACAACTTAAATATAAACCTATCTTAATAAATATATACACCTAACTAAAAACCCTATGAAAAAAAAGCTATGCCGCAAAAAAAAAAAAAAAACTATAAATAAAACACAGAATTTAGGTTGCTTTCTGCGGGGAGCGTGCCCAAAAAGCTGGCGACATTCCCTCGTTGTATTGCCAAGCTGATTCGTTGGCCGAGGTATGCGCCAGCCCTTACTCTAAATTAATAATAAGTGCCTACCCAATAACAAAACTTTACTAAAAATGTGCTAAAAGTAGGTAGGCAGGTAATAACAGGCAAGTGTTTTAGTTGTGGCTTCCCAGTGCATAAATATAAGTAAGTACGGCGTTTTCTACAGCTGCAAGACAACAGTTGATGTGTTGTTTTGTTTTATAATGCTAGAAAACAACAAAAGGCAATATTTGCTGTTTTAAAGCTTTATAAAACGTCACACTCGATTCGTTTCTGTGGTGTTGCCAACTTTTTACTACAAGTACAAGACTTGTAGCTTTATAAAACGGGGCCCTGGTGCCAAGTCATCACTGGCAACACATACTGTAACTAATGCTTATAATGATAACACCTAAATATTACTAATCATGAAATGATACCATTGTATCATTTATTAAATTATTAACTAATATTTATTTCTATAATATGTATAACCTAACTCTAATATATTTTATGATGCAATTACGCATGCATCGTTTTGGAATCTGATTTTTTAAAATAATAATACTATTGAATAAATAAATAAAATAAATACTGTTTAAACCTTTGCAGGCTCTGCGGTATTATCGACGAAAATATATTAATAAGCATAGGAATAAATTCATTATTGCCAATAAAACGATATAACGAAACTTCCACAAGGCACAGCTCGCTCGACAGCACTCGTCCTTCAACTTGACTCATAGCGACCTCGGCGCTCGCCAATCTCACCCGCCAACTGTTGTTAAATATGTAAATAATATACGTGTTTATTATTACAATATATTTTATTTTAATATTACTTTGTGATTACATTTTTTGTAATTCATCATCGTAATCGGGCGATAAGCGACCGTCCACCGCTGAGTTTTTATTTGAGAACATCATGGAGTTAACAACGATATCTCTACCTATTCTATCTACCCCTATTAGGTACGATATTTTTGAAATGTTTACGCAAGTTTTATTAAGTATCAAATTTGGGCGATAATGCTATATTTTTGTATTTCATTATTCATTATGCTATATTTTTCTAACAGTTATTTCTAATTGCTATAAGTAATATAAATTATATTATAATTACAGAATGAACAAAAATTGTAACATAACATTCTCGCAAAATGCTCGCAAACTCAAAGCTCACAGTGAACGAACTTCATCACTCGATCGTAGAATATCGATAATTTAGAGTCGTTATATTTTCGTACAAATAAAATTTAAATGAACTTATTAAGTATCGTAAAATATTCTAATGATACGTGTAGTTGCTTCTAGTGGCGCTGTGCCATATTAATATTTTTTTTTTAGAACTGGCTTTTAAACGATATAAATGTTATATACTTACTCGATACCTACCGATAGTGAGTACATACAATTTAATCATATACTTATATTCAATTCAAATATACTGGTACTGGTATAAAAAGGTACATTTTGCGTGAAAACATAATTCACAGACAGAATAATTTTTTTTTTTTATATATTTGGAGGGCTTTGTCGCTTAGCGATCACATCGCCATGCACTGTAATTTTACTAATAGTGGCAGTGGTGTCAAGAAATCTGCAAATTTCCGCTGTAAATTTAGATTATTTTAGATATTATTTGCGCATTATTATACAGTACATTCATATTTTTCATTGTTGTATCAAAAATGTAAAGGGCCCGCGGTTTCACGTGCAACTTCCTGTTTTCCGAGGTAAAGTTATCCTATATTTACCCCGGTAATATAAGATACCCGTGTGCTATACTTCGTTAAAAAATTGCGCAGTTATCCATCCAACTTCAGAGCGGTAAAAATTCCTTGACACAGTGTAATTTACTACTTTCTGTATTTTATTTTCACGCCTAACCTTTGCATAGGTAGCCGTAAAAATATTCCGCAGTAACTTCATTACAATACAGTTATAACTACGTAGAAATAACTCCCATTCTACCTTGTCACCAGGCAAAGAAGTCCAGAAGCGATGGCGGTCTATTCGGGACTCCTACACCAAGATGTACAGACAGGGCAAGTGCGTGTCGGCAGAACAATGCACCCCGGGCACCCGCCGGTACAACTACCACCGCGAGCTGGCGTTCCTCAAGCATGCTCTGATGAACAAGTAGGTACAAAATACACTATCATTTCTATTTTACTGTATGCCATTTCATCCCTGTTTCATTTTACTCCAGGCTATTTCACCCTCGTTCCATTTTACTCCATGCTATAACATCAAATGTTCTATTTTACTCTATGGCTTTTCAGCCCGGTTTTATTTTGCTCCATGCTATTTCACCTCCGTTCTAGTTTACTCCATGCCATTTCAACCTGGTTCTATATTAATCCAAACTATTTCACCGCTGTTCTATTTTACTCTGAGCTATTTTATCTCTTGTTCTATTTTATCCCGAGCTATTTCACCCCTATTTTATTACCGTGTTATTTCACCCCTTTTCTAGTTTTCTCCATACCATTTTCACCTGTTTCATTTTACTCCTTGCCATTTCACTCCTGTTTCATTTTACTCCATGCCATTTCACCCTGTTAATTTTTACTCCATGCAATTTCATCCCTGTTCTTATTACTCCCCATGAATAAGCAATATTTAGAGGTTCGCAAACTTTGAACACAACGTACCCACACATATAAAGTTTAACTACCTTTTCCACAGAAAACCGCGCTACTCCCAAGACAAGTACGAATCGTACTCAGAAGTATCGAATTCCCCTCAGCACCTTTCACCTGAAGAAATCCTCCCCCGGATAAAAACCGAGCCCTTCGATAAGCCTTCAGACAAACCCTTAGATCTGAAAACCAAACCGGACCCCCCGGAGAAATCTACCATGGAAAAGGGCAACCAAGTCTGCATAGAGAAAAAGTCATTGGAAATCAAAATCGATGCCAACACCATTCTACCCGATGACCATTTCGACGACGACAAACTGTTCATGAACTCCCTGATACCTTTGTTCAAAAAGATGGACGATGATACCAGATTGCTCTGCAGGATAGAAGTCCTAAAGATTATTAGATATGCCTTGCAAGGGCACAAGTGTTTCGAAGCCCTGAAAATGGCGGAAGATAACTTTTTTAAGGATAGGATGAGTGGGATCTTGAAGGAAGAGGTGGTTGATGCTAAGAAGACTGATCCTAGGACTGATTCGAAGTTGAATATGACTACGAGGTCTGCTGATGGCAGCAGGCCTGTTAGGAAGAGGCGGGTAAGTTTGTCTTTTTTTTAAATATGTATTTATGATTAATGATTATAAATCATGGGGTCCCATCAGGTACAAAAGAAAAATAGCCCGAACTTGAAAAAAATTTAGTAATCGTGTCTAGAGAGTTACTAGTTAGTGTCCAGTGTATGCATTTGGCCCAATACTTCGCTAACACGCAATAAATGTCGCTTGATAAGTTAGTGTCCAGTGTATGCATTTGGCCCAATACTTCGCTAACACGCAATAAATGTCGCTTGATAATCTTGCGTTACGCAGAAATAAAATAATTCGCAAAATAGCCCGCGTTATTTCGTTGTATGGGATGAGGCATCTGTACTGTAGGTATTGTATTATCTAGGTTATAAATAATATTGTCAACCTCTGTGGTTGGTGGTTGAGCAGGTCGGTTTATAGCCCTGAAGCAAGGAATGGAATAGTCTTCCAGCAACAGTGTTTCCTCCTGAGTATAACCAGCCCCTCTATTACGGACGAACTAGCAGCGCTGCCGAAACGCGTCTGCCGCTGAATTTTCATACAATTTTGACAGCCGTTGAGCGGCAGACGCGCGTCAGCAGCGCTGCTAGCTCCTTCGTAATAGGGGGGCTGGGTCTTTCCAAGTCAAGGGTGAATGTTTTTTTATATCTTATTTTTTTATTTGTTTGGTTACAAGCATTACTAAAGCGATGTTTTGTCTTTTAATTAAAATTATTCTCGATATTATTGTTATTAATTTGATGCATCAGGTAATTTTGCATTGTTTTTACTTTCAGATTCGGTCCCCGTCTCCACTTCCCATGCCGGCCAAAAGGAGAGGCCCCGGCCGTCCGAGAAAGGTAAGCCTTCCTATTCTATTTTCTACGGCACCCACGGGAAGAGATGGGGTGGTCCTATTCGCAAACCGGCAGCCGTATTATGTAAAAGTTAAAACACTTAGCAAACGGTCGCAAGATGTCACTAGAAATCGTAAGTCGCAGCCTGTTGCATTGTCCGACAGACTTGTGATCTAGCGCTCGATCGCTTTCTGCTGTCATAGTGACGTTAGACAGAAATGATTGCGAAGTTAACGCTTGTCGCAAACTTGTTGCGAGTTACGTAATAGACATGATGACTACTAATATTTTATTGCATAAATAAATAATATTCATTCAAAAATAAACAGCCGGGAAAATAAAAATAATATAACTCAAAAAATTACAAAGTTACAAGCGTTTTAAAAGAATAGAAAGAGACAGCTCAAACAGGCAGTGACGTCAGAGCTGGGCTCTTCATAGTACCTCATTACTAAGCTATGGTAGCTTTATATACAATCTCTTTAGCATGTGACGTCACAAGTGGTTTTTTCATAGTAATTGTGGAGGCGCTCTGTTTAGCGAGAAAGGCACAGGCGATGCCCCCTCCAGAAACTTTAAAAGCTTATTACTGCGCGATTTATTTACCGAATTTAGCTAATTTTTTCTATTATTGCATTCATTTTTAATTTTTAATCTATTTTATGAAAATAATATTTACTTGTTCATTTTTAATAGTAGTCATCAGGCCTATTAGCCGGCGGAAATACATGGTTATTAACTTATTGTATCGTATTCCAGGTCCGTCCACCCCCTTCAGACTCCGATGAGGAGGCTCCCAAACGCGCCAAGTGTCCAAAGCTGAAGGTTCCTCCAGTGGAGGTCCACACCTTCACACCAGATATCGACGACTCCCTGGCCAAGGCAACCAGCGTCGATCAGCTGTCAGCGCCTGTTTTTATGAAGGTAATAAAAAAATGGTTTCAACATTCTTAATTGTTTTTTAGGGCACACAAAGGGTAAAGCTACTTTTACTAAGGCTAAGGTCTGTATGTTTGTGTCACCAGGCTGTATCACATAAAACGTGATGGTTAGACAGTTAAAATTTTCACACGTGATTTAATTTCTGTTGCCGCTATAACAACAAATGTAGAGCACGGCTTACTAATGCGATACTGTGAAGTCGAGGTAAATAAATAATGTTTTAGCGCGATTAAGTCCTAGGTGAAACGTAATACTGTACTACTTAGTTATCATTTCTGCCGTCACTGCGCAATAGGCTACCATTAAAAACGAACAAGTAAATATTACTTTCATAAAGAAGATTAAAAATGAATGCAATACTTGAAAAAATAAGCAAAATCGGTAAATAAATCACGGAGTAATAAGCTTTTAAAGTTTCTACAGGAGGCATCTCCTGTCCCTTTCTCGAGAAACAGAGCGCCCCCACAGTTACTATGAAAAATCTACTCGTGACGTCACATGCCGAAGAGATTGTATGAAAAACTACCACAGCTTAGTAATGAGGTACTACAACGACCCTCCTCTGACGTCACTGGCCGTTTGAGCTGTCTCTTACTATTCCGGTTTTTAAAATGGTTGTAACTTGGTCATTTTTTGAGATATTTAATTTTTGTTTTCACAAATGTTTATCTTTTGAGGAATATAATTAATTTATCCAAAAAAAAAATTTTAGTCATCATGCCCATTGAGCTGTCTCTTTCTACTGGGTGTAATTGAATTCATTAGCATCCTTTGAAACTAGGTACCTACTCCTGATACCGGTCACGTGTGGACCAAAATTTTTGAATTCTAACACATTGGTTTGGTAATAATAATAACTCCAAAAAATGGAATAACTTACTTAATCAAATGCTACAATGCAAAATTTAATTAAAATAATAAAGTACTGCTTTTAATTAGTACATACAAGGTATAAAAACGTTTAGATGTATCAAAATCATCCGTGCCAACTGCGTTAGACGCCGCGGCAATCTTCTCAATTTACAATAAAAATATTTTCAGTTACACTCTGTACTCTTTAATAATCATCTGTAAATGATGTACTATCATGGGCTCAATTTATGCTAATGAATTAAATTACATCTGTATATTTGTATTTTAAAATGCTGGGTAACAATGTAATTTTTTGTGATAAGTAATTAAAATGTTTTTTCACGGCTGCTTATTTATTGGCGAACTTGAAATCATTGAAATGCATTATTGGATAACAAAGTATTTCATTTTTCAATGCTAAACAGAAGAGTTTCAGAATACACAGTAGCACCTACACGGCGTGGGTGGCCTCGCCTTGCCTAAAGTTGCTCAAGCGTGTAAGCAAAAAAGTAAAAAAATAAAACAAGTTCTCCACTGAAGACAGTTGAAAAGTAAAAATAATCAAAGTGTAATAAATATAATTAGCTGAAACCTAAAAATTAAGTTAAAATATGTACATATTATAGAACTTTATCAAAACATAATTTGGAACGTAATTTTAAAGTCTACCTACTGTTTTTGATGATCACATACAAGTTTACAAAACCTTATAAAAGTATCAAGATCGTTTTTATTTTATTTTTTACGGGCTAATGCTGTTGTTCTCTGGCGACCTTTACAGCGTCACCGGGCGGAATGTATGAAGCTCGTGCTGACTACGTTTATGTACCGGCAAGCTCAATGCACACTTATTTAGGCCGCCATCGTAGTCATATAACTAATTAAAAACAATTTTCAAAAAAAATAAATATAGTGAAATTACTCAATCAAAATGATGTAACCGCTCTTGTCCATACAAAAAGTGCCAACGCTCTTCTATCTTTAATCGTTTTCCGATTTTGATAATTCTTATGAGGCGTTTTATTAAAAAAAAAGCTGCTATTTTATATTGACCCGATAGATGGCGTTAAAATGGGGGTTTTAAGTTCTGTCATTGTTAAGATCTTCGAGTTTAAGCATCCTATTCTTATTTTATGGAAGGTATCTACTCTAATGCTCTAATGGCTTTCTATCGACAAACCGTCTCTGTGATCCACTCAACTGAATTTGATATTTCCTTGTATTCTGTGGTGTGAATTACGACCATGTTTTAAATACGTCGTTACTACGCCATCTAGTAACAAAAGCGGAACTAGTTTTTTTTTAAATAAAACTTCTCTACATTTAGTCTTCCCATTAAAAAAAAACTATGCTTGTACGTCTTCCTTTTTTAAGTTTTTACAATATCTTCGTATTTATAGCCACCTAAACGAATTTATGGCGTCAAAATTATAACGAAGAAAAGTAGGTGTATTTTAACTACACTATATTTTTTTTTATTTTGGTTTTCACATAATATTTAGCCAGTGTCAAGTATTGTAATTTTTCATCATGTTAATTGAATATTTCACGTAAAGTCAAGTCTTAGTCATAGTCATAGTCCAGTCTAATTCATGCTCCAAAGTGGTGGCAACTTTACCAGAAGATTCAACGGAATTTTGGAAGCAACACGAAAAATCACGTTTCACCACAGTCATTATATCACTTGCCCACACTCACGCTCGTAATACAGCACTTAATGCGTAAAACGCCACCAATTTTAAACAGTAACACTGGAAAAAGCACAAGTTTTGAGAAATAATACAATGCAACGACGTGAACTTTTCCGCGTTCATTGCGAGCATGAGTGTGGGCAAGTGATATAATGTGGTGAAACGTGGTTTTTCGTGTTGCTTCCAAAATTCCATAGAAGCTTCTAGTAAAGTTGCCACCACTTTACTGGAACATGACTTATACTGGACTATGACTATGACTAAGACTTGGCTTTACGTGAAATATTCAATTAACATGATGAAAAATTACAATACTTGACACTGGCTAAATATTATGTGTGGAGCCAAAACATAAGAAAAAAATGAATAAAAACAAGCATATATCCAAACAAAATCAAGACGTACAAGCATAGATTGTAAATAACAGTCTATTTAAATGACCAAAATCAATAGTTTTTACCAGCGTGGTTCCCTTACTCCACAGATGTACAACCTAGCGCGCTCAGAGTTCGCTCCCGCCCTGATCTCAACACCTGCTCATATGCCAGCCAAGCCTGAGCTTATACAACTGGACCAGAAAACCACTTAGAGATAGTCTGTGTTCTCTGTGTAGATATACTTACTTACATTATTTTAGTATTAAAACTGTTATAATAATGTGTGTGATTAATTTTAAATTAATATAGGACCTACTCGTCAGCCGGAAATACATTGCCAAGATCTTCGTTCGCTTAAAACTAAATCACTAATCAATCAATGGTGATTTTCGCTTTTCTTATTTTAATGATTGTATGAAATCTTGTTTGGATTAATGTTTTTTTTTGAACATTTACGACGTTATTTTGCAGGTTTTTCATTGGTTGGAATTTTCATAAGTAAGATCTACCATTTACCTTCAAAAATGTCGCAAAGTTCGAGCGAGATAGAGGATGCACGAAGATCCTGGCCTTAATTTAATACGTAGGTACATTATTAACCACTGAGCATTGAAACGAATGACGCAACGAGCGAAGCGCATTTTTTTTCGTGCTCTGTGTTATTATCAGTAAAGTTAATAAATATAGTTTAATGTATAGTATGGTATTATTGTGAATATCTAGAAGTTGTGTGATATTCAAAATTAGGTCAGAGTCAATATTGGACTTATTCGCAAAATGACATGCGGTCGTATACGATCTTTTCGCATTATTGCCTTCACTATTATTATTAAAGTTAATAAATATCATTTGATGTGTAGTATGGTATTATTGTGAAGTTTGTATTATACAGGGGAAGTTATGTATGTGTGATATTCAAAATTAGGGTGCAGCCGACTCGTAAAATGACCTGAGGTCAGGCCGTGTTCGCATATTGCCTTATTCTTAAAACCTTACTGTGGTTTTAATCGTTTCAATAAAGAAAAACCCGATATTTCTATTACAGTCTCACTCCCACTAAGCTTAAAGACAATAGTTGAAGTGGGATAACAATAGAAGTAAAAGTGCTATAGCGCCTATTTGCAATAAACTTTAATTTGAATATTTTCATGTTTTGTTTTAATCAGAGAATCGTATATCCAATAAATCGCGTTTCAATTGTAATACCTTAATATTATATTTATTATCAAAGATTTTAATTGAAACAAGTATGTATTGCAGTAATGTATTTTATTATTCTATGCTATAACCTCCTTTGCATTATTATGTAAGTGTAAAATGATTTTAAAATATTAAGCTCATTTTTAGACTTTCAATTATTCATCTCTTGTGTGTTAAAAGTTAATAAAGTAGATGCATGTTGTTCATTATAATTAAAATATACGTAATTAGGACCATACATCAATATCGAAAATAGTAAGTACTTAGTTTAAGTGAATGTGATATTTTAAATAAAAATATTTTTTATATTATATAAAGTGAATATGTAATTCGGCGTATATAACCGTGTATTTTTTGTTCTTGTAAAAGTCTATTTCAAAAAGTATTTATGTAAGAAAATCTCAGTTTTTTTATTATTTCAGTGTTTTGTTTGTGGTTTGACCAAGGGTCATGGTTCTAAAGTTTGGAAACCTCTGTTTTAATTGGTCTAGTTTATAGCATTTAATATTAAGTGTCTATGGAAAATACAGGATTTAATTTAATTCATTAGCATAAACTGAGCCCATGATAGTACCTACATCATTTATAGATGATTATTAAAAAGTAAAGAGTGTAAATGATAATATTTTTAATGAAAATTATGAAGATTGCCGCGACGCCTAACGCAGTTGGCACGGATGATTTTGATACATTCAAACGTTTTTATACCTTGTATGTACTAATTAAAAACAGTACTTCATTATTTTAATTAAATGTTGTATTGTAGCACTTCATTAAGTAAGTTTTTCCATTTTTTGGAGTTATTATTATTACCAAATCAATGTGCTAGAATTCAAAAATTTTGGTCCTCACGTGACTGGTATCAGGAGTAGGTACTTAGTTTCAAAGGATGCTAATGAATTCAATTACACCCGGTATAATTTTAGGTTAAGTGTTCTAAGTTTAACATTCCAATGTAGTAATTTGTGTAAATAATAAATATTTGGAAGGATGATGGAAAAATAAAAAGTTATTTTGAATCTTGGGGTTTTATGAGTTTTTTAAATAATATCACGGTATCAACCTATCGCCGATACATGTTTAAAAATAAACCGCATGTTCCTAAATTCAGACAATGATTTTACAAATGAATAAGCAGTAAGAATATTATTATAATTTTTAGTGTAACTTCGCTATACTCTTTGGCGTCTGTTTTCATCATGGAGGTCTATCGAGAGAGCCAAAATCTGCCAATGCGGCGTTGCCGCTCCGCATCCTTCGTGTAAACATACTGTCTTGTATCTCTGTCTAATACACGAATCGTCGCATAGAGTATGCGAGAAAGCGAATGTCGGTACGGGAACGTCGCCTTACCGACACCGCGTGTCATGTTCTGACAGTTTGGTGTGTCATGAAATTAAATGCGAGAGCATAAAACGTGAAAATTTAGTAATTATATTGTTATTAAGGCTAAATATTGTATCAATAGTGAAATTGTGTCGTGTTGTGCTGTGTTTTGTGCATCAAGAGTAACCCGAGGAGTCGAAGGAAAACCAGAATCATCATTTTATACGTTAAAGTTTATTGGCTATTTTTATGTTAAACATCGAAGTTTCGAAGTAAATATGCATTTCATATTAAGAATATACGTTTTTTCCACCGTATAATTACCATGCGATTGCAATTACTGAAAGATTTAATGCTTT
Organism: Ennomos erosarius; assembly: GCA_963580505.1. Classification (NCBI taxonomy): domain Eukaryota; kingdom Metazoa; phylum Arthropoda; class Insecta; order Lepidoptera; family Geometridae; genus Ennomos; species Ennomos erosarius. The sequence continues at coordinate 7,512,387 of OY757003.1, read as the reverse complement.
AATTGATATTTTTGGGATGGGCGATTTTACGCCTCTCGAGTAGTGATGTACCTACACTGTCCATTACATTTTGTCGATATTCGTAAATCTTCATACATTTGCACAAAATTACTTTGGTTTTGGGGAGATTAAAAAGTAGAAAATCTCTTTCCTTAAAAGTGCCTGAATGGATTTAGATCAAAGTGCAAACAGAATGAAAAAGTAGGTGTAAATCTGGCAATTTAAAAATAGGCACCTAACCTACTTTTATAAAATACAATAGGTAGGCCAGTGTCGTCTGGCTTCAATATGAGTTATGAAATTAATAATAAATTAGCTGACCCGCCCCGGTTTCGCACGGGTTTATTAGTTTTATGCCTTACCCTGTTTATGGGTAAGAGAGAAGCAAAAGTGAAAAATATAGGGGAAAAGGATGAATGGATGGGACGGGTGTGCCTGTCTCCCTTCGCCGTCTCATCTATTCATCCTTTTCCCCTATATTTTCCACTAAAATAAATATAGGGGCTTCAATACAACAAACGTGATTTTTTGCTCGTTTTTATAGATAATGGTACGGAACCCTTTTTACAAATTTAACCATCATTTTAATGAATAGAATAAGAAAACGCGAATGTAAAATAAAAACTAACTATTATGGGACAATGTTATTTGAACAGCCTGAAGACGTCCACTGCTGATCATAGGCCTCCCCCAGGGAGCGCCACTTAGATCGGCTGCTCGCCTCCTGCATCCATCGGCTCCCCGCGGCTTTCACCAGGTCGTCGGTCCACCTAGTGGGGGGCCGGCCTACGCTGCGTCTTTCAGTTCGTGGTCGCCACTCGAAAACCTTTCTTCCCATCGGTTGTCAGCTCTACGAGCGATGTGGCCTGCCCATTGCCATTTCAACTTGTTAATCCTAAGAGCCACATCGGTCACTTTAGTTCTTCTGCGGATCTCCTCATTTCGGATCTTATCTCGCAGGGAAACACCGAGCATTGCTCTCTCCATAGCTCGTTGCGCGACTTTGAGCTTAGTAATGAGGCCAACAGTTAGAGACCACGTCTCAGTTCCATAAGTCATCATAGTGGTCACTTCCCTACTCACGCATACTAATGCATATTTAAATACTCACACCAACAGAAAATGGACAGGCGTTTTGTGAATGTCCGCCGTCCATATGATTCTATGTTGATGGTTTTCATAAACGGCTACCGGTAAAATTAAAATGGGGTCCTGGATTTCAGGGGCATACTTTAGGGATAAATAAAAGATTTGAAAATATCTATTATAGCATTGGGGTAGATTATTTTTTTTTAAACATGGCAGCACTGGGAACGCGGAAAAGTTCACGCAGGTCACTGACCTCTGCGTATGTACTTGTATTGATAGAGGTAGAACTACTGGCACACCTGCCTCTTTTCACCTTCATTCGTTCATCCTTTTACCCCAAAGAAATCTATAGTTTTTCCCATCCCTTCTTTCCCATAGCACAGGCATATGTATAATAAGTATTTATTACATATATGGTACAGGGTAGGAGTGGTTTTGGACCAACCTAACAATGACCTTGAAATATTAACGGTACAATTATAATTAAAAGTACCTACTCCTTTCCTAACTAAAAATGAATGAATGATATTATGGAGGCCAATTGTTAGGAGAGGAGAGAAAAGGCCCGTCTGGCGTCTGCTAATACTAGGATCAAGGATTACATAATAAATGTCTCAGATGTAAGTATATGCCCATGTCCAAGCCTTCAAGGACAGTGCAATTTTAAACTGCTTGGACCCAGCTTCAGCTACATTTTGGCCAATAATATGATTTTGAATATAATTCAAGAAGATTTCAGCTATACCGGGAAATTGTAAACCTAACTAAAGTAGTTTAATGGTAAAAATTAAATAATTGTTTTATAGCCACATTTCTCGATCGGATATACATAGTAGCCTGTAGCCAAAGACTTTATAGGGGGAATTCTGTGCCTGTAGCATGACCTTATGTGGCAGGTTCCTGCCATTTTGACAGGATTGGCCTCTGTTTTAAGCTAAGCTGAGAAGCCTAGACTCGTTTTATATTTTGAGATAGTAAAATATAGGCACCTACCTATTTTCTGAATTGTTTAAGTTTATTTTGGAAAAGTACAAAAAGAAAGTACACTCACTGAAAATAATAAATTGTTACTCTGTGAATTCACTCCAGTGATGTTGACAGTGTCTGGAATTTGGTTCTAGTCATCAACATAGAATCATATGGACGGCGGACATTCACAAAACGCCTTTCCATTTTCTGTTGGTGTGAGTATTTAAATATGCATTAGTATGCGTGAGTAGGGAAGTGACCCCTATTACACAATATATCGATATATAATAAACCTAACCAAACAGTGCTGCAGAATTTCGATACTTTTTAGTTTTAATACAATAAAGAAAATTAGATATTCGTAGAACCAGAAGACGCAGCTTAGGCCGGCCCCCACTTGGTGGACTGACGATCTGGTGAAAACTACGGGGAGCTGATTGATGCAGGAGGCGAAGTGCCGCTCAAGGTGGCACTCTATGGGGAAGGCCTATGTTCAGTAGTTTACGTCTTCGGGCTGTTAATGATGTTAATGATGATGATGACCCTAGTAAAAGTATATTGAAACATTATATGAAATAACGTTTGTAAGTAACATTTTTATATGTGTGTTGCTAGTGATGACTTATGGAACTGAGACGTGGTCTCTAACTGTTGGCCTCATTACTAAGCTCAAAGTCGTGCAACGAGCTATGGAGAGAGCAATGCTCGGTGTTTCCCTGCGAGATAAGATCCGAAATGAGGAGATCCACAGAAGAACTAAAGTGACCGATGTGGCTCTTAGGATTAACAAGTTGAAATGGCAATGGGCAGGCCACATCGCTCGTAGAGCTGACAACCGATGGGAAGAAAGGCTTTCGAGTGGCGACCACGAACTGAAAGACGCAGCGTAGGCCGGCCCCCCACTAGGTGGACCGACGACCTGGTGAAAGCCGCGGGCAGCCGATGGATGCAGGAGGCGAGCAGCCGCTCTAAGTGGCGCTCCCTGGGGGAGGCCTATGATCAGCAGTGGACGTTTTCAGGCTGTTCAAATAACATTGTTCCATAATAGTTTGTTTTTATTTTACATTCGCGTTTTCTTATTCTATTCATTAAAATGATGGTTAAATTTGTAAAAAGGGTTCCGTACCATTATCTATAAAAACGAGCAAAAAATCACGTTTGTTGTATTGAAGCCCCTATATTTATTTTAGGGAAAAATATAGGATGAATGGATGGGACGGGTGCGCCTGTCTCCCTTCGCCGTCCCATCTATTCATCCTTTTCCCCTATATTTTTCACTTTTGCTTCTCTCTTACCCATAAACAGGATAAGGCATAAAACTAATAAACCCGTGCGAAACTGGGGCGGGTCAGCTAGTTTATTATTAATTTCATAACTCATATTGAAGCCAGACGACACTGGCCTACCTATTGTATTTTATAAAAGTAGGTTAGGTGCCTATTTTTAAATTGCCAGATTTACACCTACTTTTTCATTCTGTTTGCATTTTGATCTAAATCCATTCAGGCACTTTTAAGGAAAGAGATTTTCTACTTTTTAATCTCCCCAAAACCAAAGTAATTTTGTGCAAATGTATGAAGATTTACGAATATCGACAAAATGTAATGGACAGTGTAGGTACATCACTATTCGAGAGGCGTAAAATCGCCCATTCCAAAAATATCAATTAAAGCATTAAATCTTTCAGTAATTGCAATCGCATGGTAATTATACGGTGGAAAAAACGTATATTCTTAATATGAAATGCATATTTACTTCGAAACTTCGATGTTTAACATAAAAATAGCCAATAAACTTTAACGTATAAAATGATGATTCTGGTTTTCCTTCGACTCCTCGGGTTACTCTTGATGCACAAAACACAGCACAACACGACACAATTTCACTATTGATACAATATTTAGCCTTAATAACAATATAATCACTAAATTTTCACGTTTTATGCTCTCGCATTTAATTTCATGACACACCAAACTGTCAGAACATGACACGCGGTGTCGGTAAGGCGACGTTCCCGTACCGACATTCGCTTTCTCGCATACTCTATGCGACGATTCGTGTATTAGACAGAGATACAAGACAGTATGTTTACACGAAGGATGCGGAGCGGCAACGCCGCATTGGCAGATTTTGGCTCTCTCCATAGACCTCCATGGTTCTAGTAGCATCTAGTAGCAAGGGAGGAACTATTTTTTTTTTTAATAAAATGCCTCATCAACAACTTTAAAACATAACAGTAAATATATTCATAAACGCAAGTTTTTGGTTGATATTTCAAATAAGTCCTCTTTTGTTTTGTTTCCTATTAGATTACCATGGTAATAATAATGCTATGCGACTATCCGCTTTAAAGAAGCATGCCACTATTAGTAAACTACAAATTCTATGAGTGGATTCAGTGAGCAGTCTTCGTTAAGAGTAGCAAATTAATGCAGTTTTTTTTCATTGAGTCGAAAGCCGTATCGCTGTGCCTTTTAACTTAAGTTACATAAATGTTACAGCATATTCATGTTTGTTTTTACGTATCTTTGTTTAATATAACTTTAATTTAAAGTTGGCAACATTTTGGCAATTTTTACTACAGAATTTGGCAGGTTGCGGCAGCTTTTTAAGCAAAGTGAGGCAATATCTGAACTTTGAAGATGGTCACACTGACTTCCTTCTGTCATTCAAAATGGCGTCATTTCCTGTGGTGGCTGCGCGTCGTGATGGCTCCGCGCGGTTTATGAAGAAATTAAAGTTTATTTTTGTATTTAGATAGAGATATTATTGTGGTGCGTTTTCTTGTGTAACAGTTTATTTAGGCAGCGCATCTGTAATGGGCAAACCTGGTAAGTATTTTTGTCGGACTTCTAAACTTGTAGGTTGCGGGTTGCACCCGAACCGCGTGGTTTATTTCACATTTTTAGTGATAATATGATCACTTTTGGGGTTTTTGTTTGAAATAATTGTGTAACTGCTTGTATAATAGCATGTGAACTGAGTTTGAGTGTTATTTTTCTGTGAAAATAGTGGAAGAATTTCTAGGCGAAGAGGTTATTCTGTGAATTAGCATGTTTTATATCTGAATGCTTCTTCTATTATAGTCTAGTAATTATAGGGCAAGCATTTGGTTTGTCGCTGAAAATCACTGATTTTCATTTTCTTTTTTAAGTACAACGTGGTGTTTAGAGGTTATGTTTAGGGCCCCACGCAGCCCGCAGGCACGCCCAGTTATTTTCTAGGAGTTGACCATTTCATACAATAATCCTATGTCTAATGACAATTTAAATGATCAGTAATTATTATCTTCCAGATTTCCATCCACTTGTTAATTTTAGACATAACAGAAACCACATGAAAAGTCTACTTACCAAAGTCGAAGAATTAGCATAAATATTAGTGGCACCATTTTTACCATGTGCTAGCCTCTACTCAGACAAAGGACCATAGTTACGATAAACTTATGGTGAACTTGCTCAGTATCTGAATGTGATATTGTGTGAATTTTCAATTATGGGCCTATATTACCTAGAATGTGCTAGACTTCAGTTACAGGATACTAAAATAGAATTACAAATACTGCATTGCTACCAGCCTCTTTTCAATCATCCAGTTTCTGCCTTCAAAGTTCATCACATGACCTTGGGTCACTGCCACATTTTTATAGCAGCACAATTGATGTTTATATATGCACACTTCTGCTTATCCCATGTAGTTTCCTCTTTCTTTGTATGTGAAAAAATGCAGCAGTGAGAGGCTGTAAGCCTATAAGTTATTAATTTCTGTTACTTTAGGCACAGAAAATAATCATTAGGTGTAGTGATCTTACCATTTGTTCAATGTCTGTAGTATTAAAATCACCAGACTGTTATAAGCTCTCAGTTAATTTCTGGCTAATGCACTGTGTGTGTGTGTGTGTGTGTGTGTGTGTGTGTGTGTGTGTGTGTGTGTGTGTGTGTGTGTGTGTGTGTGTGTGTGTGTGTGTGTGTGTGTGTGTAAACCTAAACTACACACCTTTGAGTTTGAATCAAAAATCAAGACCTTCGTTTCTAGAACTGACAAAGTGGTGGTTCCGGTAAATAGAATAACATTTGTTCAATATGTACTTTTTATGTAAAAATGGTGATCCTCATTGTATGGCTATGTGATTCCGGTTAGAGAATAGCACCACCTCATCTCTTCCCGTGGGCCGTAAGAGTTGGCTAAGGGAATACCCAGGGAATGGGCGGCAGCATTCTCCTTGGTACATTAAAATCTACTGCGATCACCGAGCCGCCTGCCATGCGTGGTGATTCATTTCCTTCCATTAAAATCTTCATGTGAGAAGCCTCAAGTTACATTCTTATGGGGGATGCTACACATCTTCCTGCTGATGATATGCTTATAGAAAAATCATTTTTACAATACTAATATGATTATTATTACTTCCGCAGAATTTAATGGCGGCGGTCGGGGCGGCGGTGGCGGTCGCGGCGGCTTCAGAGGAGGACGCGGAGGCGACCGTGGAGGCCGAGGAGGCTTTGGTGGCGGCCGCGGAGGCGGCGCCGGCAAGTTTGAGAAGCGGGGCGGCGGCGGAGGACGGGGCTTCGGCGGCCGTGGCGGTGGAGGTTTGTTACTTTGAATACTTTGTCTTTTCATTCATAATGTTTCTACAGAAATTTGATTTAGCCTTCTCTAGCGGCTTCAAAGAAGTTGAAACAAGTTTGTTTGCCTACAAAAGAATGCTTTCTAATGTAAACCAGGATTTGTCAATTTAATAATATATTTTGATGTCCTGATAATTGAGTAGGCCTCCGAAATAGGATGTACTAAAAAAAAATCTCTTGAAAGGACCACACTGTAATGTAAATCAAAAGGAATGGATAAAACATAATAAGTACTTAAATACTTAGGTTTTTTTTTATGCTAAATTTGGACATTATTTTTGACAACTTACCCACTCTTGATGAATGTGTGAGGTAATAGTTATTTGTGCAACAAGAGAGCAAAGTTGAATCCTGAATGAGCGAGAGATTCAAAGGCACGAGATGCAAAACTTTGCTCTCGAGTAGCACATACAACTTTTCACCTCAGCAGTTGGAATATTACAACTAGGTACTTACTAACGAAACACTATCGCGTTCGCGCCAAAAGCATGACAAAGAAAAAAATATTCATACACTTCTTCATTCATATAAATGTACCTTACCTAAAGCTGGCTAAATACATTTACTGCAGTCATAATATTAAAAAATCACATAGTCACACTCAGTGAGCAAAATACGATTTTGCACACTGTTTTCTTGCAACAAAAGGTGCCATTTTGAGCTACTGAGGTGAAAATTAAATACATGTACGTAAAATTCAGTTTTTTTATTTTCATTTTGCAGTTACACAAAACACAAATGATGACAACATGGTCCCTCTAATCTCGACCTATTCGTGAAGACTATGATACCACATACCCACTACTGATGTTAACTATCACACACAAAAAAAATTACTCTATTCCATGGCTGGACTAAACTTGATGGGACTTTTCAGGTCGCGGAGGTGGAAGGGGCCGAGGCGGTGGTGGTAGAGGCGGCGGCGGCGGCGGCTTTAAAGGAGGGAAGCAAGTTATTCTCGAACCTCATAGGTTTGTATTTTATTTTTTATTACTCCACTGTTAAAGTAAAGCTAGGAATTGATTTTAAAATATCTGAAGTACCCCTTTGGGTATGGAACCCTAAAAAAGAAAGGCCTAGAAGTTGCTTATTTATATGGCTATGACTAAATAGATATCTTCAAAATGTGGTGAAGAATGAAATCACTATCCTAATCACATTTTGAAGATATTTTCTGTTGTGATAATCAATTTTTAAGGTCACATGTGAAGTTGTGACCTAATTTTTCTAACCTGTAATATGTGAACAGTTTTAAACATACTTCCCTAGAGCTCAATAATTCTATTAAGTGGATATTAAATGTTAACTACTTTTTGAACTGAACATTCAAATATTTATCATATTTTTTGTTTTGAGTACTTTGAAATGATGCTAATTAACAATAACTTTCGTTCTTCTGAATGTGAACACTTGAAGCCAAAAATTGTTACTGATCCAAAACATTCTAAAAGTCTACTTCAAACTAAACGCTTATCCGTTTTAACCACCTTTCTATTTTACACAGACATGCCGGAGTATTCATTGCGAGGGGTAAAGAAGATGCTCTGGTGACGAGGAATTTGGTGCCGGGGTCAGAGGTGTATGGTGAGAAAAGAATATCTGTGGAGGTTTGTTTACATTGCTACTGTTTTAAAGTTCTTTGCTGAGTAAAAAACAACATTGGTTCATTCTAAGATTAAAGTATTTTATGGAATAATAATCTCGGCTTGGTTACTTAGTTTTGTCAAAACTCCATTTAAAATAAAATTTTAATATTTTTTTTTGCTATATTTTAACATGATGAGTGTGGTCCCTCTAATCTTGACCTATCCATGAAGACTATGTCCACATACCCACTTCTGATTATATTTACAGCCAAATTAATTATGTAGTCAGTTTGTTCATAGTTTTAATTAGTACATTTTTCATTGTTGACAGAATGAAGGAGAGAAGATTGAATACAGAGTATGGAATCCATTTAGGTGAGCAGCTCGGCCAAGTTCGGAACATACTCATTCACCATCCTTAAATAAAATAATATCATTTTCCACTGCTGAACATAGGCCCCACAGAGCTATGAAACTAAATATGACGCTTCGCACAGCGTTTTTTTTGCTGTGATAGGCCCTCATTAGAAAAACGGTGGTTTTGCCAAAATCACCATGCTTGGCAGGTATCTTTATCACAGAAGATTTTTATGCACTGAGGATAATGCGGCCCATTCCCTGGATATTCCCTTAGCCGGCTCTTACGGCGCCCACGGGAAGAGATAGGTTTGGTATTATTTTTACACAAGGAGCACACAATGTAATTTAGATTTCAACTACTTTTCTATGATATTTGTCATCTGCAATCTGTGGCATCACTTTTGGCATATTTAGATAGATAGATAGAAAATGCTTTATTGCACAATCAACAAAAATGTTGATACATAGGCGAACTTAATGCTAGAGAGCATTATCTTCCAGTCAACCTGGGTGTAACTCAAAAAATTTATGTGGCAGTACAACGCAGCTTACAATTGCATATTGCACAATGTCTAAAATCAAATACTTTTTATACTTAAATAAAAACTAGGATATTTGGTGGGATATTTGCTGTTTCTTATCCATTTTGTAGTTCTCTAGTGAGAAAGGAATGGCTGCCAATTACTGTAATTATTAATGTTCCATTGTTACAGATCAAAATTAGCAGCAGCTATAATGGGTGGAGTGGACTCAATACACATGCCTCCGGGCTCTCGAGTGTTATACCTTGGGGCTGCCAGCGGGACAACTGTCAGTCATGTCTCCGATATAGTTGGACCAGTAAGTCTTAACCACTACAACCCTAACTAATTTATCAATTCAGTCTAGTTTTTATTTATTCAGTTAAATTGGTGAAGATTGAATGACAAAAATTCTGGATAGCCAATGTGAAAACTTTTTAGACAAATAATAAGTTGGAAATAAAATTATTTGCTAACTTTACGCCACCATGAATAAAATACTTATCCTTGTATGGAGATGAGCAATAACATTAAAATGGAATAACCGGGCGGATCCGTCGGCACTAGTTCATAAAAATATAACGTAGATATTACGTGATTGTAAAAAGTTGATACTTGCCTATTGGCAAGAAAGGTAGACTGGCAACTGTCATACCGCAGGGAGTCGGTGGATGCAGGAGGCAAGCAGCTGCTCAAAGTTGTGCTCTTAAGCCAATGTTCAGCAGTAGACATCTTCCTAGCTGATGATGATGAAAGTTGATACTAAGTTACAGTTTATTATACTTAAATGATGCAACTAAGCACACAATACTCTGACCTATTTGTGATGACTATACTATCATTACTGATGTAACACCTAACACTAACATAACAATATCTATAAAAACACCTATTAACATTGGGTATTTCTTCTCCACAGGAAGGTTTAGTGTATGCAGTAGAATTCTCACACAGATCCGGCAGAGATTTGATAAATGTGGCAAAGAAGAGGACAAATATTATACCTATTATTGAAGATGCCAGACATCCTTTGAAATACAGGTAAGAAAAATTATAATGCTTTATTACAGTAGTTGAGCAGAGCACACAACTAGTTTGTTGTTTAGTTGTGATGTGTGTTGTACAGTAGTAGACAGCGATTCTTCTTTCAAAATTTTTTAATTTTAGAAAATAAAGGCTACAGACTATTTTTACATCTAAATAATTTTCCATGATGAATACACACGGCTAAATATTTCATGTTGAAAAGCTTGAACTCTCTCTCTGAATTCATTTCCTAAATATTTTACCCCCTAATTTAAAATAAGGTTATCACAAAGTACCCTCTCTTTCAGAATGCTGGTGGGTATGGTAGACACTATATTTGCAGACGTGGCACAACCGGACCAGGCTAGGATAGTCTGTTTGAACGCACAGCATTTCTTGAAGAATGGTGGACATTTTGTTATATCAATTAAGGTAAATAAAACATCTCATTCAGTCTTCTTTATCCATATAAGTAAATAAAAATAGTACAGATACACTGAAGCCGTTCTGCATTAAAAACGCTAACAGTGATGTTGGTAAAACTGCTATCTTGAACTAGGTGCACTAACGTCAACAGAAACATACAAAACAACAATCATAACGACACGCAACAACAATAAATCAACATTTTTATGTTTTTCATATAGTATTGCAATAAACATTTGAATTTGAACATAAACCTACAACTTTGTCAGTAGTGTGATTTTTAGCTATGACATTTTAATAGCCTTGTTAATTTATTGTTTTAATAAAAATTAATGATTTACTATACAGCTATTCTTACTCACCTTCAGAATGGCAGTTTTTACGATGTGACTGTATTATAACAAAGTCAGCGAGGCAAGATAACCTGTCTGTATATCTCATTATTTTAATTATAATCCATTTTTGTTGTGTACAGATGAAATACTTGCAATAGCTAAACTTTTAATCAGTTGTCATACTATTTTACTAAGGATAAAAATTAAAGATTTCCTATGACGAAAACGAAACAGCTAAATATTTCATGTTGATAATGAACTCTCTCACTGAGGTATCACTACTACCCCTATATTTTCTCTCTAAAACTACTCAATACTAACCATAGACAATCTCCGTTACAGGCCTCGTGTATAGACTCAACAGCGCAGCCAGAAGCAGTTTTCGCAGCAGAAGTTAAAAAATTACAAGCAGACAAACTGAAACCACAAGAACAGTTGACATTAGAGCCCTATGAAAGAGACCATGCAGTCGTCGTTGGCATATTCAGACCTCCAGCTAAAAAGCAATAGACAATTAGTGTTGCCTGTGGCAATTTATATGTGTTGCTATAGTAAATTTATTTTTATAAGTCTGGATACTGCTATTATTATGAAGCGATTTGTTAAGTTTGTTATAGTATCCAATCTACTATCCAATATTACCTCGATTGTAGTGCAGAATTCCAAGAAGACTAGTGTATAATAATAAGTACTGACATACATGATATTTGCGTGGATGTATGTATATTTTTAAGTGTAACATTAAGCAAGATAATTATAAGAATGAATGAAATATATGAGATGGTGCGATTGATAATACCTACTGTGTTTTTATAATCAAACAACCCTTTGTTAGGATATAAACTTTCTCCAAGAAATGCAACTGCTGGTTTGGCAGATTTACCAGAAACTGGGAGATACTCATGATATTAAAAGAAAGAGTAAAAATGTTAGAATTTATAGATTGAGTGGTTCAAAACGATGTAGGCAGACCACTGACGTGTATACCGTAGTTCTAAGAGAGATCAGAGGCAGACTCACTGGTAGGGTATATAGTGTTCTGTGGGCAGACTTCAGCAGTTTTGTCCTAATCTAGTAGCAAAGATGTAGCTCTCTAATACTAGCGTACCTCTAACCTTAGTGTGGCGATTACGGCATAGTACATGTTTCAAAAATAAAAGGTTCTCGAGTGGCGACCACGAACTGGAAGACTCAGCAGTGGACGTCTTCGGGCTGTTAATGATGATGATGATGACATGTTTCAATTTTGGTTGGGAACATATTTCAAGAAAAGAGCAGACATTAATTCGGTCAAATAAATCCATCGGTTAGCAATAACTATGTAGGGACACACGTGTTTACATATTGCCGACGCCGGTCCCGACCTATTTAAAGGGCGCGGGATCAGAATAATTGGGCAGTCGGAGTTCTAATTTAGCTGTGAAAGTAGTTTCAGTTCTCAAGCATTCGCGGGAGTTGAATTCGATAGTTCCTCCATATACTTGCCTTTGAGACGCGTGTCCGCACATACCCCGGGTTGATTTATTTTATTTTTGATGGTGTTCAGTTCATTGGACAATATACTTGGTGAAAAGTAATGACATTTTTATTTATTCCAATTTCCGGTAGGCTAGGTAAAGATTAGAATACGCAGACAAGTGATGACTTTTATATATACACGATAACGTGAAACTGGTGACCCCGACGTGATTTGAACACGCAACCTTCTTATCTGGAGTCAGACTTAAAGTGAAAAGAATAAATAACTAACAAGGCAGAAAAGCACCCCTCACCTACATAGTATTGGAGAACACTAAAGGGTCAAAATATCACCATCAAATACATCTTAAATCGGAGCGTAGATCATGTACATTACATTAGTTTTTATTTCACTTCAATACATGCAGTATTTCCAAAGTTATAACGACGAGATGTTTAAGCCCTTATTTGAATTGCCAAGATTTGCCGCTCTCATTATGACGTCACGCCCGCACTCCTTCCGGGCACCCGCGGCGTGCTATTCGTGCATACGAGAGCGCGACTATCGAATGACAACGGGGTGACGTCATCTCCTGCCTGCGTTATTAAAAACCTTCGGCCGGAAATAAGCACTTTGATCTTAAATATCGCAGCCATTTTTTTTAAATATAAAAAAATTAAAAACAGTTTTTCTCGTAATTTATTGTAGATTTATTTGGCATGTAAATTAAAAATGTTTGTCAGGTCCTCCACCACAAACTAGGTAGAGGATACAAGTTTCCACTACACAATGTTTATGGCTCGGCTCGTGTATTCATGCATCTTTTATATGCGCAACACAGTTATTCTAAAATCTTTCAATACCGTGCTTGTACCTACTTCATCATCAATAACCTGAAGACGTCCACTGATCATATGCCTTAACCATAAGCGCTACTTTGGGCTTCATTCAATTCGTAAAAGAAATAAATCGACCACATAAAATAACAAAATTTAATGTCAATCATCGTCGTCATCATCATCATCACTGCTGCTACTAACGGCGTCATTATCCTGTTCCATTTCATCATCATTTTGATCCGAGTCGAACTTCTCATCACCCCACGACGCGTCGCTGTCAGATTTGTATTTCTCCACCAGCATTCCCTCGTCATCATCTGATGATGTATCTGAAAAAAAAACCACTACTTAACTGCTAGTCTTACATCCAAGGAGTGGGAACGTCGGAGCTGATGACGCATGTTAGCTGTTGCCCGTGACAAATCGGTAAAAACATCACGGAGAATAAGCTTTGAAAATTTCTGGAGGTCATCGCCTCTTCCTTTCTCGCAAAACAGCTTCAATCCCAATAGTAACTATGAAAACGCACGTTGTGACGTCACATGCCAAGGAGATTTGTAATCTGTATTTCAAAATAAAGTATCAAAACCAAATATCTAAACTGGCACTGGAGATTCTATGTAAAGCTACCACAGCTTAGTAATGAAGTACTATGAAGGAGCAAGAACTGACGTCACTGCATGTATGAACAGTATTTTCCTATTCCTGTTTTTTAAAACCCTTGTAACTTTCTCAATTCTTGGGATATAAATGTCTTTACTTAGATAGCAATTTTTTATTTTATTCAGATTAAGATATACATAGAGAATATTATTAATTTGTGCAATGAAAAAATAGCCTATTATGTTCATGCTGACCACAAGAATTTATGTGTACTTAGCTAGTCTTCTTCTTCTCATGTAGGCCTTGGTGTCAGAATTTTTAGGCTGCCCAAAGGCTTCTGACTTGGCTTAACGACTATTGTCTTACGACTTAGCTAGTTTAGTTTTTATTATTGTAGTAGTTACTTGAGTAATATTGCCATTGAAACTAACCATTATAATTTATCATTGCCCGTTCATCCTTTTCCTCTTGCGATTGTAACTCGGCCCGTTGTTTGATGGTAAGTTCCACGCGGCCTCTCAGATTCAGCAGCTGGCATAGGTGGGATCGTCTGTAATATAAATAAATATGTGTGAACATTTCACACAGCGCCATCTGTCCCAGACGAAGCATAGCTTGTACTATGGGAACCAGATAACTGATACAATACTTATATACTTTTTCTTTGTAAATACATACATAGAATACAATATAACACCCAGACATAGAACAAACATCCATGTTCATCACACAAATGTTTGTGCTGGTTAGGAATCGAACCCACAGCCCTCAGTTCAGAAGGCAGGGTTACTACTACCAACTGAGCTACCAGGCCAGATGAAGAGATTTCGTGATGAGAGTTACCTGAGCGTGAAGACAGAGAGAAGCCTGGAGAGCTGGTCAGCCTGCGGAGACGCGAGTATTGCCAGTAACAAGGAGCCGTGACGTAACGTTAGCGCGTGAAGCCACGTGCAGACCGCGGAGCAACTGGCAACACAATGCTTGTTATTTAGCTAGATAGATAGATAAATTCTTTATTGAAAAAAGTTTTTGATAACCGGCCAAGTGCGAGTCAGACTTGCGCACGAAGGGTTCCGTACCATTATCAGTGCATCACCTTTGCTGTATGCACTGAGCATTGAAACAAATGACGCTTGTCTAAGTTTTTTTGCTCTGTGACTGTATGGGAGTCTCCTTAAATATTTTTTTTATTCTGTTTTTTAGTTTTTGTTGTTATAGCGGCAATAAAAATACATTATCTGAGAAAATTTCAACTGTCTAACTATCACGGTTCAGCCTGGTGACAGACGGACAGCAGAGCCTTAGTAACAGGGTTCGCTGTAGCCTTTGGGTACGGAACCATAAAACACGTTTGTTGTATGGGAGCCCCCTTAAATATTTATTTTGTGATTTTAGTATTTAATTTTGTTGTTATAGCGGCAAACAGCCTGGTGACAGACGGATGGACAGCGGAGACTTAGTAATAGGGTTTGTTTTACCCTCTGGGTACGGAACCCTAAAAATACGTTAGTTATTTTTTTAACTATTAATAAATCAAATATAAAATCGGTCAAAAATTTCAAATGTCCATGGATGTGGGTTTAGCCTACTTTTATTAAAGGATATTATTTAGACCTAGTTTAAAAATAAAATACGCCAAAAAGGCGGTAATTCAAGGTATACTCACATGCTGGTCTTCTGAGTGGCCATTTTGGCGAGTTCATCCAACAACAGCGGCACAAACTCCGGCGGTAACTTGGCTAGCGTTCGCCGCGCTACCGCATAGGAATCCTTCTGGAGAACTAACTGTAGGATACTGGAACAAAATAATATAGTTGTTATCAAGATCGCTGAGCGATAAGACCGCTAATTCTTACACTTTTGTAGTTTTCATGGAAAGTGCAAACCACACAGCGCAGGGAAGGGCCATATAAGCAGGTGGTTTTAATGAGTGACACAACTTTCGTTGCGTTCGCTCTAGGATCGGTAGCATTTTTGGCATTTGCTAAATTAGCGAAGATGTCAAGCGTTCGTTTTGGCACGGGGTCCCATCAGGTACAAATGAAAAATAGCCTGAACGTGAAAAAATCGTGGTGATCGTGTCGCGAGCGTTACTAGTTAGTGTCCAGTGTATTCATTTGGCCCAATACTTCGCCAACACGCAATAAATGTCGCTTGATAATCTTGCGTCATGCAGAAATAACATAATTCGTAAAATAGCCCGCGTTATTCCGTTGTATGGGATGAGGCATCTGTACTGTAGGTATTATATTATCTGGGGTTTTGGAAGTTCACAATGACAGTTTTGAGCTATCCGTACGGTGAACGAAAACAGTTAAAAATGCAACTTTTGTCACATTTCCAAAGCGAACGCTGAGTTTTTTTTTTTCATCGGACTTATCTAGCATTTGACCACGCTCTCACCTGAAAAGTGACGATGCGATCGAAGCATCCTAGCTAAGCATGCGAAGCATGTGATCATTTTTAACTCTTAATTTTGCCATCTGTGGCTAATCCGCACGGGCCTTTATTGTATTGTATCTAAAACTAAAGTAGGTACTAGATAAATAAATCTGTATAATAAGCTGTATAATACAAACAGAATACCTAATCCAACAAACCACTACCAGTAGGCAACATGCCCAATATGCTGGCAGCATTGCCACGTTGGATGGCAACACTCAACCTTTGGCCGAAGTAGAGGCCAGCATTTTGGTTAATTACAACAAATTAGTTTAGAAACCACCTCTTTCACACTAGTGCAAGCAATTGCAAAATAGGAAACTCGCTTCGATTATCTCATTCTGTAAAGAAGAAGCAAGCTGAAAGTCTTCAGCTGATGATGATGAGCTCACCTCTCGTCCTTGGAATGAAGACCTTGCATCAGCAGCTTGGTGAAGTTCTTGTTAACAGCTGTCTTGTCCATCCCTCGCACATCCAGGGATAAGTTTGCAAGCCGAGACTCCATCGGGACTTCCAACTAGAAATTACACCATAAATTGTAAAAAAAAATTAAACAAAAAAATCAATCAATGACTCGGCTAGTTTGCCAGTTCTACCGGCAAGCAGTAGTGTGCAAGTTTTCGGGTGCGTGTTCGGGTTTGAAGGGCATTGTAGCTAGTGAAATTACTGGGCAAATGAGACTACTATCTGATGGCATAGTCCAGAAATCTCAGGATGACGTGCGCAGTGCTGTGTCACGCGAAACTTCAGCCAAGTGAAACTGCATCTGTTATCGGCGGCAGTGTCGCTCAACATCAGGCGAACGACTAGCTCGTCATGTCTTTAAGTAACATAAAATAATTATAATATTTTTTCCATACAGCGCCGTCTACTCCGAAACTAAGCGAAGCTCGATATATTTCATATCAAAATAATATTTAATACTTACTGTTTTATTTATATAACTTTATAATAATAATAAACAAAAAAATACCAACCTTTGCCCCCGGCGCGATTCGCTTCCTGCTGACTCCTCCCATCGGTTCAACCAGTTGAGCATCGGCACTTTTAAGGTCAGCCCGCACTTTGTTAGTCTCATTGTTCTGGCTTAGCTTCGACTTCTTGGAAACCTTCGTCTCACCTCGGATTAAAACTTGCGTTTTGGATTTGCAGTCCAATTTCTGAAAGAGATTTAAAAAATTTATTACTCATAAGTTGCAGAGATTTGGTTTGTATTTCTTTATACATGTACAATTTCAATATAATAAAATGGTCAAATTATTTAAATTACCATTCAAGGTTTAACTTCGTATTTCACCTTCTAAGAGTGAATATAAAACTAAAAAAAAATCTATTTAATTAATTTTTATACTTGGTTGTATGTGACAAGCTAAGTTTCAAAATGATGTGTTACGTAATGTAGGTGTTTCATACAAACCTTTTCACACTCTTCAACCCCTTAGGGGTTGAATTTTCAAAACCCTTTCTTAGTACCTACTCTACAAGCCTACGTCATAAAGGGAAGCCATCTTCCAAATTTCAAGTCTCCACAAGTTTTCAGTTCCAGCAGTTTAGTGGAATACAATAATATAATTATTGTATTCCACTAAACTGCACCCAGACAGAAAAAACATTGATGTTCATCACACAAATGTTTGTGGGAATTGAACCCACAATCTATAGTTCTGAAGGCAGACCTACCACCAACTGAGCTATCAGGCCAGATTTACTTGAAATATTTAACACAATGAGAAATTACAATACTTGACACTAGCTAAATACACAATGTGTGGGGCCAAAATATAAGACAAACAGAAAAAGTTAATACATACAATAGTTTCGAACACCACAAGCGGTCCGTTAGTGTAACCGATGAGTAACTCTCCAGTGGGCCACAGCCGGCAGCACTGCAGGGGCAGCGGGGAAGGAGCCAGGGTGCTTGCCTGGACCGTCACCGAGGGCTTCAGGGGCTTTATTGATGACCTGGACATTCAGGGCTCTTGTAAGGCTCGTTTACTTTTTGGTTAGTTCTTAGGGATCTGTACCCAATGGGTAAAACGGACTTTATTACTAAGGTTACGCTGTCTGTCCATCAGCCACAATAGAAAGTTGAAATTGACTTGCAATTTGAGGCCTATCTTCAGCAGTGGACATATTCAGGCTGTTAATAAAGATAAAGGTATCTTACCCATTTAACATATGTCCGTAATAATGAACAACTCCGCTCCTGGTAGCTGCAGCAAGGCTCAACCTCATCGCTCCATCCTCCTCCTTCAAATCCACATCCACAAGCTTAGGAGCATCTTCCAACACAAACTTATATGAGGATCCATTGTCAACTGGGACATCTGTGAGGGTTAGTTTCCGTTTCTTGTGGGACGGAGAGGGTCCATCTCCGTTGGTTTGGGGTTCATGCTCTTCTGTTATTGTGACGTCCCAGAATGAGAGGAGGCGCTCGTTTCTGGAATTATGTTTGTTATACAAGGTCACCTTGAATAAGTATATTATCCCGAAATGGGGGGACTGGGACCATGATACCCTAGCAGTTGTGAGAGCCTTACTTGAACCTGGGTGTTTCTAAACCTCCATGGTAAAAACTAAATCCACTCGCAAAATTGCACGTGCGATCGCTACGAGAGTTGACAAGATACTATAAATTCATTTCTAAACACAGGTTGTTAAACTCATTTATGTGCACTCGGTCAAGGACGAAGTTCAACCACCCAGCTACGCTAAGGCTATTTTCGAACGTAAACTTTACATGGCGTTTTTTCAATGAAAAACTATTAATTTAGTAAAGTCGTAGAAGAAACATTGTCTACCTTGGGGTGTAGATTAACCCCCTTTCAGGATAACATACTAATTCAAGGTCACCTTGTTATACAAGTACTAGACTAGTATTTATTTATTTATATGATTACATGTTACCTGCCCGGCTAGCACGCGCAATGTGATAAAAAAAATCAACACTTTTTTTTTACTTGTTGACAGGACTATGGTAGCATCTAAGTGCGTCTCACTAACATTGACAATTATTTTTCTCACGTTGCGTATCCTAGGGGGTCTGAGTCTGCGCGTGTAGCATGATCGACAAACTCAACAATTACATACATAGAAATCCTGGAGTCTAACTAAGATCTCCTGTATCCCCGGAAGTACAAGTCCATGCTTGCAACACACACACAGAACCAGTAGTTTGAGAGAGAGCTACAGTCCAAGCAAACCAAGTTATAATTATTAGAATGACACTAAGTGAACACACAGGCTGCCTGAAGAAGTCATTGCTGCCACCTCCGTGAACAACTTCAAGAACAAACTCGACAACTGGTTACGAGCTAACAAACTATCACTGTTACAAAAATGAACTTTAGTAGTGAATCCGACACTGTCGATATAGACACATCAGCAGTCATGCTGCTCGTCTATCAACCAATAATAATAATAATAAGTGAACATCTTCAGGGAATGATAATAATGGTGACCCACAAAACATCTCGCTTGTGATTAACACTTCCATCGTCTGTTAAATGAGACAGCTAAAATATATCATGCCTTTATCAAGCTTAGTTGCATCACTTACTGTGACCCTTCAATAAGCCAGCTCTTGTCCTTCAGCGTTGCCAGTGACAGCACAGCGGTCTGTGACGCGTTGTGCCCCAGCGTTTTGATTATGGCTGAGCTTTTGTTGTATAACCTCCATAACCTCACTTGCCATGATGCAGTCACTACGTAATGGGCTGTGGTTTTCTATAAAATAAATTTATATTAAGTGTGAGAGTGTGGAAATTCAACTTATATAAAATGAGGCAGATTAGCAAAAACTCATAATAAAATTACTCTATCCACTGAATATATCAGTGAATAGATCAATTGCCACTAGAAATATTCTAGTAGACCAAACAATAACAAGCATACAAAAAAAAGACAGACATCCAGAGAATTAATCATCAATCATAAAATTATTAAAGCATTTTATTGTACATTATTTTTTTTTTCTGTTCTGGAACTGGGCTTTAAGTCCATCTAACCGCTCACCAGTTCTGCCACTGGTTTATGTGATTTTGAATTAGACTGATATCCCAAAGAAGGATGATTGAGGCAATCATCATCATCAACAGCCTAAAGACATCCACTCCTGAACATAGGTCTGTGAGCAGATGCTTGCCTCCTGCATCCACTGCCTTCCTGCGGTTTTAACCAGAGCCTGACATAGGTGGATTCAAGTGGATTGAGAATTTAGATTGAGGCAATGATAGTTCACAGATTGTGCCTCAAACTCAGGTTGTGTGACACAAAAGTTGATTTACAGGTCTTCAGTTATTCATATGAAAATTACAATACAAGAAAAAACAACAAAACTATTATTTTTATTGTTTAAAATGCCCTGATACTGTACTTTACGTTCTATATTTTTAACTCGGAGGTCTTTGACCTTTTGAATTGATGACTCTTATTAATCTAATTGTAAGAGCCTTCTCTTCAAGCCCCATTGATGCCATCAAAAAGGGGTTATGCCGAAATGAGAAATTAGATTTCTTCTTTTGTTTCCTGTACATTGCCACATGTTGTAAACAGCAGTCAAAATTGAGGTAAAGTAATTTAAAACAGTTTGCACAATATACAACAATCTAATCATTCAGACCATTGCCACTTGACATGAGATAACAAAATAATTGCAAACACTGAAGTGTAAAACACCAGCTATGTAATAACTTACCAAATTGTGTGGTACAATTTTTATGGCCCCGACATGGTTTCCCGTTTTATTCTTACTATCCACAGCTATATTGTAAACATTTCTAGGAGCAGCTCTCTCCAAATTCCATTCTATAATCAAATTATCCTTTGCACAGCAACTATACAATCCATATTTTCTATGCCAGTCCAGAGCACTGACTTTACTATTACTTTTGTAATCAAGTACAGTTTGAATTTTCGCCTGAGACACCGAGTATATAAGTATTTTTCCGCTTGAAGTGCCTAGCGCGATGCATTGGGACTCGTGATCGGTAACACTGCCCTTTTTTATGCCTTGTTTTCGTGCTTGACCCTGGAACAGAAGTTTGAGGTTAGGACGGTATTTACGTTTGTAAATCTTACATCCGAGCTTGTACATATATTTTAAAGCTGAATTTAGTCAACTTAATGAGTTATTTCGCATAGAGTAATCAGAAATCGCAGGGAAACACAGGAGATATCACAAAAACCACGTGTTGATACTCACGACAGTTTGTGCTACTGTTATCCATTGTAAACAACACGGTGGTGCAGATAAATGAAGGTCTGGTGTATACTGCTG
Organism: Ennomos erosarius; assembly: GCA_963580505.1. Taxonomy (NCBI): domain Eukaryota; kingdom Metazoa; phylum Arthropoda; class Insecta; order Lepidoptera; family Geometridae; genus Ennomos; species Ennomos erosarius. The sequence goes on along the minus strand of OY757003.1, from coordinate 7,490,826 downwards.
TTTGAGTACGCTGGTTTCAGTGTCCCATATCTTCAATCTACCATCATTTGAGATGGCAGAATAATATTTTCCATCTTCTGAGAAAGCCGATTCTGCCATGTTTCATCTCGCGCAACCAAATCTAACGTTCCGTTTTCTCTGACTCTATCTGTTGATATTGACGTATCACATAAGGTGGTCTAGCAAAGAAACCAACCACTAACGCTAACGTCAAACGCTAACTCCAAAATGTACTAGGATGACATTTCGGAAATCGCTTACTTTTCCACAGCTAATGTCATTTTAATACAGTTTTGGAGTTAGCGTTTGGCGTTAGCGTTAGTGGTTGGTATCCTTGCTAGACCCCAAGGGGCTTTTCGTTTATTTTCTATTTTATAAATCAAACATCATTGACATAAAAACTTTTTAAATGGTTATTTTTAACTACAATAGGTAGTAACGTGCATTAATTGGACTGTAAAAATCAATAACGCTAAACTTAAACATACAGTTTTTCTGAATTTAATTTAAAACACTGCGTATCACGGAGCGGTAAATAATGATGTTGTGAAAATTTATCTTTCGAATAGCTGGCCCAACAAACTGTTCGAATCGATAGTAAGTATGGGTAATTTTTTTTTGGTAACAGTATCATACACTGGGTAAAACATCAGTGCTACTGGTAATAGTAGTAAGGTAAGGTATAAATCAGGGGTGGCCAGACATTTAAAGTATGCTGTCGACATTATGATGCAAAAGAGATTTATTATTTTTACTTTAGAAAAATTGGTTATTAATAATTGGTAGTAATTTGGCTCAATCAGAAAAATAGGGAAAGATCGTAAAGCACCAGCGCGAAAAAAGCGAGTGCGGAAAAGCAAAGTGTTTGGACTGTAGAAGTAAACGCCACTATCATAGGAGGAGTATACTAAAATGAACAGCGCGTGCGAAGCGAGCGCGAAAAATACGTTTGTAATGGGTAGTGATTTTGTCTTTACACAAAAACAAACAAGCTAAGCTGCTACGTAAAATTATTTTAGATTTCGAATTGTAATAATTCAATAAGGATCGATAGCAATTAATTCCACTGTAAAATAATGGATAATAGGTACAAATTGTATTATTTGTTTAAAACCTTATCTATCAAAACTCATATTCAAATACAAATACAAATTATGAATAGCTTACGCACAGATAACACGTCCGCTTTTTCATATACTGCCGTAGTAGGATGTCGGAAGGGCAGGTAGAGTAGTCCGCACGTTGAGTGCGTTCCATAGTGATTATGTGAGTTTTTGCAGCACGGCCCCATGCGCATATGCAGTACCTAATGAGGCACTCACATAGAGCTTTATAAATTTGAACAATTAGTTCAAAATGCGCTACATATCTAAGCGATTTAAATACATAGATGAATTTCCTTACTCTTGACGCTACTTGATCAATATGGGTGCTCCAGTTTAGTTGTTCATCTATGTATACTCCCAGATACTTCATGGTCTCAACTCGTGAAAGAACGTCGCAGGCACACCCTGCCTTGCGGGAAGTACTACGGTTGCATGGAAAAGAGTGTATTTTTAAACCGTTAGATGTAGGACTGCCTGCTTAAGTTATACTGCAGAACATATATTTTGTTTTCGTTGTGTTCAGTGATAAATGACTATTCTCCAACCATTTCGTAACTGCAGAAAGACAAATCTCAGCCAGTTCTATGACCCTCTGCCAGGTTCGATCATGGAGAAGCAACACCGTGTCATCCGCAAACATCAATAAATCCAAACCAGGCAGGGCAGTACAGCAAAGGTCGTTAATATAAATTAGAAAAAGCGTAGGACCCAGTGTATTGCCCTGAGGAACGCCATATGTGCACGAGCACTCTCGCTCACATGGTCTTCAACACGTACACTCTGTGTTCTACCGGAAAGATAGTCTGAGAACCAATTTAATGCTAATCCTCTGATACCAACATTCTCCATCCTCATCAGTAAGATGGGAATGGAAACGGTGTCAAAGGCTTTCTGGAGGTCCAGAAATACTCCTATGCACTTGCTTCCCTTGTCCATGTAGGATGTTATTAACGAGGTTAGCGTCAGGACTGCATCTTCCGTAGATCTGTTTTATCGAATACCATATTACTTAAGATGTTATTTTTCTCTAAATGCCGCATAACTCTTTTCTTTACTAACTTTTCGAGAGTCTTAGAAAGCGTAGATAGAAGTGATATGGGTCGGTAGTTTGAAAGGGCTAGCTTTATCCCCGGCTTTAAAAATTGGACACACGATGACTTTTTTAAATAAAGATGGGAAAATTCCAGTTTCAAAGCTTAAATTACAGATGTATGAAATAGGTTCGGCTAAATAAGGGAAGGATGATTTAAGTAAATTTGTGGTAATTTTATCCCAACCCGGTGCGCTATGTGACTTTAGTCCGAAAACACCATTTTTAACTTCAATAGGATCTGTAGGGAAGAGAGACATGGAGTTGCTTGGTGCGTTCAGTGTTTTTGCCTGACTAGCTAGTTGCTTTTCCGTAGTGTTCATCATGTTCAAAGTTTTTTCTGTATATAATAGAAGTAAAATACATATTTACTGTATTTAGGGAATCAGTGGGGTTATCTTTTATGGCTAATAAATCACGCAACGGCAACTTAGGTTGATTAAAAGTTTAAAACTGCATACTTCCTTTACTATCTTCCATGTTTCTATAATATTACCTTTTTTTTATTTATATATTATTATTCCAATCACCGCTATTTTACCACCCAGTTTGGCACATTTTAAAATAACTTTTGTGACTAAGGCATTAGATCCATGGAAAGCAGCTTGCCCAAACCAGCCCGTGCCAAAGGCTCCCAATTCGCAGAGGCAATGGGACGGGCCCCTCAGTGAGATGGAACGAAGCACTTTGCTTGATACATCTGGTAGTTCCACAGAGAGTGCTCGTTTCCTTACCATCGCGATGGGAATCCGGTCTTTGCTTACAAGTTTTGCCGTCAAAAAATATCGGAAACCTATTAGATAACAACACATTCCGATTAGCCATGCGTGTCGTTGCGCTTAGGAGCCGCTTGCCAAGTCCCACACCAATGCCCTTGTGGCAAATTAGTTGACCGCCTTGGTCACCACGGTTTAGCATACAGCAGGAGTGCAGGACGTATTCCGCGACACGCCAGCTTGAATGACGTCATTCGTCAGACTTTTATCAGTGCCAGCGTACCGTCCGTTCTTGAACCGAACGGACTTATGCGCGATGACGGCAAGAGGCCGGATGAAAGAAAGAAAGGAAGAAAGAAAGAAAGAAAAATTATTTATTTGTAACAGAGAAAAAAAAAACACAAAAGGCACAAAAGAAATACACTTTAAATAATCTGTCACAAATCGGCCCCAACTCAGCATGATGCTAGTTCTTACGAACCGGCGCTGGTCTTCCGTTGGGACCGCTTAGTGAAGTCACGGAGTAGACATACACTGATAGCCCACAAAAACAGAAAAAGTAATACAAAAAAATAGCAATTATAAAAGTAGCAGCAAATGAGAAACAAATTAAAAAAATAAAAATAAAACGAGTAACACTTAACAAATCAATAAAGGGAACTATTTAAGTAGATGAAATATAATATAAATCGCTATAGTTTAACCCGTGTAATTAAATTAAATTAAATACCTACAGCAAGTGATGGAAGCTGAAAGTTATATGCTAAACCTGAATTTAGAGGCACTGCACTGTACGTGTAGGTACACAACAGGTGGTAAGTACAAAAAAATTTAAACCTCTAACACATAGTCATTAAAATTAAATCAAACAAAGTAACTTATTATACTCTTTCTACTTTTTGCCTGGAATTATCTACAATATATAAAAGATCAGTATGGGTTTATAATATAATATTTAATGTACCTAGCTTTTTAAAGAAAGAAATTAAATAGCATTTGTGTCATGCACTTGTGTTTCCTGACTTTTTTGATGTTGATACAGGAGAGTCTTAAGTTTAGATCTAAATAAACTAACACTTTGCAGGTTCCTGAGTGGTGGAGGAATATTTTTTTTTTCTTAGGTTTTGGCTCCACACGTCGTGTATTTAGTCAGTGTCAAGTATTGTAATTTTTCATCGTTAAAGAATATATCACGTAAAGTCAAGTCTTAGTCATAGTCATAGTCCAGTCTAAGTCAGGTAGTCGTAGTGCAGTCTAAGTCATGCTCCAGTAAAGTGGTGGCAACTTTACTAGAAGCTTCTATGGAATTTTGGAAGCAACACGAAAACTCGCGTTTCACCACATTATATCACTTGCCCACACTCATGCTCGTAATTCAGATTTCAACACTTTGTCGCAGCGTAGCGGAAACTACCACTGAAAACGGCCGAGTGATGACGTTGCGTCGACAGCTGCATTGCGCATTGGCGAGATCCGTAGGACCTCCGTGCAGATACCCAGGTAAGCTTTTCATACAGATATGCAGGCTGTTGATATTTTATGACGCCAAAGAGCAGGCAAGCTAAGTGAAGCTTCCGTCGATGCTTCATTTTTAGTACAAAGCTCTTGTTTAAAAATGGAGTAACATGCGCTCTTAACGGGATGTCAAAGCAAAACCGAGCACAAGCGTTCTGAACTCTTTGAATAAGTTTCTGCGTTCTTGATAGCAACCGGGGACCAAAAACAGTATCCATATAGTTAAGCTTTGACAAAACTAGCGACTCAACCAGCTGGATACGCAAGCATTCCTTTAGGTAAGGTCTCATACGATACACGACTTTTAATTTATAAAAACAGTTTTTAACTGAGCTTGCAATATGCTTCTCGAAACGCAAGTCACAATACATAAGCAACCCTAGGTTACGAGCTTCATACACATTTTAGATTTCGAATTGTAATAATTCAATAAGGATCGATAGCAATTAATTCCACTGTAAAATAATGGATAATAGGTACAAATTGTATTATTTGTTTAAAACCTTATCTATCAAAACTCATATTCAAATACAAATACAAATTATGAATAGCTTACGCACAGATAACACGTCCGCTTTTTCATATACTGCCGTAGTAGGATGTCGGAAGGGCAGGTAGAGTAGTCCGCACGTTGAGTGCGTTCCATAGTGATTATGTGAGTTTTTGCAGCACGGCCCCATGCGCATATGCAGTACCTAATGAGGCACTCACATAGAGCTTTATAAATTTGAACAATTAGTTCAAAATGCGCTACATATCTAAGCGATTTAAATACATAGATGAATTTCCTTACTCTTGACGCTACTTGATCAATATGGGTGCTCCAGTTTAGTTGTTCATCTATGTATACTCCCAGATACTTCATGGTCTCAACTCGTGAAAGAACGTCGCAGGCACACCCTGCCTTGCGGGAAGTACTACGGTTGCATGGAAAAGAGTGTATTTTTAAACCGTTAGATGTAGGACTGCCTGCTTAAGTTATACTGCAGAACATATATTTTGTTTTCGTTGTGTTCAGTGATAAATGACTATTCTCCAACCATTTCGTAACTGCAGAAAGACAAATCTCAGCCAGTTCTATGACCCTCTGCCAGGTTCGATCATGGAGAAGCAACACCGTGTCATCCGCAAACATCAATAAATCCAAACCAGGCAGGGCAGTACAGCAAAGGTCGTTAATATAAATTAGAAAAAGCGTAGGACCCAGTGTATTGCCCTGAGGAACGCCATATGTGCACGAGCACTCTCGCTCACATGGTCTTCAACACGTACACTCTGTGTTCTACCGGAAAGATAGTCTGAGAACCAATTTAATGCTAATCCTCTGATACCAACATTCTCCATCCTCATCAGTAAGATGGGAATGGAAACGGTGTCAAAGGCTTTCTGGAGGTCCAGAAATACTCCTATGCACTTGCTTCCCTTGTCCATGTAGGATGTTATTAACGAGGTTAGCGTCAGGACTGCATCTTCCGTAGATCTGTTTTATCGAATACCATATTACTTAAGATGTTATTTTTCTCTAAATGCCGCATAACTCTTTTCTTTACTAACTTTTCGAGAGTCTTAGAAAGCGTAGATAGAAGTGATATGGGTCGGTAGTTTGAAAGGGCTAGCTTTATCCCCGGCTTTAAAAATTGGACACACGATGACTTTTTTAAATAAAGATGGGAAAATTCCAGTTTCAAAGCTTAAATTACAGATGTATGAAATAGGTTCGGCTAAATAAGGGAAGGATGATTTAAGTAAATTTGTGGTAATTTTATCCCAACCCGGTGCGCTATGTGACTTTAGTCCGAAAACACCATTTTTAACTTCAATAGGATCTGTAGGGAAGAGAGACATGGAGTTGCTTGGTGCGTTCAGTGTTTTTGCCTGACTAGCTAGTTGCTTTTCCGTAGTGTTCATCATGTTCAAAGTTTTTTCTGTATATAATAGAAGTAAAATACATATTTACTGTATTTAAGGAATCAGTGGGGTTATCTTTTATGGCTAATAAATCACGCAACGGCAACTTAGGTTGATTAAAAGTTTAAAACTGCATACTTCCTTTACTATCTTCCATGTTTCTATAATATTACCTTTTTTTTATTTATATATTATTATTCCAATCACCGCTATTTTACCACCCAGTTTGGCACATTTTAAAATAACTTTTGTGACTAAGGCATTAGATCCATGGAAAGCAGCTTGCCCAAACCAGCCCGTGCCAAAGGCTCCCAATTCGCAGAGGCAATGGGACGGGCCCCTCAGTGAGATGGAACGAAGCACTTTGCTTGATACATCTGGTAGTTCCACAGAGAGTGCTCGTTTCCTTACCATCGCGATGGGAATCCGGTCTTTGCTTACAAGTTTTGCCGTCAAAAAATATCGGAAACCTATTAGATAACAACACATTCCGATTAGCCATGCGTGTCGTTGCGCTTAGGAGCCGCTTGCCAAGTCCCACACCAATGCCCTTGTGGCAAATTAGTTGACCGCCTTGGTCACCACGGTTTAGCATACAGCAGGAGTGCAGGACGTATTCCGCGACACGCCAGCTTGAATGACGTCATTCGTCAGACTTTTATCAGTGCCAGCGTACCGTCCGTTCTTGAACCGAACGGACTTATGCGCGATGACGGCAAGAGGCCGGATGAAAGAAAGAAAGGAAGAAAGAAAGAAAGAAAAATTATTTATTTGTAACAGAGAAAAAAAAAACACAAAAGGCACAAAAGAAATACACTTTAAATAATCTGTCACAAATCGGCCCCAACTCAGCATGATGCTAGTTCTTACGAACCGGCGCTGGTCTTCCGTTGGGACCGCTTAGTGAAGTCACGGAGTAGACATACACTGATAGCCCACAAAAACAGAAAAAGTAATACAAAAAAATAGCAATTATAAAAGTAGCAGCAAATGAGAAACAAATTAAAAAAATAAAAATAAAACGAGTAACACTTAACAAATCAATAAAGGGAACTATTTAAGTAGATGAAATATAATATAAATCGCTATAGTTTAACCCGTGTAATTAAATTAAATTAAATACCTACAGCAAGTGATGGAAGCTGAAAGTTATATGCTAAACCTGAATTTAGAGGCACTGCACTGTACGTGTAGGTACACAACAGGTGGTAAGTACAAAAAAATTTAAACCTCTAACACATAGTCATTAAAATTAAATCAAACAAAGTAACTTATTATACTCTTTCTACTTTTTGCCTGGAATTATCTACAATATATAAAAGATCAGTATGGGTTTATAATATAATATTTAATGTACCTAGCTTTTTAAAGAAAGAAATTAAATAGCATTTGTGTCATGCACTTGTGTTTCCTGACTTTTTTGATGTTGATACAGGAGAGTCTTAAGTTTAGATCTAAATAAACTAACACTTTGCAGGTTCCTGAGTGGTGGAGGAATATTTTTTTTTTCTTAGGTTTTGGCTCCACACGTCGTGTATTTAGTCAGTGTCAAGTATTGTAATTTTTCATCGTTAAAGAATATATCACGTAAAGTCAAGTCTTAGTCATAGTCATAGTCCAGTCTAAGTCAGGTAGTCGTAGTGCAGTCTAAGTCATGCTCCAGTAAAGTGGTGGCAACTTTACTAGAAGCTTCTATGGAATTTTGGAAGCAACACGAAAACTCGCGTTTCACCACATTATATCACTTGCCCACACTCATGCTCGTAATTCAGATTTCAACACTTTGTCGCAGCGTAGCGGAAACTACCACTGAAAACGGCCGAGTGATGACGTTGCGTCGACAGCTGCATTGCGCATTGGCGAGATCCGTAGGACCTCCGTGCAGATACCCAGGTAAGCTTTTCATACAGATATGCAGGCTGTTGATATTTTATGACGCCAAAGAGCAGGCAAGCTAAGTGAAGCTTCCGTCGATGCTTCATTTTTAGTACAAAGCTCTTGTTTAAAAATGGAGTAACATGCGCTCTTAACGGGATGTCAAAGCAAAACCGAGCACAAGCGTTCTGAACTCTTTGAATAAGTTTCTGCGTTCTTGATAGCAACCGGGGACCAAAAACAGTATCCATATAGTTAAGCTTTGACAAAACTAGCGACTCAACCAGCTGGATACGCAAGCATTCCTTTAGGTAAGGTCTCATACGATACACGACTTTTAATTTATAAAAACAGTTTTTAACTGAGCTTGCAATATGCTTCTCGAAACGCAAGTCACAATACATAAGCAACCCTAGGTTACGAGCTTCATACACACGCTCAATGGGTTCATTTATCCATGACCGTAACATTCACCGAAGGAGCTAAATTTGCAAGTTGATTTTTGCTGCCAATGATTAGGTATTTGGTCTTGAGAGGGTTTAATAATAAATTATTTTTGACGGACCAGTCGGCAATTCTTGAAAGATCCTCATTTAGTTTTATTACCGCAGCATTGATCTTTGATGGTTTACATGAGATGTACACCTGTAAATCGTCAGCATATATATGAAATTGGCAGTGCTTCATATGAGTTGTTATATCTGCCGAATACAAGATAAAAAGGACCGGTCCCAAAATGGAACCCTGAGGTACTCCTCTAGTTACGGCTACTTTGTCTGACGCAACTGAAGAACCGTTATTTCAATCTAGTTTTATATACTGATAGAGATTACTCAGGTAACTGTTGAACCACTAACGAGCTTCGCAATCAAAGCCATAATAATTTAACTTAGATAAAAGGAGATTAATATCCAAGGAGTCGAAAGCTCTGGAAAAATCGAGCAGTACAAGTATTGTACACATACCTTTATCTTGGGCGCAAAGTAAACTATCAGTAACATCTAGCAAAGCAGTCACCGTACTGCGTCCTTTTCTAAATCCCGACTGCATCTGAGGCAATATGTTATTTTTTTCAAGATAATGACTAAGCTGTGTACAAACGGCTTTTTCCAGAACCTTCGATAAGCAAGGCAAAATGCTAATCGGTCTCAAATCTTTAAGATCGACAGGATTAGGTTTTTTAGGCAGCGGTCGCACTATTGCAGTTTTCCATGGATCTGGATAAGTACATGTAATTGTTGCCGATCGACCAAACTTTTTTATATTTCGTTTTCTTTTTTATATTTCCACTTTTAAAACTGTTTTTGATATGATTTGGATTTTGTTTTATGTCAATTGATCAGATAAGCTTCGAGGACGTTTTTCTATGTTTTTTGGCTTTTATTAATTAATTTAATAAAATTATACTGGTGATTCTTAGTTTTCTGTGTGCTTTTTACCGTGGACCTGCTCACCCTCAACATTTTGGCCCTTTGAATGTTACGGTGGGGCGACGGACAATGAAGAATTGGATTGCTCTATTCACTTGTTTAACCATAAGAGCCATTCACATAGAGATCGTCGAAACACTATCTTCATCTTCAGCATTGATGGCTCTTCGTAGATTCATAGCTCGACGCGGTTGTCCTTCATGCATATATTCCGACAACGGGACAGCTTTTGTTGGCGCAGCAAATATATTGCCAGACCTTTATGACTTTTCTGTGAACAAGGGCATAGACTGGAAATTCATCCCGCCTTCTTCGCCATTTATGGGAGGCTGCTGGGAGCGTTTAGTCCGCAGTGTGAAGACTGCGCTAAAGATAACTTTGAAAGATCGCGCCCCTCGTACTGAAGTTCTGAACACTCTTCTATTAGAAGTCGAAGCGATTGTGAATTCCAGACCTCTAACTCATGTTCCAGTTGATGCAGAAAGTGAAAGAGCCCTCACACCTTTTAATTTTTTGATTGGCACTTCTAGCAACGATCAGTGCTTACGAGAATTTTGCGATGCTGACCTTGTACGACGGGTAGACTGGCGTAAAGCTCAACGTCTGGCAGACCATTATTGGCAGCGATGGATAAAGGAGTACTTGCCACTTTTAATCCCAAGGAAAACAGTTGCACCCCATCAAGCACTGAAGACAGATGACATGGTGTTAGTAGCCGATGGCAACTTACCACGGAACTGCTGGCCAATAGGACGTATTGTTGACATTTTCCCAGGAAAAGATAATGTTGTCAGAGTTGTTAACGTTGCTACCAAAGGGGGCGTACTGCGTCGGCCGGTCCGCAAGCTGGTCCGTCTGTAAAAACTGGTGTTCCACACCGCTCGGGGCCATGTTGCCGATCGACCAAACTTTTTTATATTTCGTTTTCTTTTTTATATTTCCACTTTTAAAACTGTTTTTGATATGATTTGGATTTTGTTTTATGTCAATTGATCAGATAAGCTTCGAGGACGTTTTTCTATGTTTTTTGGCTTTTATTAATTAATTTAATAAAATTATACTGGTGATTCTTAGTTTTCTGTGTGCTTTTTACCGTGGACCTGCTCACCCTCAACATTAATTATGGACGTATTTATCAAATTCTGTATTAAATCTAGCGAGTATGGCATAGTCATAATTAGCATATGTAGACTTATAGCATCATCACCTTCTGCGTTAGATTTTAAACTTTTTATTATATTAAGGATGGAATGACGTTAGTACCTTGGAAGATGGGACGGCCATTAGTATGGGATGCAACTTGTGTAGATAGCGTGGCACCGTCTCATCTTTCCGAAACTAATAATCAGGCTGGCAGTGCTGCTGCTAAAGCGGAAAACCTCAAGCGGCGCAAATATGGAAACCTTGACAGAGGATACATGTTTGTGCCGTTTAGGGTTGAAACTATGGGACCGTGGGGACCAGGTGCTCTGGAAATATACAGGGACTTGGCAAAACTTTTGGTGGAGACGACTGGTGACCAGAAGGCTGGCTCGTATTTTGCCCAAAAAATCAGCATTGCCATACAGCGTGGCAATGCAGCCAGCATTCTGGGCACTTTTCCCTCCACCAAAGGTCTTTTTGATACGTGATTTACAACTGTATATAATTTTTATTTATTATTTAATTTATTTTAATTTTTATTTTGTCTTTATCATTAGTATGTAGTCTATGTAGGTAATTAGTATAATATTTCTTTTCTTTCTTAGGTTCTTCTTTTTTATTTTACACGTGTTTATAACAGTAATAGTGTGATAGCCTGTGTGGGGTTGATTCGATGCTAATAATACGTGGTATCGATTGAAAACATTACTAGAATGGAACATCCCTATTAAGTATTGGATTTGAATTTTGATGATTTGAAGTTGAAGTCTTGACATTTGTTTTTACTCCTTTTGTTTATGTTTTATCTAAATTTATCAAGGCCAATAATATTCGTCTGTAAGTAATTTAAAGTCTCCTACATATATAAAATCAATACCTAATCCAATTTTTAATTTATTTATTTAAATAAAGTTATTTTATACCGGTATAGTATAGTATATACCGTACACTGGCCTCACTCCGACACTGGCAGAAAAACGTCAAACAGCGTTTAAAAGCCACTAATTGAAGAAGAAGAAGAAGAAGAAGTTGAAGTCAAAAACACCTGCCTGGAGTTTTGGCGGGAACGTGAAAAAGTTCACGTCGTTGCATTGTATTATTTCTCAAAACTTGTGCTTTTTCCAGTGTTAATGTTTAAAATTGGTGGCGTTTTACGCATTAAGTGCTGAATTACGAGCATGAGTGTGGTCAAGTGATATAATGTGGTGTAACGTGGTTTTTCGTGTTGCTTCCAAAATTCCATAGAAGCTTCTTGTAAAGTTGCCACCACTTTACTTGAGCATGACTTAGACTGGACTATGACCCGACTTAGACTGGACTATGACTATGACTAAGACTTGACTACGTAAAATATTCTAAAACTCGATGAAAATATACAATACTTGACACTGGCTAAATACACTATGTGTGGAGCCAATATATAAAAAAAAAAAAAAAAAAAAACACCTGCCTGTCACATTTTGACATAATTCACTGATTTTTTCCGATTCTTTTTTTCGTTCGTGTGAGTTTGTCCGTGATCGTGAATGTAGGCGGATATCTTTATTTTATATTTTTTAGTTTAGTGCTCTCGTTCCACTTTTCGAAAGTGTTTCTTTAATTTCTTACCGCATGCTTAGTGCAGTGAATGTTTTAATTAGTGATGTGAATCAAAGGCAGTGCAGGCGACATTGCTTTGATTTTGTGAGTGATATGATGTCACTGTTATTTTGCGTGAATCCTTGAAAACATGAGTGTGAGTGTCGAAGCAGACGTGTCCAGCCCTCTGTCCGAGGGGCAGAGCACCCTGGACCCGACAATCTCCAAGTCTTCGTCCGACAGCCAGAGTTTGAAGAATGAGGACATTGAGGCAGGTCAAGACGACAAATCTGAGTCTAGCACTCCGAAACCTCACCCAATGGCTTTCACCATCGACTTTGGTGATACTAAACCTTTTGACAACCGAAGACTGGAAGAGTTAGCGAAGAAATCGCAAGCGAGACATCAAAGAGTCCAATCTATGTCCGCGAGTTTAACCCGCATCAGTCCATCCGCCCAGCGCCCGCCTATGAGTGCGAAACTGCCTCGGAAAGCTCAAGGATACAACTCTGAAGGTTACTTTTCGTCTGACCAAGAAGACAGTGGTCTTTCCAACTCTATAAAGAACAGAGCACAAAATATCACAAGTCCTGGGACCAACCGTCATATAAAATCTCCTGTTACAGACCACTTCCAGGCCAAACGCACATCCAAGAGCCCTATAGTTGATAGCATAATGTCTAGAAGTGATAACTTTACTCTAAATATGAGGCACGGGTTAAATCTGCCATTAAAAAGTAGTAGTACTTATGTTAAAGATGGTTACCATGCTCCCACTGTAGCTGATATTATAGATCAAAGTCCTGAAGTGCTATTAGCAGATATTTCAAGTCCAGAGCTAGATATTCTTACTCCTGATAATTGTCTTTCTACGCCAGAGCAGAAAAGTCCGGTACATAAAAGTAGGGCTTCTCCTGAAACTCCCGACTTGTTTAAGAAGTGTCTTGTAAATGAATCTTTGTATATAGATGATGATGTGGACAGACACTCTAATTCATCAACCGGTACTTACACAATAGAAGGAGATAATTATACGGAAGAGCAGAAAGCGAGAATGAGTATAGACCGGAACTTTGCTAGTGCATCAAAAGATTCATTACAGAGGAGTGAAAGAGACCCAGAATTAGTTTTTGACTATTCAAAATGTGTCATTACTAAAGAACCGAGACGTGACACTGCATTACGGAGTCCAATAACTTCAAACAAAACTTTCGACATCCCAAAAGTCTCCAAAGACAAAAATGTCCTTGAAATATCCTGCTGTTATGAGTCCCCGACTGAAAACGACTTAGCCGCTCAAACATCCAAACAAATTAAGTCAACAAGGAGCTATTTAGAGAAGATAAAGAATCGTGTACGAACAATAACGGAGAAAACTTTTGCTAAACCGCCTCCAAAGCTTGAAGAAGATGCCGATGTTGGCAGCTTTACCTCGGTCACAACATCAGGTGTATTAAGCTCTAAAGCACCGCCAAAAATACACATACCAGTCCGTAGACGTTGCAGTCTAACAAAATCAGACATAGACCAGACTGACTATGTACACCGTATTGCGAGAGAATCTTCCGTACCCATTGAATACATACAACAGATTACCAGAGAAACAACTTCTCCAGAATACTTACAAAGACTATCTCGAGAGTCATCCGTACCGGTGTCGTTGCCGAGTACAAAATCTCCGTTTGACGATGCCAAGTTTGAAAGTACTACTATGAGAAACGTTCAGAAGGCTATGAGGGATGACAGTGGTATCTCTTCAGATGTAACACCTGATCAGATGGTCGGCAAGTTGTCATATTTGAGTATAAATCGGTGTAAAGGTGATAAGACGTGGATACAGGATTGGGCTGATAGTGTGAAGAAGTATAATAACAATGTGCTGGCGAAGGATGGTGTGGATGAACGGCCACCGCTTAGTCCAAGGAACCTGCCTGGCAGAGGTAAGCTGTATTTTTTAATTATTATTATTGGTTGTTAGACAAGCAGCATGACTGCTTATGCATCTATATCTGTAAATAAGTTGGATAAATTAATCATTTTCTTTTATTGTAAAGTGTGAGTCAAACTTAATGGCGGCTGCGAAGTACGTGCCCCTCGCACGCTGCGCACACCGCTTACCTCTTCCCGCGCACATCTAATTTTTGCTACTGCGCAGCGTTTCGCGCCGATTTCACAGCCACTATTGAGTTTGGATCAGACTGTAATATATCTGTTACTTTTTCGCATTTATCGATGGATTCTGCTGTTCGGCACCCAACAATGGCCATGTTAGTGGACGGCGACGCCCGCAATCGCTGCGAACAGCGATGGGTACCGCATATTTTCGCGTTGTGCTTCGTGAAGCTTTAAATGCAGTCGGTGTTTCCTCCATTTTTTACATCTAAAGGCCTATTCAAACCGGCGCGTTATTCGCTTCCGCCCGCTGCCGTACTGCTGTGGGTAGCGGAAGCGAAAAACCCACAGCGTACTTACTCAAAACAAATATCAAATAAACCGCTGTGAGCATAACACGACCCCAAACCCCAAATTCCAAACCATTGGTTAATCTGTTTACACAAATTAGCAAATGGCGATGTAAACAAAACTTCAACCTAAACACGACTTGTGGAAAAGATAAAAACTCTAGTTCCATATTGAGTAGCTTCTAGCATTTTATGAAGCGAAACCGCAGATTAGATAAAAGTTAATACATAAATTTGGGGGGGGGGGGGGATATTAATGGTGATTGAGTGAATGGGCATCTCATGGGCAAACGTGCTCCACCTTAGATAACTCAGGGCCATTATTCCGTATCGATTCCTTACTTTGAAACCGCGCGAATTCCTTGTCTTA
Organism: Ennomos erosarius; assembly: GCA_963580505.1. Classification (NCBI taxonomy): domain Eukaryota; kingdom Metazoa; phylum Arthropoda; class Insecta; order Lepidoptera; family Geometridae; genus Ennomos; species Ennomos erosarius. Next base: position 7,475,633 of record OY757003.1, on the reverse strand, counting down.
GATAAGAAATCTACAAAAGTCTATTCTCTATGAAATGAAAACGAAACCGCGTGAAATGAATTTGGAATTGGCGGGATTTGAACTGCCAAAAATCATATGTTACCACCACTTATGTCAATATATTTTATTCAAAATAAAGATAATTTCAATGTAAAGTAAAGGTATATCTAAAGCTGTGACACGATTTGAACAAGACACGATAACGACGTGGTTTCGAATCGTGTGGAATCTGTGTTTCCATAGAGAAAACCGCCCAGGTGGATCGTGTGCCTATTTTATCATAAATACCTACTATCTATAATGTATTGTAAAGTTTTCTGATTATTTTTTTTGGCTGAACCGGTTAGCGTAAAAAGCGATTTGCGGAGCGGCGATTGTCTCAGTACTTATCATTATCATACACAATTCAATAGATTGCATTGTTGTTTTGCCAAACGATAACACATTGTAACGCCCTCATACGTGCCTTTATCACTTGATAGCAATGCATCTTTCACATTAGGTACCTAGTTTATATGAATAATGGACCTATAAACCTAATTTATTGTGGTATTGTTTAGGAGAAATCTTATGTCGTTTAATGGTGGTTTTTTTTAATGAGAATGAGTGACGTGACGGGCCAGTCGTTCACCTGATGTTAAGTGACACGGCCGCCCATAACAGTTGCATGTCACTCAGAACTTTAAACTAATAAAGTTTCGCGTGACACTGCACTGCGCACGTCATCCTGAGACATCACACATTCTAGTAACCAGATTACCAGACCGTGAGATCAGGTCATAAAGTCTCATTTGCCCAGTAAGTTCACTAGCTACAATGCCCTTCAAACCGGAACACAGAAGTGCTTGCACTGCTTGGCGGCAGAATAACTGGCAAAGCGGTGGTACCTACCTAGACGAACTTTGCAGAAAAGTCCTACCACGTAGTTATTAGTAAGCCTTATGTCGATAGTATTCAGTACTTACATAGTACATACAATGTATAATTTGAGTGTATATTAGCTGGCCCGCCCCGGCGTCGCACGGACTTTATTTACGCCTTATTTCTGTCTAAAAGAAGAGAGAAGGAGGGGGTAAAAATAAGGGAAAAGGATGAATGGATGATGGCGAAAGGGGGCCCGCGGTGGTGAGCTGGATGGCGTGTTTGCATTGTAAATTCTGTAAATAATGTTTTAGTTGTAATTATTTGTATTTTTTAATAATTTTTTTCAGTCACTTATAGTTATATAACTTTGTTACATATTTTATTAAGGTAATTAAAAATTTCTATAAACGAAATGGAAAACATTTAAAATATTAAAAAGTAAAGGCCTGTATTCGTCCAGCCGCCAATAGTGTTCAAATTGAGTATTTTTTTAACAGTAAAAAGTGATAAATAAGCTATAAATTAACCCACTTCATTACAATAATTAATAGTGCTTCATTAATTGTAAACTGTCTCGTAAATTATTATTATAACTCCTAGCTGTAATAAAATAAATGTAAGCATGTATTTGAACACCACCCACAGTATTTGCCGACCTTTTATGGCAGCAAGAGACGGCTGCTCACTCAGCTGTTAAGGCGGAGTTTGAGTCGGCGTAGAGCATAAAAAATACAAACGATGTAACGTGATGAACCAAAACGCACACCCAGTTCACAATCAAAAAATCTTCTATTTTTTGCGGTTTTAACTTTATATTAGGCCTTACACTTGCAAGACAACTTCTGCAAGTATCGGACTCTATCAGACAGCAGCTTGCTTGTGTAAACAACGTAGCAAGCGCACTCACGACTTAATTATTGTCGAAGATGAAGGTGATTGGTGACTATTGAAATCGCGCAAGACTTCCGCGTTTTCTTGCATGTGTAAACGCGGCCTAAATAAAGCCCACTAGAGGCCCCCTAAAGCACAGAAGTTGTGCGTAGGCTGCACCTTAAGTACTAAGTATTATACAGGTAAAGATATAAAATATAGCTAGACGTATGCGATGTTCCTTTTTAGGTCAAGCTACAGGCCGTCTGTTGACTCACTGACTCACTAATACCCCAGATAATATAATACCTACAGTATACAGATGCCTCATCCCATACAACGGAATAACGCGGGCTTTACGAATGATTTTATTTCTGCATAACGCAAAATTATCAAGCGAAATTGCGTGTTGGCGAAATATTGCGCCAAATGAATACACTGGCTAACTAGTAACTCTCTAGACACGATTACTGCATTTTTTTCAAGTTTGGGCTATTTTTCGTTTGTACCTGATGGGACCCCATGCTAATACACACATACACCACAACAAACTTAAGCCCACACTATGTTGAACTGTGAATATCTTCTAAGGTTAATTTTTTTTATCTTATTTATGTACTAAATACTAATGAATAATGAATTACCTTAGAAGGACTACGTGACGCTACCGTGCTTCAGGGGGCACGTTGAGTCGAGGGCATGGGTCCCGGCTGTTGTCGTAAGACCATGGTTTTTAAGCCAAGTCCGAAGCGTTTAAACAGCCTAAATGTTTGAATACCACGGCTGTAGAAAAAGAATGATTTCACGAGTTAGTCGTTCGTTTGATTCGGTTTGATGTTAAGTGAATATCATGGCTGCCCAAAGTTTTTTACGATAATGAATGAATGACGTGATGAGCTAATCGTTCATCTGATGTTAAGCCCCATAACAATATCAGTCGGAACATTAAAATAATAAAGTTGCTACACCCATCGGAACTCTAAACTGCAATTTATCATAAGTATGTAACAATATCTAAGTTTTGGAAGATCTTGATGCTTCTATATACATTACGGGTGGTATATTTTTATTTTAAAAAAAGTACATTTCTCTTTGAGCTCGCACAACAACTAATTAATTTTCCATTGATACATTCATCCATTCATCATTGATATCTAGTCAAACGTCTAGGTAAGTACCTTCCTAGTATAAAAAGTGCTACAGTACGTTTATACCGTTCCGAACCACAGAGTTCACGCTTCAATTGAGTTCTCAGTAATAATTCAAACAATAGTACCTGATGCTCAGGTCGATTGTCTATTATCTGTCGGCGATATTATAATGTGACCATAGAATAGTATCCTTTTAATTAAAGGGGTTAATGAAACCGATTTCAGTTGCCTTTTCTATGAGAGTTGCCTACAGAATGCTTCCATGCATGATTCATGTCTGTGGAGCTCCCAAGAGAAACGTGAACCATTTATCTTGACTGAGGGAAAAGCGGTCTCTATACAAAAAATAATATTCTTAAAAATCAATAAAATTATTACAGACAAGCTAATTTTAAGTCCTTTTTTATGAGAATGAACGACGTTACATGTTAGTCGTTCACCTGCAGGGTTACTCTTGACACTCGATTTCAATCGTAACTTGGGATTTGGAACGAAATCGTGGCATTTGGTACTCTTGAATCCGATACTAGCGCACGATTGGAATCTTTGTCCGTGGAATTTTATGGAACTAAATGGAATCGACTCCTTTCTAGACCAACCGTTTTTCGGTACTCTTGACGCGATTTGACGTTGACAAATTGAGCTTGAAGTCGAGTTTGCGATAGAATTTTTACAACTTTCAAAAGTTAACTTTTTTGCGTTCGAATGCGTTGTGTTCGGAAGTAAAATGGCACGTTTGGCTCTTATTTTTAATATTTTGGACAAACATATACACAAAATATACTCAGTCTTATTGATGACACAAACACAAACACATGATGCTTCTCATGGGCGGAGCGTAACACACCTTTTGCTATCGCCGGATTATCTTGTAAAAAATCCGCTAGAGCCTCCAGCTGTTGGTAGGTTGGCCTACTACTCATAATTCTAAGTTCCTGTTAGAACGGATGAATCATTAATTATTGTATCAGTAGTACAAACATCGATGTTCATCACACAAATGTTTGTCCTGAGTGGGAATCGAACCCACAGCCCTCAGATCAGAAGCCAGGGCTACCACCGACTGAGCTATCGGGCCGTCCAAATTCAAGGTTTACAGCTTACTTAAGCACCCAAAGTACCAATACCAATGGATAGATACTGTTCAGACACCGTCCGACTCCGACGCCACTATTGTTTCAAATCCTGAAATCTTGGTAAAAATTATACCAATTAATTTTTTTTTATGGGAATGTGTGACGTGGCGAGCTGGTCGTTCACCTGATGTTAAGCAACATGGCCACCCATAACAGTTGCAGTGTCACTCAAAACTTTAAAATAATAAAGTTTCGCGTGACACTGCACTGCTCACGCCATCCCGAGACATCACCCAGTCTAGCAATCAGATTACTAGACTGTGTAATCAGGTCATAAAGTCTCATTTGCCCAGGAATTTCACTAGCTACAATGCCCTTCAAACCGGAACACAGTAGTACTTGCACACTACTGCTTGGCGGCAGAATAACTGGCAAAGCGGTGGTACCTACCTAGACGAACTTTGCAAAATAGTCCTACCACCTAGTAAAATAATTTAGTAATAAGTATAATTTTAAGAAGTTGGCCGGTGAAAATGACTTAATGAGTAGGTATATTACTATTGTCGTGAATTTTATAATTTATTCTCACTTTTTAATATTAAGAGGTTGGTAGACTGTTTAAAAATACTATTTTGGTTGGCCACACTGGCGGAAGGAGCGTCCGCTGAACCATCAACCAATTACGATGGCTGCCTTGGTAGTTCCGGTAAAATAATATTGAGGTTTAGGAGGGAAGTTTTGGAGGGAGGACAAGGTCCAAAAAGGCGTTCTATTCTGGTTAAGCAACCGAAGCGTCAAGACGTATTATTGCTCCTGTTCGTTTATTATGTACTGAGTGTGTACTGAATATTTATAGAAGAAAGAATATACAAGAATTGAAAAGGTTCTCTGTGTTTTACTTCAATTCAGAAGAGGAGATGAACCCACATGAAACAAGGTACCGTAATTTTTCTTTGAGAACCTGTGAATTTATGACCATGCCCACGATTGATCTTGATTTGTAACTGTAATTTTTTACCAACGCCCGTAATTTAAGCTATACTGCAATATTGATAAAATAGTGAGATTATGTCAGCGCGGCCGGTCAGCTAGACTGAGATAATCCGGTTGTGTTAACTTAATCGAAACATAAACTTGATTTTATTTATTGAGATTGTGCAATTATGAAACACTGGATAACATATATCATCATTTGAATTTGACACTTGAAGTTTGAGAAGCATGGGCGGTCTGCATTGACGGAGTCTTCCCGCCCGTGCTAATTGAACCTGATAAAGTGTACTGTGTCGTGTCAGGGGTTTCATACTCGTTTGGTCAGGGCCACACTCTGACAACGATAAGGGGACTGCTGACTGGGCACAGCTGTTAAATTGGATTGATGGTAATGATTGTGAAATGGTGCTTAGACTGTAAAGTATTGTCTTTTTCCAATACGATTGGGCTTGCATTTAAGATTTTAATTGTAATGCCTACATGATTAATCTCAATTGAGGGTGCTCTAAGATTATTAAAAAAATATATTTAATGGTGAATATTAAGTAGAAATTCCTGAGAAGTAAGAATAATAGACGAATATTTTAATCATTATGACTTGTTCACATGGCCTAATGTAGTTGTCTATAGAATTTTGATTTCAAATGTAGGTATCTATATCACACACACACAACAGGTATACTGAGTCAAAAGAATTCGTTTACGAAAGCACAAAATAGAAAAGTGACGATAGTGTCTCAGGAGTCTAATATTTTAGTGTACTTAAACCAATAATAGTTAGCATCTTTGGAGTGAATTTGGTGTAATGACGGGTGGTCAGCATTGTTTTAGATAATTTTGTGTATGGTCTACTAGCATTGTAACATGGGCCCCGTAATATCGCTCGCACACAACACACAATACACAACACACCATCCACACATACAATTATTACACATTTAAGTATTGTTATTCTCAAATGTTATTTGAGCATTGTAGAAAGAGAGAGCGATAGATATGAGTTATGGTTATTGCATTATTTTAAAATGAAATAAACCTGTTGTCCAGTGGTCTATTCGTTTGTAGATTTATAAGCCTCAGAATCACTGGGAGGAAACTTGTATGTTCGACAAATTATTAGTGAAAACAAAGTTCCACGAAGTTTACCTAACAGTTACCAAATTGGAGTATCTTGTTTTAAACTTTTATTTTATTTCATACGAGTAGTTATTTTATTTCACCCAGGTAGATAGGTATCAATAATTTGTTGCTATTTTTAATTTACTTAGTTTATTAGCATTTAACATTGTTCTGTCCATTTTATTGAAGGTATCGAAAATACTTTTTAATTTTCATATTTGTCATTTTTAAATTATACAACTAAAATGATTCAATTCAATTCAATTGTTTATTTGCATTCCACAATGTTGTTTAAAGATGTTCGTGTGATTGAAAGTTCCCTGTTGAGTTTGACTTGATTACATTATCTTGAATTACATTTTTATATTTATGGAACCCATACCGCGATTAGAATCATTTCAGTTCCCGATGTTCCAGTAATTGGTATATTATGATAATGCAATGAACAACCGTAATTGATTAAAACAACGATACTGTTTTTTTAAAATCTGATCATCCTAAGACTTAGTCGCTGTTCTGTAGAAGTTACGTTTGCGTTTATTTCAAGTGGCTGTAAAACAATTAATTACTATTCACGAAATCCTGGCTCCAACTTCGATCGCCATCATCAGACCAGTTAGTAGAAGGTGCTAGCGGTTAAGCGTATAAAAAGGTAGTGCTAACACCAATAAGAAGTGCGTCATGCCACTTTCCCACTACTGGTTTTGCCAGTGTAAAGTCGCACTGTATTATGAAATGTTTTAGTGCGAGTATTATTTCGTATTCATATTCATTTATTTGTATTCATGTGCCAAAAATATGTGAAGTCTACCCATCGACTAATTCACTACCTATTTCGAAATGGAGTAAACTCACACTAGTGCCACAATTTTAACGTGCCTGTTACCACCTACTCCAATCAGATATAGCTTAATTATTATGTCATAGATAATATAATACCTACAGTTGGTACTTATGTTGACAGTAGATCAGGTTTGCAATCCTATGTACATTATAATAGCGCTCATGGTTTAACAGAAAAATGATAATTGATATTTACGCCACTACGTTGTTTGCCTTGTTAAACTTGTCACAGATTTAAATTAAAGACTAGTATTTCAATATAGTACCCAGGTTTGATACAGATTATTTTATGACAATCAGAATGCGCCTACTGGGCGGTTATTCTCTATGGAAACACAGATTCCACACGATACGAAACCACGTCCTTATCGTGTCTTGTTCAAATCGTGTCACAGATATACCTTCACTTTACATTAAAGTTATCTTTATTTTGAATAAAATATATTGACATAAGTGGTCATATCTTTTGATGTGTTGATGTTTCGGAACGCGTCTCGGTAAAACATACGATTTTTGACAGTTCAGATCGCGCCAATCCCAAATTCATTTCACGCGGTTTTGTTTTCGTTTCATAGAATACAGTTTCGCAGATTTCTTATGTGAGACAAGAAACTCTGGTAGTTTCGAAGTAAGGAATCGATACGGAATAATGGCCCTGTTGATTACCGAGGTATCAGGTGCGCAGTTTCATTTCCAGTGAGATTCAGTGTGCCGACATTCCATGGGTAGGACCGTATTAGATGAAAGGAAAAAGTGGGAGGATAGGCTAGTTAATAATTTGATACTATCTTGATACAGCTCTTGATACAGTTCTCGATACAGCTCTCGATACAGCTCTTGATACAGCTCTTGATACAGCTCTTGATACAGCTCTTGATACAGCTCTTGATACAGCTCTTGATACAGCTCTTAACACAGCTTTTAACGGATTTGATGCGGTTTCCAAAAGATTCTATGTACGGCTTTTGAATATGGTTTGCAAATTTTGTACAGCTAAGGTGCAGTTTATGATTAAGATGTGACCGAACACCACCACATCACCACTATCACACCTACACACCATCACCACATTCGCCTACTAAATTTAAATAGTTACAAACTGAGCTGATTACCTTCACCTTGGATTATAGTTTAAAGATTTTAGTCGTGAAAGTTTTGCACACATTTGAGGCTATCGTTTCAAATAATTTGTACTGCTATAGAGATATAGTATGGGCTTCAATTCGATATTATAGTTTGGACTATAGTTAGACTATACGGTTCAAGATGCAGCTGGGCTTCAAACTGGGTTACTCTGTAAAATTCGGTTTAGAATATGAAATTTAATCAGTTTGATATAAAGTTAATTGATATACAGCTAATTATTAAGCTATTTGAGATACAGCTATCTGGAATAAGCTGCTATTTGATATGAAGACTTTTAATGCACTGATTCATGTACGGGTATTTGAAATGTATGGTTTGATATATAGGTTTTGTTTAATGTATTGCGTTATCACCATACTTATCCGTCGTTTAGTAAGTATATATAACAACTTGGTATTTAGATTTGAATTAATTTCGATATAATTATAAAATATGAACAGCTATTTTGTAGACGGATATTTAAGGCACGTGATGATTAAGTTTGATACAGTCGATGGTTTGATTTGGTTTCGTAGTTACAAAGATATAAGGTATTAGTGTGATTTGGTTTTCATACAGTATAATTTATGGTTGGATACAGTTCGTTTTGATACTGTCTAAAGTTCGATACAGCTTAAGGATTTGATACAATTTGAGTTTGAAATAGTTTATGGTTAGATAGTTTTTGTTAGATAGATTTTATGGTTTAATACAGTTTGTTTTAATATAATAGTCTATGGTTTGATAAGTTGATGGAGGTAATAAAGGCTATGAGTCAAATTATTTGATACAGTTGAAACCATCGAAACAGTTGAGACAGTCCAAACAGTTGTTAGTCGAGATAGTCGAGATAGTAGAGTTAGTTGAGTTAGTCGAGTTAGTCGAGTTAGTCGAGTTAGTCGAGTTAGTCGAGATAGTCGAGATAGTCGAGATAGTCGAGATAGTCGAGATAGTCGAGATAGGTTAAGACGGGACAGTTGAGATAGTTGAAACAGTAACAACAGTTGAGACTGGCGATACAGTTGAGATAGTTAAACAGCCTGTGATAGTTAAACAGTCTGTGATAGTTAAAACAGTTAGATGGTCGAAACAATTTGTGACAGTAGAAACAGTATGAGATAGTTGAAGCAGTTGAGGTAGTTGAAACAGTTATAGTGGTTATGTGTGCCACCGGCTATGTATGCCGAGGAATAGTGGTTATGTGTGCCACTGGCTATGTATGCCGAGGAATAGTGGTTATGTGTGCCACCGGCTAAGTATGCCGAGGAATAGTGGTTATGTGTGCCACAGGGTAAGTGTGCTAATGTATAGTGGTTATGTGTGCCACAGGCTAAAACAGGATGATTAGTAATGGTGGGATGCAAATATCAAGGTCTATTGACTAATTTTGCTATGAAAATATTATAAAATATAAATGCTGGTGGCCAAGTGCGCCGTTTTAACTAATGCTGTTTTTAGTCTGCATAGCAGTTAAATGTTGACGAATCTGTTGATGTTGTTTGTATTGTATTGTATTGTCATAGTAATCTTATCTTGAAACAACTTTAATTAAATCGTATTTTAAAATGTCGACTCAAGACGCGATGACTGCCAGCGTCTAAATTGGCTTGTCTGATATTTAGTAACTGATATACCGATAGCTACTCAGCTAGTGTTATGTTCACTTACGTAAATTATGATTGTGCTAATGCAAGTTTTATTTTTGCGAGGAAATGAACTCTGATGAAGCTGGAAGTCGCCTCTACCAAGGACTCAAGGCATTTAAAGGTGCACGAAGCGTATCCTGCATCCAGCAGCACTATGGAAAATATACTGAAGGAATGCTACTAGAAAAAAGAATGTGTGTACAATGCGTTTCCTGAGGCAAGAAATGAAGATGCATTTTGGCGATTAGTTGACAGGTTACGATCACGCGTAAATTTACAGTAACTTTGACCAGGAATACTTAGACTTTTAATTCTTGAGTATTATTTAAATATCGTATCCTGCAGTAATATAAAACGCAATAGGTTAATTCCATGAAATATCTTAAAGAATTTGTAGTGTTTAAGTGTAAGTAAACCGAATGTCGTGAAGTTGAATTACAAAAGCAAACTAGAATAGGACTGTTAAGAATAATATAAGTTAGTCATTACATTATAACTGATAAATAACAATACCTGCTGTTATTCAAGGAATTGCAGATATATTTAATATTGTATATTATAAATAGCTTTGTTTAGTTCATATTTTTATGGTATTGGTACAATAATACGCGGTTGACATCAAAGTTATTGACTTTATATGTAGTTAGGTTTTAATTACTATGACTTGTTTGATTTTTAGTGTTGACTTAGATTGTGCAGGCCTGTAATTATAGTTGTGCTCGAATATTGTAGTTATTTATGTTGTGATCACAGTCAATATCTACTTATACTACGCAATGGATTTTAGTTTTGCTTTAGCTACGTGTACATGTAGTATAAAATAATGATGTATAAAATATAATGATTCTTAGCTGTACTAATGAAATATGTGCTCAAATAAGAAATTGTATAGCTACAACAAGAACTGACTGCTAAGTGGACGAGCGCCAGGAGGCAGCTCTGTGTCGGATGGCCGAATGTCGTGAATTTTATAATTTATTCTCACTTTTTAATATTAAGAGGTTGGTAGACTGTTTAAAAATACTATTTTGGTTGGCCACACTGGCGGAAGGAGCGTCCGCTGAACCATCAACCAATTACGATGGCTGCCTTGGTAGTTCCGGTAAAATAATATTGAGGTTTAGGAGGGAAGTTTTGGAGGGAGGACAAGGTCCAAAAAGGCGTTCTATTCTGGTTAAGCAACCGAAGCGTCAAGACGTATTATTGCTCCTGTTCGTTTATTATGTACTGAGTGTGTACTGAATATTTATAGAAGAAAGAATATACAAGAATTGAAAAGGTTCTCTGTGTTTTACTTCACTATGAACACTTTTACAAATTGAAACACTGAAACACAGAACACTATCTAAACAAATCTGAAAATAGCTGAGCCACACAGAACATTAATACTAGTTATTTTTTCAAGCCAACCTTTCATTGACATTTAGCCATTCTTGATATTATTCGTCGGTAAATAAACGCTTTTATTAACTTGAAAGTGACTAAATATCATCAAAAGCGATGATTTTTTGGTAAAGTATTTTTTATCACCGTTATTAATAAGGTGTTTGGTATTAGTATTTTCTATTATGTTGAGTATGGCAGCACTTACATAGTGTTATTCTTTTGTGAGTCACAATGTTAAGTCGATCGCAAATGCGATTTCAATTTCAAGCTCGATTTTGTTCAAGGGTACCAATTTATTTAACATTGGAATTGGGATTGATTCGTATTAGAATTTTAGTGAAATTGGGATTGGAGTCAAGAGTAACCCTGCTGATGTTAAGCGACACGGCCGCTCATAACAGTTGCAGTGTCCCTCGGAACTTTAGCTTTACTAAAGTTTCACTTCACGTGACACTGCACTGCGCACGTCATCCTAAGACATCACACAGTCTAGTAATCTGATACTAGACTGTGTGATCATTTCTCACTAGCTACAATGCCCTTCAAACCGTACTTTTACAAGTCAAGAAATCAGATGACTTAAAAGTTAAAATACCTTATTTTTAGTTCTTTATGACATACTGACATTATTCTTTAACAACCTTTGAAATTCAATGCCACCGCGTTCGCTGAATTACAAAGCTCAACTTACTTAGTAACATTTAGTAATCTGTGCCTCAACATTTCCCATAAAGCAGCTCACTTGAAATATTTATGAGTTATAAAGAATGTAAGTCGGCGTGAATCACAATTGAACTTGGCGAAGTGATGGTGGCGCATTGAACTTTGAAACAAAGGATTTGAGGCAAGCGTTAAACATGAGCTTTTGAACCGGGAGTCGATGACCCGTCTAATCTTTTAACAGGCATGATGACTACTATTAAAAATGAACAAGTAAATATTACTTTCATAAAGAAGATTTAAAATGAATGCAATAATTGAAAAAATAAGCAAAATCGATATTTAAATGACAGAGTAATAAGCTTTTAAAGTTTCTACAGGAGGCATCTCCTGTCACTTTCTCGCGAAACAGCGCCCCCACAGTCACTATGAAAAATCTACTCGTGACGTCACATACCAAAAAGATTGTATGAAAAGCTACCACAGCTTAGTAATGAGGTACTAAGAACGACATTCCTCTGACGTCACGGGCCGTTTGAGCTATCTCTTTCTATTCCGGTTAATAAAATGCTTGTAACTTGGTCATTTTTTGAGATAATTAACTTTTGTTTTCACAAATGTTTATCTTTTGGGGAATATAATTAATTTAAACAAAAAACAAATTTTAGTCATCATGCCTATTATATAGTCTATCGATTCGGGCGGTATTAGCGACGATAGCTTAGTAGTTAGGAGGTTGGCATGAATTTAGAATCCTGCAATGAGCTTGAGTTTCCGGCGATGAAAAATATCGTGATGAGAAGGGCATTTTGTTATCCTCGCTTGGTATTGGGATGTCTGCTTGGTATGGCAAGCTACTACTCTCAAGGTCGCCAAGCACTACTACCAGTACTACTACTACTTGAGATCTAGTCTCAAGCGTAGTGTGGTAACCACCTTACGTCATTTCCGGCGACAGGACAGGCTTAGTATTTGTACTCAGGAAAAGAAGCGCAAATACTTGTTCTGTGTCTGGGTGTTGTGGAATAGTCTTGGTATTTCATGGGTCCCTAGATACAGGGAATCTTAATTAGGGTCCAGAATCTCAAAAACTAAAATTTAAATATTTTAAACAATATTTTAATGACGAAATAGGCACACATAACTTGAAAATTGTAAAATAAGGCGAGGGATAATATCAATTAGTACTTTAAGCGATTTAATAGTCAGTTTGCATGCAAGTATGCATCATACATTTTAGCAAGAAAGTGAAAGAACTATCTTTCGGCGTTATGTCAGATGTGTGATAAAATGCAACCCTGTCTGAAATTTAAAAAAGCATGCTCTGGCCAAAACAGAATAAACTCAACGAAAGGATAACTAGGTCGTAATTGCCCCTTATTATTATTGATCCATATTCTTTTTTCTTTTTTCAGTATATAGTTGCTGCTTGTCCTTTTAACAAGTTCATGTTTCAATTTCAACTAACATAATAATGTACCCAAACTACCTAATTATTAAAAGGGCATGGCATCGCGCCACTTTTTTTTCATAAAAAATCTTTGATTTAAAATCAAAAGGTTGAGAACGACTGCTGTACGCTGTCGAGTATTTTATTGTTAAACATTTTTTACAATAGTTGTGCTCGTAAAATTACTACAATAGTAATTATAACAACAGTTATTTGAAGTGTAGCATGCGAATCCATTGTTGAAGTTTCACTTCACTCTCATTTATTTGTGCCAACTTCATGTGCCGTAGAACAATTTTATATTTACAATTAGAACGTATTAAGTACCCAATTAATCAGTTCGCAATTACATTAAATATTAATGAAACACAAAATATAATCAAAACAATAATAAAATTAAGAATGTGCAATACTATATTGCCGTGCCACGGACTGATCTCGGAGTCCTCCCTGACATACTCAGTTATAGGCAGCAATCTGATACATACTTTTCTTGATATTTTTTTTTTGTTAATCATTGTTTTTAAATGACACGTTAAATTGTTGTTTATACAAAATTATAATTAGGTACCTAATTAATAACAAACTTCCGAAGTAATTACTATTCCGCGTTCATAATATTACAGTGATTAATGTTGACGTTGAAGATAAGAAGTTATATAATTAATTAAGATTACAAATGTACGCCTACACGTATGAAGTAATTCATAACGTCTAATTAGAACGAGTGATTGTGCCTTTCTCTCATTGATTGTAAATAAACATGATTTGAAACTGTTACTACAATAAATATACGATACGCTTATAACGAGGGTTCACCGTTCAGCTCTTGTCACAGACCTTTGATAAAATAATTAGGTAATTAACTGATTATAGTCATAGATCTTTATCTAAAGGGAAATGACTATAATTCGCTACGCTACTACCTAATGTTACTGCTGTGGGTAGCGGTAAATACCGTGCGGTATTTTGTATCCGTGGTGAGAGCGAATAACGCGGTTGTTTGAATAGGCCTTAAGGCTCTTGTAAGCCATGAACTTTGACAGCAGTTGAGCGGCAGACCCGCGTCAGCAGCGCTGCTAGCTCCATTGTAATAGGGGGGCTGGAAAGTTACCAACCCACTGACGAAGAGGCCCGAAAAGGCCGCTCTGGGGAGATATAATGAATGCTACCGCAATACCATCTCGCCCCATCCCGGTGGCGGGCGGATCACGGTGCGGTTTGAGTGGGCTCGAGTCCCATTATACCCCTTGCCGTCACTCCCGTAGTATTTTCATTTAGACTCTTTACTCCTTAATAATCATCTATAAATGATGTACTATCATGAATTAAATTACATCCTGTATATTGTTAAAATTAAAAATACCAAAACACGAAAATGAGGTTAATTCGAGGTTGAGTCGAGTGGAGTAATCTCTGTAATCGTGGTAACGACTTACACCCGTATTCCAAACATTTCTCCAAAAATCCTTCACTTGACATCTACTTAACTTTGAGGGAAACTCAAAATACATCGCGACGTACCTTGAGTTGGCAGTTGCTTCGCTTCCCTCGTTTGAGAAAAATTGACGCAGAAATGTCAAGTTGATTATTTATTGTCAACTAAAAATACCAAAACACAAAAATAAGGTTAATTCGAGGTTGAGTCGAGTGGAGTAATCTCGAGGCAACGTCTTAGAATATGGGGGTTAGAATATTAGTCTGTTAACCTTTGTATTGGGCGGCCTCAAAGTTCTGATTCCATTTCCCAACTCTAGAAGTAAGGTCAGTGTCAATCGAGAAGTATAGAAATAATAAATAAGTAAAATTATCAGGTTGAACTTTCATGTCCAATTAAGTTTTGTTGACCCTAGAATTATAAATGGGTCAGTTTATTATCGTATCGGTTCACTGACATCATAGGGGCGTAGCTCGTTGTAGGTAAAGAACTTATAGGACTTTAATATATTGTTCTGTGACGTAGTCTATACAATATTCTGAATCATAATTAGCAGAAAAAAATTATGTAAAGTATTGTGAACGTGTTTTCACAATTTTTTTTTGTACAAATAAAATAGCCATACGGGTGTGCTACACGAATGACCTGACACAATATTTATTTGATATCCATATTTCACTTAATTCAAAAAACACAAACAAAAAATTCCACCCGTCAAAAAAAACTTGCCATTAAAATACCTCTGAATTATGTTAAGAAACCGGTCAGTTGCGAGTCGGACAAGCAAAAAAAACACGTTAATTATATGAAATCCCCCTTAAATATAAATTTATTTTATTCAATTTTTTGTATTTTTTGTTATAGCGGCAACAGAAATACATCATCTGTGAAAAGTTCAACTGTATAACTGCCCGGGACGGGCCCGATAGCTCAGTTGGTAGTAACCCTGCCTTCTGAACTGAGGGCTGTGGGTTCGATTCCTAACCAGCACAAACATTTGTGTGATGAACATGGATGTTTGTTCTATGTCTGGGTGTTATATTGTATTCTATGTATGAATTTACAAACAAAAAAGTATCTAAGTTTTATATCCGTTATCTGGTTCCCATAGTACGAGCTATGCTTAGTTTGGGGCTACATGGTGCTGTGTGAAATGTCCACACATATTTATTTATTTATTATTTATTATAACTATCACGGTTTATGAGATACAGCCTGGTTACAGACGGAAGACAGACAGACAGAGATTCGCTTTACCCGTTGGGTACGGAAACTTAAATTTTAGACTCCGGGGGTAGGTGCGATCATATTCCATACTTGGTATCCGCCTAATGCTTATTTATGCATGCCCAAGAATTGTTGGTATGTGTGACAAGGATTGCGCCATTGAACTCGAGAGCTATGCCGTTATGCAATGCCATAATGGCAATAGGCTTGGTGAGAAAGGTCACATACCTTAATTACTCTACAATACTCGGTAGACTTGAAGCGAGGATTATAAAAAAAAAAATTTGTGGACATTTCACACAGCGCCATCTAGCCCCAAACTAAGCATAGCTTGTACTATGGGAACCAGATAACTAATATATCAATAGATTTGTAGGTTTTATTCTAGTTACTGTAGGAATTTCCAAAGGGAGGAAAAACCGTTAATTAAAAAATTATTTCTATTTTCTTTTGTCTGGGCGGAACCTCCGGTACAGGAATTTGGTAGCGGATGTGGCCTTATTATTTTTAATACCAGTAGAAAAAAAAATCGATACCATAATAACAAAATCGATTTTTTGACAAATAATAATCGATCCCTTTTTCATAACATATATATCGATCGGATATTCCTTTATTAGCCGGTTTTTCCGGTACCCACGGGAAGTGATGGGGTGGTCCTATTCTGACACCGTCCGGTACATCACCTTGATTGCAATGCATCAGGAGAAATCTGAAAAGAAATTCGTAATCAAAAAAATCTTAGTAGCTCATACGCACATCAACTGCGCATTAAGACTTTCAATTCCATACTTGTATTTTGCGCACAACACCATACTGTATCAAGACCAGGCGCATAGGCTTAGAATAAGTACCTTAATTCTATGCGCGTAGGGATAATTTTTATTCCGGAATATAGAGAGTGATATACAGTAAATTGTGGATAAAAAACGCGCTTCCACGCTTCTAGTCTACTGTGAAATCTACTATCATCATTAACAGCCTGAAGACGTCCACTGCTGAACATAGTCCTCCCCAAAAGAGCGCCACTTTGAGCGGGTGCTCGCCTCCTGCATCTATAGGCTCCCCGCAGCTTTCACTAGATCGTCGGTCCATCTAGTAGGGGGCCTACGCTGCGTTTTCCGGTTCGTCGTCGCAACTCGAGAACCTTCTACGAAATCTACTATGAAACTCAAAAGAGTGGTCTAAGTTAATTGTGTAGATAGTTATTCTGTGTCCAAGTATAGCACAGTAATATAAAGCAGCTAAAACCAGGCAATCACCACGCCTAGGCCGTTCCAAACAGAGCAATAGGCACTTTTCACTTTCATTACAACAAAGTTGCTATTAAAGTGTATGAAATTAATGCTTTCTAACAATGACTAGTAAAACACTAGACTGCACTGGCTTTCTTTCAGGCGAAAAACCTTGCTTTAACAGTCATACTTCGTGTATTACGTCAATTACTCGCATTATCATTTACATTTCCTTTTGCGGAGACACCTGCCTTCTCTAATAATCTACAACGTAGTTATTCTATATCTACAACGTAATTTAATTTTAGAAAATCAACTCCGATTTCGTGTTTTACATGAGAGCACCGACCAATATGTACTACCTGAGATAATATAATACCTACTGTACAGATGCCTTGCCTCATCCTATACAACGGAATAACGCGGGCTATTGTACGAATTATTTTATTTCTGCGTAACGCAAGATTATCAAGCGACATTTATTGCGTGTTGGCGAAGTATTGGGCCAAATGAATACACTAAACACTAACTAGTAACTCTCTAGACACGATTACTACATTTTTTTCAAGTTCGGGCTATTTTTCGTTTGTACCTGATCGGACCCCATGGTACTACAAATGAATTTACTGGTACTCCATTCGTATTTTACTCCATGCTTTCTACAGAGGTTTATTAAAAGTTGACTACTTTTTACGTTGCTTTGTAATAAGATTTAATATTAGACCCGGCTCTGGTAAAGTGAAAATAAAACACATACGTGGATCAGTTGACTCAACGGATTTTGTTTTCAATAAGATATGTTTACGTGCCTATGACGGGAAGAAGTTATAAAGTTACCATGGCCTATTTGTATTTTAGGTGGCCCCAAGGCTTCTGGCTTGACGACTAGTATTAAAAATGAACAAGTAAATATTACTTTCATAAAGAAGATTAAAAATGAATGCAATAATTGAAAAAATAAGCAAAATCGGTAAATAAATTACGGAGGCATCTCTTGTCCCTTTCTCGCGAAACAGAGCGCCCCCACAGTTACTATGAAAAATCCACTCGTGACGTCACATGCCAAAGAGATTGTATAAAAAGCTACCACAGCTCAGTAGTAATGAGGTACTATGAACG
The DNA here is from genome assembly GCA_963580505.1 of Ennomos erosarius. Taxonomy (NCBI): domain Eukaryota; kingdom Metazoa; phylum Arthropoda; class Insecta; order Lepidoptera; family Geometridae; genus Ennomos; species Ennomos erosarius. The sequence continues at coordinate 7,457,431 of OY757003.1, read as the reverse complement.
ACCTTCCCCTGACGTCACTGGCCGTTTGAGCTATCTCTTTCTATTCCGGTTTTTAAAATGCTTGTAAATTGGTCATTTTTTTGAGATATTTAATTTTTGCTTTCAGAAATGTTTATCTTTTGAGGAATATTAGTCATCTATCAAAAAAAAAATTTTAGTTATCATGCCTATTATAAATTTATGTTTGTTTGTTACAGCTGTTAGCCCTCATGGCGGCACGCCCACCAGGATACCGAGCCCTGTCGGCACACTGCTTAACAGGAGGACTCCGGTGAGTCACCATTTTAGTGTATTTTATCTATTTTTGTACTATAATGTTAGTAATAATTAAAGTCACACGCAAAGGTCATCGTTCATTTGACGTTTGGATCTGTAGACATAAAAAAGATACAATGATACCATAGACATATATATTAAGGACAGGCCTAATGACAGGTTAAAACGTCGCTTCAAAGTGGGAGCTAATTTCACAGATTGGCATCCACTAGCGCTCAGTCTGTGATGGAAGTTAGAAGGCATCGGTCGAATGTCACAAACAAAATATGCCAAGTTGTATTGTGAAGGGTTGCACAATCTATACTCAAAAGTGCAGTAAAAAGAAAGACCAAGTTTCTTACCTCAAGTAATTCAATATTTTCAATATTACACTCTGTTTTGCAACAAAATAATCGAATTTATATTTGGAATTATCATTGTAAACATAAACATTGACGGACATAATGGCAGCGATAGACACCTAATTTTTTCAACTTGTCGTAGTTCACGCGAAATCTAATAGATGGCGCTGTCTTTTCCCACGCTATTTTGACAAAATAAAATGTTTGTTCGGGCATATCCTGATATATATAAATCTATGAATGATACACAATTTGCCAAAAAACTACATTTTCTTCGTTATGTATATCTAGTAGTCATTTTCAGAAATAATTGTTTCAAGAAATTGTCATTTTTATAGGAGTGGTTATTTTAAATTGTGGTCGAAACAAGAATAAGTTATCAATTTTATTCTGATCGAATTTCTGTATTTGTCTCTCGGTTGAAACGTTCGTTTTCTTAGTACAGACTCCGATTCCAAAATTCAATACGATAGCTTTGTTACTCTGCATTATATATTGAAAATACTAGTAAAACAACAAAACAATCTATATTTCGCGGTTTATTTCGTCTAGCTCGAATCCGACTTTGATTTTACCAAATCAAAATTATACACTGCCATCTCTCCATTTCCACAGAAACGGGACACCGGACAAATATTTACGTATGAATATTGTTAGCACTACACAAAACTCGCACAAAAGTCAATGTATTATGAAGTGGCGTGCTAATAGCTAAACAAACAGCGCCAAGTACGTGTTTAAAAGGATGACAAATAAATTAACGGAAAATATTAAAAAAATAACAACCGTAAGACGTATTAATTGTGTTGTGAAGTTAGTCGGCGATGGATACGTAAGCTGTCCTGCGTTCCTTCGTTGACCAGGGGGCTAGCAAAGATGCCAAACACTAACTCCAAAATGAATAAATAAATATGTGTGGACATTTCACACAGCGCCATCTAGCCCCAAACTAAGCATAGCTTGTACTCAGATAACTAATACAATACTTTTTTGTTTGTAAATACATACATAGAATACAATATAACACCCAGACGCAGAACAAACGTCTATGTTCATCACACAAATGTTTGTCCCGGGTAGAAACTGAGCTATCGGGCCCGTCAATGTATTGGAATGTCATTACAGAAATTATTCCGCAGCTAATGTAATTTCAGTACATTTTGGAAAGCGTTTGGCGTTAGCGATAGCGTTTGGGCATCTTTGCTAGAGGGCTGGCCTGTACGGGTACCCCCAGTATAACATAATCAAACAATTTCTTGTGGATTTAATCCGGAATAGATCAATACGCGATTACCCTAACCGTATTATAATAAAAGCTACAATAGGTTCTTATATTTCACCAGTTTCTCGCTAATAAGTTTTCTGTTGAATTAGTAATCTTTAACTGGTGTTAATTTAATCGTTATCGTGTAATGTAATCACATTATTCAAATTACCGTGAGAACCTTTACTTTGCTATCTTTTGAAATCATTTTATGTATTTTCACATTAGATATAATATTTCATGAAAAATTTAAAGTAATGCAAATGTTTTTGTTAGGTATTTGAACTCGCGTGCCAGGCCTGAAAGCCAGGACGTAACGAACGACCCATTAGTTAATCAATAAGCTCCTCTAAACTGATTTATGCCTAATATTAATTACTCATAGTCGCGCAACGAGCTATGAAGAGAGCTATGCTCGGCTCGGTGTATCCCTGCGAGATAAGATCCGCAATGAGGAGATCCGCAGGAAGACTAAACTGACCGTTCAGGCCACATCGCTCGTAGAACTGACAACCGATGGGGAAGAAAGGTTCTTGAGGGGCGACCACAAACTGGAAGACGCAGCGTAGGCCGGCCGTAGGTGGACCGACGATTGGTCAGAACCAGACCAGGCAGGAGCCGCTCATAGTGATGCTGTATCGGGGAGGCCTATTCAGTTCAGCAGTGGACGTCTTCAGGCTGTTCATGATGATGAATTCTTTATCTTTAATATATATTCTATCCATATAAATAAATAAATAAATAAATATGTGTGGACATTTCACACAGCGCCATCTAGCCCCAAACTAAGCAAAGCTTGGACTATGGGAACCAGATAACTGATATAATACTTAGATACTTTTTGTTTGTAAATACATACATAGAATACAACATCTATGTTGATCACACAAATGTTTGTCCTGGGTAGGAATCGAACCCACAGCCCTCAGCTCAGAAGGCAGGGCTACTACCAACTGAGCTATCGGGCCCGCCATATACTAACTCCCTATTTCTAGATTCAATACTAACAGCTGCATTACTTTTAGGATCTGTGCCCGTCCAAGAATTTCCGTATTTACTTCAGTGTGCCAATAGAAGAGCCAGAATAGACAACAGCATTATAAATAGAAGAGACAATGTAGTCGTCTAAAAATAATTACCTAATTGCGGGGCGACTTTGTGAGATCGCTCTTTGAATAATTTTTTTGTGATGAGATTTGCAGTTTGGGTCTGATAGTTAGCGCTGTGATTTAAAAACGAATCAATTCAAAAGCTAAACCGTAATTTTTTTTTTATGGTAACGAATGACTTGACGAGCTAGTCGTTCACCTGATGTTAAGCGACACGGCCGCCAACAACAGTTGCAGTGTTACTCGGAATTTTAAAATAATAAAGTTCGCGTGACGCTGCACTGCGAGCGTCATCCTGAGACAACACCACGGCCAATAATCAGATTATTTGACTGTGTGAGCAGGTCGTAAAGTCTCATTTGCCCAGTAATTTCACTAGCTACAATGCCCTGTAAACTGGAACACAGTAGTGCTCGCACACTACTGAATCGCAGAATAACTGGCAAAGCGGTGGTACCTACCTAGACAAACTTTGCAGAAAAGTTCTACCACCTGGTAAATAAAAGTTCTTATATGCACCGAGTAAACCGATTTGGCACCGAGTAAACCGATTTGGCACCGAGGAAATAGCTGCCCATTCCCTAGATATTCTCTTAGCCGGCTCTCACGCCACCCACGATTAATAATACGAAATTAAGTAGGTATCAGTTCTCGGTGCTCTCTCTCTCTCTCTCTCTCTCTCTCTCTCTCTCTCTCTCTCTCTCTCTCTCTATTTTTCTGTCTGAACCAGTATTTTTATTTTTGACTACTATTTCAGCTGATGGGAAGTGACGATGCGGTCTAGGACGTAACACGCTTGCCTAGAAGATACTTTTCACTCACGTAGTACTATTATGTATTCTGTGTGAGCCTAGATTCTAGACCATTAGTGATGTAGGTTTTATGTTATTTGTGCCATTAGGCCAACAAAAAGCAAGTCTCGTCACAAAAGAAAAATATGTTGGTAGTTTGATATTTATAATTTTATTTTTTTTATGTTGGTACTGATGTTCTAATAAACTTTGCGATTCCTTTGATTCGTTCTATTTTTAAATCAGACCTTGGTGTTCACGGTAAACACGCGTGGTTATAAATGCCAGATCTGGTTTTGGACATGTTTGATTATGCGAGATCTTCTATCTCTGGCTAATGTCAACTTTATAATCAAGGATCTCTTAGAAACAGGTATTACATTAAGATCACAATTTATTGCTAGATTTTATTATGATTCAGTGTGAAAGAGCAGCCAATTTTAGGCAGAGATAAACTAGTGCTGGGAGACTATCGATAGTCTGCATTTTATTATCGATAAAATTTTAAGGCGTTTAATTGTCTATTTTAGAATTATTTCAACATAATTGCCACGATTTTACGACTCCAGTTCAAATAATTATAGACTCAACACTCCATAATACACCAAATTGATTATAAATAAACGACTATATTTATACGGCCAGAACCATATTTAAATCAAGACGGACGTTAAAAATTAACGGTTATTTTAAAACGGCATCCATCTTTTTTAAAGCGTTATGTTTTTATATCGTTTTTATGTCTTTTTCTGTATATTATAGAAGACTATGTCGTTTGTCTATAAATAGTTAGAAGAGTAACCAATAAGTGCAACACAGCCAGATGTGTCGATGTTTCTAGATAACTACAATTTAGAGGCCTTATTAAAAAACTTGGAGTGGCTTTGGATTAATAAGGCCGTAGAATTCATGTACCTAGTCAAGAGAGAACTGTCCACCATCTCTATCTCTATCTTCTACTTACCATCAGGTGAGACAGTGGCCAAATGCATATTAAACTCAATGTTTAACTAGGTATAGGTAGATATTTGCTGCGTTCCGTAGATTTACTAAGAACAATACAGTGCATTGCGGTGCGACAAAAACTAGAAAGTAAAAGCCCAATAAAGTTCATATGAAATCGCAAAATATTCCGAGTTCAAACTGAGGTTTGTGATTGGTCTGGTCAGCACACTGCTGCGATTGGTTATTTGTCAGTTAGCAAAAGTCAAACTCGAATTCATGAACCATGATTGGTGACTCGCGTCAACGATCTTTGGATAGAAACTGTCGAATGGTTGATATTTGTCTTGATTGTCTGCAATTTCAGTTTAAAAGCCGACAGTTGCAGTTAGATTTTAGATCGATTGTCAGATTCTATCGAAAAGATTTCATTTTATGCTTTAGCTAGCAGCTTTCTAGCTACTGACACAGATAACCCTCTATCTGTGGCTACCGGGGAAAGCATTGAACGTGATTCCCATTGTGTTCTTCGCATACCAGCTTACTCATGCCCCATATAGTACACATCTCAGGTTGTGCCGAACAGATCAATTTAAAGATTACACGAATTATCCGATTAAAACTTACTAACGCAATAAAATGTAGAGAAACTCGTCTCTCCACATCTGTTCCACTCCAAATACTGCGCTTGCATAATTTATATGTTTAAATGTAAATCATGGTCCAAATAAACAAGATACCGTAGGTCTCTTTCCATAAGGTCCACTCTGGACTTTTATTCTCACAGCAGGTTGAACAGGTCGGGTCATAACACGGACGCAGCGGGCTCGATTTCCGCGACAGGACAAGTATTTGTGCAGAATTCCTCGAACAAAGCGTTTTGGTTCCTCGTTTATAATTCGGACAGCGAAGGAATGGAACACCTTGCCAGCGTCATTGTTTCCTGACAAATATAACCTGGGAGTTTTTAAAGGTAGAGTGAACCGGTATCTTCTAGGCAAGCATGCTCCATCGTCGACCGCGTCATAACTTACCATCAGGTGCGACCGCGACCGTGGTCAAATGTTAGCCTATCGAGGATATGAAAAATACGCAAACACTGGTTCTGTCTGGGTGTTGTGGGGCCATGATTCTCATATTTCCAGGGTCCTTAGATACAAGGAATCCTAGTTAGGGTCCAGAATTTATGTGTGATCGTTGGGCGTTATTTATTGATTCATTTATTCCGATCCTATTATCCCAGTTATCGATAATAGCATTACAATAGCTAAAGCTCCTCTTCCTACCTACTAAAATAATCTAACTCTCAGGTCCACCGATGATGATGATGATGATGATGATGCCCTCCTTGTTGGCTTTCGACAAGGGTGACCGGCGACCCTGTCATCTATTTCCTAGCATGAACCCTACCCTAAAGCTCCTTAATAATAAACGCGTAGTTAGCATTGGATTTCACCCCGTCGTCACATGACACGTCTTGAGCAACCCGGAAGATCCTATAGCAGCCGCTGTTTTGGCTGCGCTAGGATCACCCGACCAGTCTAACCCTTCTGGCTCAGGTATCGATTTCAGCACCAGTATAGGATACCAGCGTAACACAATCAGACACCGACCCCGGCGAGGTCGACTTACCCCCCGAAGGTTAGCTAGAACGGTCGCGACTTTCCATAGGGTCCACTCCTCCAGCGGACGTAGCCTTCTCGATCCTCTCATACCGGCAACAGCCCAAGCCGAGGCTCGCACCCTGGAAGTGCCCTTGAGCTAGTTGCCCCCCACTTTTGTCGGCTGGGCGCCTTCAGCGCCTGCCCTCCCGCCCGGTGACGCTGTAAAGTTCGGTAGGGACCAAAAGCATTAGCCCGTTCAAAAAAACGCTTTGGATTTGTAACTCCAACTTTTCTCTATTTTTTGTCATTGGAATATCGAAGTCGATGGAAAAGACAGAAGCTGGTTTAACTAATTCAAAAGCACTGTGTTCAAGTATCATTTTGCTATCTGCCAGTTTTAACACCATATCATAGCAACGTGTCCGCAATGCCTGATTCTACTTTTAAGTTAAGTTAAGTCACTAATGCATCAATCTTTTTTATTTAAACTCCGGGAAGTGTCTCCGTGAATTACTGCCATGTGTCACACGATTTAAATAGTTGTTAAGTCAAGATATTCGACGCAGTTGCCAGTTAGTGTATGACACTCCCGATATTTCGGGACTTTTGCATCAATCACGACTTTCAGGGAATTTAAGATATTTGTGGGATGAATTGAACATATCAACAGCGGGAAAACGTCCACTGCTGAACATAGGCTTCCTTAATAAAACGCCACTTTGGAGGCTTTTAATAATAAAAAAAAAAATAAGATTTTATTTCAGGCAAAAAACCCATATGCTAAATTTAAAATTATTTTAATACAGGAATTTGTTATAATCACCACGCTTGGCAGATTTTAATGTACCGAGGAGAATGCTGCTGCCCATTCCCTGGATATTCCCTTACCCGACTCTTACGGCACCCACGGGAAGAGATGGGGTGGTCCTATTCGTAACCGGGAATACACGGCCTAAGCCAATTAGTTACCTTGTAGATTCGGATAAAATCAAATTTAAATAATTAAACTACGTTACCGCAAACTAAAATAAAGCTAGGTACTTAATGCGATCTTATTCTTATTCTATTTGGGGGCGGTAAGGCCTGCACTGACGTCCCGCATGGGGTGTATTGTGAATAGGCATGAAGAAAAATTTTTTTTTTTTAATAAATGAATTATATTCCTCAAAAAATAAACATTTGTGAAAACAAAAATTAAATATCTCAAAAAATGACCAATTTACAAGCATTTTAAAAACCGGAATAGAAAGAGATAGCACAAACGGCCAGTGACGTCAGAGGAAGGTCGTTATAGTACCTCATTACTAAGCTGTGGTAGCTTTTCATACAATCTCTTTGGCATGTGACTTCACGAGTAGATTTTTCATAGTAACTGTGGGGGCGCTCTGTTTCGCGAGAAAGGGACAGGAGATGCCTCCTGTAGAAACTTTAAAAGCTTATTACACCGTGATTTATTTACCGATTTTGTTTATTTTTTCAATTATTGCATTTATTTTTAATCTTCTTTATGAAAGTAATATTTACTTGTTCATTTTTAATAGTAGTCATCATGCCTATGCCCCTCTGCCAGCCTCTACCCGAGCCAGCCCATCTCCTTTATGTAGCGAAACACGGCCTTGGGTCGCTGGCACAACTGTTCCAGTGATGTTTCCTCAGGTGTTATGGGTGGTTTGGGGACCGATTGCTGTCGATCCCATGGTCGTACTTAATGCCATTTTGATAAATTCCGACACTTCCTGCAAAATGAAACCTATTCAATAGGTAAACAACATTAAAAATGCCGGGTTAGTTCGATATTTCCGATTTGAATTCTTTTTTCCGCTTTGTATGCCCTCGTGACATTAATTCGTTTATGTGTTGCCAGTGTCATTAATCAATGTTTAACGTGACAGTTTATTAAGCTTCAGGGGCCGTACTGTGAGCTCTAAGCGCGATTCAAAAGAGAGCCTATATTGGGTCGCTTGTCAAAATATTCATACAAAAAAAACATTGCGATCCAATATACGCTCTGATTTGAATCGCGCTAAGAGCTCACAGTACGGCCCCAGTTAAATTGACCTTGAAGTGTTGAAGAGTTGCATTCGTTTTAAACCATTTACCTAATTTGATTTATTAATACTATTCATTACCGTTGACGTTTTCAGTATGACGGTGAATTAAATTCCAAATTTTTTTTATTATTATAATTTTTGCGGTTTGGCCTCTTTTTGTTTTGGGAAGCTAACTTTTCCATATTACAAAACAGCATTCTGAAGGATTTCTATCAATAATATTTACGCACGTTGGAGTCAAAAACTAAGTCTCTTGTTTCAACAGTAAAAAACATTTTCTGGTGTTTACGATTGATAATAATTGAATTAAAGATGAAATAAGTAAATTAAATAAATACATAGGTGTACTAGAGAGAAATATTTGGGGCGTCATCATCAACAGCCCGAAGACGCCGATTAGGCACTGCTCCAAAGAGGACCGCTTTGAGCGGCTGCGTGGCCGCCTGCGTGCATCCTGCATCCATCGGCTCCCCGCGGTTTTCACCAGTTTGTCGGTTCATCTAGTGCGGATATTTGTAGAGTTTACCTCTGTGCATATTTTGGTATTAGCCAATATTATTAAATTATCTACCTACCTAAACAGCTCAAGCATAATAATTAAAATGATTGAAAGTGAAGCCAGCTACAATATAGCACGTCTGACGTAACTCGGTTAATATTCTGCCGCCAACCTTGGCTTCGAACAATAGCACTGGCTGTATAGAAAACATTCCTAAAGTTATGCCTCGGCAAAAAAAAATAATCAGATCAACTTTGAAATTCGAACGTGATTCACCTGTCAAAACTTTCGCGCGGGAAAAAAAGGCGCGCGTTTACCCAAAAAGGCGGTATTACCGTTTACTGAATCTGAATCACGGTTTCGGTTTTTTTCTTGTTTCGACTTTCATGAGTCTTTGATATCTGGGCGGATTGCAGCGAAATTAAAAAAATGTATTTGTCGTTGCGCGTCTAATCGTGTTTAGTGAAAGCGATAATAATTTTTCAATCTAACTATGTATTCGTGTAAAAAAAATTTTGCAAACCTGCTTGCTACTATGCTATATAATTATGAGCGGCTTCGATTCGACTTATATTACTTTCTTAGTACTTACCTGTACTATTTTTTTTCTGCGGCGTTAAGTTCAAATTTATTTTTTTCTAGTAATGGAAAATTGTTGAACAGGACATTTATGATATTATTGACTAGCTGACCCGCCCCGGCTTCGCACGGGTTAATTAGTTTAAGTCCTAACCATGTCTAGGTATAGCACAGATTAGAGAAATAAAAATCTTTCTGTGAGGTAGAGATATAGACCATAGACTCCATAGAATCTCGCACAGACCACACAGCGCCGTGGCGAATCACATTATTGCATTGGATAATTTGAAACATTGCATTAGATGTTGCGTAAACCGACAGCGGACGGCGGCGGCTGAGTCACGCGATCCTTGGATTGGAACTATTGGAAGTGACAAGTTTGGAAAATTGGAATGTACGTTATTATTGTTAAAAAGAATTAAGAATTATTATAAATTGTTCTATTTTTGTTTGGGTTATTCGTTTGCCTGGCGTGAAACGGTAGACTCGGAAACATCTTTCAAGGCACTGTGCTGCGTACTTTTTTTTAGGGTTCCGTACCCAAAGGGTAAAGCGAACCCTATTACTAAGGCTCCGCTGTCTGCCTGCCTGCCCGTCTGTCTGTCTCCCATTCTGTATCTCATGAACTGTGATAGTTAGACAGTTGTCACAGATGATGTATTTCTGTTGCCGCTATAACAACAAATACTAAAAATAGCATATTATGATTTTTTGCTTGTTTTTATCGATAATGGTACGGAACCCTTCGTGCGCGAGTTTGAATTCAACTGGGCTGCTTTTTTGAGTTAGTCTTGCCTTGCCTAGTGTGAAACGTCAAACTCAGACATATTTTTCATGGCACTATACTGCGTACGTCATCCTGAGAACTGAGACAATTAGCATTAAGCCATTAGCACAGTCTAGTTATCAATATAGGTTAGCTTGTTGTTTGGCAGCGAAGGATTTTTTTAAGAAACATGGATTTTTAATTCCTACAATCGCAAACCGAAGGGCAATGACTAGCTGTTAGTGATCAGTCTGACGTCATGTAGGTTAAGGTAACGGGGAAAAATTAATAATACAAGGGCGTATAAAACATTTATTAATAATTAATGCTCTCATTTAAAATGTTTTGAATACGTAAAATATCACGAGCGAAAACGAGACAGCATTTTAAGCCACAAACGAGACACAGAATTTTAAGCCACAAACAAGATAACATTTTAAGCCGCAAACGAGGTAGTATTTTCAGCTACATGACATATTAAGCTGTATAAGAAAGACTGTTTGTTCTTCACGCACTGTGAATGAAACTGAATTATATTTTAACTTAGAATAACTATTCTAAAATAGTAATATTAACGGAGTAAACTAAGAGAAATAAATCATAAAAGTAAGATATTTTTTTTAGAGAAAACAAAAATACAAAATCTGAAAAAAAAAACAAAAATCAAATCCCTAAAACCACGTTAGGAATAACACTGATAAAATTCAAGTTTAAAAAAAGTAGTATGGTATGATTATGATGATTAATATAATTTACGGTCTGTCCCAGAAAGGAAGCTCATTATTCAAAACCTACACCTAAAAAACTAACTCAGTAGCACAGAATATAAATAGTAGGTACGTTGTTCATCATATAACACTCGTAAATCATAATAACCGAGATAGTAAGTGTAACTTAAACAATAATCAGTAAGGAGCTTAGCGGAAGTTATCCTTAGCCATAGAGTAACCATCAGTTTAGAGTGTTTTAGTACCTAGAACAAAAATAATCCTGATTAAATTCTACTACCAAGAATACAAAGGTTACATTTGGACGAAGAAATAAACAAAGGGAATATGTGACCCTTCGCTGGTTTTAAAATAAATATACCATTAAGTTAATTAAGTAGGAAAAGATAGTTAGACACTCTTTTATTAGGTTTATATGGCAAAATGCAGAAGATAAGCAAAGCCAAATCCCTCCATAAGAAAAATTATAGGGCAAAATTTTTGGATCACAGACCTACTCTACTCTCTGGTGTAATTAAAGTATTTTTTATCGAGGTAAGCAGTTGCTCGTAGTGACTTTACAATAAACTGTGTCTCCCCTCCCAATCCCTCTGAAGCAGTTCGAATTTGTCTGTAGATTTTTTAACATCGCATAGGCAAAATATTAGTAGCTGAGGTCAGAAATGGAGACCTACTACAGTAAAGTAAGTGAAGAAAAGGAGTTTTGCAAATAGATGCAAGAAATAGAGGTAAGCTATTTAACTTTCCTTTTTTGACAAGTTACACATATTTGTGTAATATGGTAACCCTACTCATCTGCTACGCTGCGCGGGAGACGGGGGCAACGAACCAGCGATCCCTGGTCTATGACTCAGTCATTGTCTCTGGCCGGAAAAAAGTACAGGGGCCGTACTGTGAGCTCTTAGCACGATTCAAATCAGAGCGTATATTGGATCGCAATGTTTTTTTTGTATGAATATTTTGACACGCGACCCAATATAGGCTCTCTTTTGAATCGCGCTTGGAGCTCACAGTACGGCCCCAGAAGACGTTCGGAATTTAAGATGATCGATCAATTCATTTTTTAAATAATGAATGGTTCCTGGCTCGGTCAAATTGATAGTTGCATTTAATTACAGTCACATTATCACAAATGCTTTCAATCCCTAAATGCGTGAGCGTTTAGAAAGTAATTGAGGAAGTTTCTTCATTTTCTTTGCTTTGAAAGAAAATATCAGTCTCTTTAATTTTTGTTTTTAATTAAACAAAAATAACCTTAATAACCGCTTTTGCGACGTTGGCCAATGACCAATGACCATTCCATTCATCTAAACTAAAGTCATCAACGGACGTTATGGTGATAGAATCGAAAAACATCAGATAACTGTCCCAAAACTCCCAAATCATTATGGTTTATATCTTTTCTTTAATCTGTGGTTAATGGCTGTTGTGGCTTGTGCCGAATGCACAACGTGCACAACCACGTGACATTGGCAAAATGCAAAAATAGTGCGAAGCCAAGGAAAAACTTAATGTTCTTGGAATAGTGATGTAATGCGTAATTAGCAGATAGCGCATAACGGATATGCTAATATGCTAAGAAACAGCTATTGCCTAAATTAGTTATTTATAAGTAGTTCTGCTGACTCCCTAGAAACAGTAACAGATGCGTGGTAGATTTACAAATGAACTTTTTGAAGGAGCAACTCGCAACTCTCATTTCCAAATTGAACTTTAACCATCTGCTTTTAAGACACAATTTCTTTTGCCGTGTACAAAGTATAGTCATCAAACGATTGACGATATAAACAGCCTGTTTCGGTCAGAAACCGATATCGAAACATTGGAAAAAGAATTCACATCTTTAAGGAATAAGGTTGGTTTTCAATTGTATAATAAATCCAGGACTTTGAATATTCAAGTTTCTAGGAAACATCTGCATCAGATGTTGGATAATGAATGAGAGGCATTCCGATGGAGTGCTTTGTTTCCAACATACATAGGATTCTCGGTCGAGGTATTTTTAGTATCCTGTGTGTGGAGAAAATGAGAAATGTTTATTTTCTCTTGTACGTCGAATGCCTGCTATGTATTGATGAAATGCTTATAATTTTCTTACATCTTAACATCTAAATTCCACATTAAGTTCGATTTATGGTATAACTCGGATTATTGAAGAAACGAATCTGACGAAAACATGAAACTATGGTTTCCCTCTTCCACTATTCTGTTTAGGTGCAGACAAAGTGAGAAAGCAATAGAAATGTTTGCTTATTTCTGTTGTTTTCTTTATTGAACTGCGTTATATTTGCACGTTTGTTATCTAGTAGGCTGTACTATTATCTATTCTGCGGTAGGTCATTTGCACAATGCAGAAAGGAACCTTTTGCCAAAAACAGCAATCAATACAGTCGTGTATTCTGGAGCCGATCCAAAATTAGTTTAAATTACCACGCAGAAAACTGAATGGTCAGACATATTTTGTAATCATTTTCCTTGAATAGGCCATTGAACCATTTTTATATTCCCATGTCAATGATTTTCAAGTGTTCTACAATCTAATTAACAAACCATTGCTAACACATTCAATGTTAAAAAATTCAGCTACAATTTTTTTAGCATCTTGATCTTGTCTCAATTTGGTGAAATGGTATCTATCTAATATGAAATTTCCGTTTTGATGGGGAGTTTGGGGCTCTACTTACAGCAAGTGAAATTCAAGCTGTCAATACATTGAGAATATATTGAGATGCTTATTTTTTACATTACTATAACAGCGTTATAACTTATATCTAGCAGGAAAAAAAATGAAGTTTTATTTTTTTTTTTATTTTTTTTTAGTTAGTTACTTAGGCGATGTACCCAAGACTTCTTTACAAGATGCTCTTCGCGGGCCTAATTCCCTTGTTTAGGTTCCAAAGATAAAAGATGTGTCTGACATGCCGTTAATATTTTTTTATTTAGCTTACTATGTTTTTATACCGTTGTATTACTATTAACCATGTTAATAAAAAATAGCTGCTGAGACCCATGAGTCACTGATTTTTTACAATTCATATTACGTTATTTAGCAAATACGATTTGTTTTTATTGGTCTGGCATTCAAAGGTGTGGCCCTATAAAATCTTTAACTGTTTGACATTATTATAAAAATAAAAGAAATTGTTAATGAAAAATAACCTCTAACCTTATATTCTAAGTATCAAAATAGAATGGCTGTCATACACTGGCCAGACGAGGTGTGTTCGTTTACAATTTGAAAATGGAATTCGCCATTTGATATTTTGAATTTAATTTTGGAGAACGCTTGTTTCGTTTCTTTTTAGGACGGACATTTACGGCGTTGAGTGTTATTTTATGCCGGTTATGAAAGTTAATATCGTTATTAAATATTGTGACACATTTATAAGTAAAAATAACAGATCTGTATTACTTATATTAGGAGGTATTTATCGCTATTAAAATCCATAGCCAAGAAAATAATTTCGGGTATGTTGTTGTTGCATAATATTTTATTTATAGACATTTTTTTTACAAAGTCGTCCGTTTTTTCTGGTTTATATTTGTTATTTTAGGATTTTATTTTCCGTAAGTACTTCGCTACTAAAGGAAAACGCAAGAACTCTAAAAAATGTATTCAAAATCCTGCTTCAGTGTGGACCACAGATTCACAATATTTTCGAGTTTGTGGTGTGGCTGTGGTCGATAATACAAAGGAATTGGTATGTTATCTCGAAAGGGGGTAAATCTTCACCCCAAGGCAGACAATGTTTCTTCTACGACTTTACTAAATTAATAAGTTTTTCATTGAAGAAATGCCATGTAAAGCTTACGTTCGAAAATAGCCTTAGCGCAGCTGGGTGGTTTGCCTTCGTCCTTGACCGAGTGCACATAAATGAGTTTAACGACCTGTGTTTAGAAATGTATTTATAGTATCTTGTTAACTCTCGTAGCGATCACACGTGCAATTTTACGAGTGGATTTATTTTTTGAGGAGGTTTGGAAACACCCAGTTTCAAGTAAGGCTCTCACAACTTGTAGGGTATCATGGTCCCAGCCCCCCCATCTCGGGATAACATATCAATTCAAGGTCACCTTGTATATTACTATCGAGACGGATAGAATTGACAACCCTATTTGTGCTGTACATGTACATACACAATAATAAACTGATTACAAATTCGAAGAAAATGTAAATAAACAACACTACCTACACATAGTTAACCATTAATTCACTTTTGTAACGTGTACATTATGGCTAATTACGCCATGTTAATAAGAAAACTTGTAAGCAATAAGCAGAAGGGTATAAGATAAATCCTCGTGAACGTGCATTTAATTTATTTACAAATAGTTTAGTAATTCTATTGCAACTAGGTCCTTATTTTTATTTCATTCAAGGCTATGTTAGATGATTGCTGTTGTTCTTGGATTAGACCATAGATTAATAAAGCCCGTTGATAGCTCGTAAACATAATTTCCCCTACAAACACGACTCACTTGCGCGGTCAGGAGAAGTAACAAAACGAGACAGTCATACGAAATTACAGAGAACAGAGCAGGATGGAACAAAAGACACATTGGGTGTCCCGTTTCCTCTCATAGGATGTAGCGGTTGAAATACACCACTAAATTTCGTTTGAGGGGAAGTTGTATCATTGATCAACTGAATTTATAGTCAAGGATTAGACGGACCGTTAAAATCATCCGAAAACTTATGGACCTGTAAAAGTTTCGAAAAAATAATCGATGATTGTAGTACCACAGAATAAGTTATTTTTTTATGTAAATGAATGACGCGACGTGCTTGTCGTTCACCTGATGTTAAGCGTCACGGCTGGCCGTAACAATTGCAGTGTCACTCGGAACTCTAATTTCACTACACTACACTGTGCGCACGTCATCCTGAGACACACAGTCTAATAATCAGATTACTGGACTATGTGATCAGGTCACAAAGTCTGATTTGCCCAGTAATTTCATTAGATCCACTGCCCTACAAACAGGAACACAGTAGTGCTTGCACACTACTGCTTGGCGGCAGAACAACTGGCAAAGCGGTGGTATCTACCTACACTAACCTTGCAGTAAAGTCCTACCACCTAGTGTATAGCTACTAGTATATCCAAGAATAAAAACAGGGGAAGAGTCGAGGGGAGGTATTTTCCCAATCGTGGGCAACAACCGCAAATTAGCAATTTTTTTCTCAAAAGTCCACTAGCAGGTCGAGCCGCGGACGCAGCTAGTAATGTATTATGCAAAATCGGAGCGTGTGTAACATATTCCATCCTTGCGCTACTTCAAAGCAAATGGCACAAACAGAATTAAATATTTTGAACAGCTGCTACGTTCTGTATGGACTTGGAGGTTATCTACGGTTCCGTACCCAAAAGGGAAGGCTCCACTGTCCATCTGTCTGTCCGTCCGTCTGCCACCAGGCTGTATCTCATGAACCGTAATAGTTAGACAGTTGAAATTTTCACAGACGATGCATTTATGTTGCCGCTATAACAACAAATACTAAAAAACAGAATAAAATAAATAATTGAAGGGGGCTCCCTAAAGCAAACGCGATTTTTTTTGCTCGTTTTTGTGAAAAGGTACGGAAGCCTTCGTGCGCTAGTCAGACTCGCGCTTGGCCGGTTATTTTTGTAATCGATTATAGCCTTTTGACTACGCTCTCACCTGATGGTAAGTGATGGCTTTCACACGGCTGAACCGATTGGAATGAAATTTTGTACACAGATTGCCCATACTACCGAGATGAACATAGGATATTTACGTTTTGTTTCGGAAAATCAAAGAGTTGTGAATATGAATAATTGTAATCGTGGTTGCTCTTGTATTTATAAATGGTTCGTGAGTAGAGCACTGGCAAGCGCGAGTCCAACAAATTGTAACGATAAATCGTATGTCAGATTGCATCGTGTGTAGTCGCTTGAAAATTCCTAGCTAGACTCAGCGGCGTAAATCCATTCGCATGGAAAATAAATATTATTATACCTGTGGACTGACTACTACACGTACCCCCCTAAAACCCGTTATTTTGTACAAATAAAATGGAGGGGTAGTGGCAGGTGATATGACGTCATCAGCTGGGTGCATATGCAGATGGTAGTAACATTAGCCGACAACCGGTGCAAGCGTTGAAGTTATAAACTTACCGCGTTTTAGACCATGCAGAAGAAATGAAATTAATCGAATACGAAACTTCATTTATTAGTAGATACAGCGAGATCGAACAGCATCAATATTACACAATTTTACTTAACAGAACGTAAATAAACGGCAAATTTTTCTTTTCCCTGGCCACTTATTATATCTGACATAATTGATAGGGGGACATTTTTCGTAGATTCGCCAGCTGCTGTAGAGTTGGCCACGATTCGAACTTAACTTTTTTTTATATTTTAGCACTAGCAGAAAATATGTGATCACGAACAGGAAGACGCAGTGAAGGCAGGCCACCTACTAGGTGGACCGACGATGTGCGGGGTGATTACGTAACTTTGACAGCAATGCAACAGGAGAAATTTCATTCCAAATATGAAAAATTTCATAGTAACTATGCACATAAACTGCGTATTGAAACTGTCAAATCCATACATTTTTGTGTTGCTATTGGTTGCAATCAAGTTACATAATCGCCTAGCTGGTAAAATCCGTGGGGAGCTGAGGGATGCAGGAGGCGAGGAACCGCTCGAGGTGGCGCTCTCTGGGGGGGACTACGTCAGCAGTGGACTTAAGGCTGTTGATAATAATGATGAAAAAATATGCGTGTATACATGTGTAGATTACTTAAACTGTAATCAAATCGCGTATATCTTGCAACTTGCAACCACTAAAGCACAGGATACACCTGCGACGCGCGCGGGTAACCGTGACCGCCGATTGTTATTGTCCGGTCGTGTCGTGTTACACGTCTTGCCTCCGCCTCCGTGGGTAACCACGGCTTCGGTTTCCTGCCGATACATCCGTCATTCATTATAGGCGTAGATCAATAACTTTACCTGCCTGCCTGCGCCTACCATGCGTGGTGACTGGTGATTATGGCAAATCCCTATGATAAAGCGTCGTTAAGGTCCTGACAGGAGCCAGTTTTATTGGGAGAAGCCACTGATTCCTGAAATACAGTTTAAAAACTAGTTCGGGAATCTATGGATTCATTAAAATAATGTAAAAAATATTTATGTCAATAAACTAATTTGTATTTGTTTGTTTGTAATGCGAGCACGTTTATTACAGCAGACAAACTCGAAACTTATTTTGTATCTCATAGGGTCGCTTTATGCATAGCAAAAATATGGCGATTACGTTGCGTTGCACTTCGACTTTTCCAATTTTCGGTACAAATAATTAGTTATAAAAGAAATGCTTATTGTTATAAAAAAAATAAGCTTATCGACGGATGCATTGAAAAGTAGCTTATCACTATGATTTATTTCAATGGGATGTCTTATTTCAATGTAACATATTAGGACGTTTGAATGATTTTTTTAGAGGTCACCTCACGAATTTTTTCTATCGAGACGTGTTTCGGTTTCGGCAGATGGAAAGAAGATATGACCAGTATTAACGTGCATTTTTTTTTCAATCCTGTAAATGGTATACGTTTTGAAATAATCACGTTCAAAATAGTCGATTTGGGAGCATTCAGCGCCTTAGTAGTGTTTTGAGGGGAAGCCCTATGTTCAGCAGTGGACGTCTTCGGGACGTTGACGTGCACTAAAGTTGATGGCTTTTAACTTATAGGGTGTAGATATTGTAGATAAAAATGCAATGCAGTGCAGCGTTATACACAGCAAAGCCGATTTACGACTCGAAAGATGCCTCACTATTTAAACTGTGAAATGGTCATAATAAAAATAATATGCCTGTGACATTAAAGACAACGCCATCTAGCCCCAAACCATCAAACTAAGCATAGCTTGTTCTATGGCAACCAGACAACTGATACAAAATTTAGATACTTTTTATTTATAAAGCCACAGATATTAAAATCGTAGTGCCTACTAATAAAATATTGAATACAATATAACACCCAGACACAGAACAAACTATGTTCATCACACAAATGTTTGTCCCGGTGGTAATCGAACTCACAGACTACAGTACAGAAGGTAGAGCTACTACCAACTGAGCTATCAAGCCAGTCGCTGCATTACTGACATTTCGTGGTGGTTATTCATCTAAGGAAGGCTGAGGCTTCCTGTCAATACTTCCGCCCATAGACTACAGGATATAGCGCGGCCTTGAAATGAAACTGCCGATCGAGCTGGTGTCCCAATAGTACAATAGCGCAAGGTTATTTAGTCTGTGGCCGGTTGCTGTCTGCATTTAAATCATTGATTGTCTGGTTGGATAGGCTCCCAGCGGCATTCACCAGATCGTCGGTCCACCTAGTGGAGGGCCTACGCTGCGTCTTTCGGTTCGTGGTCGCCACTCGAGAACCTTTCCCCATCGGTTGTCAGTTCTACGAGCGATGTGGCCTGCCCATTGCTATTTCAACTTGCTAATTCTAAGAGCTATGTTGGTCACTTTAGTTGTCATGAGAATCTCCTCATTTTGGAACTTATCTCGTTGGGAACACCGAGCATTGCTGGCGTAGCGGTGTGGTATGCCTATAACCTAAATGAAATTTTACTGTAACATTCTACCTGCGTGGGGATAAAGATACACTCACTGACCACTGTTTGTTTTAAATTATTGTGTTAACGTGTAGATCATAAAGCACATGCGAAAGTCGCGTTCACACCGGCCTTGGCGTGGAGCATTAGCGAAAATTAAATTACCCTAATTTCACCATACGAGGTCACGCTAGTGTGGACACACCTTCGGCAAGCATGCGAGTCGTGCACGTGACGCCTAGATATATTATTTACCAAAATACTCGAAATTATATTTCTGAAAATACCTAACCCACCTAATACAGTATTCTACTGAATACTGATGTTGATGCTTTAGATACTTTTATTAGGTCTCCAAATGGTAAAGCGAACCCTATATCGAAGGCTCCGCTCTCTGTCTGTCCGTCTGTCACCAGGCTGTATCTCATGAACCGTTATAGTTAGACAATTGAAATTTTCACAGATGATGTATTTCTGTTGCCGCTATAAAAACAACTATATATAAAAAAAAACAATAAAATAAGGAGGCTCCCATGCAACAACGGAATTTTTTTGTGTAATGAACTGTGGTGTGGTGGTCGAGCAGGTCGGCTCGTAACCCGGAGGCGGCGGGCTCGATTCCCGCGACGACGCGCGACGGGGGCCGGGGCAAGTATTAGTGCACAGGGAAAAAAGCGCAAAATGTCTGTGACTGAGTGTTGTGGGTCCCGAGAATTCAGGGAATCCTAGTTAGGGTCCAGGATCTATGTAATGCAAGTTGTGACCTCAGCGGACGTTGCTTAACTTGGTTTTTTTATGAGAATGAATGACGATAGGAGCTGCTCGTTAACCTGATGTTATGCGACACGACCGCCCATAACAGTTGCAGTGTCACTCGGAACTTACAATAATAACATTTCACCGCGCACGTCATCTTGAGACATCACACGGCCTAGTAATCAGATTACTAGACTGTGAGATCATAGTCTCATTTGCCCAATAATTTCACTAGCTACAATCCCTTCAAACCGAAACACAGTAGTGCTTGCAGACTACTTCTTGGCGGCAGAATAACTAGCAAAGCGGCTAGACGAACTTTGCAAAAAAAGTCCTACCACCTAGTGTTAAATTTACCGATGTGAGCTGTACTATGTCAATAAGAATGATTTAATGATGCTTAGTAATCCTCCAATTATTTCACCGTGTGAGAGGTAACGCAAAACATCAAGATTTCTAGTAAACATTAACAATATACCATGATGTCATGTAACATAACAACACTAAGTAGGTGCATGACTCAATCTGACTCATCAAGGTGATGCTGTATTTGGACATCTACGTTTTTACCGAACTTGACCTCTGCTGTCGTTTTAACATAATACAGTGTAGTTAATCAATCGGAATGGAAGGTTCGAAAATAAAAGAAACGATCCATCGATGTGGGTGTGAAATTAATTTGAAATTAACGGTTTTTTGTTCTCTATTATGGTTTTTTGCCACATCGCTCGTAGAACTGACAACCAATAGGGAAGAAAGTTTTTCGTGTCCCGGAGAAAGTCTCCTGGCGACCACGAACAGGAAGCAGCGTAGGCCGACCCCCTAATAGGCTCCCCGCGGCTTTCACCAGATCGTCGGTCCACGATCTGGTGAAAGCCGCGGGGAGCCGATGGATGCAGGAGGCAGCTGCTCAAAGTGGCGCTCTCTAGGGGACATATTATGTTCAGCAGGTGGATGTCTTCAAGCTGTTGATGATGGTGATGATGATGATGATGATTGTTTTTAGATCAGTGACCATTATTCTCACCTGACGATGTTGTTGAGCATTTTTTGGAGTATGTAAGTTGAATTAGCCGTGTGGTCCTGGCGTAAGAATAGGACCACCCCGTCTCTTCCCGCGGATACCGTAAGAGCCATCACGGAATATCCAGGGAATGGACAGCTTTATTATCTTGGTCTCTTTATATTTTACTGTGATGTTATTTCATTGCAAACTAATACTAGATGGTAGGACTTTTCTGCAAAGTTCGTCTAGACGTCTAGGTAGGAACCGTTTTGCCAGTTATTCTGCCGCACTACTGTGCTCCGGCTTGAAAGGCACTGTTGCTAGTGAAATTACTGGGCTAATGAGACTTTATAACCTGGTCAGACAGTCCAGTAATCTGATTACTAGAATGTGTGATGTCTAAAGATGACGTGCGCAGTGCAGTGTCACGCGAAACTTTAATATTTAAAATGTCCGAAGACACTGTAACTGTTAAGGGCGGCCGTGTCGCTTATCATCAGGGGAATGACAAGCTCGTCACTTCAGTCATTCATATAAAAAAATCTACGATTACTAATTTTTGGATTACCAACAATAAGACAAAGGAAGCAGTGGTACCCTCCCAACTAGCACCTACTTGTCCAAGACCATAGTTAACTGAACTAACCGTGTTAGCCAAAACCAGTGACACCGATACTAAGCTGCTTTGTGTCGCCGACTCAAGGCTGTGAAAGTGGCTGGCTACTGTACCAGATATGAGCTACCCTAATGGCCTAACCGTACCACTGATGTCTACCTACTAATCTTTTGCAACTGATTCAAAATTGCTCCAATGATTCTAGCATCAGGAGAAAATTAATTTTCCCACATCTATTCTATCTACTTGAAGTCACATCAATTCTATCTACACTACCTCTTTGATTCCTAGGAACTAAAAGTGATTAGAATTTGGAATGTGGATATTGTTAATGAAAGTTCCAATCACCAAAATGAATAGATATGTCTTCCTTCCTCAAGATAAGTACTACTTAGATTAAAATGATGAAACGTCAGTAGGCCTAGCACGAATCTTTACGCGAGATTAGTGTAACGTTAACGTAAGTCAGCATGGGGCGCTAATCAAATGCCATACAACTAACTGCCTTATGTTAACGTTACACTTACTCTCGCGTTTTCATGCTAGGCCTACTGGCAGCACTTATTGAAAAGAGGCAACTGAGACCTCCTTTTTGAAATCGGTTGAAAGAAGAGCGAAGCAACCGAAACGAGAGAAAACGAATGTGAACTTCTGCTTTCAATTGTAACAGAATACTCTCAAAAGTTCTCTCTAGGTGGACCAACGATCTGGTGAACACCGCGGGGAGCCGCTCAAAGTGGCGCTCTCTGGGGGAGGCCATGTTCAGCAGTGGTCGTCAACGGGCTATAGATGATGATGATGATGATGATGATGACTCTAAAAAAGTTGAAAAACCGTGAAACAGACTTCTCGCTTCGAGTAGACCAGCCTTAAGTTATTCTGATGATGAGTTCAAGTCCAAACTAGGTCCGCCAGCGTCAGTGTTTAGGCGACACATTCCTTCACGTGGACTGAGCTTTCACTTTTGCCTGTCTTCAGTTACTGACTTAATTGTATAACCGCGGATTATCTTGTAATCAAATGGATGGTTTAGTGTGGCTACGTTGCCAGCTTCATGTAAATATCTTTGGTCCACCGTTATATATAATATTCCTCATGTTCTAAGCGATTTGCTTCCAAGTTTATCATGTTTTACTAGGTGGTAGGACTTTTCTGCTAAGTCCGTCTAGGTAGGTACCACCGCTTTGCCAGATATTCTGCCGCCAAGCAGTAGTGTGCAAGCACTACTGCGTTCCGGTTTGAAGGGCATTGTAGCTAGTGAAATTACTGGGCAAATGAGACTTTATGACCTGATTACACAGTGTAGTAATCTGATTACTAGCCTGTGTGATGTCTCAGGATGACGTGCGCAGTGCAGTGTCACGCGAAACTTTATCATTTTAAAATTCCGAGTGACACTGCAACTGTAATGGGCGGCCGTATTGCTTAACATCAGGTGAACGACCAGCTCGTCACGCCGTTCATTCTCATAAAAAAAAAATGCGAACAGCCAAAAAGTGGAAAGCTTTGCGGCGTTTTGTATATTTTCCGGAAACTACAACATCTTCAAATCGAGGGTGAATAGGTACAGAGCTCCCCCACAGTTACTTACTATGAAAACGCACATTGTGACGTCACATGATTGTATGTAAAGCTACCACAGCTTAGTAACGAGGTACTATGAAGGTATGAAGGTGCAAGAACTGACGTCACTGCGCCTTCAAATTGTCTCTTTCTATTCCTGTATTTTAAAATGTTTGTAGCATTGTCATTTTTTGCTATTTTTAATTTTTGTTTTCACGACTTCCGGTTTATGGGGAATATTATTTATCTGTGCAATAAGAAAAATGTGTAATACTAGCATAGACATATATATAAGGACAGGCCTAATGACAGATTAAACCGTCGCTTCAAAGAGGGAGTCAAGTTCACAGGTTGACATCCACTAGCGCCCAGTCTGTGTTGGAAGTGAGAAGATATCGGTCGTGTGTCTCAAAGAAAATATGCCAAGTTGTGTTGTGAAGGGTTGCACAAACTACACTCTAAAGTGCGATAAAAAGAAATACAAAGTTTCTTACCACAAGTAAGTCAATATTTTCAATATTACACTCCGTATTGTACGAAAATAATCGAATTTATATTTGGGATAATCATTGTAAACAAACATTGACGGACATAATGGCAGCGTTTAATTTCCCAACTCATCGTAGTTCCTGAGTAATCTAAGAGATGGCGCTGACTTTTCCCCACACCATTTTGAGTAAATAAAATGTTCCTTCGGGCATATCCTGGTATATAGATCTATGAATACTAGCCTCGTTTGCAACTATAATTAGTACAGCCTCAACGAAATTTTTATCGCGGTCTTTTTATAAAATCAATTAACTATTTGGTACAATTTTAATTAAACCGTTAAATGTTACGGAAATAAACAATAAAAAAACGTTAACAGTGCCAAGTGTAGCCAGTTACCTATTACAATTTCTAGATCACGAAATGTACGTACAGTTTTGTTCTACATAATTATTGTTTTTATTTTTAACACCTGCCTAGTTTCCTAAGAGATAAAGATATTAAATATATAATGTAGCGGTGATAAAACTAATGTTGAGTTTTCCTGAGATAGTTTGTTTGTCACGGATTCGACATTATTTTTTTTAGATAACTTTGTATATGTTCTCTTTGTTGTGGGCATTTATTTTTGTTAGTCGGAAACGGGGTTTTATTTTGTCGCACATGGTATTTTTTATTTTTCATAATATGTAGGAACTTTATTTAAGTATTTAGATTTTTTTATGAGAATGAATGATGTGACGAGCTGGTCGTTCACCTGATGTTAAGCGATACGGCCGCCCATAACAGTTGCAGTGTCACTCGGAACTTTAAAATAATAAATAACTGCGCACGTCATCCTGGGACATCACACAGTCTAGTAATCAGATTACTACACTGTGTAATCAGGTCATAAAGTCTCATTTGCCCAGTAATTTCACTAGCTACAATGCCCTTCAAACCGGAACACAGTAGTGCTTGCACACTACTGCTTGGCGGCAGAATAACTGGCAAAGCGGTGGTACCTACCTAGACGAACTTTGCAGAAAACTCCTACCACCTAGTAAGTATTTAGATCTTTAGATAGATTTGTACCGTTATTAAATTAATCTCATAATCCAAAGTCGCTTGGGCATCCTTTGAGTTTATGCCGATACAAGTAGTCGCTTAGGCATTAAATTACCTTTTGTAGCTAAACTAAAAGATAATGCCTATGTCACTATGTATGTGCTAGTCACAGCTATTCCGTAGTCGCTTATATAGGCATTGGCGCTCTCCTTTAGTTTTCTATGTTTTTCTATGAGTTGTGTTATATAGCTACTAAAACCTGCGCATGGGCAGAGTGCTTGAAATGGGTGCGTTTTTAATAGTACCTACTTACGGAAACCTTTACCGTGATTAGAATCGCTTTTGAGTTCCCGATATTTCGGCACAGTTACACGCACCATGGTCACGGGTAGACTGAAGATGCGGGTGGATGGTATATATCCCGTAAGTACTATTAAAAACGTAGTGAACAACCGTGAAAGTTGTCAAATGTCTGTAATTAAAACAGAGGCTGTAATTATTTAAAAACTGTAGCTTAAAAGGCTTCTAACATTGACACGTAAAATGGATATAATAAGAGTTAAACTTACATAACGCCTTTATTCTTGACGTTGAATGTACATTCATGTCATAATTTCCCAGAACTATTTACAAACAAGATTCGACAAAGGGCTAAAGGCGACAGAAACACAATAAATACCACTGCACCAGAATACGTAAGATGTGACCTATTTACAGCTTCAAATAGCGTTGAACTAGGTCAGACCTGTTTTGGCAGAATTCATAAATTGTAAATTAAGTGAAATTGGAGCAAGTGGCTTAGCGGCATTGACTATAAATAAATAAATAAATAAAGTGGACATTTCACACAGCGCCATCTAGCCCCAAACTAAGCATAGCTTGTACTATGGGAACTAGATAACTGATACAATACTTATATACTTTTTTGTTTGTAAATACATACATAGAATACTATATATAACACCCAGACGCAGAACAAACATCTATGTTCATCACACAAATGTTTGTCCCCGGTAGGAATCGGACCCACAGCCCTCAGTTCAGAAGGCAGGGATACTACCAACTGAGCTATCGGGCCCGTCGTCCATCTGCATCGGGCCAAAATCCTTTTGACCAATGATACAACTTCCCCTCATACGAAAATGAGTGGTGTAGAGGGACACCCAATGTGTCTTTTGTTCCATCCTGCTGTCCTTTGTAATTTCGCATGACTGTCTCGTTTTGTTATTTCGCCTCCTGCCCGCGCAAGTAAGTCGTGTTTGTACGAGAAATTATGTTCACGAACTATCAACGGGCTTAGCGGTAATCCGTGTGACTTTTAAACCGACGGATTTAGATTCAAATCATGCTTGCCCCTGCCCCAATGACTTTTCAAGTTATGTGCGGAATTTGTACTCTCTCTTACAACGATGAAGGAAAATATTACGAGAAAACCATGTTCAACAATCACGAAATTCAAGAACTTGTGTCATTGATCAACCCGCACTTGGCCAGTATGGTGGATTATGGCCTACACTCTGAAGAGAAGGCCCATGTTCTAACAGTGGGGACGTATTGGGCTACGCTCTACAAAGCCGTCATTTGGTGGCGTTTTACGCATAAGTGCTGAATTACGAGCATGAGTGTGGGCAAGTGATATAATGTCACCACATTATACCACTTGCCTACACGGTTTTTCGTGTTGTTTCCAAAATTCCATAGAAGCTTCTAGTAGAGTTGCTACCACTTTACTAGATCATGACTTGCCCCCTTATTCCAAAAGATTTCTCCAAAAATCCCTCCTTGACTTCTACTTAACTTTGAGGGACACTCAAAATACATCGCTATGTACCTTGAGTTGACAGTTGCTTCGCTTCTCCCGTTTGAGAAAAATTGACGCAGAAATGTTATGTTGATTATTTATTGTCAACTAAAAATACCAAAACACAAAAATGAGGTTGATTCGAGGTTGAGTCGAGTGGAGTAATCTCGACGTAACGTCTTAGAATATGGGGGTTAGACTGGACTATGAATAAGACTTGACTTTTCGTGAAATATTAGAATAACTCGATGAAAAAATACAATACTTGACACTGGCTAAACGACTAAACACGCTATGTGTGGAGCGTAAATATAAAAAAAAACCAGCGCTGGTCTTCTGCATTATGTAACGCGGTAAGATGCGTGATGAATCAGGCATCCGTACAGTTACGAGGTTTCAGATGGTAATCTGGGGCTTAGTTAAGCGTAACATCTTATCTTTATGTTCGGTTTAGTCACGATAGCTGCGTTCGGTTCGCGTATTGTTCTTGGGACTACTCGAAAATACGTTGGTTCATGTTTATTTAATTTCTTTTGAAATTATTTCTGTTACCTACCTATGTTACTTACGTACCCGTAGTATTATTCTGGGCGGCCGTGACGCTTACCATCAGGCCAACAACTAGCTCTTCACTTATTGTACCTAATGCTAATTTTGTGGAAATCGTAATCGATTTTGTCGTTTTGATCCCAATAAATAATTAAAAATAAATAAAATAATAATTAGTCGATGAGAGAATTGAAAATGGAGGACTTTACAAATTGTATTTTTTTTAAATGGGTATTTGGTAATATCGTGCCGAAACAAGGAAGTGAAAACAATTATAAGTAGTTATTTTATAAAAGTGAAAAAATATCGTCTCATAATAAAGAAAGAAAGAAATAAAGAAAGAAAAATTATTTATTTGCAACAGAAAAAAAACACAAAAGGCACAAAAGAAATACATATTAAATAATCTGTCACAAATCGGCCCCAACTCAGCATGATGCTATAACATTAAACAACATTTAATTGTCTATTTCTATTGGATGTATCATCCATCAGTTTATCACTGTTAACATTAATTGAAATTAATTTGCATCTTGCTTACAAATCTCACAATCTAAATATCTAATTAACTTTGTTGTTTCTTATCTTGTCCAAAATCCTATATGACACGGTTACAATTACAATGGTTACTAAAGCCCGCTACACACCTTCAGATTTAACCGTGCGATTTAGCTGAGCAGTCGGACTGTACACTGTACACATAGAGTAATCAGTCCATCTCTACCTTAGAGTATACATAAGCTAGTGCTTATCTTAGATCATGATATACAGGTGTAATTTAATTTATTAGCATAAATCACAGAGCTATGAAACAAATGACGTTTCGGAGGGGAAGCGTTTTTTTTTTGCTCTGTGGCATAAATTGAGCCAATGATAGGCCATCATTTATAGATGATTATTAATGAGTAAAGAGTGTAAATGAAAATGTTTTTATTGAAAATTATGAAGATTGCCGCGGCGCCTAACGCAGTTGGCACGGATGATTTTGATACATTTAAACGTTTTTTTACTTTTTATGTACTGATTAGAAGCAGTACTGCATTATTTTAATTAGATTTAGATTCATTCAACTTTGTATTGGGGTTATTATTATTACCAAACCAAAGTGTCAGAATTCAAAAATTTTGATCCACACGTGACCGGTATCAGGAGTAGGTATCTAGTTTCAAAGGATGCTAATGAATTCAATTACACCCAGTAGATTGTATAGTTGAAACTTACATAGCTGAAAAACTGCGCATTTAAATGCAGTACCTACCTAAGTAGTACCTACGTACGATATGCTTAGTACAATAACCTAAATTAAGTATTTTAAGTATTGTAAGTAGTCGTGCGCAGTGCTGTGCCACGCGAAGTTCCGAGTGACACTGCAACTGCTATGGGCGTCATTCATTCTCATAAAAAACGACTTGACTTGTAAAAGTGCTAAAAAACTTTTAGCGTTAAAATTATGTGACTGATATGTATGTCTGTACTTGTCATTGAGTACCGATGTACCTCATTGGTACCCAGCCTCGTCTGCCGCTCGACTGCTGTCAATTTTCATACAATTTTGACAGCAGTTGAGCGGCAGACGCGCGTCAGCAGCGCTGCTAGCTCCTTCGTAATAAGGGGGCTGTACAGTTTACTCTACGGTTAAAACGCACAGTAAACACGGAAGGTGTATAGCGGGCTTAATCGCTGACGGTATATAATTCTTATCAGAGACGTAATGTGACCCCTACCACCTTGTTTCGGTCAAATAACAATAGGAAATGATATTATTGTTCCACACTCCTTAGGGAGAATACTTCCTGTTTCAATTCACATTATACAATGGATTACGTACATGTGTTTTAATAATTTGAGGTAGCGAAGCGAAGCTCTACTATTCACTTTCGTTTGCACTTGGATGGGTGACCGCTACAACAAGTGGTATTTATAACAGCGCATTCGTGTTTCGGAAGGTACCTTCGTTAAGTCGTCAGTCCCGCCTGGCCAAAAACTAGTCGTTAAGCCAAGTAAAAAGCCTCCAACATAGAGGTAATGGCCTCCAAGATATGCCTTCAAGCGAGAACACTAGGATAGATCTTATTAAAAGTTGTAATAAAAGTTAAGGAACTGGGCATTTCTCGATTTTTGCAAAGCACTAAACGTTTTTAAATAACATTGAACTAAAAACTTCGTCTCTTTGTTACAGGATCTCATCCCGACCCAAGACACGGAGGCTTACCTCCAAAAAACACAAAATGCCATCACCAACCTGCAAGCCAAGCTGCAGTCTTCCCGCACCAACAACTTCTGCAACATTCCCTCCCAGTTGACCTCCAGTCTCATCAGCGAGAAGACCGCGGTCTCACGTCTCCCCGTCTCTCAGCTCAGCAGGTCTAACTCACTCAACTACCGGCTTAGAAAGAAAGAACACTCCAACGATAGTAGCCCGCTAAGAAGTCCAGGGCATTACGTCATCACTGGCTCCGCAAAAGTTCCGGAAAACACAAAGATACTGCTCAATTCCGCGTCGAGGTCCTTAGACGCGGAACGGAGAAGTCGCGATTCAAATATGAACAGTCCGTCTTCTGATCGAGGTCATAGCAATAGTTCTGATGACAAAACACTATCGAATCGTCCTCCATACGATGTCAATACAATCCTATCCCCGCACAGAAAAACGCACGGCCGACACAAGACTATTGAAGGTAGGAACGCTGCAGAAACCTTCAGTTCGGACATGCACAACGCTAACACAACTGTCTGCCTTAAAACGGTTCTAAAGAACAACGCCTTAGAATCTCAGTACCCAAGAATTGATCCAACGCGTTGCCAAGGCGATAAGAAGCACCAGCGAGTCTTGAGCGACAGCGTTAAGGTTTACAAACCTTACGGAAACGTTGCTTTCGGGTCATCGATCAAACGATCCAGCTCCTTCAACACCGTCAGTAAAAACAACAACTACATCGATGGGAGATTAACACGACGATCTAGCGGTCAGTCAGAGGAATACAAAGACTCGGATGAATCTGACAATGGGTCTTACGATAAATCCCAAGATTGTCGGTATAAGCGTCAAGGTCATCGGAGGATGGAGCCAGATCACAAGCACGTCGCTCCAGCGAATTCCCCCCGACGTTGTCCGAATACTCCGGAAATGCAGCGGAAGTTTGGACCGGGGTTGGTTCGGAATTCCGTCCGGGTGACGAATAAGGATAGAGTGGTTAACACGAGGATGTCAGAGCCTCCGGTGTCTCGGGATGAGAGGAAGGGTTCCAGTCATCATAGCAGACGAATTTCGGAACCGACGCGGCAGGCGGTCTTGAATAGGTTGACCAAGTCGCGGTCCTCAACCAGGGAAGCGCAGCCGAGGCCTTTGGAAAAAGGTACGTACTCTAAGGGAATTTTAATGGTTTACATCTAGACAAGGCTCATCCGTTTGAAGTTTGAACTATCCAGTTCATATATTTCAAGATCGAGTAGTTTTGTTTGTAAGCTATGCAAATATTTATTTTTTTGTGAGTTGATTCAGTTTGGTTGTTATGAAGACGTAAACGAAATAAAATGATTTAGTCGTAAAATTTAACACAGGGTGGTAAATCTTGAGCCATCAACAACATTTTCTTACTAATTTCTAGCTTATGTCTTAACACACAACGATTACATACATAGATCCTGGACCCTATCTAGGGACCCAGGAACTACGAGGACCATGCTCTCACAACACCCAGACACTGAACAAGTATTTGCATTTCTGTTTCTGTGCACAAATACGTGTCCTATCGTGAATCGAATCCACCGCCTCCGGGTTATGAGCCGTCCTGCTCAACCACTACACCGCAGAGGCAGCAAAACATCCATGTTGGCTAAAAAATTATCTAATTCTATATTATTCTAACCAGGTCCAAAGAAGCCAAGTCAGCACCGCTCGTCCTCAGCCCTGGCGACCAAGGAGATTGAGCTAGCGAACTGGAAGAAAAGGTCCACATACGACCCCATGAAGGCCGCCCAGGAAGGGAGACGGAAACAGCAAACGAAACGGCAGGAGTGTAACAAGGACGACCTGAGTTCGCCTAGGTAAGGGCGTCTATTTCACTCATTTCTGTCAGACGTCATCTTAACATTCACCCCCTAGTTAGCACACATATCATTTCAAGGGTTCCGTACCCAAAGTGTAAAGTGAACCCTATTACTAAGGCTCCGCTGTCCGTCTGTCACCACGCTGTATCTCACGAACCGTGATAGTTAGACAGTTGAAATTTTCACAGATGATGTATTTCTTTTGCCGCTATAACAACAAATATTAAAAAACAGACTAAAATAATTATTTCAAAGGGCTCCCACAACAACCGTGATTTTTTGCTCGTTTTTATAGATGATAGTACGGAACCCTTCGTGCGCGAATCTGACTCGCACTTGGCCGGTATTTTATCATCAACATTCAAGTTCAAAACTCTCATGGCTTTCATCACTTCGCATGACATAAACCACGCTAGCCTATTACTTCTCTTTCCATCACCGGCGCCACTTTCAGACTACCCTAAGCTAATGATGATGATGATGATGATGAAATGCTTATTTCCAGCCACTCATCCCCCGTCCACCGGTCGCAGTCGTTCCACACGACCAACATGGCCGACCTGACCATGGACTACTCCTCCGAGGAGACAGAAGACGAGCAGCTGACACTGCCAGTAGATCCCATGATCACGTCTACTCACAGTGATATACTGGATCTCAGGAGGCAGGGACTTCACTTTAATTTTCAGGTAAAGACTTAACAGATTTAAATAAAAATTAATAACTAAATAACGACCAAAGATCACATACATAGATCCTGGCCCCTAACTAGGATCCCCTGTATCTAGGGACCCAGGAACCCATGCTTCCACAACACCCAGACACAGAACAAGTATTTGCGCTTTTTTTTACTGTTACCAATGGGAAGAAAGGTTCTCGAGTGGCGACCACGAACCGGAAGACGCAGCGTAGATCCCCCACTAGGGTTTAACCAGTAACCCTATCGCGTTACTGCTCTGGTCATGGAGTTGGCCTGCCAATGCCATCCTGCACGCACCAATTTAAAGTTTGTTTTAAAGCAAGAGCACACGATCACCATTTCCAAGAGACTTAACTGCAACAGATTGCGTCTTCCGGTTCGTGGTGGCCACTCGAGAACCTCTCTTCCCCATCCGTTGTCAGTTCTACGAGCGATGTCGCATTTTAACTTGCTAAATCTAAGAGCTATATCGGTCCCTTTATTCCGGATCTTATCTCGCAGGAAAACACCGAGCATAGCTCTCTCCATAGTTCGTTGCGCGACTTTGAGCTTAGATAAGAGACCATGTCTCAGTGCCGTAAGTCATCACTAAGGCTAATGGTGATGAGACCAAAACATTGTAAACATGTTTTTTTTTTCTTATATTTTGGCTCCACACATTGTGTATTTAGCCAGTGTCAAGTATTATATTTTCATCGTATTATAAAATATTTCACGCAGTCATGTCCTAGTCATAGTCTAGTATAAGTCAGGTAGTCATAGTCCAGTCTAAGTCATGCTCCAGCAAAGTGGTGGCAACTTTACTAGAAGCTTCTATGGAGTTTTGGAAGACGAAAAATCACGTTTCACCACATTATATCACTCGCCCTCACTCATGCTCGTAATTCAGCACTTAATAAATAAATATATAAATAAATATGTGTGGACATTTCACACAGCGCCATCTAGTCCCAAACTAAGCATAGCTTGTACTATGGGAACTAGATAACTGATACAATACTTATATACTTTTTTGTTTGTAAATACATACATAGAATACTATATATAACACCCAGACGCAGAACAAACATCTATGTTCATAACACAAATGTTTGTCCCCAGTAGGAATCGAACCCACAGCCCTCAGTTCAGAAGGCAGGGATACTACCAACTGAGCTATCGGGCCCGTCAATGCGTAAAACGCCACCAATTTTAAACATTAACACTGGAAAAAGCAAAAGTTTTGAAAAATAATACAATGCAACGACGTGAACTTTTCCGCGTTGCCGCCAAAACTCCTTGTAAACATGTTATAATTATGTTCTCTGTTCTATTCTCTACTGAATAGTGAATATTATTTTGGTTCCAGACGCCAACTCTCTCCGATAAGCAGCGTCGGTACGAAGACAAGCGTAAGACTTACATATTAGACGACATCACGCCCACCAAAGACAATATCGCCTTTCTGCCGAAACAGGTCAGCAACCTTTTTTTTATTGGTTTGTCAGGGAACGAGGAGGTTGACCGCCTAGCTAAATCAGCTGCGACCGATGGTTCGGATATATTTATTGTGCCCGAGTACTCAGATCTGCTACCCAAATATAATAGAATATGCTTTGAGAATTGGCGGGAGTACTTTGATGAACAATCAAAAAGTAAAGGAATCTGGTACCGTATTATGCAGAGTCAACCTCATCGTTCGCCATGGTTTGTTGGCGACGTGAGCCGCAAACTGGTTGTCATCGCGCACAGATTACGTTCCGGACACATTCCACTCAGGGTATTCGCACACATGATGGGTAAAGTAACGTCGCCTAATTGCGAGGTCTGTGACAAACCAGAAGACGTGTATCACATACTGATGGAGTGTGTCCGGAACCAAGCAGAAAGACGAAGAGTATTTGAGGACCTTGGTGTTTGTGCGTATAATGTGGGTGTTCTGCAGAATATTCTGTCTTGTCCGACATCTGATGAGGCTCAAATGATTTATGAGCTGGTGACATCCTGTCTCCAGCTTATAAGTCGGATTTGAAATTGATTTATGTATGTTTAATTTTATAAATACTTAATTTTTAAGAAGCGATGTGTGATTAGCTACGATGGGGCTGGCATAAACTTTGTTTAAAAGCCCCGTAAAAAAATAGAGGTCTACAGCGCTTATAACCAGTACTACGGGGTCCCATCAGGTACAAACGAAAAACAGCCTGAACTTGAAAATAATGTAGTAATCGTGTTTAGAGAGTTACTAGTTATTGTCCAGTGAATTCGTTTGGCCCAATACTTCGCCAACACGCAATAAATGTCGCTTGATAATCTTGCGTTATGCAGAAATAAAACAATTCGTAAAATAGCCCGCGTTATTCCGTTGTATGGGATGAGGCATCTGTACTGTAGGTATTATATTATCTGGGCCAGTACTATTGAAGTAACTATCATAATATATTTTAATGCAGGATTTAATCGACAAGCGGAAGACATTCATACTGGACAGCGACACAAATTCGACCACCAATGGCAGCAGTCCGCGCAACTCTTCAATATTCAGCCACGAGAAAGCTTCGCTCACGACCGGAGCGAGCGATACTGAGGGAGAGAGCGGGACGGAGAGCGCACCCGTTGTTATGAGAAAGGGAAGGAAGCCTGTGCAGCCGAAGCAGAGGTAAGTGAGCGGGAAATTGTGTAGTCTGAGCGAAGCGAGCGAAAAAAATTGCGTTACGGTTTATGACCATAAAAATTATAGTGTCACTCGGAAGTATAAAATGAAAAGTTTCGCGTGACACTACACTGCGCACGTCATCCTGAAACATGAGAACAGTCTGTGAGATTAACTCATAGTCTCACTTGCCCAGTAATTTCACTAGCTACAGTGCCCTTTAAACCGGAACACAGTAAAGCTAGCACACTACTACTTAGGGGCAGAATAACTGGCAAATCGGTGGAACTTATCTAGACGAACTTTCAGATAAGTTCTCCCACATAGTAAAAGTTGTGCTGAGCAAAGCGAGCGGATTTTTTCATTTTGAGATTTTCTTCTTCCCCATAGGTTGTCAATTCAACAAGCGATGTGGCCTGCCCATTGCCATTTCAACTTGCTAATTCTAAGAGCTATATCTGGCAGGGAAACATCGAGCATAGCTTTTTTATACGACTAACAATAATCTTCCAGTGCAGGCAAGTGGTCAGTCCAGAGATCCCTAGTCCGAGTTTGCTTTTGAAAAGTGCCGATACTCAAAACCGAGCCGCTC
Source organism: Ennomos erosarius (assembly GCA_963580505.1). Classification (NCBI taxonomy): domain Eukaryota; kingdom Metazoa; phylum Arthropoda; class Insecta; order Lepidoptera; family Geometridae; genus Ennomos; species Ennomos erosarius. Next base: position 7,422,074 of record OY757003.1, on the reverse strand, counting down.
ACCGGATGAAGATGTGTCTTCCAGTTCGTGGTCGCCACACGAGAACCTTTCTTCCCCGTCGAGTGTCAGTTCTACGCGCGATATGGCCTGCCCATTGCCATTTCTAGATCTATATCGATCACTTTAGTTCTACGGATCCCCCTATTTCGGATCTTATCTCGCAGGGAAACATCGAGCATAGCTCTCTCCATACTATTTATTTTTAGAATGTACGACGTGACGAGCTAGCCGTTCGCCTGATGTTAAGCGAGACGGCATAACAGTTGCAGTGTCACTCGAAATAATAATCAATATTAATGAATATTTCCAGGTACAGTGGTGACTACTCAATGTCATCGTCTACCACCTCGATAGCGGCGAAGAAACCAGCGGACATCCAACCGCGGTACCTCGACATATCCAAGTATAAGAATGAGACGTCGCCGAAAAACTTTTTGAGACGAGACCCGAGTAAGACGTACGTTGGTGTTTTGGGACCCGCACCGGTTAAACCTAACAAGCAGCATATTGAAATTGGTAAGTTATAAAACATGTATTTTGTTACAAAAACTTTGTCCTGACTGACTGACTGACAGCCACAGCACAGCCCAAACCGCTAGACGTAGACTTGAAATTTAGAGGGTAGCTTCCTTTTATGATATACTCCCGTGTTGAAGCCGACATAAACAGATCCTTCAAAACGGAATAAAAAAAGAATTTTTGTAAATTCAATCCCAGGGGGATGGAATGGGTGATAAAACTAAAAAACCATGAGGTCTCATCCGGTACAAACAAAAAATAGCCCGAACTTGAAAAAAATGTAGTGATCGTGTCGCGAGCGTTACCAGTTAGTGTCCAGTGTATTCACTTGGCCCAATACTTCGCCAACACGCAATAAATGTCGCTTGATAATCTTGCATTATGCAGAAATAAAATAATTCGTAAAATAGCCCGAGTTATTCCGTTGTATGGGATGAGGCATCTGTACTGTAGGTATTATATTATCTGGGAAAAAAACGTTTGTATGAAAAATCTACATTTCGCAACGTACCGTTTTGGAACTTGGTACATAGAATAGAAACAAGTATAAATATAAATAGAATAGTATTTTGTATTTTTTGTTTTTTTTTTTATTTATTTTTTTCCTAAAAGGGTTGAAGTTAACAGTTCCTGAGAGGTAGTCGCGAACGAAGCCGCGAGGCTATTACTAAGGTTCCATTGACCGTCTGTCACCAGGCTGTATCACACGAACCGTGATAGTAGACAGTTGAAATGTTCACTGGATGATGTATTTCTGTTGCCGCTATAACAACAAACCCTAAAATACAGAACAAAATAAATATTTAAATGGCTTATGCAAGAAACGTGATTTTATTGCAAGTTTTTATAGATAATGGTACGGAACCCTTCGTGCGTGAGTCCGACTCGCACTTGGCCAGTTATTATTTTAAATGATGATATTTCCAGAACAAAAGAAACAAGAGTTAGAGAAGTGGAAGCGAAGGGCGTCCTACGACCCGAGGAAAGCGGCCGCGCTCGGCAAGACGGTCAAAACTCCGCCTAAGACTGCCAGGTGAGATGTCTCACTTACATAATCTCAAAATACTAATCATGATGGGCGTCCATTCATTACGTGACCCCTTCCGTTCGTTTAGCCGTGAGATTTCGTGAGATTTAATCTCACGTGAGATTTGGTCAAAAGTATTTTTGGGTCGCATTATGTTTTTGATCGAGGCCTATGTTCAGCAGTAGACGTTTTCCGACTGTTGAAGTGTGATATGATATTTACTTTTGGTGTAAGTATTTTAATAAGTACTTGATTGCGTTGGATTTAATCAAAGAAACATGATTTATATGAGAAACAGGTTTTTACTTGATTTAAACCAGTTTTCTCACGATGTGAGACTGTTTTTTTATTCGAGGTTTTACTTCGTTTTATCGAGTTACCTCACCGTTTTTTCGGTAAAAAAATATACGTGATTTACGCCGAGACTGTTAGTAAGGCCTTTTTTGATAAACGTGTTTTTAAATGATTTATGTTCTCTGCCACTTTTTGATGCCTGCCTTTGTACGTCATCTTTTGATTAGAAAAACTTTACAGCATTTACATGGTTGTTTTACTATTTATCTTTTAATTCTCTTTACCATTATATACAAGTTATAATAGTCGCCACTTCCACACTCTGCTGCGAGGGCCGTAACACTAACATTGACCGCCCTTTTCCCCACGAGAGATTTGGTCTTCTTCCCTTTAAACATCTCACGTAATTAATGGATGCCCTTTACTATACTAGGATTTTTAATACGACTCATGACTGACAGCTAACAAATGTCAAAACACGAAATAGTGTTGCCACATCTAGATCAGTAGTGGCTACAGGGGGGTCAAAGATACCAACCACTAACGCTAACGCCAAACGCTAACTCTAAAACTAATGAAATGACATTCGCGCGGAAAAGTAAGCGATTTCAGAAATGTCATTTCAGTACATTTTGGAGTTGCGTTCGGCGTTAGCGTTAGTGGTTGGTATCTTTGCTAGACCCCAGGTCAGATTAACATATGAAATGTGTACGTCTGTTCCAAGCCGTCCAATTAATATTTCCATTGATTGTACTACTGGGACTTGTGTGAGTTATGTGTCTCATTAGTTCAATAATTAATTATTAATGGCGGATGATTGTATATGTGTGTTGCCAGAAGTTCAATTACTAGTTCAGTCACTGTTTGTAGATCCTTGACCAGACATGTCATTATTTTAATATTACTGTATTGATTCTGATCAATTGGGTTTCTATGTTGTTATGTTTTGATAGGTATACAATTTTTCGATTGCTGTAGATATTTCATTCTTTCAGTTTTAAATTATAATTTTATACGTAACGTAATTGAAGCTAATTCATATTTTAACCGAAATGTATTCATCAGTAAAATATATCTTGTAAATTTTAGAGCGTGACAGATGTCAAATGCATGCAATTCCGAGTAGAGTGACAGGCGGCCATCTTGTTCTGTAAGGTTAGTCAAATGTCAAAGTGACAGATTTGACGTCAAATATTTTGACCGGTGACAAAGCACCTGGATGAGTTTTGGCGGGAACGCGGAAAAGTTCACGTCGTTGCATTGTATTATTTTTCAAAACTTGCTATTCCAGTGTTAATGTTTAAAATTGGTGGCGTTTTACGCATTAAGTGCTGAATTACGAGCATGAGTGAGGGCAAGTGATATAATGTGGTGAAACGTGATTTTTCGTGTTGCTTCCAAAACTCCATAGAAGCTTCTAGTAAAGTTGCCACCACTTTGCTGGAGCATGACTTAGACTGGACTATGACTACCTGACTTAGACTGGACTATGACTATGACATGACTTTGCGTGAAATATTTTATAACACGATGAAAATACATATAATACTTGACACTGGCTAAATACACTATGTGTGGAGCCAAAATATAAAAAAAAAGCACCTGGATTTAACACTTTAATGCTTTTCACGATACGCTGTTTTAGTCTTGGTTTTTCATTTTTTTTTACAATTGTTTTTCTACTAAATGGCCGAAATTATGTGTGCTTTTTTATTAGTATATGAAAAATCAAGAATTTATAATCTTTTCACCTGCTTCTCACATGAATATAGTTTAGGACTTAGGTTAGGAAATGTTTATGGACATTACTCGTAGGTACCGAACTGTTATATTTCTATATAAATTTATATATACGTTAAATTAGATTTTTAAACTTTTTTTAAATTATGCAATTGCAAAATTACACATAAATCTTATTATTTTGTATATTTAAAGTTAATAATTATGCTTTAAATGTTATTATTTAAAATACTTTTTACTCTGTGCTGCACAGTTAGTTCAAATGTAAATAATATTCCCTATTTCATTTTGACTCTGATAAAATTAAAACATAAATATTTATTAATTATCAACTCTTGATTGTTATATTTTGTCTCTTTCACACCCAATAGAACTTTAGCTAAACAATTTTACAAGTACCCTCATGTTATTTTGGTAAAAATTTTACTTGTAAAAGTCTTCTGTTCAAATAGTAAAACCTGCTGCTAAAGTAACTGTTAAGTACACATGCACTTAGTAATGTCTTAATTTTATCAATGTCATCCGCACTAACTTTTCATCAAACTAAAATGACGTTTTTAGAATGGTAATAAAATGGCCGCCATTTTCCCAGTAGCGTGCTGCGGTCTCAATCGTTCCACGGCCCAGTGCTGTCATCTACATCTCTCCGCTACCAACCGGACCAGATTAATGAGAGCTACGACGCTACAAGCGACAACGACTTTTAACGATGTAGGGTTAGAGTTGAAAATGCTCTGGCATTATGTGATATTGTGTCACTGGTCTCTATTATACAAGTACGATGGATAGACGATGTCGTACTAAGAATTTCTTGTGCCGATTTGAAGCGCCACTCTCGAGTGTCCTGAGAACTATAATTTGAAAATCCATCGCGTTGATTGGTTGCTTTGAAAGTGTGAATTCTGTGATTGGTTGGTTGATTAGTTCCAAGGACTCTCACGATGTCACTCTTAGCAAGCAGCGCCAAAATGGCGAAAGCCAAATGGCTTCAGTCAATATTGGTCTATATGAAGTCTAACGTACTAGTATGATGGAGGTCAGTGTATTGTGTGTTTGAAGACGGATCCCTGTATTTTGGTCGTGGTCATTCTGTATATTCGCTACAATCGGAATAAAATACTCAAAAACTTAGAAGAAGTACCTATAGAATCCCAATACATTCGCGAAATGTAAGCTGTTTTATTGGTGCCATGGATGGCACCGTAAAAAGCTCTCAGAAACTTATTTGAATGACGCGCGGTGAAATTGTGCCACAACTCATAAGAAAAGCAGCACAAAAGTTTTCAATTGGTAAGCTATTAATTTTCTCATCTAAAATACCAAAACGTAGCCCACGTTTTGGGAAGGTGTTTGGGAATTTCTACAGTAGTACTTATTCTAAAGTTTTTTTTGTTGTATACATACCTATCTACGATAAATGCTTTAAATGAATATATTAATATTTGTTGTGGTAGCAAAAGTACAATAATCGCTAAGTATGTTACGATTTAACTTTTTTATTAGTGAATCTGTTATTTTATGAATTCCCGTCGAGTACAGATGCAGAATGGCCTGTTGTATTGTTTTTTGAATGTATAAAACTGTAGATGTTAGATGACTTTGTGTTTTATCGTCGAGTTTCGTTTTGTGATGCAAATGTGCAATCTTTATGTTTGATCGCACAAATATTTTTCTTGAACACACAACATTTGTTTTCTTTACAAATACATTTTGTTAGCGTTTTTTTTTTTATTTTTCTGATACTGACTTAAAATAGTTATTATCATTATATTGTAATTAAATGTGATTTAAATATAAATGCCTGTTTAGCGTTGTTAGAAATTGGCGACCATATTATATCACTCGAAGTGTAAGATTTAGGAATAATTATTATTCGAAGTATTTTATGTCCAATATGAATTAATTATTATACTACACTTATAGTAAATTGCTCTATTTACCTTTTTTATATTTTGCTCATGTCCTTACATCGATGTAACGCAGTTTGATTTTTGGCGATACGCCACTTGATTTAGAATTTAATTTAATGTAGTCTTTAGTTATTTCTTTATTAGTGCAATAATAAAATACATCACATCTTCTCTACTGATTTCTTAATAAGTATTTTTGCTTCAATGAAATGTAAAAGTAGATAATATATGACAATATTCTTATAAATAACATTACTTATTGTTTTCGTTCATAAATAAATAGCTTCTTATTCTTGATTTCTTGACGTATAAATTTCAATGCTAAAGTTCATCAAACGCAGTACTTTTTTAGTCATTAAATTATAATAAATGTATTATTATCTTTATGTTATGAAAATTGGAATACATAAAAATGAATTTTTATTAAAATAAAAGTCTTTATTATTTGCAAGGTCGTAAAATGTATTCGATTTAATTTAATCTCATTATTTTGATCAATGTTTTTAATGATATGCGATCAATAAAATTTACCAAAATGTGTAAAAAAAGAACAATACTTATATAATATTCACGAAATAAGGTTTTTAGTATAGAATAAAAAATATTCGTCATTACTTGTACAAGCTTTAGAAGCTGAACATTATATAAATATGTATCCAAAATGTATAATGTTACAATAAAATTATATTGTGCAATTTATCTAAAATCTTTTGAGATCTCCAACATTGTAACGTTAGTGACTCGGTTTCACCAACAATCTCATTAATGTGAGCAGTAAATCCGTTAAATCCACTGGACAATCTGGTTCTTGCTAGTTTCAGTGAAGTGCTCGCTTCCTACTAATTTTACGAATTCGAATTTTCTTAAGTTTTCTTTTTAAGAAATAAATCTTTTTTCTTCGTCTCCAAGCCAGTGTAACAATAGTAAATAGTTAAATACTCTCTGGTTAAGGCAAGCCTAATCTCAGATGGCGCCATTGTCGCTAGTATTGCCAGTTCATAGTCAAATGTCACAGGAAAGTCGGTTCTTTAAAACTTATGTGGAACAAGAAGCAGCGACAATGTACCACCTAGCGGAATACATTAGCAGTGTGCGCAGGGTGTCGACCCCACAAACCTAGAATTTTTACGTTAACATCCTATATCTATGGTCGACCCCATTTTTTACAACACGATTGGAAATAGCCACAGAGCAAAAAAGAAACGCTTCATTGCGAAGCGTCATTTGTTTCATAGCTCTGTGGTTTTTTTTACAGAAATACTACTATTTTCGCGTTCTTTGATGGAAAATTTATACTGGAGTTGTTGGTGAAATAAAAAATAGCTTTTCGTAATTCTATTCACGTTTTTGTCAAACGTGTTGATCACTTACAGTTAGAAATCTCAATTTTAAGTAGTGAGTTAAATAAACTAGGTTACGTATTTAGCTTTATTTAAAAAGTGCGAATTAAATGTAAATTATAACGCTGGAAGCAAGTAGGATTTGTATTACAATATATTGATGTTAGAATTTGTATAAAATATTATTTAATGGTAAACAAATAAACATATTGTCGGATATTAAGTTTGTTTTATTTATAGAATTATTAAGGTATCAACTATACACTATTTCATGAAAACATTTTCATTGTGAAAACTAATATTCACCCTTAAGCCAATTCTTGTATGTCTAGTTTAGAATACAAGTCATGGCCTGATGAGAATACTAATTCTCTATGAAAAATTAGATTCCACACGATACAAAACCAAGTCATTATCGTGTTTTTTCCAAATCGTGTAACAGCGTTAGAAACACCATCACTTTACATTAATGTTATCTTTATTTTGAATTAAATATACTGATATAAGCGGTCATAGCTTTTGATGTGTTGATGTATTAGAACGCGTCTCGGTAGAACAACATTTTTGACAGTTCAAGACAAGGAATGAGACGATTTATTTAAAAAAAAAAAACTATTTCCGCTTCTGTTCCTAGATGGCGTAGTAACGACGTATTTCAAACATGGTCGTATTTCCAAACCACAAAATACAAGGAAATGTCAAATTCAGTTGAGTGGATCACAGAGTACGCTGTCGATTTGACGATATAAAGCCATTTGAGTATAATGCCTTCCATAAAATAAGGATAGGATACTAACCCCGTATTCCGATTCAAGCTATAATCGCTCATAGCGCTCCCAACGCTCACGTTGATTTTTCAGCGTTCCTATTCAGATATTGCGCTCAATGACTTTGACCGCAGTCAATGACTCTGAACAACCAATCACAGACGGCGAGATATCGCAAGATGGCTTCGGTCATGACGTTTACAAGAGATTTCGTTGTCGCGCTCACGACAATTCGGTACGCGTTTTTAGCGCGATAATATCGATTTTAGCGTGAATCGGAATAGGGCCTAAATTCGATAAATAATTATATTAACAATGACAGAACATAAAACCCACATTTTAACGCATCTATCGGATCTTTATAAAATTATAGGTTTTTTTAAATAAAATTTCTCATTAGTTTGGTTTCGAAGTAAGGAATTGAAAGAGAAAAAGGTCTCGAACTCATAGGCTTGCTAGGTCATAGGAAGGCAAGGTAAAAAATTTTACCACACGTGTATACATTTGGCTAAACTCCGAAAACAACAAAGCCAACAAAGTTCTTTTTATTGTTCGTATTAATTGTTTTTAATAAGTCGGGTCGGTCAGCTATTTGAAAATAAAAGAATGATTCAGTGTACAATAATTTAATTTCTCATGATAATTATTACAGTATATATAACAGTTATTATGGCAGTGTACTCGTACTTAATCTAGAATCTAGTACTTACTAAAACTACAATCAGTACATAACCCTGGGTTTTTGATTATGAATTTCAATCGAATAACTAGACTTTCAGACATTTCAATTTGTTGAAGGCATAAGGGATATAAAGAAAAACATGAAAGGCCGACATTGCATCAATGCGTTGTCCGCAATGCATTCTCTAGTGAGTCCAGTATTTTAGAAGCTTCTTTGTTAAGGTAATCGGCCGACTGTTAGTGCTATGTATACTGGGTGTAATTGAATTTATTAGCATCATTTTAAACTAGGTACCTACTCTTGATACGTGCGCACCAAAATTCTTGAATTCTAACGCATTGGTTTGTTAATAATAATAACTCCAAAAATGGGATAACATACTCAATCAAATGCTACAGTACAAGTTTTAATTAAAATAATGAATTAATGTTTTTAGTACACACCAAGTAAACAAACGTTTAACTGTATCATAATCATTCGTGCCAACTGCGTTAGGCGCCGCGGCAGTCTTCATAATTTTGAATAAAAAATCATTTCAATTGCACTCTTTAATCTTTAATAATCATCAGTAAATGATGTACTATCATGTACTCGATTTATGCTAATGAATTAAATTACATCCTGTATAACTAATAACTAACAGACGCTCTTTTATATCAATACATAATAATAAAACTAACTGGGCTAAAACTGTACATTGAATATTTTTTGAAAATATTGAATTATATTCAATTTGTACATCTTATTTCATAGAATATTAGTATCCAAAATCCTTCTAAAATTTGATATGTCTGAAAATCTAATAAATTGCATAAAAAAAAACAAAAAAGTTAAAAAAAAAATCAAGTATAAAATTAAAAATGCAAATTAATTCCGCCCAGCGGTAACAGAAAATACACACACTAATTACTGTATAATAATATCTGTGAATTTATAAACTATATAATGTTAATAATTTCCATAAATATAAAATTATAAAATGTCAAAAAGGAAGGATAAGTTACTGAGATCACTACATTTTACACTTATCTTGTAAATGCTATATTATTATTTACAGATAATACATACAACTTATACCTATTGATTTTCTTTTACTGTAATTTTTTTTAATATTTATTTATATCGTATTATACAGTACAGACTTATAGATCGCCGTTGAGTATCCACGGAGGCTAAGGTAAGCAAAGCACTGGATTGTCTGTGAGAGCCAAATGATGTCATCTCACTCTATCATATATCAAAGAACAGTAGCACAAATGACCACAAAATAGTCCACATCGCGCGAAATTTTAAGCAATTATTCGCTGGTGTCGACTTTGTAGACCGTTGTCTTTATTACTCAGAGGAAGATAACTGGCTAGTGTCGGCTTCGTGTTCGTGGCGTTCGTGGGTGGGTTTTCTGTTACTCAGTATATTATTGGATGTTTAGTCGCTGTAACGCTGCGAGTGACAGAGACGAAGCTCTATGAAGCACTGACCTTCTTATACTAGTATGCTGGACTACATATTGATCATTATTGACTTGAGGTGGTACGTCACGCTCAGCGCGCCAAATTCAATTTTTTTTTTGCGTTTTTTGCCAATTACAGCTTTATTACTCAATGCAATTACATGAAACTAGCTATCCGCAAATAAATAGAATGTATCAACAAATTATGATTAAAAGTATCACCTAAATATCATTGGTTTAGCAACAATTGGCAATAGACTGAAAAGCCAAGACTAAATTAGTTTTTAAGCTATAATTAGCAAAACAAGCAAGAAAATTTGAATTTGGCGCGCTGAGCGTGACTACCTTAAGGCCATTTGATTTTCGCCATTTTGGCGCTGATTGCTAAGAGTGACATCGTGAGAGTACTTGGAACTAATTGAACCAACCAATCACAGAGTTCACTTTCAATGCAACCAATCAACGCGATGGATTTTCAATTTTAGTTCTCCGGACTCTCAAGAGAGACGCTTTGAATCGGCACAAAAAAGAACTGACATTTCCTAGAGAATATTTAGTATGTACATGTATTATAGAGGTCATTCAGTAGAACCAGCACGAATGTTTACGCGTGTGTAACGTTAACGTAAGGCAGTTGTATGGCATTTGATCAGCGCCCCATACAACTGACTTACGTTAACGTTACACTTACTTATACGGTATTAATGAATTCAAAGGCACTGAACTCATTTAATACATTTACAATTATACAAAATTAAATTTCAACGAAAAAAATAATAACACTAAAAATAATTTCAAATGCAAATTCAAAATACTTAGTTAATTTTTGGTGATAAAATCACATCTTTACACGAAGTTATTTATTTTATTTTATATTAATATACTAAATTAATATTTTTACAACACTAAGTAATTTTTACTTCTCGTATAACCGATTCTTATTAATATGATAATTCATTAGGAATATCAGTGTGTAGACATGCCTTAGTCACCTGGCTACAAGCGGTAGTCGCCAGAAGCTAATTTTGTGACAAAAATGGCTGAAATTAAAACAATGCACACGTGGGTACACTGAAATATGAGACAATGATTATTTTTGCAGTCTATGCACTTTTATTAACCGTCGGTGCCTGTTTTTTCTTTTACAGGAATCAAACCGACTAACGCTCAAGGCGAAGGACCGTGAGTTTATGAGCTTAACCAATCTCAGTGTACGACATGATAAGTTACTACGTTCAGTAGGCCAAGCATGAATATTTACGCGCGCGTAAGTGTAAGTGTGACGTCAAAGTTCATACAGTTTTGACAGCAGTTGAGCGGCAGACGCGCGTCAGCAGCGTTGCGAGCTCAATCGTAATATCAAATGCCATACGTTCACGTTACACTTACGGCGCGCGTAAATATTCGTGCTAGGCCTACAGTAAGCCTAGCTCGAATATTTACAAGCAAGTAAATGTAATGTTAACGTAAGGCAGTTGTATGGGGCGCTGATCAAATGCCATACAACTGACGTACGCTAACGTTACACTTACGCGCGCGTAAATATTCGTGCTAGGCCTACAGACATACCTATTTTAAAATATATTTAAGTTGGGAAGTCTTTCCGTAGTATGTGTGAGGTTGTAGCGTTTGTACCGGGGGTCTAGCAAAGATACCAACCACTAACGCTAACGCCTCACGCTAACTCCGAAATGTATTGAAATGACATTCGCTGCGGAAAACTAGCGATTTCCGAAATGTCATTTCAGTACATTTTGGAGTTAGCGTGAGGCGTTAGCGTGAGGGAGCTTTGCTAGACCTCCTGACTGGTTTGGATATCATTAGGAAAAGGCAGTTTAAAGCAATACAATACCTATAAAAAAACCGCCAATTTAATTTTTTTTGTGTCCATGTAAATGAGTGAAAATATAAAAAAAAATCGGTGTGATTGTTTTTTTCCAATAAAACACAATTATGACGTAAAAATGTCCGTTTACGAACCATCTGTAGTGTAACTGTAGGATAGCACAAAAGTGTTGCCAGTTCGGAAAATTTTACCGATAAAAAGGCGTTGATAAATTCTATACAGTTTACGAACATAACACGACCAACCTTTTTCCCGACTTAATATTTATTTTTCTATACATTTTATTTAATTACATAACCGATATTAAATACTGAATATTGTATACAGTCGTTTGATAGATACTGCACATATTTTAATAGATATCTAAATTTATATGTAGCATATTTTTAAATTATTCGGTAGATTCTGTCTAATAAGATTTATAAATAGGTTTATGTAACTTTGTGAAGAGTATGTACTATTCTGATATCAAGTGAGTTTTGCTAGTATGCGGTAACACTGACATTACCCAAGTACAATAACTTTGCCAGTATGGGTTTTTAAAAAACTACCTAAAATTACTTTAGTAAACTTATTAGACCAACCCTAGCTATGAATACATTGGTGTCGATTGGTTATCTTATCGGATTCTTTAAAAAAACGAATATACTGATGCAGAATCGACAGTATTATCTAATTTATTATGTAGTGCAGGACACTATTTTTTTAATATTAATATTTACACTACATTAAATGATTATATGTACTTAATCCGTAGAAAAATGCAATGTACAAGTAGTGTGAATCACGCAGTTATTATTTATTTAAAGACGAAAATAATAAACAAACAATCTTTAAAGTTTCTAGAGTCTGGCAAAGATAACTCTGCATTATTTTGGAACCCCCAAAAACTTTTTCATATAGCAATCAGTTTTTTAAGTCATTACCTGTCAATTCCATAACATGTCAGAAGCATGTCAGTGTAGAATTTTCTGATTGTTTGTGTTTTCGGAAAGAAGTAACGGTTCAACCAATTAAGTGTTAAAAATTTTTTGAAGTATGCACTGTGCTGCCATATACAAGACTTTATATTACTCCAATTTGAAATCACTGCAGAGTTAGGTTTGCCTGACTATTACGTAGTATCGTAATAAATAGAATTAATCTTTTTTTGAATAAATTACAATAGTTAGAGTAAAAAACGGTAAGGAATGTAAATAATAGAAAGTCTACAAATGGGCAATGGCCGCAATGAGCATTCAATTTGAGTAGTTGAGCCGAGCGTAAATTATCTATCGAATGTATAAGCCAACAATGTCGTTATCGAACATTCAAGCGAATGTTCGGACACATTTGGATCTACAAATTAAAAATTGGACTATAATTTTGGCACTTTTAATGAGCCTCATAAAATCTTGTGACAAGACAAATGGCAGTTTGTTTTAAGAAATCCACAAATGTGGCAGTTTTTAAATTTTAAATTGTAGCAACACTGTCATTCCAAAGGTAAGTAAATATAATTTAATTAGAATACAAAAATTCGACATAAATGCGATCAAAATTGAAAACATTGGAAGACGTAAAAGCGTAAATGCAAAAAACAAATGTCTTACCTATCGATCCCGAAAACCTAATCAAAATCGGTGAAGCCTACCTAGAACTCTGCCTGATAGACGAGTCATCATCAGCAAAACTGGTTCGGTTCCTCCTTTCACATCTTTTCTGGTGCTGCCTTATGAAAGCACTGAGTCGGTTCAGCAAGAACTGCTTATCATGACCTTCCAAAACCAGCTGGTTCTTTAACACTATCACCATATGCCTGTTAGCTGCTGTCACTGCCCAGTAATAATACAAAAGGAACAGCAACACAGCAAAAGTCGGCACAGCAAAAGTCGACGTGCCAATCATAAAAATCGCTTCCCTGATATAAAATGGGAAACCATCAAACGTAGTTACGACGAACTCCCAAACCGTACTATAGCCTCTAAACGGTCCACAATTTATAGATGGCAACACTTCCGCTACAGAATACGCTACCGGTGCTATAGACACTATGAATCCTAGTAAAAGTACCGACATGAATAGCGATTTTGATTTTGAAGCTTTATAAACAACGGGCGAAGGTGTACAATTGATTAGACAGGTAAATTTTTTGATATAAAATATTAAAAAGTAGTAAATCGTACCGATTATAGGTAGGAACGGGCAGAAGAATGAACCCATCCAGATAATAGTTTGTGTGTAAACTATATCTAAGACATGTTTTGGTAGATAGAAATATTGTTCTCCAAAGAACTTAAAGCATCGACTTTTCGTGTGTCTAGCGACAAACGCTCTCGGTAAATTAATAAAAAACGTCGTAATGAATTGAATCGCGAAATCGGTTAGAATCAACTTGTGAAATTGCTGCCCAACATAAGTCTCCCAGCATTCGAGTTTCGTTGAATTTGTATCCGTTTCGTACGAACAAACAGCTTCGTTCACCGACACATATAGATATATTTGACTGAGTAACACGCCTAAAGAGGAAAGCCTTAGCAAAACTGTTCGTAGCAGCGTTATTATAATCACTTTAGGAGGTGTATAACTTTCGAATTTGACTAAGTAACTATATATTTCCGGTACAATAATATTTAGAACGACAATCGATATATATGGAAGAAATTCTAATAAAGTATTCTGTAATTGTCCAAAAGACATCACGTGATCTTTGTAAAGACTTGCTTTCGTAAAATTGAACGAATCTGTTGATAATTCGTTTAATTTCTCTGCGGAATAATTAAATGTTACGTAAATCAAGATACCGGAAGCGATAAGTATACAGAAAACGACGAAATTGATCAAAATCCGCTTGAAATGTAGCAAAATTATGCTTTCTTTTGACCGTAGCTGTTTCTCTTCTTTATACCTCTCCTCTTCCAAGCTGCCTTTGATTTCGTTGTACAAACCTTTGTGCTTTATTTTCGCTGATTTATCATTGTGTATGCAGAAATCCCAACCACCGAAGACTAGATTACAATACATATAAAATTGACCTTCGTTTTCAACTAGTCTTTCCTTGAAACCTTTAGCTGCAGTTTTGACTATCGATATTAAAGATACTAACGCCCAGGTTATGGGAACTAAGATGTACGCCATTGGCATGTTATAGTACAAAACGCGGTCGAAATTTAACACGACATAAGAATATATTTGTTCCGTATAAAATCCGTAGAATAATATAGTTTTTTCCATGATACCAGTACCTTGGATTACGTCTAAAAATACGTTTATGTCGGTGTTGTTTTTTTCGAAATAATGCTCTGAGCAGCAAGCTATGTAGCTATCGTTTAATGTAGTGTTACATGGCAACACTTCTTTGACTAGTAACGTAGTTGGTAGAATTAAAAATACGACTATTAACACGGATACGGCAATGTTGAGGAATAAAAGCCAGCGTAAGAAAAGGAAGTATGACACGACGCCGGTACCGAATTTGCCCTCGATTTCCCTCATGGGAAATTGCCATAATTCCAATTTCCCGACAATTTCGGTAAATCTTATTCGGAAGCGATGCCACACTTTCCGTTGTCGCCATTGAAGCTGCTCTAAGCCTTGTAAACGGAGTTTTGTTGCGTTCTGAAAACAATATTATTATTATTTAATACTGTGTCATCTAAAAGATAAATAAAATTAACAAACAAATAAAAAAAAGGGAATGATTTTAAAATGTAAACCACACTTAAGGTATATCTATATAAATATTATAGTGTTCTAAACCATCCGCTGGTTGCTAAAATTTTGAGGACTATAATATCTTATACAGGATGTAATTTAATTCATTAGCATAAATTGAGCCCATGATAGTACATCATTTATAGATGATTATTAAAGAGTAAAGAGTGTAAATGAAATAATTTTTATTGAAAATTATGAAGATGGCCGCGGCGCCTGGCACGGATAATTTTGATACATTTAAACGTTTTTATACCTTGTATGTACTAATTAAGAACGTTACTTCATTATTTTAATTAAATTCTGTAATGTAGCATTTGATTAAGTTATTCCGTTTTTGGGGTTATTATTATTACCAAACCAATGTGTTAGAATTCAAAAATTTTGGTCCACACGTGACCGGTATCAGGAGTAGGTTAGGTTAGGTTTCATAGTTTACTCCAGGACCGCGAGGTCCTGGTGGAAGGGCGCGACGGTTTGAGGCACCGTCGCGTCTCCTGCGGGGTTCCACAGGGGTCGGTCTTGGGACCGCTCCTGTGGAACATTGGCTACGACTGGGTGCTGCGTGGCACGCTTCCTGCAAATATGCAGGTTGCGTGCTACGCGGACGACACCCTGGTCGTAGTCAAGGGGAGCGACCTCAGGGAGACGGTGCGGCTGGCCACGGTGGGTACAACCCTCGTGGTCGACCGCATTCGCTCCCTGGGACTGGAGGTTGCCCTTTCCAAGACTGAGGCCCTGTTGTTCCACGGGCCTCGGGGGGGACCCCCTCCAGGGACGCGGGTACTCCTGGATGGGATCCCGGTCCCGGTTGGGACCCAGATGAAATATCTGGGTCTCATCCTGGACGGGAGGTGGACTTTTGGGGCCCATTTTACCCAACTGGCCCCAAGAGTCCTGGGTGCGGCTGCCGCACTGGGGAGGCTGCTGCCCAACGTGGGTGGCCCGAACGCCACGTGCCGTCGGCTATACTCCGGAGTTATCCGGAGTATGGCCATGTACGGGGCACCGGTCTGGGTGGACGCCCTCGGTCGCAATAACAAGGCCCTGCTGCGACGTCCGCAGCGGGTCATTGCGACGAGGGCGATCCGCGGATACCGGACGGTGTCCTGGACGGCGGCGTGCGTGCTGGCCGGTGATCCCCCCTGGGAGCTCGAAGCGGAAACCCTCGCCGAAGTTTACCACTTTGTGGCGGCGAGGAGGTCCCGTGGAGAGCCCCCAGCGTGGGAGGAGGTCAGGCGCCTGCGGAGGCAGGCGCGGGCCGCCCTGTTGCGGCGGTGGACGGAGGACCTGGCTCCACCGGTGCCTGGGCAGAGGACGGTGGAGGCCATCGGCCCGGTCCTCCGGGAGTGGGTGCGGCGGCCATTCGGGTCGCTGACCTTCCGATTGGTGCAGGTGCTTTCCGGACACGGATGTTTCGGAAAGTACCTGCACCAGATCGCGAGACGGGAGGCGACCCCAGCCTGCCACGAATGTGGGGCGCCGGAAGATACGGCGCCCCACACGCTGGAGGTGTGCGCTGCTTGGGAGTCTGAGCGGCGCACACTTTCAGCGGTCGTTGGCCGGGATCTCTCGTTGCCGTGCGTGGTGAACGCCATGCTCGACAGCGAGAGAGCGTGGCAGGCTACGGTCTCTTTTTGCGAGGTGGTGATGTCGCAAAAGGAGGCTGCGGAGCGGGTCAGAGAGGACGATGCCAACTCTGACCCCCTCCGGCGCAGACGGAGAGGGGGACGGAGGAGGCGCTTCGGGCGCCTTCTTCGTCCTCCGTAGTGGGGCCGGCGGCGGAGGGTCGGGGGACTCTCCGCTGCGCTCACACGGCCCCACACGTCTGGTGGGTAACTGAGGTGAAAGGTTACCCACCCACTGGCGCAGAGGCCCGGAAGGGCCTACCGCTGGGGCGAGATAGTGAATGCCAGCGCGACCCTATCTCGTCCCGTCCCGGCGGCGGACGGATCACGGGGGGGTTTTAGTGGGTTCGAGTCCCACATACCCCCTGCCATCACCCCCGTGGTGGCAGGGAAGTGCGAGGGCATTTCCCCCCCTCAAAAAAAAAAAAAAAAAAAAAAAAAAAAAAAAAGGTTTCATAGTTTAAAGGATGTTAATGAATCAAATACACCCAGTATAAATAAAAAATATTGTGAACTTGCAACGGGTGTTTATACTATACTATACTGAAATATTAATGAAATTGTGTAAACTCAGCACTTGACAATGGCTGGACTGAATTAAACGGGTTTGATGGTTTAAATTGCGTTTTGATGAAGAAAAAATCCTCTTATTCATTTTATTCTATACACTTTAAACCCCCAGATTATACTTATCGAGAAATAATTCAAAATTCCAATAATCTATCGCAAATTTTAACACTTTTAAACTAAAAATTAAAATACTTAAGTTGGGCCCTGACAGGACCCAATGCGAGCACGTTTATTACAGCAGACAAACTACAAAACTTATTTTGTATCTTGTAGGGTCGCTTTATGTATAGCAAAAATATGGCGATTACGTTGCGTTGCACTTCGACTTTTCCATTTTTCGGTACAAATAATTAGTTATAAAAGAAATGCTTATTGTTATAAAAAATATAAGCTTATAGACGGATGCATTGAAATATAGCTTATCACTATGATTTATTTCAATGGGGTGTCTTATTACAATGTAACATTTTAGGACGTTTGAATGATTTTTTAGAGGTCACGTCACACACTATCGAGAAAACTTTTCGTAAACGTGTTTCGGTTTCGGCAGATGGAAAGAAGATATGACCAGTATTAACGTATTTTTTTCAATCCTGTAAATGGTATACGTTTTGAGATATCACGTTCAAAATAGTCGATTTGGGAGCATTCAGCGCCTTAAATGTCATATACCAAGCTGTTTGTAGAGAGTTTAAGAAAATAAACTCTCTTTCCTACTACAGGTGCAAGCAATCCGGCACAATGTAGAATAGAAAACTCCGATCCGTAGCTTCGATTACACCTGACGGGCCCGATAGCTCAGTTGGTAGCATCCCTGCCTTCTGAACTGAGGGCTGTGGGTTCGATTCCTACCTAGGACAATCATTTGTGTGATGAACATAGATGTTTGTTCTGCGTCTGGGTGTTATATTGTATTCTATGTATGTATTTACAAACAAAAAAGTATATAAGTATTGTATCAGTTATCTGGTTCCCATAGTACAAGCTATGCTTAGTTTGGGGCTAGATGGCGCTGTGTGAAATGTCCACACATATTTATTTAAACAAAAAAAAAAACCTGGTAACAAGTAGCTACAAGAAACTTCACAGTGACGTACAATAACTTAGTTTATAGAGAACATACCTGTAGTCTATCTTTCAAATCCCGTTTCTGGTTCATAGGCACCGGCATCGCTTTGATTTGCATTATCTCATCCCACGTACGCCCCTCGTTAGATAGGTTCTCTGAAATAAACGGTATTTCATTGACTATATATCCAGTTGAACAATGATACAACTTCCCCTCATACGAAAATTAGTGGTGTATTTCAACCGCTAATCCTATGAGAGGAAACGGGACACCCAATGTGGCTTTTGTTCCATCCTGTTCTGTTCTTTGTAATTTCGTATGAGTTTATCTCGTTTTGTTACTTCGCCCCCTGCCTGCGCAAGCGAGTCGTGTTTGTACGAGAAATTATGCTCACGAGCCGTCAACCGGGTGTTGTGGGAGCATTGTCCCCGTAGTTCCAGGGTCCCTAGATACAGGGGATCCTAGTAGAGTTCAGGATCTATGTATGTGGTCTATATTTATTTAAAAAACCATTTTTGTCTTTAGTCACCCAAATTAGCTGTCCAAAATTGATTATAAACAATATAATAACGCCCAATGATCACATACACAGATCCTGGCCCCTAACTAGGATTCCCTGTATCTAGGGACCCAGGTACTACGAGGACCATGCTCCCACAACACCCAGACAGAACAAGTATTATAGGTCTACCAGGATCTCATGAAACAAAATTAAAAAAAAAGAAAATTGATTTTCATACGGCAATACCAAATTGTCACCCTTCAAATGAAATTGACAATTGACTACGTTGTTTTGATACTTTCGGTTTTTTGTTCCGTAGTCTAAGTAGAGGATAGGTACTACTTATTGATATTATGATTTCTCGCACTTAAATTGTGACTTCTTTTTCTTTAAAAGGGTTTTAGTACCGACATATTTTATGGTTGAATTAAAAAGTGAAGGCACGTCAAGGGATGATGTGTTTTTTACCCATGTGAAACAGGAATGGCGGACGAAGAAAATTAACTACGACGGATTAATTGGAATTTTATTGTAAAGTTTCGTGTTATATATTAATTTTTTTATCAATTTATTTTTATTTATTTATATTTCACCATCTTATAACATAGTACGTTATACTTGGCATGTCCACATTCAATACATTAAAATTCTTTTTATGTTCGTCGTCATCCCCTTCGCCTCCTTGATTCGTATTCCTCATGTCTGAGGGTCGTGACCTCCACCTTCTATGACCTTCATTATGATGGCCCGCCATCTCCTCCTATCTGATCCTATAATCTGATGAAACCATAAATTCAAGTGAAGTTTTGGGCCGAAATAATTTTGGTAGCTGTGTATGAATGTATCATGGGGGTTATAATTTTGTTTGTAGGTCACAATATAAACTGTACCTATAGGTACTGTGTCACAGTAACTTGCCCAGTGCCATACCATAACCAAATTAATTTCGAGTTCCGAGTGATACAGCAATCTATTTTTAAGCAGCTACCCGTGACGCTTACTACCAAGCGAACGACTAACTTGTCACGTCATTCATTTACATTAAAAATAGTAAATACTTTTAATCATAATGAAATGTTTATTCAAACATACTTTTACTGAAAAACACTGCGTTTTGATCTAATGAAAATTATGACTCCCATAAAAAGATGACAGTTAAAGTTGCGAAATTTAGGTGCCAAGACGGTCGGAAGTAAAATAAGTATCAAGACATATTAATCCATTCATATCCGGTACTGCCCACTACAAATTTTATTTTCCCTATTTTTCATCAGATTCTGGTAGACCTATAGCACTTTTTTTCTATGCACAAATACTTGTCCTGTCGCCGGAATCGAACTCGCCACCTCCAAATTATGAGCTACTCAACCACTACACCACCGCTGCTGTCAGTTTGACAGTCACAAGTTTGTGTGTAGTACCTACTGTTTTATGTCCTGTGTTCGTGCCTTACCCAATGGTAATAGTAGATTATAGTTCTGTGTTAAACACACAAATTAACGAAATCAGCCGCTAATTTGTATGTTTATTGGTTGAATTAGAGTAGTATAAAATAAGGTCATGGTTCGTAATCTAGGGTGATTCTTCACCCTAGATTCTAGACCTTATTCTAGACCCTAGATAGACAACAAGAGTTTAGTTTTAAAGAATACAAAATAAATAAATAAAATATAAGTAAATAAAGCATTTACGTCGGTCAACGCCGGCCCATATTTACAAATAATTAACAATAGTTTTATATAAAAATTATAAAAATGTAAAGAAAAGCTGTTTCAGGTTTCTGTTTTTTAAATTGACAACACTGAAGAAAAGAGAATAGAGAGTGGTGGTGGTGGCGGTGGTGGAAAAAAGCAGCCAAATAGGCGCTGCCTCTCTTACCAAAGAGTATATAATTTACTAGTCTCTTACTTCATCTGACATCGTGCTAAATAGTCAGCAATAATTTTGCTCGTGTGGCATTTCTATGCTACTTTCGTTGTTATTAATCGGCACGTGACCAAAATGCTGGCATCTACTTCGGTCAAAGGATCAGCCTCGCTATACAGCGGGGCAACGCTGCCAGCATTATGGGCACGTTGCCCGATTCCATAGATTGCTTGAACTATCTATAGACCTTTTACAGTCTATAGATAGTTCAAGTATTCTTTAGACAGTTATTTTTATTTTTAAGTAGATATAATATATAATAGTCGTAGTTAGTAGGTAGTGTTTTGTTTTGTGTTATATAGGTTTATTGTTGTTATTTAAATAAATATTTGGAACTGTTGTTATTATGTAACTGTTATATTTAGCTGTTATAAAAGATCTTAATTGTTTTTTACGTTGTTTCACATCTGATTCCTATCAATATAATATATACAATATTTGACACTCACAAAATGAAATAAACTCACCAGACAGATCAGGTAACATAGAGAGATGTATGTCTCGGCTCTGCGTTGTGCGAGCGAACGTCGACTGTCGCCGCTCATTCTGAGATCGCGCTCGTTTCACTGTTGTTGCTGGAACAATTTTTTTTTTATAATCCACAGGCTAACATTTGACCACGGTCTCACCTGATGGTAAGTGACGATGCGGTCGAAGATGGAGCGTGCTTGCCCAGAAGACACCAGCCTTAAAAACTCCCAGATTATATTCTTCTTCTTCTTTAATGGCTTCCTATCGCTTTTTTGCAATAATTCTGCCAATGTCAAGTGAGTATATTTTGTACGGTTATGTCAAGTCAAAGTCATATTTTGTCAGTCAAAACGCCAACAGTATTTTACTGATGGCTTTAAAAAAGGCCGTTGAAGCAAAACCGAAAAAACATGTTTCTCTAATCTTGAAACCATTTGCCAACACTCGTGCACGTTCTTTAACACTTAACGGATAATAATCCACCCTTATAACACATTAAAATTCAGAATACACAGGTTTTGAAAAATAAATTCATAATTCGCAACCGCTATTGTCGGAGTTTTTTCAAAGACCCAGATCACACCCAGATTATATTCGTCAGGAAACAATGACGCTGGTAAGGCATTCCATTCCTTCACTGAGAAACAAGGTAAATTATAATTTCCCTAAAATATTTTAGAGCATAACTCACCTCACTGAAACAAACAACTTTTGTTCTACAACATCCAAAATTTTAGATATTTTTTTTACAAATTTATTTTATTACTTTTACTTTCTCCTCAAAAATTGATCAAGTTACAGAATAAAAAGGATCTTAGGATCTTAAGCTTATAGTTGGCCTCATCACTGGCCACTGCAATTTAAACTATCATCTGTATAAGACTGGGGCCACGGATAGCCCCCTATGCAGAGGGTGCCTGAAAGAAGACGAGACTGTGGAACACGTACTGAGACACTGCACAGCTACAGAGGAAGCCAGATACACATCAGGAATGTTAACACGAGTAGACACACAACAGTCTACTCAGGACATTTCGAATGTCTCATCGTCATTACTCCAACACCCATCATCAGTGCCACTGGAGCAGTTGTGCCAGCAGCCTAGAGCCACACTCCGTTATTTTAAGGAGTTGGGGTGGCTCGGTTAGAAGCTGGCAGGGGGAAATGCACAATACACCCCAAGCGGGACGTCAGTGCAGGACTTAGCGCCCCCATGTTGAATAAGAATAAGAATAAAAAGCATTCCATTCCTTAGCAGGTCTAATATGAACGTGGAATCAAACCGCTTCATAGGAATGGGTGGTATTCCAACCATGAAGGGATGACGCCGAATGCCAAGGCGGAATGGTAATGGGGGAATGAGATCATGCAGTTTTTTTTTCTACTTACTATTCCTAGCCTGTTTAGAAGGCAGCAGAGTAGCAAGCTTGGCTGCGTCAGCTCGCTGCAAATTCTCGAACAACTCTTGCTCGCCTCCTGGGTACAGCTCCTGGGATATCGTCATCATCATCATCATCATCGGTCGGACATTAAGAATTCTAAGCAGTTTATTTAACAAAGAACAATTAGGTTTGTTCGTTCATAAACTGAGTTTTTTTCAGGTTTGTCAGTTTTTAAAGTTCTGTACCCAAAGGGTAAAGCGAACCCTATTACCAAGGCCCCGCTGTCGGTCTGTCTGTGTGCCCATCTGTCACCATGCTGTATCTGATGAACCGTGATAATTAGCCAGTTGAAATTTTCACAGATGATGTATTTCTGTCGCCGCTATAACATCAATAACTAAAAAACTGAATAAAATAAAGATTCCCATACAACAAACGTGATTTTTTTGCTCGTTTTTATAGATACTGGTACGGAACCTTTCGACGACGACTCGCACTACGACTGTTATTTCTTTTTTCCACTGCTGTTCCCTACCACCACGGTAGTGATGGCAGGGGGTATGTGGGAATCGAACCTACTAAAACCCTCCGTGACCCAATGAGATGGGCGAGATAGAGTCGCGCTAGCATTAACTATTTCGCCGGCGCGGGCGGAGGTATTGTACGCCTTACTCCAATCCAACACTCCTTAAAATGCCATTGGGGTTTGCCAACACGCTTGGCAGGCGGCTTGGTGATGAGGAGAATGCTGATATTCCCTTAGCCGACAGAGATGGGGTGATCCTATTCTTACACACGACCAATACGGCGCAATCGTTATTCAGCATACATTTATAGGTTTGAGGAATCAAGGATGTTATAATCTCACGGTCTACCTGATAGAACTCCGCCCCTGCTTCCTCCCATCCTTCCTGCCGCCTGCTGCTGCGGGCCCTGTTCTTCGAAGAGTTGCCGCCGGACATGATTACTGCATGGTCATTCTGGAAAAAGGTGTTATAATCATTGAGGTACAATACCTAGCACGAATATTTAGGCGCAAGTAAGTGTGACTCTAACCTTGCGCATAAATATTCGTGCTAGGCCTACAGTACAAGTTGTGTATTGTACCTCAATGATGAATGGCTCGATTCTTATAAAGTAAAGATTCCCCAGAAATCGAATGTGTTATTTAAAAAGTGGAGATTTTAACGTTACAATCTGCAAACATTATTTTCATCTCAGCAGCTCGAATTGGCACCCTTTGCTGCGAGAAAACAGTGTGCAGAATCGTATTTTGCTCACTGCGTGAGACAGTGATTTTTTAATATTATGACTTTGCGGTAAGTGTATTTAGCCAGCTTTAGGTTACATTGACATAGACGTTATATTGTATTCTATGTATGTATTTACAAAACAAAAAGTATCTAAGTATTATATCAGTTATCTGGTTCCCATAGTACAAGCTTGCTTAGTTTGGGGCTAGATGGCGCCGTGTTAAATGTCCACACATATTTTTATTTTATTTTTTTAAATGGAGGTTTGGAGTGAACATGAAATATTTTTTCTTTGTCATGCTTTTGGCTGGAACGCGATAGTGTTTCGTTATTAGGTAAGTACCTACTTGTAATGATGTTCTCACTGCTCAGGTGAAAAATTGTATGTGCTACTCGTGATTAAAGTTTTTGCATCTCGTGCCTTTAAATCCCTCGCTTGCTCGGGATCCGACATTAGCACTCGACACAAAAATCAACTTTGCTCTCTTGTTGCACAAATAACTATTTCTGCCGATTTTTACGGGGGACGAGGTAAACGCGAATGGCACACGCGCAAAGTGCGCGTGGAAACGCACGCCGCACACTAATCTTAAAATACGTACACAGTTATATTATAGAATACAGCGAAGATACGCAGTGTTTACAGTTTACACACACACTATGATACTGTGTAATGAACAAGTAGCGCCATATGACCAGCAGAGGAGTATAACGCAATGCCTTGCCATCTCCATTTACAAATGCTCGAAGCCAGACACGTAATCCATGGTCTTCAAGGAAATGCGCATTCTACGTACGCATTATTTGTAAACCGACATTCTTCACGTAATTGATGACGATTTATCTTATCGTAGTCATTGATATTTTAACTTGCTGAGTGATCATAGTTGTTTGTTTACACATTACTTATACTTAGGTCGGATTTCACCGATCAAACGCGATCAATTCAAGCTAAACTCAGTTCAAGCGTGTAACCGAGTTCTGGGGCCGTACTGTGAGCTCTTAGCGCGATTCAAATCAGTGCGTATATTGGATCGCAATGTTTTTTTTTGTATGAATATTTTGACAATCAACCCAATATAGGCTCTCTTGAATCGCGCTTAGAGCTCACAGTACGGCCCCAGGGCCCTTATTCTGTATGACCATTCACGCACGTAACGCGGTGCGTTACGATATCTTCGTGGAATGGTTTTGGGTTTAAAATGCTATTCTGTATGCCGTTGTCAAATTTGACAAACACGACAACACACGTTACACGCACGTCAAAAAACAGAAAACACTGGGCACAAACAACCTAATGCGTGGCATACAGAATAAAATTTTTTGATTCCATGTTAATTCCATGTCGTGGCGCGTTAAAGCCCGCATTTACGTTTGGAGCATGTTACACGTCACGCGTTATTGGCAAGGAATCTCTGTGTCATAGCGAATAACCCCCCAGATCAATTTGCATTTCATCAACATAAACAGAACACAGTTCTGAACGCCAAATTTTCGGCGTTAGGTCGCTTGAACGCGTTTAGACGGTTTCCATGGTTATAAGCCCATCGACACTGTCAAACGTCACAAACATGACAGGCGATAATTCACGTTCAACAAATTGTAGATCAGGTCTGCCACAAACTAATACAAAACCATCATGGTTCGTGACAGTAATGCTTCAAGGTTATAATAATATTGTTCGAATACGTACCATGAACTTATAAAGTATTCCAGCGCGAGAACGAGACGTCTACATTTTTATATAGCGTTATTATCCGGTCGCACGTCGGTGTCAACATGATAAACGGTATGACATGACAGTTGTATTTGAGTTAACGATTTAACGTGACATCATCAAACTGCTGTGCGTCAACAACATTACAATAGGCCTTTGAAGGAACTCCGACAATGACGCGAAATGGTGTGGTTGCATTCAAATGGTTGCGAATGTTGAATTTATTTTTTAAAACCTGTGTATTCTGAATTTTAATGTGTAATAAGGGTGAATTATTATCCGTTAAGTGTTCGAGAACGTGCACGAGTGCAACGTGCAAATGGTTTCAAGATTA
Organism: Ennomos erosarius; assembly: GCA_963580505.1. Taxonomy (NCBI): domain Eukaryota; kingdom Metazoa; phylum Arthropoda; class Insecta; order Lepidoptera; family Geometridae; genus Ennomos; species Ennomos erosarius. Next base: position 7,395,954 of record OY757003.1, on the reverse strand, counting down.
TAGAAACATGCATTTTCGGTTTTGCTTCAACGGCCTTTTTTAGAGCCTTCAGTAAAATATCCACCATTTTACTGTTGGCGTTTTGACTGACAAAATATGACTTTGACTTGACATAACCGTACAAATTTTACTCACTTGACATAGGCAGAATTATTGCAAAAGCGATAGAAAGCCATTAAAGAAGAAGAATATTACAATATTGTTACTTTTATGTCATTTTTCAAAGTATGATTGAAGTAATAATGCTATAAGACGTTGTGGTGACCCCCCTGAACACAGTTACTCGCTTGAACTGAGTTTAACATGAATTGATCGCGTTTATTTGTAATAGTGAAATTTGACCTTAGTGGAGTTGTCAAGTTTAGGTTAAATATAAAAAAAATATTTAACTACCTTCAATATTAAAACGCTTTTCACTAATTTTACATACTTACTTACAATTAAAAAAAAAATGATATATATGCTGTGCTCCTCTATCAGGGTGCAAGCGTAATTTGCTTCTCTGCTCTATATCATTATCACACACATTTATACACACTTTTTGATAGGTACTTAATCTTATCAGAGCATTAATGGCACCTAATCAATGATGATTAACAGACTAATCTGTAAAGGAAAAGTTAGAAACACGAGCGGGGATTGAACCCGCATCCATGCATCCCTCAAGCCGGGATATGCTTTACTTAAGCTACCGTGACAACTGGTCTCATGTCCGAATTTTTCCTCCACCTTTACAACCAACTTACGGGGTTGGCAGCGCCATCTATTGAGTGATTCTTAAGAACCCAACCAGCATGGTCAAGTTATATCAACACAAATGCTGTACAGATAACGCCTCCCAAATTAAAAAAAAGATTACGCTGAGCAGGCGATACTGCTATAAAAATCAATAATATATGATTGATAACGTTAGGCAGATGGAATGAAAATTTTTCTATTGACAATCAATTTTATCAAGATCAGTTCTGTAGTCAGATCAAAATAACAGGTAAAAATATGTCATTCAAATAATTCTCAGCCATTCTTATGGGTATATCACGGCAATGTGGCCCCAGCATGTTTGAGGGTAGTCTTTTTTTTATGAGAATGAATGACGAGACGAGCTAGTCGTTCACCTGATGTTATGTGACACAGCCGCCCATAACAGTTGTAGCGCACTGTGCACGTCATCCTGAGACATTACACAGTCTAGTAATCAGATTACTACACTGTGTAATCAGGTCATAAAGCCATTTGCCCAATAATTTCACTAGCTACAATGCCCTTCAAACCGGCGCACTAGTGCTTGCACACTACTGCTTGGTGGCAGAATAACTGGCAAAGCGGTGTTACCTACCTAGACGAACATTCCTACCACCTAGTGAAAACTGGCTGTCTGCCCTAAACTTAATGGCGGCTGTGAAGTTGGTGCAAAACGCTGCACAGTAGAAAAAATTTGATGTGAGTGGAAAGAGGTAAGCAGAGTGCATGGGGGCGCTTGCAGTGCACTTCACAGCCGCCACTGAGTTTAGAGCAGAATCTACTTAGAAAATCATTTTTTGCAGGACTAATTAACACATTCATTTCAGTATTTAATAGTTGTGACAGGAAAAATGGTGTAAAGTGATGTCTAACATAAAATTATTTTTTACAACTCCTTGTTTAACAGAATGCTTTGATAGCAAATCTACATATAATAATAATGTAATTGGGCTAAATCTGTACATTGAATATTTAAATATACACATGAAATATCAAGCAAACATGTCAGTTAATGTTCCGAAGCAAACATTAAATTACATTATTGTAAGATCTCTTCTTTGGTACATTACACAAGTAGTATTGCCTTTTCTTTATTGTTGATGGGTTTGCATTTGGCCACATCTCACCTGATGGTAAGTGTAGATGAAGCCTAAGGTGGGACACAGTTACGCTATCCTGAGTGTGAAGCAAACATTTAGAGGCCTGGCAAGAACCATGTAACATGCATAGTACCTTGCTAGGGCTCATGTTGTGATCTAGTCATTTCAATACTCAATGCTATTAAAATTAAGCTTATTAAACGGATGCTGTTTTAACAGGGACAATTTATAGGAAATCTCTACTTTACCTTCTATTCAATAGTAGTTTTTAAATAGAAATTAGTGGTTAATCATGGGCAATTTTATTTTTACATCCTCAATGCAATGACTCATTTCATAGTTGTCTCTGTAGTATAAACCTATTACACGGGGGTTTGGTAGTTATACGATCGTTAATTAGGTCTACATAACTATTGCTAGCAAAGTTCTTGCGAAAGTAATGATAACCTACGATAAAAATAGAAATAGGTATGGTACCTACCACCTACAACTTTAGTTCGAAGTAACACAAACAGAAGAATTTTAATAGCACGGTCGAAGGAACTTGTTTTAATTTGGAATGCTTGTCTGGGTGGGACTATAAAATACTTTTTTAATCAAGAAAAAAGAATAAGGGTAAAAGGATAAGTAAAAACTTACAGTGAAATAAACAATGGATTTAGCAGTTATCCTGTATGAACGCTCGCTTTAATCACACTGAACATTTTGAACGATTAGTTGTTCACTAACGCTGCAACTTTATAAGCTTTTCTTAGTAATTTTCACTTAAAATCGTAATTTTTTGTTGAAATTAATTTCTGTGAGCCGGACAAAATTAAATACACACACACACTTTTGAAGGAAAGGAAAAGCTTGACTTGACTTGAAGTAGGGATGTTCCGATCGATCATACATAAGAAAAGTATCGAGTACCCGTATCTAGTTACTAGTACTAGTAGTAACGAAATACGAGTACTCGATACTTTTGTTTTATTACCATGTAGGTATCATCGAATCATACTTACGATACCTACTTAGTATCGAAAAGAAAATAAGTACTTGTTTTGTATCGTATCGAATAAATGTTGCTCAAAATAGAGTAGTCACCAAAAACCAAATGCTACGTAGCCTAAATTCAACCCAATGTATTTATTCTTTAAAATAGTCTAATATTACCTAATTTTCCCTATGTTCAGCAGTGGACGTCTTCAGGCTGTTAATGATGATGATGATGATGATGACCTAATTTTTAAGTTAAGTAGCCCAAAAATAGGATTTTTTATGTATGACCAAACCTGAAATAACCCAATTTTCAATTTTATCAGGAATTAATCGAAAGTAGAGTTTCTTCTAAGAGGTAATCTAAGTAAAACTACAGAAAAAAATTAAATAAATCAAAAAACTAAAAAATGGACTACATCAATTCTTTCATTCTGCAATTTTTTATTCGTTAAATAATCCACCGTATTATTGCATAATGATACTGTGAAAAATTCAGCCTATTTCAGGTTAAGAAATACAGCTACTTGTAAGTTGGACAGCCAAACATTGGAGGTTTAGTAGTGTCCCATTTTGCCCTTTGAGTGCGGGACCCTAAAATGTTTAGCATATCTAAAGTATGGCAACATAAACCAAAGTATATTTTACACAACAGAATTAAAAAATATATCGTAGTTTTTAGGTATCGATACTTTAAGGGTATTTATATGAGTATTATCGAAAAATGATTAGAGTACTACTCATTTAATATGGATAGGACGTTGGACGTTGGTGGTATCGGACATCCCTACTTAAAGGAGTGGTATCGTATAATGCGTTCGAAAACTTTAAAGTTAATTTGATAGAAACATAAAATATGTCAATGTCAAAATATAATATTCAGTGATTGACTTCTCGATTTAACCGAGATATGTGATTTTAATTTATTTTAGTTATTGTACAATGCCATCCACGTCTAATCTTTTTCAAACGTACTTTTAATTGTACTCCATACTCCAAGTCCATAGACATAAACAATGTACCTACCTACATACAACACTACAATAGTCATCATCTCATCATTAAGGTGCCGCAAATAATATTTAGTTCCTATGACTTATCTTTTGTTTTCTTAGCAATAAGTATAACTTACGTACAAAGAAGATAGCAGCAACGTAAAATTGGCAGGTCACTGCTATTTGTAGCCATGGTTACACTGATTATAGCCCTTTTCATTAGAACAACAAATGGACTCAGCACAGCCGATCGATCCCACGGGACTTCTTGGTTTTCTTTCTCACATCGAAAAGCGGTATTTATGCAAAAATATATCTAAGTTACTGCCACCTTGAATTCTAACGTCGTTTCCTGGTGGAATTTAACGCTATAGACCTGATGAAACACCAATTCAATATCCGTAGTCGGAAAAGGTGCGGAAAAGCGACGACCACCCGACGTTGGCGTAAACAATTTTCTGGGGAAAATCTTCATGCGATATCCGGTTTGGCTCACAATTGGAGAGCTTTCCCGGTTATTTTAGTATCGACCAATCGCGTGCGCCCACCTGAATCTAAGCCAATGGCAGCGAGGTGACGTGAGCAATGATCGTAATTGAGCCAATGCAATATCCGGCGCGGGACGTGGTGACATCCTGCGCGAAAAGCCCGGGAACGCGCTGAAAGGCGGGACTACACCTGCGCATCATCTCTCTCGCCACTCGAGATCACATCTCGCGAAAAGTAATGATTATTTCGGTCCACGCGCTTAGTTCCGCATACTCCCGCGGCGGCGCTGCAAAAGCGAGCGCTACGTACCTCAGAACATAAAATGTATTATTGCGAATTGAAATATTGCGTTTATTAATCCATATTTGCGAATTAAACAGTTTAAAACGCGTATCTGAGGTGTTAATATAACGGTTGATATTTTTATCGCGCCGCAGCGAGCTTGGTCGTTAGGGGTAGCTACGTCGTCCATACCCGTTTTTCTAGGGTTGTGCGCGTGGATTTTTTATGGAGTAGTGAAATTGCGTGTTAATTGCTGTGAAATGTGTGTGTAAACTTAGAAAAATATAATTGTCTGGCCGCAATGTATCCAGATTGTGTTGACGTATCGACCGTCGGCCTTTCTTGCTTGCTGGCTGGTGTCCAAAGAGTCGCGGCCGTACGCAGCGCGGGATCGCACGCCCGCCCGTAAGATAATCGCGGCAATCACCGACACTAAAGACTTTATCCCGAATATTGTTATGAATCTACCAATAAAGCGCGTTAAAAGACAGAATGTCCGAACGTGCGGAGACACCGTGCGCTCTAATTATCATCTAAGTGCCCCATCCCATCACTAATGGCGTTGAAGACATTGTTGATCATACTTGCTGTTATTTTCCTCGCGGTGGGCGAAAATGAAGTATCAAAAGAAGATAAAATTACGAAAGCCTTGGCGACGGAAAAGGAAAAATCGCGGTCCGCGAACCCAGGCCGCGAAAAAGGTTCAATGCAGAAATTAGCTTCTATAATGAATAACAGAACTAATTCGGAAAAAAGACAGAATCATCATCGCGGGAAAGATAATAATTTTAGTAAAATACATCAGATGAATCGTAAATACGACGATCACAATATGATGAACGATAATGAAGGGGCGCTGACGACGAACCTGAAGGCTGTTCCAAACAATGATACATTGTTTGATAAGATGAAAAGTCTCCGCCCTAGTGGACCGACATACGAAGCCCAGAACAAGAACAACTACGCGTCTCAAGCAGCTGGTGTTTTTTGTAACTTTGAGAACGAGACCTTTGGTTCTGATATTTGCATGTGGCAGTGGAACATCACGGTTTCCAACCACGGTTTGGGGTTCCGCGTGGTGACTCCAGCTGATATTGTACGGATGAACCAGTCCTCGAGGTTTCTGAAGTATTCCGGGCCGGGAGCTGACGCGGATGGGAACGTAGGAGGTGATTACCCGCTTCCGCTTGTGTTTTTTTATTCTGTGTCTTGGCTTGAAGACTTGTTTGTTTTGTCTACTGTACCTTTTTAATCGTTATTCGCTTATGTGCATGGAAAATATCTTACCGCAAATGTACTTACTGCAACAATAATAATTATGCCTGTTAAAATCAATTAAATGCTCTTCTTTTCTCATTTTTTTTATGCATTTACTTTCTATTGTGTGCTTCTTTATCTATGTTCTAAGCTTTCATCAATATAAATATTAACTGATTTCAAATTACCTTTAATGTTAAGAATCACAGGACATTAAATGTATCCTAAATAAAACATATAGGTACTATACCTATACTACATATATTATACTCAAACCAAACCTTAACCAAATGAAACGCAATACACAAACAAACAAACAAACACAAAACAAAACAGGCTGACATAAAATAGACTGTCCAGATTCCTTTGCTGGCAGCATGTTATATTACCCCGTATAATTGCAATGCTGATCGTTGTGCAAATAAAACTTATTTCTAGTCATGTCTGGTTGATTCATAAACACAATCACTATCACCGAAGGACCATTATTAAAAAGTTGGTCCTTCGAGCTCTCTTATTGTAGCAATGCACAATAAATGTATTGTGGCTGTGTAACGCTCGCTTCATGGCTGTTTAAAGTTTACTTAAACCTGTTTAAAGTTTCTTCTAATTCAGAAAACGCATGGCATCGTAGACTAACTTAAACCAAGCCATTTTTATACTTTACAACCACAATTAAGGTCTCAAATAGTCATAATTTTCAGCGAAACCACAGTCTCTTTCAGCGCATGTCGTCGCAAACGTATGAATGGCGCGAAACGACGCTAGTTCTCGAATGCATTCCCAAGAGTTCTATTTATAGATGGTCTTTGTTATTCCCTTAATTACCATAGTAGACGGTGAATTCTCAGCCGCTTAGTGAAAGTTAAATGTGAATGTGTAGGATCATAAAGTTCAGTAAAGCTATTTGTTCTGTAGGTGTGATCATCTTATTACTTATTCGTTTCCATCCCGCTCTTTCAACCCACGGAATATTTGATTGTGGTTTCTTTCCATCTAAAATAATTAAAGTAGCCCTGTACTTTACAAAAAAATTGGCTCCCTTAAATACCAACATTTTAATCGCATTCCACCCAAATAGGTACCCAAAGTATTTTAAAGATTTAAGTGCTATGAGTTTTCTATAAGGGTGTAGGCAATGCCCTTGGTGTTACAGTGTTACTAGTTCTGCATCATGAACTGAAAGATTATGCGTCTGATTCCCACCCAGGACAAACAATTGTGCAATGTTTGCTTGTATGTAGGTGAAACGAAATTTAATCTGGCTCCCATGCAAGCTTTGCTTAGTTTGGGGGTTAGACTTAGATGGTGTTGTATGAAAAGTCCATAATATAATTAATTATATGATTAATTACGTGTAATTGAATTCATTCATCCAGGGAATGGGCTGCAGCATTCTCCTTGGTCTCCACCATCATAATCCACTGCGATCACCAAGCCGCCTGCCAAGCGTGGTGATTATGGCAAACCCCCCCCCCCCCTAATGACAAGCACAAACAATAACGGCCCCCAGTCCCCGGCGGCTCTGCTATCCCGTGGCTCCGGTAGCGGTCACGGTAACGGCAGGGCAGGGGGTGCGAAGAATCACCGGAAGACGCCCGGCTACCAACCCCACCAAACACGACCCCTGGCCCTGGCAACTTATAACGTGCGCACGTTGAGGGCTGACGAAAGGATGGTCGAATTGGAGGAGGAGATGAGTAAGTTACGCTGGGATGTAATGGGATTGTCAGAAGTCCGAAGACAGGGACAGGACACGATAATCCTAAATTCCGGTAACTTATTCTTCTACCGGGAGGGAGACCAACTTTCCCAAGGTGGTGTCGGGTTCCTCGTCCGCAAGTCTCTCGTCAACAACGTGATCAAAGTCGACAGTGTGTCGACCAGGGTAGCGTACCTGATACTCAGAATAACCAAACGGTATTCGTTGAAGGTCATCCAGGTATACGCACCGACCTCGGCACACTCCGACGATGAAGTAGAAGCTATGTATGAGGATATATCCGAAGCCATGCATACTTCCGAAACATACTTCACCGTTGTGATGGGAGACTTTAATGCGAAGTTGGGCACAAGGAATGGCGATGAGCTGAGAGTGGGGCCATTTGGATACGGGCAGCGGAACCCTCGGGGACAAAGGCTGGCTGACTTCATGGAGAAGGAGGGCCTCTTTATGATGAACTCCTTCTACAAGAAGCGGCCATCCAGGAAGTGGACGTGGATAAGCCCCGACGGTTCCACGAAAAATGAGATAGACTTCATGATGACGACCAAGAAGCGAATATTCGATGATGTCTCTGTGATCAGCAAGGTGAAAACCGGTAGCGATCACCGTATTGTAAGAGGCACATTGAATATCAATGTCAAGCTTGAAAGGTCGCGTCTGGTGAGGTCTACGCTCCGTCCAAACCCTGTCCAAATCCAAAACCCCGAAGGCTTTCAGCTGGAACTCCAAAATCGCTTCCAGTGCCTTGCCGATTGCAACACAGTGGACGAGTTGAACAACGGGTTGGTGGAAACTGTCCAAGCTGTTGGAGCTGAGTTCTTCAAGACCCAACGCCGAAAGAGGACTCAGAAACTCTCAGGAAACACTCTTAAATTAATGGCAGACCGGAGCGAAATGAAACTACAGTCTTCAGTTGATATGTCAGCCTACGGTGAACTCAATAGACGTATCTGGAGTTCCATGCGACACGACTTGCGTGCTTTTAGTACTTCACGTATTGAGGCCGCAATTGAGCGGAACCAAGGCTCTAAGGTGTTCGCAAAAGATTCGTCTATTGGGCAAAGCCAAATGACAAAACTGAAGACCGAGAATGGTAGTGTCATTTCATCCAAGCCTGAGATCCTGGGAGAGATTGAGAACTTCTATGGACAGTTATACACATCGACACGTGAGCCCGCTACTAACACAGCTAAGGACACCAGAGCCAAGTTAGTCCGACACTATACCGAAGATATCCCGGACGTCAGCCTGTACGAGATTAGAATGGCCCTCAAACAGCTTAAAAACAACAAGGCGCCAGGTGAGGATGGAATTACGACCGAACTTCTGAGAGCGGGTGGTAGACCGGTACTTATAGTCCTCCAGAAGTTATTCAATTCTGTCATCCTTGAAGGTACAACGCCGGAGGCATGGCACAAGAGCGTGGTGGTGCTCTTCTTCAAAAAAGGTGATAACACCTTATTGAAGAACTATAGGCCCATCTCGCTCTTGAGTCATGTGTATAAGCTGTTTTCAAGGGTCATTACGAATCGTCTCGCACGCAGGTTTGATGAATTCCAGCCTCCCGAACAAGCCGGTTTCCGAAAAGGCTTTAGCACCATAGACCACATCCATACGCTACGCCAGATTATACAGAAGACCGAAGAGTATAATCGGCCGCTATGCCTAGCGTTTGTGGACTATGAGAAAGCCTTCGATTCAATCGAGACTTGGGCGGTGCTGCAGTCCTTACAGCGATGCCAAATAGACTATAGGTATATCGAAGTGTTGAAGTGTTTGTACAGCAAGGCCACTATGTCAGTCCGACTACAAGACCAGAGTACGGAACAGATCCCATTGCAGAGAGGCGTGAGACAGGGAGACGTTATTTCTCCGAAACTGTTCACAAACGCATTGGAGGATGTTTTCAAGCTCTTGGAGTGGAAAAGATGTGGCATCAACATAAATGGCGAGTATATCACTAACCTTCGTTTTGCCGATGATATAGTCATAATGGCGGAGTCGCTCGATGATCTCAGCACCATGCTCAACGACCTCAGTAGAGTCTCCCGACAGGTTGGTCTTAAGATGAACATGGACAAGACGAAAATCATGTCAAATGCCCATGTTCCACCTATACCGGTAATTGTCGGGAACGATACTCTCGAAGTTGTCGACAAATACGTCTATCTAGGGCAGACTGTCCAATTGGGTAGGTCCAACTTCGACAAAGAGGTCGCCCGAAGAATCCAACTCGGCTGGGCAGCGTTCGGGAAGCTTCGACCTATCTTTTCGTCCAAAATACCACAAAGCCTGAAAACAAAAGTTTTCAATCAATGTGTGTTGCCAGTGATGACTTATGGAACTGAGACGTGGTCTCTAACTGTTGGCCTCATTACTAAGCTCAAAGTCGCGCAACGAGCTATGGAGAGAGCAATGCTCGGTGTTTCCCTGCGAGATAGGATCCGAAATGAGGAGATCCGCAGGAGAACTAAAGTGACCGATGTAGCTCTTAGGATTGGCAAGTTGAAATGGCAATGGGCAGGCCACATCGCTCGTAGAACTGACAACCGATGGGGAAGAAAGGTTCTCGAGTGGCGACCACGAACTGGAAGACGCAGCGTAGGCCGGCCCCCCACTAGGTGGACCGACGACCTGGTGAAAGCCGCGGGGAGCCGATGGATGCAGGAGGCGAGCAGCCGCTCTAAGTGGCGCTCCCTGGGGGAGGCCTATGTTCAGCAGTGGACGTCTTCAGGCTGTTAATGATGATGATGATGAATTCATTAGCATCCTTTGAAAGTAGGTACCTACTCCTGATACCGGTCACGTGTGGACCGAAATTTTTGAATTCTAACACATTGGTTTGGTAATAATAATAACTCCAAAAAATGGAATAACTTACTTAATCAAATGCTACAATATAAAATTTAATTAAAATAATGAAGTACTGTTTTTAATTAGTACATACAATGTATAAAAACGTTTAAATGTACCAGTCATCTATGCCAACTGCGTTAGGCACCGCGGCAATCTTCATAATTTTCAATAAAAATATTTTAACTTACACTCTTTACTCCTTAATAATCATCTAATGATATACTATCATGGGCTCAATTTATGCTAATGAATTAAATTAAATAACATATAGACATTAATGGAGTTATATGAAACGAACACGCTGTTTTCACAAACATTTTCCGCGCATTTTGGAAAACATCCCTCGCGTGTGTTTTCCAAAATGTTGCTTGCGTGTTTCTCGAATGATTCCTCGCGCGATTTCCAAAAGATTATGCAAAATCTTACGAAGATTATATCACCCCAGTAGACAAGGTAACGGGTCTCAATGGCATGATTCGCCATTTCCTTTCCCATCTGGGGCGATCGTTGATTCAATTGGATGTCTCGACGAACGAGTGACTGGCAGGCTGCAGTGCGGGGGGACGTAGCTGGTAGAATATCTTTGGTTGAGGGCATGGAGGTTTAAGAGGGGCAAAGGCCTTTCTTCGCTTTTGTGTAGGCAAGTGGTTAAAGAAACCCAATTTAATTGACTGGAATAGCTCAGTAGCCTTCTGAACTGTAGGTTGTGGGTTTGATTCCCACGCGGGACAAACATTCATGTCATGAACATCGATGTTTGTTCAATGTCTGTGTGGGTGTTGTATTGTATTCTATGTATGTACCTATATACAAAAGAAACAGTTATCTGGTTCCCATAATACAAGCTATGGTTAGTTTGAGGCTAGATGGCGCTGTGTGAAATGTCCAAACATATGTATTTATTTATTTTTATTATGAATTAATGTTCAAATTGAACTTGTCTCAATTTAACGGAAAATTGCTGCCATCATGGTAAAACGAGACGAAAGGAGCCAAGGGCACAAGACAATTTGGATCTACTTGTTCGTGGATAGAGGTGTTATACAAAATTAATGATTAATCTTGAAACCCCTCAGTGAGGATTTCATCATCAGCCTGAAGACGGCCACTGCTGAACATAGCCCTAAAGAACGCCACTTTGAGCGGCTGCTTGCCTATTGCATCCATCGTCTCCCCGCGGTTCTGACTAGGTCGTCGGTTCTCCTAGTGGGGGGCCTGCTTACGTTGTGAGGATTTAACGTAATTTAATAATTGAAAACATTTATGTGGATTTGAGCTGTGTGGAGCTGTGGTGTGGGTTGAATGACATTAGTCAAGTCTGATATTCAAGTCGGCAACTCATCAAAGATATTGGTGAAATTGGTAATTCATCAAATCGTCTTCTTGACAAAATTGAAATTCGCCAAATACGCTATTGGTCATGCAAGTCCATAGTGGTGAGAGCCTCTATTCCGTCTTCTCATATCCATTCATTCTTTCTTTCTTTCTCTATATTTTCCCTCTTGAATCCCTCTTCCACTTAAGGTGTAATCTAACCTGTGAACGTGTAGTAGGTAGGTAGGTTATTTTATAAAATCTATGCCCGTGCAAAGCCAGGGCGAGTCAGCTAGCTTTTAAATAACCTGAAGGATTCTGGACGAATGTTTTTTTTTACAAGAATGGGATCGACGACGGGCGACTAACTATTAGAGCGAGATCCCACAGTAGGGATACCTACGTCATCGAGTACCTCAATAAGCTATCTGTAGATCGTTAACCGACATATAAACATGTAAAAATAATCAGGTCTGCCAATTCCGAACTTGCTGGGTCATAGAAATCTGAGAATTTTTGTGACTTTTTATTTTGATAATTACGTCATAAAGTACTATCAATTTACCTACTTATTTTAAGCTGTTTTATCGATTTTTATTGTATGATGAAATAAAATCCTGTCTATTTGAGCTTTCAAAGCTCAATACATAAAGTGCTTGAATAAAATTGCTGGCAATAGTTACCATTGGTTACGTAAAAAAAAATTGGTCTGCCATCGCACATCCTGTCGGAAGTACCCTTACGAAGTACCCTTTTTTTTTTTTTTTTTTTTTAAATCTGCTTTACCACAGACACCTAGGTCCGTGCTCTTTGTTAGCTTATCACTTATTGTTATATTTTTATTTTATTTTATTGAACGAAATATTATACTAGAGAGGACAATTAAGTACTTAACCTATTTTTTTTTTTTTTTTTTTTTATTTTTATTTTTTTTTTTTTTTTTTTCGATTTGTGCATACACCGCGAGCAGACCAGCTCCCGCAAGCAGCGCCCGTTCACGAGCTTGACGCATGCGCCAGCCATCGCCCTCCTCAACCATTTTTGAGGGAAGAGGACGACCCGACGCACGACGCCGCCGCAAGAAGAAGCTTTTTAGTGAGCGTGAGTGCTCCCGGTGTACACACAATAATCATTTACATTCTAGTACTATTTTCTTCATACGAGCGGGATAATTGACAGGCTCTTTTGAGTCCGTCAATGATCCCGCTCGTACATGTCGTTGTTAATCCGCCTTCTCCTCCCGGACCAGGACTTCTGTTACCGCCACGTTTCGATCTTTGATGGCCATCTGCAAGTTGTACTCGCGGATGGCCTTCGGTGATGCAGCCATCGCACGCTGCACGAAACGGCTGATGGCGTCTTCCTCATCGTCGGCGTAGTAAACGAAAGTCCCGGTGTGCCGCGAGACTGCAACCACCGCGTGCGGAACGCTCTCGTGCAGTCTCATCTTGCCCTTAGTCTTGATGACGATGACCGACTCGTATGTCAGTCCCTGTGCTTCATGGATGGTGAGGATGCGCGACCCCGTGCCTCCGCCATAACCCTTGTTGGATAGGGTCTCCTTTTCTTCCTGAGTGTGTACTAGGAATAGGGTGTTGGGGAGGGTGCTGGATATTTGCGCACCTGTGTACCTTCTCTGCTCCAGGGACTTGACACGTGGGGCCGAGGAATATATACCAGAGTATATTTCTCTCAGTGCGTAAGCGACATCCATGGGATTCCTATGTGTGCATAACAACTCCTGGTTGATGGTGGCCACCAGGTTTGGGCGATTGTATCTTAGCTCGAAGAGGTTCTCTCTGTCGATATAAGGTAACTGGTTGACGTCTCCGATAAGGACTACCTCGCGAGCACCAGCCAGCCGTGCAGCCATTACAATGGCCCCAAACGAAGTACCCTTCACACTATTTACCTACCTCAACGAGCACCCCGAAGAAACTTATGCCCATTAATAGCCAAGGTGTCCCTGATAATAGATTAAAAGGTCTGCCAGGTCTAAACTTCCCGGAACATAGTGTTCAAAGCATTTGAAGTTGGATTTCCATGACCCGGCAGGACCGGAATTGGCAGACCTGTTTTTTTTTACATGTTTAAGTGTCTAACGATCTAAAGATAGCCTATTGAGGTACTCGATGACGTAGGTATTTGTTGGTATTTGTGTTGTCGGATCTCGCACTATACATATATTATACACTACTTTGGTACCTAATACAAACTACAGGTGACCAAAGAGCTGGCTCTTACCTCGGTCAAAGACTGGCCATTCAACGAGGTAATGTCGCCAGCTTTTAGGGCACCTTACCCACAGACAGCGACGCAAGTTTTTTATTTATAAGTGTATATTATAAGTTTAGATAGTTTTAGTTTTAGATAAGTACTTAGTTTAGATTTATTTTAGTTTTTAGTAATTGTATTTATTTTTTAGAATGTAATTAAATCGTACTTTGGTACCAACTAAAATCATAATTATTGTAAATTATTCTGAGCCCTTTGCAACTGCAACATTTATGTTCTTAGCACGTTGGCTAAGAATGTCTCTGCAAGTTTCTTGTTAATTATTTTGTTTGTTCTAAAATAGAATAGAAAGTCAGGGTTTAGAGACGCCATGAGTGCTTACTAAGGTTCATAACGCAATTTTTTTAAAATAAATTAAGTAAGTAAGCTGCGTACCCCCCACTTGGTAGACCGACGATCTAGTGAAAACCGCGGGGAGCCGATGGATGCAGGACGCGAGCAGCCGTTCAAAGTGGCGTCTTCTGGCGGAGGCCTATGTTCAGCAGTGGACGTCTTCAGGCTGTTGGTAATGATGATGACGATGATGAAATTAGTATTGTTGGAGAAGATGATACTAAATAAATACAATAGGTATTATATTATTTTTATTTCTGGTAAACGATACAATACAATTACTAAAAACTAAATTAAATCTAAACTAAGTACTTATCTAAAACGAAAACTATCTAAACTTATAATATACACTTATAAATAAAAAAAAACGCATTTAAGTCGCTGTCTGCGGGTAAGGTGCCCAAAAAGCTGGCGACATTACCTCGTTGAATGGCCAAACTTAGTCTTTGACCGAGATAAGAGCCAGCTCTTTGGTCACCTGTAGTTTCTATAATATCCATTTTAAAATGGATAATTATATATTATTAAAAATTTATGTGTGTGAATGTTTATTACCTTCTATCTCGGTAACCACTAAAAGAATTTTGACGATTTTTTGATACGCTGGATCTCATAGGATACTTTTATCTGCGGGCAAAACTGCGGGCCCAACTAGTAGAACAAAAACCACGTTTGTTGTATCCGGTGGAGGATAGATGTATACCTATCCTCGTGGAGCAGTGATATGACAATATGAAGCATGACCACTAATGAAATGGTGGATTCTGGATTTGGCTTTGGAGTGAGCAGCGCAATACCTAACACAGTTCTATTTACCGGTCTCGATTCGCGAATCGAACCCACTTATTTACCGCCCTGCCTTTCGCTAGCATTGAAAACGGCCCCAGATGGCTGCATAGGACACGATGAAATTTATTTGTCGCTATAATTAGATTTAGAGAAATGTACGCGCAGCGCTATATTGACTCAATATAGCTATTTTATCATCAATTTAACTCTGATTTTAATGAGGCTTTTTATTTCTCTATTCATCACTCCTGTTTCACGATTATAATTATTTTTGTACAGGATAAAAGGGCTTGTACTGTGTCTGAGTGTTATAGGACCATGGTCCTCGTAGTTCCTGGGTCACTAGATACAGGAAATCCTAGTTAAGCTCCAGGATCTATGTACGTGATCGTTGGGTGTTATTTTTTTAATAAGTACTTAATAGGCATGATGACTACAATTTTTTTTTGGATAAATTAATTATATGCCTCAAAAGATAAACATTTGTAAAAATTAAAATTATATATCTCAAAAAATGACCAAGTTACAAGCGTTTTAAAAACCGGAATAGAAAGAGATAGCTCAAACGGCCAGTAACGTCAGAGGAAGGTACGTTCATAGTACCTCATTACTAAGCTGTGGTAGCTTTTCATACAATCTCTTTGGCATGTGACGTCACGAGTCGATTTTTCATAGTAACTGTGGGGGCGCTCTGTTTCTCGAGAAAGGGACAGGAGATGCCTCCTGTAGAAACTTTAAAAGCTTATTACTCCGTGATTTATTTACCGCTTTTACTAATTTTTTCAATTATTGCATTCATTTTTAATCTTCTTTATGAAAGTAATGTTTACTTTTTCATTTTTAATAGTAGTCATCATGCCTATTGCGGTGTAGGTGCCAGTTTAAGAATAAGACCACCCAATTTTTTCATTGGAAAGGAATATCCAGGGAAAGGGCAACAGCATTCTCAATACACTAAAGTCCTCTGCAATCACCAAGACGCCTGCCAAGCGTGTGGATTATGGAAATTTCTAGAGATAAACGTCCAAAGTGTTTTTAGGGGGTTAACTTATGTCGTCTTCTGGCTAATGAATGTGATGTGTTGCTTAGGACATTAGCTGCGGAAAAGTTTACAGCATTCAATGTCATTCCCATACATAAAGTTTCGTTTGGCGTTGACGCTTTGCTAGACCCTCTGGACATCACGCGTCTCCATTTGCTTATTTTCCAAGTTTTCTTCTCGTATCGGCAAGTGGGTAGCCCTGGTGTCAGAAATTTTGGGCTGCCCAAAGTCTTCTGACTTGGCTGAACGACTATTGTCTAACAACAGCCAGGACCGACGGCTTAACGTGCCCTCCGAAGCAAGGTAGCGCTCAGTGGGTCTAGCACGTGTATGTTTGCGCGGGTAAGTGTAACGTTAACGTAAGGCAGTTGTATGGCATTTGATCAGCGCCTCATACAACTGCCTTACGTTAACGTTACACTTACGTTCGCAAAAATATTCGTGCTAGGCCTGCAGATGACAAAATACCACTTTTTGCGTGAACGTTGCTTAACTTTACTGATCGGTTAGGAACGGCTTATCGATTTTCGTACATTCCAGATCCCAACAACCATAAAGCATGCCTACTATACCTCCGTTATTCATCATCATCATCAGCCTGAAGACGTCCACTGCTGAACATAGGCCTCCCCCAAAGAGCGCCACTTTTTGAGCGGCTGCTTGCCTCTTGCATCCATCGGCTCCTCACTGTTCTGACCAGGTCGTCGGTCCACCTAGTGGGGGGCCGGCCTACGCTGCGTCTTCCAGTTCGATATAGCTTTCAGAATTAGCAAGTCGAAGTGGCAGTGGGCAGGCCACATCGCTCGTAGAACTGACAACCGTTGGGGAAGAAAGGTTCTCGAGTGGCGACCACGAACTGGAAGACCTCCGTTATTGGTGACAATAAAACTGACCTATATTTGTAATTTCAGGTCATTTCCTGTACTTGGCTGTGGGTCCAACCATGGAGAATATGGTCATAAAGTCGCCACCCTTTCGAGGACTGTGGGAGTTTTGCAAGGTAACCTTATATTTTGCGGTGCAGCCGTCTGGTCAACACTAGGCTGGTGTCAAAATTTTCAAGCTGCCCCAAGACTGAAATGGTAGACCGATGATCACTTGACGTGTTCTTTGAACCACATGCTAGCTCTTGGTTACAAATATTTAAGACAAGATACATTTTAGTAAAATTCTCATGAGAGTAGTGGGACAATACATTTTATTTAGTATCCAAAAAAGAAAATACTGACCACGTTTTGTAGCGGCGACTTTTAGTGACCCATCTAAGCAGTGACCATACTACTCCTTCAAATAACAGTTCCAAGCACGTTGACCAGTGGAGACACAACAACTTTTCTATCAAAAAAAGCTACTTTTCCCAATGAGTTTCGTTTTCTCCCTATAGCTGGAAGCGAGACTGCATCAGAGCAAGATGCAGAACGCTAGCATCAAGCTGGTCTCCGAGTCTACCAGCACGAAGATGCAGGTTATACTGCAAGAGGTCGCCGGGAACAACTTCGAAATGTAAGTTAAAGTTCACCTTTTAAAACCAACTGTCATGGGCGGCCGTGTCGCTTAATATCAGGTGAACGACTAGCTCGTCACGTCATTCATTCACATAGAAAAAAAAACTTAGGGGTTGGTAGCGACATCTGTTGAGTAATTCTTGAGAGTCAACCCAACCAGCATGGTCAAGGTATATCAACACAAATGCTGTAAAGATAACTCCTCCCAAATCAATACCTACCTAATCTATGTATGAT
Source organism: Ennomos erosarius (assembly GCA_963580505.1). Lineage (NCBI taxonomy): Eukaryota > Metazoa > Arthropoda > Insecta > Lepidoptera > Geometridae > Ennomos > Ennomos erosarius. The sequence goes on along the minus strand of OY757003.1, from coordinate 7,378,015 downwards.
TTTTACGGGCGTCATCAGCTGCTAGGCTGCTCTAAGATCAATTCATTCAAAGATCTAAGCTGATTTTCATTAATATCACATAATTTTATTCTCAGAAATGCCAAAACGTCATGTTTCGAGTCTCTAGGTTTTGGCCTAAGTATATTAAATTAATGTTTCTGATACTACGACCGTGCAGGCAACTGACACCTCGGCCCTACTTTCAGACCGGTTCTCGTCCTTGAACAAAAAACTAAAAATAATAACAGATAAACTCTTAACAAGATAACAAAAATAAAATAAACAGGAGATCTTACAAGTAGGTTACAATGGGCGGTGTTATATCGCTAATAAGCGATCTCTTCCAGACAACCTTTGGATGGACAGAGATATATCGATGAGCATGGACGGTGGTGCTAATAGTTCTTGACTTTGTGATTATTGAACATGCTGCAACCTACTATGTTTTCTTTCATCATTCTAAGAACGAGTGAAGGAAACTCCGCACATAACTTCAAAATCTATTAATTTAACTTGAACGTTTCTTCCAGCTGGCATCCAATGCGGTTCATGATAGGAAAGATAACCCAAGAAGTCCGAATCATCATAGAAATCACACGGCCCAGCTTCATGAACCTGTCTCTGCCGCTACCGCATATAGCCATAGACAATATCAGGATGATAGAGTGCGTGCCTGAACCCCCAGTTTTTAATGGAGAGTGTGTCCCTGGGCAGGTCAAGTGTATGATTATGAAGGTGAGTGGAACTTTTTGGTTAAGTACGGGTGATGAAAGTAATAAGGATTTCAAGATGTTACAAAAGTTTAGCGAAGTGCTTTCAAATTTTAAACTAAGCAATCATCTAACAGCCAGTTTCAGTAAGTATACAGTACAATCCATGGGCAAAAACTGCCGATAGATTAAAATCTAACTGGCATTATTACAGAAAATACAGGATTAGAATTTAAAGTACGTGGCTCTTGTTATGTCTGCCACTAATCAGCCACCACCCCACCTCCACTCTCTATCTATCTTTCTTGATGGTGATGATGATGATGAAAACGATGATAACGATGATTATTCTAATGTCACTTTGAATTTCAGAAGGAATCCTGCATCAAGTTGAGTCAAGTCTGCGATCTCGTCAAAGACTGCGAAGATGGAAGTGATGAGAATCAGAACTGTGGTAAGTTAATCACATAAGCGCATAATTTTCTCCGATTTCTTGCTGTATACGCATTTTAAGATCACTCTATACCTATTCTTTGATTTTTGGACAATAAATAGTCCTATGGAGACAATTAAATTGGTAATTTAATTGTCTCCATGTATTGCTTTTTGCTTACGGAGGTAGTATACCTACCAATATGTAACCTACTTACTGCTGTGTCTTATTGTTGTTGCAAATAAATTCATTCATTCATTCATTCATTCATTCATTCATTCATTCATTCATTCATAATTTACATGAATGGTCATCATTGATATTTTTCAGATAAAATGCCGTACGGGTCGTACTGCAACTTCGAGCAGGACAACTGCGGATTTGAAGATGTGAAACAGTAAGTTACCACCTTGATATTATTGATATAGTTACTTGTAGTATATATATAGTACCACCTATATATATAGTATATATATAGTATATATATAGTATATGTATAGTATATATAGTATATGTATTGTATATATATAGTATATATATAGTACCACCACATATATAGTACCATATATACTTGTAGTATATATATAGTACCACCTTGATATAGTTACTTTTATCATGTAAGTTTAAGGCTTAAGAAAATGATGGTTTATGTGAAGAGGCAAACAGTAGACCTGCCAATTCTTCTCCTATGGCTGGCAACCTTTTCAAAGTTAGGTAGGTGTCTGAATTTCTAAGGCCATGTAGGATTCTGGCTTTGTTTGACAACTGTGGTTTGTTCTGTCAACAACATCTCTTCTTTTTCCACAGGCCAATCCTCAAATGGTCCCGTCACAGCGGCCCAACGCCAACTGACAAGACCGGTCCAAACTACGACCACACCTGTGGACCCCCAACCCCACGCCCAACCAAACTAGTCCCACTCCTCATCCCAGCACACATGAACCAGACTCTAACCCACTGTGTGGGGTATTACTTCTTTGTGAACATGAACGTGACTGGACCAAATAAGGAACGAGCGGATTTCGCGTCGACTGCTGTTATGAAGACTGTGATTTTCAATCCTCCGCCGAAAGTCCATGGGAATATGACTTCGAGATACTACAACTGCTGTATGGTGAGTTATTTTGACAGACAGGGGCATCGTAATCGTGTGCTCTCTTGCTAGCACTCGTAGACTTGTGCCTTGGCGCAAGCAGGATGACAGGCAAAGTCAATGTCCAGAATAGTTACACCATAGGGGTGCTGGTATGTTTGAAGTTACGGTAGCTCAGTTTCTACTTCCCCACTGACAACGAGTTGCAATCTAGAGTTCATTTGTTCGAATCCTGATGTGCCTAAACAAAATATTGCTGTTGGCCATTGCTTTTAAGTGCCTACTAGCCTGGCCTACCACCATCATGAATGGCTGTCTCCAAGCTCTTGACAGTTCCAGCAGCCTGTCTTAAGAGCCAGTTTCCAATCCAGGATCATAATCCAATGGCGTACCTCAAAATGTCCTATTTAGATTTTTCCAGATTTCCTTATTTTTTTAGAAGACTGATTTAAAACTGTTTTTGTTTGATATAAAAACTCTTGTCTTCCAGATTCGGTTTTACTACCAACAAAACGGTCGGAACTATGGTTCTCTAAGCGTGGATGTCGTGGAACTCACTACCAGGGGTAACATCACCACTTCCCTCTGGTTTTCCACAAAGGATAAAGGAGAGAACTGGTACCGCGCTACTATATTCCTCCCCAACATTACTAGAAGGTGAGGAGTTTTAGTTAACTTCAACTTTTCCTCATCAATTCTGAAAGCATCCTCTCAGATGCCTGTAAAAGTTATTTCATTATTTTGTTCATCGGACTAGTGTCACAGAAGGCTAGCTTAATCGGTACCACGTCCAGCGTGAGTTCTTGAAGAAATGATGATTAAGGGATGTTATTTCAAAATGTCTTTGCTTCTGCCTGTTTCACGCTCACTCTCCAAACTTCATCCTAAGTGCACTGGTTTTTAACACTAATATTTTTATCCAGGCGCAGCCTTTACATACCCTATGCCCTTCCTTAGCCACTATGCTACGCTTCTGACAAACTTCAGTGGTGTTCAGTTGTGCCGTAAAATGATGACAGATTGTCAAACAGACCGAGGCACTTACTGATTTATAGTAAATAGGTAATGTATTTGTTAATATTAATCTATCGAATTCTGTCTCTTCCAGATACTACCTCCAATTCAAGACTAGGATGGGCATGAGGATATACTCGGACTCAGCAATAGATGACTTCTCGATGTCTCCGGAGTGTTTCGGCCTGAACATAGACCCCAAGGAGTTGGGAGACTACAAGTATTACGATCCTGTCTTCGAGGAGAAGACCACACCGCACGATTCCTTTTCTGATAAGATTTGTGAGTAGACTACTAGTGCTATACTTTAGTAGGTGTAGTGTAGGTACTGGGGTACTACTTAACATTTTTAATTTTGCAGTGGATCTATTTTTGCTCTTGAATTTCTTTTTTCTTTAAATTAAATTACACGACAGGCTCCGTGGTGTAGTGGTTGAGCAGGTCGGCTCATAGCCCGGAGGTGGCGGGTTCGATTCCCGTAACAGAACAAGTATTAGAGCACAGGAAAAAATAGCGCAAATACTTGTTCTGTGTCTGAGTGTTGTGGAACCATGATGGTCCTCGTAGTTCCTGGGTCCGTAGATACAGGGAATCCTAGTTAGGGTCCAGGATCTATGTATATGATCGTTGGGCGTTATTTATTAAAATTTTAAAATAATATTTACGTCTTGTTCATTCCCTTTATTGCTTCTGGATTACTTCCTTACTATTACTACCTACCGTATTTATTTTGTACCTAGATTTTATCGCTTATTTCAAAGTTATTAAACTCTATATTATCGATCACCATCAGTAGCTTTATTAAAGCTACATCAGCTCACCAGTAGCAGTTGCATTCATTATCATCTTCATCATTAACAGCCTGAAGACGTCTACTACTGAACATATAGGCCTCCCCCACAGAGCGCCCCCTTGAGCGGCTATTCGCCTCCTGCATCCATCGGCTCCCCGCAGTTTTCACTAGATCGTCGGTCCACCTAGTCCAGGGACTACGCTGCGTCTTCCGGTTCGTGGTCGTTCTAGGACTTATTTTTCCCATCGGTCGTCAGTTCTCCGAGCGACTGCCTTTTGCATTAAAGCTACTGACTCTATTGTATTGGCTTACCAGTTGCATCAAAACCACAACATAAGCAATAAGCTTGCTAAATCTTTTCTCCCCAGTCTACCGGTTTACGACTTGCGGCGCGATCGGTCGCTTCGGTCCAAACCAGACGATGTGTGACGCTGCATACAATAACACGCCCGTCAGCGTCACCGTCATGTCGAATGAACAGTATCAGGGGATACAAGTATGGGAGGCACCAGCTGAAGGATTGTACACGTGAGTATCCTGGGAGAAGGACAAAGCAATCTAGCAGGACCGTAATTATTGGCGATGATTATTGTTTTATCATTGATTTGCGCTTTTGTACAAATTTTGAAATCCTGTTGATTGAAATTTTCATTTCAATTGCATTTAAAATTTTCATACCCTAAAAGTTGCAGAGTCATCATCATCAACAGCCTGAAGACGTCCACTGCTGAACATAGGCCTCCCCCAGAGAGCGCCACTTTGAGGGGCTGCTCGCATACTGAACCCATCGGCAAGGTTGTAAAATTGCAGAGTGTTAATTAAATTTCAATAATAAACTATTGAATTGAAAAATAAAAGTTCTGAAATACAATTTTTCTTTCATATCATACATACTATAGCTTACGTCAGTTTCACATGATGGTGAGTGACGCCGTGGTTGACGATGGACCAGGCTTGCATAGAAGACACCGGTTCCCTCTAGCCTTAAAAACTCTTACCGATACCAAGACAAAAATTATATATTTAAAATAATTTCTGTTCCAAAAGAAAATATGTTAAAATACCTTGCTGTAAAAGATGCTACTTTTAAAGTCCAACTTATACCCGCTCTCAGGATAATAGCAGTAGGCGCGAGCGGCGGGCTGGGGTCGGGGTGGGCGGGCGTGTCCCACGGCGCGGCGGCGCGGGCCGTGCTGCCGCTGCACCGCGCCGAGCTCGTCTACATGCTGGTGGGGCAGCAGGGGCTTCATGCTTGCAAGAAGGTGAGGGACTTGTACAACGGGCTCGGGTTTCTGGTGCTGCTGCCGCTACACCGGCCTGAACTTCTCTATATGCTGGTGGGATAACAGGGGTGCAACGCTTGCAAGAAGGTAAGGGGCTTGTACAAGGGTCCTGGGTTCTTGGAGCTGCTGCTGCTGCACCGCGCTAAACTGATCCACATGCTGCTGGGATAGCAGGGGCTTCATGCTTGCAAGAAGGTAAGGGTCTCCTTGTACAAGGGCTCGGGCTTCTGGTTACATCATCGAATGAATGAGTGTGGGTGTGAGTGAGTTAGCTCTGCGATAGATACCCCAAGACTTTACGACCTTAAAGACTTGGTTTGAATTTCTCATCAATAGCTTTCCGATTCCCAAGGTATGTTCTAAAAACAAAGACTATGTATTTAAATCGCGAGGATCTGAAAAATAGTGTCAGGTTTTTGTACTTACTTTACAGTCGTGGCAAAATCATCGTGAAGAAATCAGAATAAAAATCAGAAAAATTCTAAAGTCTGGAGTGGTAGGTTTTTGGATGATTACTCTGTGAAAGAAAGCCTTTGTTTCAGTAGTAGAAATGTCTGTCTTGATGATGATTTATATGTGATGTTGAAAGCAATAGGCTTTGCTTAGCCTTAGGAGTGAGTTGTGTGTATGTTGTAGCCGAAAATTGATTTCAGTTGGATGAGTTTCTCGTATTGTTATTTATAGTGATGACATTCTCGTGGGGTAGCAGGAACGAAATGATTGTAGAAAATAAGGAAAATGGGATAAGTGACCCGAAAACTTTTACGGTTTGGTTTGATTCTTCCATTGTTTTATGGCAAAGCATATAAGTAATATCTATGAGTTAGCCCTGAAAACGTGGCCGGTTATGTTTCAGAGGACACGTTAAACCATCGGTCTCAGCTGTTGTCGTAAGACAATAAGCCAAATCAGAAGCCTGGCCATACCAGGGCTGACCACTTGCTTACGAGAAGAAGTTAGGCAGCTGCTAAAGTTTAGGGAGCAGATACAGAGTTCGTACTCCCTCTCGGGCTCTATACCAAGGTTTCCGTTCCCCAGACCCTATCAGCGCAGGAAGGGCAGGCGTGCGCGCGGCGGCCGGCGGAGGCGGAGGGCGCGCAGTTCACCAGCAAGACGCACGAGGTGCGCAACACGCACGTCACCGACGGCGGTGGCGGCGGCGGTGGCGCCACCTATGTCTTCCTGGTGAGTATTATAGGGGTTCTTTGATTTGTTTGTAACATTTTTGTGACCTTGTTATATAACGTCATTTTTATAATTTTTGTGATTTATTAATTGGTATCATTTGCACCATCAAACATTGTCATCGTTAACAGCTTGAAGACGTCCACTGCTGAACATAGACCTCCCCCAGAGAGCGCCACTTTGAACGCCTGCTCGCCTCCTGCATCCATCGGCTCTCCGCGGCTTTCACCAGGCCGTCGGTTCATCTAATGGGGACCGGCTTACGTTGCGTCTTCCGATTATCATCAATACTACATAATTCGTAAAACCTCGCATCTGATCTTTGGTACTTATTGCACAGCGTTTCGTATTGAGGGTTCAGTAATGTGTTCAGTTGATTCGAGTTTAACAAACCAAGAAACCGTAAGGGTGTGTTCTTCACTTCAGTTGGACAAGCAAGGCGAAGCTCACCCCTTAGTAGTGGGTGGCGGGGGAGGCGGCATCTCCGTCGGCATCTTCCGGGACGATGGCTCCCAGCACGCACGCGGGAGGACCAACGCCACGCCGGAGACTGGCTACATGTACGGTGCACCCGGACACACCTCGGGTGAGTGGGGGAATTAGAGTGAATGGAGGGACCTTAGGTTAGTGGTGGGGAATTTCGGGTAAGTGGAGGAGTCCTTGGTTGAGTAGGGGATACCTCGGGGTGAGTGGGGGGCCTCAAGTGATTGAGGGGATTTGAGAGTAACGAATTCTAGCTCTGTGGAGGATACCTCGGAAGAGCGGGGGACGCCTTGCGTGAGTGGGGGACACCTCAAATAGGCGGGGGACATAATATCTCAAGATTCTCAAGTGGATGGTGGCAGCACGCTGGACACAGCCGGCACGGGAGTTCGGGTGATCAGGGGTGTTGTATAAGCGCTATCTAAGGGGATATCCAGAGAATGTCAGCAGCATTCTCCTCGGTACATTAAAATCTACTGCAATCACTAAGTCCACCAAGCCAAACTATTCAGTAATCTGTGGCCAAACTGCTGCTTGCTGTTACGGTGACCCCCCCTTGTTAATCGTGCAAAGCGGCGTTTTATGAGTGAGGCCTGCGATTAACAGTGGACGTCTTTTATCTATTGATGTGTTCTTTCCTTTATAGTTAGCTATCTGATATCAAACGTATCTCTCCCCAGGTGCGGGCGGCGGGTGGGTGCCGCGCGTGGGCCCAGTGACCCCGGGGTTCGAGGCGGTGCGGGGCGAGGCAGTGCGCGAGGGGGCGCGCGGGGGCGCGGCGTGCACGGGGGGCGCGCACGGGGGGTACGGCGGCGGCGGCGGGGGCTGCACCAGGGGCGGGGGCGGGGGCGGCTGGCTTGGTGAGTGGGGCTGGAGGGAGCGAGAGGGAGGGGTACATTTTTACAGGTTGGAGTGGGAGAAAACTTGTTGATGTCGATGTGAGTAAGAAAGGCGGGGCTGAGTTGATAAGTGGAACAATTGGAAGCGAGATAGAGGGAGTGGTAAGTTTTTACATGTGGGAGTGGGAGAAGACAACGTTGCTGTTGCTGATATCAGTGATGTGGGTAGGTACAAGAGTCACTTGAGGGAGAGGGGACTGGGTTGGTAAGATGAACTATTGGAAGCGAGGAAAGGTGTGTTGTTACAGGTGGGAGTGGGAGAAGATTTGACGTTGCTGACGTTAATGTGGGTAGGAATCTAGCAATAGTGGAACTAGTGGAAAGGGGAGAAAGTGGTCTTTTTACAGATGGGAGTGAAAGAAGACAACGCTACGGATAATAGGTCTATTAATTGGCTCATTATAAATAATTATAGGGGCTGCTGAAAAGAGGGGAGGACTTGGAAAGTGAAACAAGTAAATGGTATATTTATACAGGTAGAAGTGTAAGAACACTTGATATTGTGGATGACACGGATGTATGTCGGTTGGTAGAGGGACTGGCTTGGTAACTAAGTGGAATAAAAAGGATAAGGAAAGTGGATTTTTACAGGTGGAAGTCTGACTTGACGTTTTGGATTAAATAGGTCTTAAAATAATTGACGTAAGGACGAAGGGCTGCTTAAGGGGTTGATTAGTAAGACAGAAGAGTAACGGAGCCTTTTTAAATGTGGAAGAGTGTGAGGCCTACTAGTCAGGTGGAGCGATGATCTATGAGAAGCTGCAGGCAGAAATAGGATGAGAGGTGCCTAAGATAGGAAAGGCCGATGAAAAGAAATGGCCGGGTTTCCACCTGCAAGAAAATTTCTGCAGCTCTGCAGAAAAGGCATGGTGTATCCGTCGGTTTTCATCGTCTAACACCGTCAGTGGACCGATAATCTAATCAAAACTGCGAGAAGCCGATGGATGTCAGCACTGTCAGCTGAAGGCCTATGTTCAGCAGTAGACGTCTTCAGGTTGTTGATTATACACACATCTACAGTGGTTATATTATAAGGTGCATAGATAAAGAGGAAATAGTACTAGAAGACCTCAATATTCCAGGTGGCAACACAAACGAAGGCGAAGGCAACCACGGCGGTGGTGGGTGGTCCTACATCGACACTTCCCGCGCTATCAAGGAGTACAGCGAAGTGACAGTAGCTGCCAGGACAGGACCTGGTGAAGTGGTCATAGTTCCTGCTATACATGTAAGTCTTGTTAAAAACCGATGGGGAAGAAAGGTTCTCGAATGGCGACCACGAACCAGAAGCAGCGTAGGCCCCTCACTAGGTAGACCGATGATCTGGTGAAAACCACGTGAAGCCGTTGGATGCAAGGCAAGCAGCCACTCAAAGTGGCGCTGGAGAAGGCCTATGTTCAGCAGTCAACGTCTTCAGGCTGTTGATGATGATGATGATGTAAGTCTTCGTGTCACTTCTAATATAAACAGATTCAAGTCTTAATTGGAAGATGCACGCTGAGACTATGTGTTCGAAGCTTAGTAGTTTTTCGTACGCCTTATACTATGCTGTCGAAGGTTGTAAGCCAACCAGTCGTGCTCACATCGTACCATGCATACGTTACGTCGACCCTTCGTTACGGAATTATATTTTGGGGTAACTGTTCGGAAAGGGAAACAATATTTAAAGCACAAAAGAAATGCATGAGGTCTGTCTGTCATTTGCAAGTTACGGACTCCTGCAAGCCACATTTTATAAAATTAAAAATCCTGACGGTTCCATGCTTGTATATTTATGAAGTGGCGTTATTCACAAGAAATAACTTGCAGATGCATGATTTTCTGAGAAGTTTAAGACATAAAAATAAAATTTGCATGCCATCTCACAGAACAGCACTATTTGACAAGAGTGTATTTGGTATGGCGCCTAGAATCTACAACCATTTGCCGAAGCCAATAATTGAGGCAGAGAGTGTGACAATTTTTAAAAATAAATTATTTAATTTTCTAGTTACAAAAGCCTATTATACATGTAATGAATATTTAAATGACAAACAAATGTAATTACAATTTATATGATTCTGGGGATATTTTATTATTATTACTTAATTAATTGACTAATATGTATTTTTTTTTATTTGACATAATAATGTACGTGATAATTTAATAAGTGCTTAAAGCTATGTAATGTGCTGAGTTTTAGTTTTTGGTTTGTTGTTTAAATTTAAGTTACCTACTTAACACGTGTTGTATATATTATACTTATGTAATCATTTTTGCATGCCATTCCGGTAGAATGTGGAGAGCTTTTATTATTATTATTATGTTATTCATCTTTGTATATAACCCATGTTCACGCAAATAAAAAATTGAATTGAATTGAATTGAATTAATTTCAATAAATTTCAATAGCCCTGTGGTTCTGGCTTAATAATAGGACCACCCCGTCTCTTCTCGTGGGTGGCGTAAGAAGGAATAGGCAGCAGAATATATTCTCATGCGGGGAGCCGATGGATGCAGGAGGCGAGCAGCCGCTCTAAGTGGCACTCCCTGGGGGAGGCCTCTGTTCAGCAGTGGACGTCTTCAGGCTGTTAATGATGATGATGATGATATATTCTCCTCAGTAGGTACATTAAAATCGGCTGTGATCACCAAGACTTATACGAAACGTCTTGATCATGGCAGACTCGCTCTGGATTTTCCATATTCTGATATAACTGATGGCCTATGTTCAGCAGTAGTCGCAAAAAGCTTATTACGGTGAGGTGGAAGCGAAAATGCTCCTAGAGATTGATTTAGGTCTAAAACCTTAAAGCAACGTCCATGATTGTAGTAAAAATGGTCAGGGACCAGTTTTTTTCTCTCTTTCTTTGTTAAGGCATAAATAGAGAGGAAACTCATCTTCTTCTACAAGGTGACATTAAATTGGTATGTTATCCCGAAATGGGGGGACTGGGACCATGATACCCTACAAGTTGTGAGAGCCTTACTTGAAACTGAATGTTTCCAAACCTCCATGGTAAAAAATAAATCCACTCTCAAAATTGCACGTGCAATCGTTACGAGAGTGAACAAAATACTATAACTTCATTTCTAAACATAGGTCGTTAGCTCATTTATGTGCACTCGGCCAAGGACGAAGTTCAACCACCCAGCTGCGCTAAGGCTATTTACGAACGTAAACTTTACATGGCATTTCTTCAATGAAAAACTATTAATTTAGTAAAGTCGTAGAAGAAACATTGCCTACCTTGGGGTGTAGATTTACCCCCTTTCGGGATAACATACCAATTCAAGGTGACCTTGTATATTGTTTCCAGGACTGTGGTTGTGATTACCGTTGCGTTGCACTGAACGAGTACCGCAGTGAGGTGCGGTGTTACTGTCCTTCCACGTGGAGTACTGACGCAAACGATCCAACCAAGTGTATCCGTGAGTATCATCATCACTATTTATCGTATCACTGACATCATCATCACTGCTACCGTCATTACTATCATAATCTAGGATCATAATTGCTCTGCTGATTATTAGACTTAGCCCATTTTCATCAGAACGCCATATTATCAAAATCCCATATCATCGTAACGCCATTTTATCGAATTGACATACCATCGAAATTCTATATCAATGAAACCTATCATTGTAACTGCACAATATCATCAAAACGCTATATCCTCGTACCGCCACATCATGCCATCGAAACACCATATCATCGAAACGCCATATCATCGAAACGCTATATCCTCGTACCGTCACATCATACCATCGAAACACCATATCATCTAAACGCTATATCCTCTTACCGTCACATTATACCATCGAAACACTATATCTTTGAAACGCCACATCATCGAAACACCATATCATCGAAAAGCTATATCCTCGCACCGTCACCTGGTCACATCATACCATTGAAACACCATATAATTGAAACGCCACATCATCGAAATGCCAGATCACCGTAACGCCATTTGTTTTGTCGACAGTGGAAGACTCATGGCCTCGCATATCCTGGGTGCTGATCATCGTACTATCGGTCGCTGTCTTCGTGTGCGCGTTGGCTGTACTCTGTGTCTGCTTGTATTTGTGTAAGTATTCATCTTGATGGGGAAGACAGGTTCTCGAGTGGCGACCACGTACCGGAAGACGTAGCGTAGGCAACCAACGATCTGGTGATAACCGCGGGGAGCCGATGGATGCAGGAAGCGAGCAGCCGCTCAAGGTGGCGCTCTGTAAGTGAGGCCTATGTTCAGCAGGTGGACGTCTTCAGGCTGCTGATGATGATAATCTAAGCCATGCTGCATCCCAAGATACAATAATGATTTGAAGAAATAATTTCTTTAAAATAATAAATGAACACATATACCGAGATAAAATATACCGAGATCTAAAAGAGCAAAAAAGTAACTGAAATAGTTGCTTGAAATTTTTATTGATAATATTTCTTTATTGTTATTTTGGTCCAAATGGATATCCGAGTTCATTCCTTATGGCGTCCGGCGCCAAGCGGCCGTTAGAGGGGAATGACACCAAGAAGTTAATATAGTCGGAGGGTAGTCTGGATTCATAACCTCCGAATATTATCACCTGGAAACATTAATTACATTAGAAAGAAAAGAAAAGTCATTTCATTTGTAAACACAGGTCGTTAAATTCATTTATGTTCACTCGGTCAAGGACTCATTTCAACCACCCAGCTGCGCTTAGCCTATCTTCGAACGTAAACTTTACAAGGTATTTCTTCATTGAAAAGCTATTAATTTAGAAAAGTCGTAGAATAAACACTGTCTACCTCGGGGTATATCTTTCGGGATAATATACCAATTCAAAACCAGGTTGTATATTATAGCTATGAATGTGCTACGCATTGGTAAACAGAAGAAAAAAATACGTTATAACTTATAACAAAACCTACCTCCAAATAAGTACTCGACGGCCTCCTCTCGTAAGGAAGATCCTCCAAAGCTTTCCTCTTGGGAGGACCGTTCGGCTCCTCGTACGTTCGGGCAACGATATTCTTCCCGTCTTCAGTTACCACTGTCACGTTCTTCGCGAAGTAAAACCCGTTGGACAGTCCTTCTTGCCTGGACAAGTCAATTTCATTCATTACTAAGTTTTCAATCAAATATAAAAACTTAAAAAGATAATTGGGACGGGGACTGTTGCCTTTATTGCCATTCCATTAATAAGCCCAAAGTCCCGCAACGAGGTCGGAGAGAGCTATATTATGCTCGGTGTTTCCCTGCGAGATAACATCCGAACCAAAATGAGAAGTTCCACGGGAGGACTAAAGTGACTTGCTTAGAATTAGCAAGTTGAAATGGCAATGGGCAGGCCACATCGCTCGTAGAACTGACAACCGATGAGGAAGAAAGCCGGGATGCAGCGTAGATGCACTAGGTGGACCGACGGTATGATTCCACGTGGTATGGAACCGCGGGGAGCCGATGGCTGCAGGAGGCAAAGAGCTGTTCAAAATAGCGCTCCGTTGAGGAGGACTATGTTCATCAGTGGACGTCTTCAGGCTGTTGGTGATGATGATCTAAAAGTCATACTGCATCCCACGCTACCGGCGATGGTGATATAAAGTAATAATTTTGTTTTTTGAAAGGTGCTGATATTCAAAATCATTTCGAGGTTATGCTCATGTAAAAAATATTCAATATTATTATTTAGTTTCTCAAGTTATCGTTAAAAGCATAATAATTAATTCATTAATTGTGAGGATATAATACTACGATAATCGACGTGTGAAGCCCATTTATTTTACAATTTAAGGTTTTAAGGTATAAGCCATAATTATCCATGACAAATAGTTAACGCCCAACGATCACATACATAGATCCTGGACCCTAACTAGGATTCCCTGTATCTACGGACCCAGGAACTACGAGGACCATGGTCCCACAACACCCAGGCACAGAACAAGTATTTGCGCTTTTTTTTTCGGGCACAAATACTTGTCCTGTCGCGGGAATCGAACCCGCCACCTCCGGGTTATGAGCCGACCTGCTCAACCACCACACCACGGAGGCTGTCAATTACTCATAAAAAAGGCATTGAATTTTATTTTTCCTCTGGTTTCTGGTTAAAAATCTTCATTTAGCCACACAAAAGCCATATAGAAAACTCTTAACAACTTAAGTATAACATTGCACACCTCTGTCGTGGTAGAATGTACGGCCTATACAATGATAATACCAACTATTTATGTACTACATTCTGCAATAAATGATATTCTATTGTATTCTATAATTTCGTGCGTATTACTTTAACAAACTTTTAGTTAATGAAATTGGTTTAATAATTTTAAATGTTGTGTGGTCCATTAAAAGTGATTAAACAAAAAAATTTAAATTTATTTAATGAAAAAAAGCGCTTGGTAGTTTTGGTAGTTTCGTTTTTCTTTCTAGTCTACATAGTTATTTAATTAGTTGTCTCTCTTACTCATCAAGCTTAGGCATATCCTTCTCGTCTATAGTCCAGAGCGCACCATATACATGCTCCTCAGGATCCACGACTATGGTGGACGCAGCCCCATCCCATCTCTTGCTGTACTGGTTGAAGTCTAGTCTGTGACCCTAGAATTAAACCACAGACTAAAAACTGATTAATTTGTATAAAAATTGATATAAGAATGGAGTTTGAATCCGCATCTGCTGAACATAGGCATCCCCCACAGAGCGTCACTTTGGGCGGCTGCATCGCCTTATGCATCCATCAGATTGTCGGTCCACTTAGTAGGAGGCCTACGCTGCGTTTCAGTTCGTGGTCACCACTCGAGAGCCTTTCTTTCACATCGGTTGTCGTTCTACGAGCGATGTAGCCTGCCCATTGCCATATCGAAATATGAGTAGGTACAGTCCAACCGGTGGGGAAGAAAGGGGTTCTGGAGTCGCGACCACGAACAGGAAGACAGCGTACCCCACTAGGTGGCCCGACGATCTGGTTAAACCGCGGGGAGCGAATAGATGCAGGAGGCAAACAGCCGCTCAAAGTGGTGCTCGGTCGGGGAGGCCTACATATGTTCAGCAGTGAATGGCTTTTTGATGATGATGATGATGAATACAGCCAAAATATTGTACGTTACCTGAAGATTACCAACACCATAATAAGTAGCGCTCGGGCAACTGATTTTCAAACGTTTACCGACAAGGTTGCTTCCGTACGCGAAATAATAAAACGTGTTACAGTACCCACTGCAGAAATATGAAAAAAACAACACCAAAGTAATATTATAATAGGACATGTTTACCACACGCACGTCTACCTCTCTGACTTATAATACACTTCTATAGCTAATATTTTAAAAAAACAAGTTATAATCAATCCTAATTATAGCCTATTAGGTCATCTAATCAGTGTTGAGGTCAGAAGCCGCATGGATACTAAGTAATATGATTGGAAGGTTTTGTATTGAGAACTATTATTGCTAAAACACGACACACGAATACAACTTGAAATTACTATGATAATTACAATTAACACACTGACATTCATTAAACGACGTTAACAGACTTAACAGGGTTCTCTCGCACTTTTAAATCAAGTCATATTTAAAATTTTAAAAAGCACCAGTCTATAAGGTTTCCCTTGTGATACTCGAATGACCCTTATGTGCCTATGTTCTGCTATTTTCGTAGCTTAGGAGCTGCCAGCATTTATACCAATTTTCTTTGAATAAGTAGGTACCAAAACCCTGATTCGTACATAGGCAATACACTCGTAGTGGTAGCACAGTTATGATTTTTAGATCACGAACCTTCGATATTAGGTGGCCCAAAAATACATACATTAAATAAATAATGCCCAACAATCACATACATCGATCCTAGACCTTAACTAAGATTCCCTGTATCTAGGGACCCAGCAACTACGAGTACGAGGACCATGCTCCCATAACACCCAGACATAGCACAAGTACTTGTCTCTTTAATTTTCTATGCACATATACAAGTCCTATCGCGGGGATCAACAAAATTGAATATATACATTTTTCCAATATACACACTGTTGTAATGATTAAAGGTGGGTTTTTGTTCCGTAGTTTAGGTAACCAATGGATAAACATTTCTAAAAATTGATAACCAATTGTCCGGTAAATATCTTGGGTGGGTTTTTGGTATAATTAAGGTAACAAATGGTTAAAAACTATCAAATTATGAACATTGGTTAGAATTTGCTAGCATTTTTAACCATTATAGTTCCTTCACCTATTACAATATGGCTCAAAATCTTCACCCTTCTAGGTATCTAAAGAGTTTTACGGAACCCGCGTTTCGCGATTTGCTTCACACTTGACGGTGTTTCGTATCTATATCACCATTAAAAATGGATTTAGTGGTTCGAATGCGTTCATTGCAATAACATATTTTTAATAACTGTGCCTTTGACAAACGTCTAATTAAAAATTGGTTTTATGTGATGCTGAATGCTGATACCTATATTATAAGCGGTAAACTATATGCCAAAGCTCTAGTTAGGTACCTTCTTGTTTTCACCCTGAAAGGAAAGCACTAAATGTAACTCAATATTAGTAGGTACGTACAAATTATTAAATTCAGTTCCAAAATTTGGTCAAGACGAAGAGAAATCAAATCTGTTCATTCATGATCACCCATTTGGGATTTGAGAGCTACGATGTTACAGATAAACACACAGTTTAGTGATCCGTTGGTAAACAATGGTCTGGAGTTCTAACAAATTTTGACCATTTAGAATTTGTTATCACTTTTAACTTAAGTTTTGATCCATAGTTAACATATTAACCTTAACTATGGATTAGAAAACCCATGACATTTCTCAACAGACAACACATACCAGCGTAAAAAAGAGGCAGAACTCCGCCAGAAGCAGATCATAGAGCAAGAAGTCCAGCTGCACCGCTTCAGAACAGCTCCGGGGGGTCACGACAACCCCCTCAGCATGCAGTTCAACCCTCACTACGGCAGCGAGAGCTTCCTGCCCCAGGGGGTGGACATCAGGGACCTGCCCCAAGTTTCCAGGGAAAGTTTGAAGCTAGTCAAGTAAGTGGGTCTATCATACCTGCCTATCGAACTCTATCTCGCTCGCGCATTTCTAACATGGAAAATGATCCAATGTACTGATGAATATCTGGCTAAATATCGGCCTTTACGTTTCCCGGGAGATAGCAAATATTCTACAATACCTAAGTACAATACAACCATTTATAGTTGTAGTAATTGTAGTGTATGAACAGTGAACACACTCGTAGTCGTAGCATGCCCTAATGCCGGGTCCACCCACATGTTTGCCACTTGCTGCAAATTCACACATTCATAAACGTTTGGACTTGCTCGCTTGGTAAGGTTTGCAAACAACCCTAAGCAAGCCAAACCAAACTTCCTATCTACACGTTTGAATTTGTAGATTCTTGACGAGCGAGGTTCGGCAAACGTGTTGACCTCGCCTTAGGAGAAATTTATACATACATATAATTCCCGCCATTGTGAACACTCTTACACCATGATAAGGTGACCCTGCCAGTGCCACCTTTGCAAATCATTATAAATGTTCAATGTTTTTTTCTGGTCACCTTCTCAGAGCTTTAGGTCAAGGCGCGTTTGGAGAAGTATACCAAGGGTTGTACCGGCATCGAACCGGCGACGCAGCAGAGATGCCGGTCGCAGTGAAGACCCTGCCAGAACTGTCGACAGTGCAAGCCGAGCACGACTTCCTGATGGAAGCGGCCATCATGGCCAAGTTCAACCACTCGAATATTGTCCACATGATTGGCGTGTGTTTCGATCGACATCCCAGGTGGGTGTTATGAATAAGGTCGTTTCGATTCTCACCAATTTTACGTCCCTGAGGTTCTTATCATTGTAAGTAATCGATTTTGGATTATGAATTAATGAAAGTGTTGGAAGATTTCTCAACTTGGGCGAATATCCGGCACTAACATCATCTGCCATCTGGCAGAAATTGTCCACTCCCACTTATTACACTTAACATAATCCTTCCATGTGCTCATCCATGAGGCATATGGACATTCTGTAGAAGGCATTGCCGGTGCATTTCATTTGCTATCTCTTATTTAACTTTCAGTGATCATTATTGGTTTGATGTTTCTTTATTGCCAAAAGAGCACCGACACAAAAACGAATCTGTGATCTTATGAAATACATTCAGTTGACAGGTAGACGATCTTCCTGTCTGAAAAACTCCTAGTTTTAAGCAAAGTACGTTTTTTCCAGGTTCATAGTCCTGGAACTGCTAGCTGGTGGTGACCTGAAGAACTTCCTCCGTGAGAGCAGACCGAAGCCGGAGCGAGCGAGCGCACTCACCATGAAGGATCTACTGCTTTGCTCATTAGATGTCGTCAAGGGGTGCAGATATTTGGAATCCAAGAGGTTTATACACAGGTGAGATGACTGAACACAAGATCTTGAAGATGTAACATTTTAGAAACAGGACCATATATTAATTCTAACACTTTCCAAAGAAGGCCGTCTGTCATTCACAAATTTGAGTCCAGTCCTTAAATCTACTCATCAAACTGCTGCCAGCTAATCGGCGCAAGCAACTCCACCTAGCCAGAGCGCGTCCTACGTTTGTCAAAATGTCTGCATTCAAGAGCATCTCTGCCCCATCGATCGTCAGTTCTGTGGCAATTATAACCAGCCTACTGCCACTTCAGTTCGCCAATAGTTACGTTCATAGTGTAAGTAATCTTTAAAATCAGGCATACCATGATGAGGACATATTCATGCAACTTCTAGAAGAAAATCAGCTAGGAACTGCCTTACCTCGCCTCTTTTGGCGAGGATGATAATGATGTTTTACTTCAATTCCCAGAGACATAGCAGCAAGGAACTGCCTGCTAACCTCCCGAGGACCAGGCCGGGTAGTGAAGATAGCAGATTTCGGTATGGCCCGGGATATATACAGATCTGATTACTACAAGAAAGGTGGGAAGGCCATGCTTCCCATAAAGTGGATGCCACCAGAGGCTTACATCGATGGAGTTTTTACGATAAAGACTGATGTCTGGTGAGTGTCACAAGTCACAAAACATTCGTCTTGTATACAACTTTGTATTTTCTTTACCTTTTAATATTAAGTATACTAGATTCATTTATTGGATCAGCCTGAAGACTTTACTAGGTGGTAGGACTTTTCTGCAAAGTTCGACTAGATAGGTACCACCGCTCTGCCAGTTATTCTGCCGTCAAGCAGTAGAGTGCAAGCACTACTGTGTTCCGGTTTGAAGGGCATTGTAGCTAGTGAAATTACTGGGCAAATGAGACTTTATGACCTGATTACACAGTGTAGTAATCTGATTACTAGACTGTGTGATGTCTTAGGATGACGTGCGCAGTGCAGGGTCACACAACACTTTATTATTTTAATGTTCCGAGTAACACTGCAACTGTTATGGGCGGCCGTGTCGCTTAACATCAGGTGAACGGCTAGCTACTCACGTCATTCATAAAGCCTGAAGACGTCCACAGCCGACCATAGGCCAAGAGGGTATACACTTTGAGCAGCTGTTTGCCTCTTGCATCCAATGACTCAGAGCTTATTGGTGCAGAGCCAAATGGGATGAACCTGATAAAAACAACAGCATTATCCTCGGTACATTAAAATCTGCCATCATCAAGACGTCGCCTGCCAAGTGTGTTGATTATGGCAAAACCCTCGTGTTATATTCGTCCAAAGTGTCGTTTGTTTTTGGCTGCTAGGAATATAATACTCGTTCGTTCTCGTATAAGATAATCAACAGAACGAGACGTCAATTGCTAAGAGTGCCACTTTAAGCAGCTGCTTGCCTCCTGCGTTCGGTTTTAACCAGATCATCGGTCCACGTAGTTCCCTATCGGTTGTCAGTTCTACGAGAGATATGGCCTGCCCATTGTCCTATGTATCTACTATTGTTTTGATTGTGCATTAGGGAATGTTCTACAGTCCTCCTTGTAAAAAATTTAGTGGTAAAGTATGATTATCCAGGTACATTAGGCGTGTTATGTTGTACGTGATTGCGCAGGTCGTTCGGCGTGTTGTTGTGGGAAGTGTTCTCGCTGGGCGTGATGCCCTACACGGGGTGCGCCAACCGGGAGGTCATGGAGATGGTCTCGGGGGGAGGGCGGCTGGAGAAACCCACCGGTCAGTGCCGTACTCAGCGTCAATAACAGCCTGAACACGTCCACTGCTGAACGTAGGCCTACACTTTGAGCAGCTGCTCGCCTCCTGCATCCATCGGTTTTCCGTTTCACCAGATCGTCGGTCCACCTAGTGGGAGGCTGGGCTAGGCTGCGTCTTCCGGTTCGTAGTCGCCACTCGAGAACCTTTCTTCCCCATCGGGTGTCAGTTCTACGAGTGGCCTGCCCATCATGAATGCCATTTTAACTTGCAAATCCTAAGAACTAGCTATATCGGTCACTTTATTTCTCCTGCGGATCTCCTCATTTCGAATCTTATCTCGCAGGGAAACACCGAGCATAGCTCTCGCCATAGCTCGTGGCGCGACTTTGACCTTACTAATGAGGCTAACAATAAGAGACCCCGTCTCAGTTCCATAAGTCATCACTGGCAACACACACTGATTGAAAACTTTTGGTTTCAGTGTCATACTATTTAGCTAGATGAAGATGTCTCTGTGTAAAGTAGTCTCCTACTTATTCTCTCCAATTTTCGCCCTTTCATGGAATCCTTATGGATTTTTTAATATTTATTATGCAAATTATATTTTAAATGAAAAAACCGGTCGTGATGCAAATTGTTCCTTTGCTAATTTATCTTAGTTTACGCTAAGCTATACCTACTATAAAAATGATAAATATCCAATTACTTACGTATATGAAAAATATTGCTTAATTTCCCGTTCTTTAAAAAAAGCTCTTTAATATTTACCTTTATTTGTAGGTTGTCCACCGGATATTTACCGGCTAATGTGCGAATGTTGGGCGCCCGCGCCGGCTGACCGACCTTCCTTCGCACACATGTTCGATCGGATACAAATGTTCACGCAGGTGAGTGGGTGAGGATGGTAGGTGTAATGTGAGGGACATTACAGAAATGGGGACTATAGGGCATATTGGGGGATGTTATGGAGCAATTGGGGCATTGGGAGTGATGAAGGGTATTTAGGGAGCTCGGGGCAATAGGAAGAATAGGGAGTATTGGGGCACTAGGAGTGAAAAGGGGCATTTAGGGAGAAATAGGGGACATTCTAGAGGAATGGGGCATTTAGGGAGCTGGGAACAATTGGAGATATTAGGGGGCGATGGGGACAATATGGATTTTCGGAGGACATTGTGGAGCAACGGGGCATTGGGGGTAATGAGAGCATTTAGAGAACAAGTAACATTGAGATGCAATGGGGACATTGCTGTAGGTACACTTGTACAGTGGCGAAAATTGAGAAACAATAAGACATTGATATATAGGGACAACGAGACGTGTGTGTAAATACTCGCTTATAAAACGCATGTATAGCAACTTTGACAAAAATTCAAAATAATAATTTTTATTCCAGGACCCCGCTATAATAAGCACCCCACTGCCTATAGTGAGGTCACACCTACCCCTGCCCATAGGGGTGTCCTACCCTAACGGACCCCAGGTATGTATGGTTTGTTATCCCCCATAGATTTTACACCCTTTAAGGGGTGGTGTTCTAAAAACAGGGTACACAAATGAAATATTTCACACATTCATTAAAATGTAGGACATACATAGAGTATGCTTCAGCATTTTTCTATTTGCTTAAATATTAAAGTAATATAATAGAACACCGCCTCGATATCAACATTATTTTAACAAATCTTACGCTATTTTGTACAGGACGAGATTTTCTTAAAATAAACGAAATTGTTTTAATATATTTGCAAACATCAATAAAACAATAATTAAATACAAAAACATACTAATTCGCTATTTTTTCCCCCCAATATGTTTTCGCTCTGGCTACTAGAAGCAAGTAACTGTTTTCATATTTAAAACAATATATTTTTTACTTGGTGTTAGTCCGTGGTTTTGCCATGCTTGAGTGGTGGCGCATGTTAAAAACATTTTAATTTTATTTTTCTAACCCCTACCCCTTTTTCCTTGAATGAGAGCCGCGTAGAAAATTAGCCCCTAGTAGTTTAGAAAGAGATTCATTGGAATAAAAAAATCATGTACCATGCATGTGGTCACGCGAGTTTAATAAATCATAATTAATTTGTTTATCATGTCATGCTTACGCGATATTTCAAGGAATCTCTTTGGTGATATACCTCAATAAATGGGTGTTTACTTGCCTAGTAGCTATAGCGAGAATCTATTACCTATATTCTTTATACCTTTGTCCTTCACGCTGGGTTTTACAAAAAATACACCTATATTTTCTAAGTCGAACATTTCATATAATCATTATTTAAATTTTTAAAGTCGTCTGTTAAAATATAATAGAGTTTTCTAAAACCCAGTCATTTGAAATGCACGCGTAGATTTAAATTCAAAGTTGCAGGGGGACCATTATTAATACAAATTCATTTTGAATGACGAAAATACCAAAAAAATAGAGCGATTTCATGGTCTTCTAAAACGCGACACGGGTAAAAATCAGTTTGATAGCATTCAACAGCATCTCTTGAATTTCAAATATCCTTACCCATGACGATGCTCATTTTAATAATAAATTTAAAGAAATTGAAAAAAAAATTTGGGAAAGATATCTTAGCTATTTATTATTCTAATAAGATTTATATGGACCCAGTAGATCTTTATCGACCAAATTAAAATCACATAAATCAGATAAGAAAGCTAGAAGTATAATGAATGTTATGTTCGTTTTAGTAAAAGTATTCCAACACCTATTCCTCACTATAAAAAATAGGGCAAATCATGTGCTATCTTTTTTTTTTAACGATATAGAAGATTAATCAATGTTTAAAACCGGACTGCTATTCTTAAACGTACATCATCAATTCATCATCAATCAATGTTTACTGCCATAAGCAGTGTTTAACGAAGGTTTAACGTTAGTTCAATTTACTTACACAATTATTCAAATTCCTGTCCGCTTTTTTTGACGTAAAAATCCATGCGTGTTCATGGCGTGTTTTATAATAAAATTTTGTTTTTTTTTCTTTCAAAGCCTAAGTAAAGTTAGTTAAGTTTATTTTAAAACAATTTACGATAGCTGTTTTACATAACATTAAACATTTTAACATTAAAACTTTTTAAGATACTTATATACTTACTCATCTATTTACAAAATACAGCCAAAACGAAATGTATTAACAAAAAGGGTTAGAAAGAACTACCCGCGAATCGCGATACATGTAATCAAGAAGGTAACACATAAAAAAAGACCACGAAACGCTCTCCGCGTGTACACAAAAGTAACCACAGAGTAAATAAAGCATTGCATACCCGTTGGTTTCTTTTCCTTCCCCCCGCACCTCGCGTGTACTGAGCGTGGCATGTTGGCAGCGCGACGGCGGCGGTGACTACCTGGTGCCGATGTCGCCACAGGACTCCGCGCAGGACCATAGGTAACCATCCGACATCAGAGGTTGGCGGACTCTTATTTAGGAATAATTTTTGAGACCCAAAATCTTTCAATCAGCGTAAAATTCCAACCAGTCTATGTTGCAGTCTGCAGATGTACAAATGGTGGTGGTTGATAGCCTGCTTGTTTGCAGTTAATTGTATAATGAAAATGCCTAAATTCATAAACGGTTTTCAGAAGGACTACATTTTCTGAATTTCTGAGTTTTCCAACATTTTCACCCTTTAAAGGTGTACTTTTGACAAACATAATGTTCATGGAATGTCTTATTGAACGCAGAGTAAGGCTAAGTAAGAGTTTTACATATCCATTAATGGCCTATGCTGGTAAAGTTTTGAACTGAACTGTGAACTGTAAAGATGTTCGGAAAGATACTTTTATCCGAATTTGCGAAATAATTTATAATTTTTTTTCGTCAGTGATGTATGATATCAATATTCTTTTCTATGTATGCCATGAAAATGTCATCAACGTAAATGATCTCCTAAATATTTCTTAAAAAATTTATTTGTGTAAATATAAGCATGAGTATCGAAATTCAAGATAGGTCACTTAAATGTCTTAACAATTCAAGCATAACAAGTGGATATTATTATACCATCCAAAGTATTTGTTTGAAAAAATCACTTGACTAATAAAATTTAACTTCTACTTGACAGAACCTAAAGGTAAGATCCATGAAAGAAAAATACGTGTCCAACTATCCGCCAACCTCTGCATTTTATTCGTCATTTAATTCTATTTAACTATCTAACTCTTAATAAATGTCACCCTTTCCAAATTCGATGTCGTCATAGTAACCTGAATTTTACATTATGACAGAAATGCTTAAACATTGTCCAATATTCCTTACATCTTAAAATTAAACCTTAATAACCTCTATGGCTTCATAAATGGAGTCTAAGTCTTAAGACGCTAATTAAAATAAAATGTGACAAAAAACTTTTTCGTTTTTTATTTTCATTTCAAATGTGAAGGAAAATTGAGCAAATCAAATACTTAACAATACCTACAAAGATAGAGCGTCAAGCATGTTTTAGTAATGCTAAAGTCTGTCCTAAAGCTGAAAGCCAAACTAAATGCTAAATAAAATCAAAAATTGTTTTCCTATTTCATTGCACTTTAAAACGTTAATGAGAATAATATCTCAAGTATTGACGTAGGTACAGATATTTTGTACGTAACAGTTACAGGAATATGCACCTGATAATTTTCTAACGTGACGATTTTATTTTTTGCCGAAATAATTAATAAATAAAAGATTTTGTCTTCATTAGTAAACTAGGGCAGAAAGAAATCTACCCAAATACACTGATTTAAAAAAATTAATCTACTCTTACGACTTAATAACATCTCTTAAATTAAAATTGTTCCTACGAACTTCACTTTTTTAAACTTTTATATTTTTTCCAATTTCAATGCTATTTTGAATAAGATAAAGTTGGATATAACTCTATTCACTGATATACATGTCTCGTTTTATAGCGCAACGGATCCGCTGGTAGTTCATAGCAAATCGCAAACGGCGGTAATGGACCCCGACGAACTAGAGGATTCACAATATCAACGTCTACTGAAAGGTACGTTTTTTATTACTTAGGACCAAAAAGAAACCAAAAGCTAAAAACCAAAACTCAAATCCCATTGGAGATAGTTTTAATGAATAATTTGGTAATCTTGCAACAGTATCACAAGAATATGGCAACATTCCAATGGCATGTCCGAGCGACGCGAAACAGGATGCTTCAGTTGGCGCCAACGTCGAGACAAGGACCACTACAAAGTTTCTGCCGTCTAACTCCACTGACAGGTATGAAAATATGAAAGAAACTCAAATTTTAAAACATTTTCAGCATGCAAAAAAAAATATCTAGCTTCTCTTCAATATGTCTCCAATATGTGCCAATATTGTACGTTTGATTTCTCTTTTTACTTATGTAAATTTTTATTGTAAAGTAGTGTTGTGTGAAGTCCTGAATAAATGTATTTTCTTTCTTTCTTTCTTTCTTCCGTTTTTTATAATATGATCTAAATGACCGTCTGGGATTTGATCTTGATTGAGTTTTTTGTTGTATATTCCATGATCTTAACAACCGTTTTGAATAAAATATACTTTGCTTCAATAATCCGCCTCCATTCTATTTGATTCCTTGCATTATTGGAAAGAGACGACAAAAATCAACTGAACCTATAAGTTGTTTGTTTTCCTAGTGTGTTTATTTGTTTGTTTGGTTGTTTGTGCATTTTAATCCTCTTCTTCCAGACTCCTCAGCTCCGTGGAAGGCACATCAATGGACGACGACACGGCGTCCGAGAGCGAAATTCCAGTTTGTGAACCACCTGCCATTTGGGAGACATCCTTCACGGAGTACCCTGACCCTGGACCAACAACCATCGACAGGCCTCCTGAGAACGGACCTGCTGTAAGTGGCCTTGATGACTGGACAGTTTGCTTTGCAGATATCATATGAAGATAATTATGTTAAAGTGACGTCTAAATCTGATGGTCATATCATTCGTTGCCCTTCAATCATCAGTTTCAGTCTCTATTGTAAGTTGAACGATTTATATTTTGATTGTAGAATATTTAAATCTCCACAGGTCGACAAGTTAATAAGCATCACACCCACCTCACCAAAGCCTCCAGAAAACGTTCTATCCAAAGCTATCGAGGCTAACGTAATCGACAAAACCAACCGCAAAAACACGCTTGTACCCGAACGGAAATCCGCCCCCATCGCATCCCCTGATCCCCCGCGGATAAACGCGTGGAAGGAACCCCCCAAATACAACCCCAAGCCTAAACCCCTCTGCTTAGACGCGGCTCAATTAGAACAGAACCTAAACGCTTTGAAAAAAAACAGCGGATCTGTCAACCTAACCACTATGAACATTCTCCCACCATACATCAACGTGGTTACCCCAAATAAGCTATCAGAATCGAAAACTATCCAAATAGACCCAAAGAAAGCTGTAATAGACGATCTTCCGAAGGAAAACGACCAGAAAGATGGTGAAAAGACCAAGCTCAAGCAGTCTAATTCTGCTGCGAGTTTACTCAACGGTCCAATGACAGATGTCCCGTACGCAGACACGAGCGACACCACGTCGTCAAGTTCAGGAAGCAACCAGAACATAGTCAACAACCAGAAAAACAAGTACGGAGAAGTTATTATAGGGAAGGATAGGAATAAAGTGACCAAACAGGGTAGTAAGGGAGAGTTCGTCGTGGAATCGGAAATAAGTTGCTAAATAAATGGCGCCAGTGACGTGTGAACTGTACGTGAAATTACCGCCGTTTGCGAAACAAACATTTATAAAAGACGTTGCCTATTTATTAGTTGTAAATATAGTTTTAAAGTAACTTGTAAGTCATTTGTGGTGATTTGTTATTATCCTGTTGTCCCTACATAAAGAAATAGAACGTTGGAATGAATAAGCTTCCTAATAATTATGCTTCATAGTTAAATAGAAGTTGCTCAATTTGCTCAATATTTTGCAAGAATGTAGTTCAAATAAAAAATTTATTAGTTTTTCTACAAAGATACCTAATTTGTGGAATTTTTGAAAAAAATTTACATTTGTCGCTTTGTAGCGTATTTTTTATGGAAATATTGTTTAAGCCAACTCGACCTTAGTAAAATGTTTTACCTGTAAATTGTAATGACGTGAACATATTCTCGGAACAAACGCACATTGCAAAAATATTATAATGTTTTGTATTAGAATTATTGACGTAAGGCGAAACGAATTGCCAAATTAATTAAACGTTTGGTATATGGCCGATTTCATTTGTAAACTAAGTAGGTAGGTAGTAAATATGTAAATCAATACATTAATAGAGAACTGCTGCCCAACAACAACAAAAGTAAGTGATAAGCCTCAATGATTATTAAAAAATAACTATTCCAGTGATCCTTTAACAAAACCAGAATTTTACGGAAATATGATAATAAAATATGATTTATATACATATTTATTTTATTTATGTATCATTTAGATTTATGAAAACCATTTGTTTTTTTTTTCAGTACAATCCATGTGTAGGGTGTAAACACTACGAAACTAGCCACGAAATATTACTTGTGAAATCGGCCATAAGACCTTATTTAAAAGAAAACGAGAGGGTATTTAATAGAATAGGTGTTGTTTTGTCATAATAACCATAGCAACTTTATTACAAACACTAAACTAAACAATTTAAAAATACTTTAAACCTAACTTAATAAATATTTACACCTAACTAAAAACGAAAACCCTATCAAAAAAAAATAGCTATGCCGCAAAAAAATACTATAAATAAAACACAGAAATTAGGTTGCTTTCTGCGGGGAGCGTGCCCAAAAAGCTAGAGACAATCCCTCTTCCATTGAAAAGTTACATTTGGGGTTGCGTTTCTTAGAGGACGCACTTTTATTTTTTTGATGTGTAGGGGGATAAGTGTAAAACTAAAATCAAGTTTGTGGGGTCCCCACCTTTGTCCCACGGCCGCCATCTTGAAAATAGGGGTTGAAACGGTTTTTACGATATATCCCTTAAACTATTTATCTGATAAAATGAAATTTGTTAACATTTTTTGTTACAAATTAAATTCTCTATAACTTTGGTCCAGTAACTTTTTGTCGTAGATAAATAAAAAAGTCATAAGTGAAAATGTTCAGAAATTCGAGAAAAATAAATATATTTGTAATTGAATTTATTAGCATCGTTTGAAACTAAGTACCTACTCCTGATACCGGTCACGTCTGGGCCAAAATTTTTGAATGCTAAGACATTGGTTTAGTAATAACAATAACTCCAAAAAATTGAATAACTTACTTAATCAAATGCTACAATACAAAATTTAATTAAAATAATGTAGTACTGTTTTTAATTAGTACATACAAGGTATAACAACGTTTAAATGTATCAAAATCATCCGTGCCAACTGCGTTAGGCGCCGCGGCAATCTTCATAATTTTCAATAAAAGTATTTTCATGTACACTCTTTACTCTTTAATAATCATCTATAAATGATGTACTAACATGGGCTCAATTTATGCTAATGAATTAAATTACATCCTGTATATTTCGATATAACTTTTGATTTTTTTTTATTTTGTTATTATAATTTATTTTGTTCCCTAATGGTCGCTTGGGTATTTTCTACCTAGACAGCATTCTCGGTAACATCAATAATTGTAAAATTCTGTAATGGAGTGGAAAAGAGTCAATAATTAATTATTAATAATATTGCAAAATTACTAATTAAAAGAATTATAATAACAAAATAAAAAATAACTGATGACACATTGTTAGTACCCACGTATAATATATGTATAGTTAAGAGTACTGAAAAATAGTACTCACTTCGGAGCGCTGTAAATCCTTAGCTATTGACATAATGAAAAAAAATGTTGCCTATAAAAGTTGTTCCTTAAAAAACGATCTACAAAAATGGTCTGATATCATTTTTTCGTAAGATGATAAAAAAAAAGTTATATCGAAAAATATTTTTTTTTTCTCGAATTTCTGAACATTTTCACTTATAACTTTTTTATTTCTACGACAAAAAGTTACTGGACCAAAGTTATAGAGAATTTAATTTGCAACAAAAAACGTTAACAGTTTTTTTTTATCAGATAAATAGTTTAATGGGGGAGGCCTATGATCAGCAGTGGACGTCTTCAGACTGTTAATGATGATGATGATTTTTTTTTTTAAATTTGACTAAGCCAGCGTTTGACCACAATCTCACCCGATGGGAAGCGACGATGTGGTCTAAGGTGTAGCTCGCTGGGCTAGTAAATACCTATTCACTCTTGATTTGAACAACCCCGGGTTGTATTTTTCGGGAAACACCGACCAGGGTAAGGCATTCCACACTTTTGCAGTTCTAATTAGAAAAGTAGAGTCGAAACGGTTAGTACGTATTGGAGGTATTTCGACCATAAGAGGGTGTCGATTGGCCGAACGCCTGGTGGTTTTATAATGGAAAGGTGCTGCAGGAATTAGGTTATGCAGTTAAATAGTTTAAGAGATATATCGTAAAAACCGTTTCAACCCCTATTTTCAAGATGACGGCCGTGGGACAAGGGTGGCGACCCCACAAACTTGATTGTAGCTTTACGCTGACCCCCCCCCCCCCTACACATTAAAAAAATAAAATTATGTCCTCTAAAAAACGCAAGGTAAGGCCTAAAAAATGTAACATTTCAATGGACTACTCGTTGTATTGCCAAGCTGATTCGTTGGCCGAGGTATGTGTCAGCCCTTTGGTCACGTGTTAGGTCGACCAGCCGTCTGGACAGCTCCTTGACAAGAAGCCGCGCCTGTGGGCCCCAGGGACCCATTGTTTCAACCCCAAACGGAGCAAATATGTATCCATGTCATAATTATATATATTAATTTATATATATCACGATCCCTAGTTATATCTTAGGTATAATTGTAGTAATGCTTAAAATGTTTGTAAATAATATGAAACTGTAGAAATTTGTGTCAATCCATCCACAGAAAATTATATATAATATTATGGATATGACAAATTTTGTTAAGTATACGTAGATTTAATGAACGTAAAAAATGTATTAAGGTTTTAATTGATTTTGAAAGTGGGCATGTCAACCCGAATGTTATTATTTTCATTAGGTATATAATTTGTTAAAAACATCGCACCGTTGTTAGACCCTTTATAATTATATATATTAGAAAATCTTTAAAAAATAGTTTATTATATATGAAAATTGGTCCTTTCATACAATCATAGATAAAATTGTGAACATATACATCGTAGAACAGGATTATTTTAAAATTTGTTTTTCTATTTTTATCCTGTTACAAATTAAATTAAGACCGTGGTCTTTATAAATATGGTCACTGTGCATTAGCATTTTTCAAAATTTTGTTATAGTAGGTAAAAAATTATTCATTTATAAAAGAACATTTTAAAAATACTTTTTTAACAAATTATTCATTTTTTAAAAGAAACATTCAAATAAATTTTCATAATACATCTATGATTATATGAAGCGAGCTCAAAAAGAAAAAAATGTGTGAATATCACATAAGAAAAGCTTTAATAACACTTTAAGATAGTATAAGAAAAAAATTAAACTAAATATTTTATTTATCGACATCAGAGTAGTGCCAGATTATATTTAGTTGGGCTTTTATTTGATGCATTTATGTTGTGTTGGTATATTTGAGGCATGAAATGACAGGGTATCATGGTATTTTAAGTTATTGGCGATGTTTTATTTAAAGTTACTTGGTACCTAGTTGAAAAAAAAATAAAAAACATTACTATGTATCTGTAAGCTTTATGTTTGTTAATGGCTTCGTATTATACCCTGGTTAATTGATAGATTTACAAGTCGACAGAAAAACTTATTATTTTTCCAAAATTTATCGTAACCTTCAGACATCCCTAATCAAGGGGCTCTGTATAGGGATGTCCGGATACATCGATAAATTATGTGATTAAAATAATTAATTACCAGTTAAATTAATAGCAATTTTTTGTATTATTGTTTTCAAGTTTCGAGCAGTATAATAAAAAGTGGCATCTAATTAAGCTACCAACTTTTATCAACACAAACTGATATCCGGTTAACAATATCTACTAAATAATGCACTCACTATAAATTTAAGCCATTTTACTCAAATGGTAAATGATGGATACACATACATTCTTAAGAGCCCGTATAACCCGAGACGGGCGGAATTGGGTATTCGAGGCCGCACGCGTTTCATATCCTAGGTGCGATTTTCAGAGCGCAGAGGAACACGTCGACTCTCTGTAAGCGCTCGGCGCGGACTGCTGATTCGAGGCTTGCGTCCTGTATTATAACGCGATATTTGGGTGGTTTTAAAAGAATACATTGTAATTTTTTCATGCATTTTAGACGTGAAAATGATTCGTAAATATACGATATTCCAAACGACTTACAGCAAAAATTCACAAAACAGTCGTTAGTTTTATGTCGATTAATCAAAATGATATAGCACAAATAAAAAAGTAGCTCGTACATTAGATCATGATTGGAATGATATTTCATTTTATACACTAAAAAAATATAGATATATAGTATTTTAACTGTAAAACCACGTCTGTAAAATCAGCGAAAACGGCCAAATTTCGTATGCGGGTTCTTAAAAAGTTAATTTGTGGTAGCGATAGAGTGAACTTTGAATAACTAATTTTATGTGAATACAGGTAGTAAGTTACGTGTATTTCATAAATTAGTAAATAAATAAATTAAACTTAAAGTGTATAATTAATTATGACGAATAACGTTTGATTGTCACTCCAGCGTTGCTCAATTTAGAATTATTTATTTTGTATAGAAAAATTAAATTATTTATTTTGAGAATAAAGAGAAACGTGGTTGTGACGTAATATAAAAGAACCCGAGAGTCGATAGTTCCTTTTTCGTTAAAGTGACTCTTAAATGTTATTCATCATTAAATATTATTTTAACCAAAAATCGTGCAACTGTAAGACAACGAAGATAATTTTTGTTAATAAATTGTCGGCTGGCCCTTTATTTGTACATCTCTTCAATAAATCGTATTGATATGCTAAATTAGGGAAGCACGTTTATATACATACATATAATATAAAGTAAGTACGTATGTAAAATTTATAAAATAACAATAAAACAAAAAAGTGTAATTGATATTCAAAATACATCTACAATAATAAATGTATTGGTTGTTTTATTTATTTGTGTTTTAACCAATAACAGGGTAATTCTGTGGTTTTAACATACCTTGACAACCAGTTTGGCAGAAAATTACAATTATCCAAAAATTGTTTTTTGATCCTAGTCACCAAACGTCAATTTGGCCACAAGGAAACACTACTTATTTTTAATGCACATTTTAAGTCTCATGCTCAGATATTTTGCTCCCTAGGTCTTTTTTTAGTCTGAAACCTTAAAAAGGAGTGTTTCCTCGTGTTTCATCGAAAATTCAAACTATTCGTAGGTGTTGAGGGGAATGTCGGGTTCGAATCCCCAAGGACCTGTGTGGCGAAAAAATCCAAGATTCATTACTGTGTATACTGGGTGTAATTGAATTCATTAGCATCCTTTGAAACTAAGTACCTACTCCTGATACCGGTTACGTCTGGACCAAAATTTTTGAATTCTAACACATTGGTTTAGTAATAATAATAACTCCAAAAAATGGAATAACTTACCTAATCAAATGCTACAATACAAAATTTAATTAAAATAATGTAGTACTGTTTTTAATTAGTACATACAAGGTATAAAAACGTTTATATGTATCAAAATCATCCGTGCCAACCGCGTTAGGCGCCGCGGCAATCTTCATAATTTTCAATAAAAATATTTTCATTTACACTCTTTAATAATCATCTATAAATGATGTACTAACATGGGCTTAATTTATGCTAATGAATTAAATTACATCCTGTATAGACAGACCTACCTACATGTCCATGTCTATAATTATAATTATTATGATCTTTAATAAATAATAATAAATGCAAAAAAGTATTTTTAAACAACATTTATTAACTTTTCTATGTTTAAGTACACAAAATACAAAACTAAACTATTCTCTTAGAACATTGAACTGTTTAACTCGTTTGTAGATACAGTTAAATTTTATTTAGGCTCCAGTTTAACAACTGTCAAGTGGGTAGTTGCAACTTACCTTATACAACAGATAATTATAATTACATGTTATCGTTTTCTTTTCTATTCTATATCAGATTTTACAAGTACAATTTTTCATCAGATTACTAACTACTACGCGTAGTTATCAAATTACCTGAAATAAGTGAAAATTACTTGACAGATGTAAAACTGGGGCTTTACGACTAACTTATTCATAAATAACTACTCTTGGGGTATAATTTTAGTTTAAACATAAAAAATAATTATTTTTTTCCAATATTTATCGTAAGTTTTTAAATAACTAACAGCTAATGTTACAAAAGCATTATTGAAAAAGTGGGAAAAGTCTTCCTACGGTATAAAACACTCATCATTCGAATATGATCATATAAGTATGTTTCTATGGGTTATTTTATGCTACACAGTTACAGTCTATATTTTTAAATCACAGTAGATGTCCTACCATAGATTTGGTTATCTACATTTAGAAAATTCGATAAAGAAGTAATGCCGATATCAAATCCTCAAAAAATTTACCAAGCTCGAAATACAGGAACAAATTAGTGCCTACTTCTGATCGATTTTGACTAAACTTTTATCGAATTGATTCCGAAACTGATTAAAGTTTTGTAAAACATTTAAAAAAACTTGCTAAATGTGTTATATTATTAGGATCTGAGTGGCAACAGCTTTTTTCATTTATTATATTTCTTCTACTTACATACATATTATAGGTAGTTATATATTAATTTGTGTATATAAATACAATGTACCCTGTTAATTTAACAACGAATAATAACTAGCTTAATAAAGAATATATAACTCTACACTATTGTGTATTGAAAATACTAAAATATACCGCAGTTTCCAGTTTTGTAGGATGTTTAATTTAACGCCATCTGTAGGACAAAACAGAAACCATTTTATTAAATATTATTATGTGACGAAAGACTTAATTTTTTTATCATGCAATAGGGAGATCTCTTAGGCCCTCTTGCACGTTCTCGGTTTAAAATTATAACTGAATACCTAACCCAGAGCTAGTAATTCGAGTTAAGTTGGTAAACAGAAATATCCAGACATTTTCTCTTGCACGTTCGGAATATTGACAGGGGTTAAGCCCGTCACACACGTAGCAATAATATATATTAATATACCGTACTATAATATATATTATAGCAAGCTACCACACACGGAGACGATGCTATAATATATATATTTTCCTTCATTTCATTGATGGTCGGCCTAGCGTTTACACGTGTTTTGTAATAAAGGTTGATTTCAAAACAAAGTAGGTAATTATGAATTCAACAAGAAGTGCATTGTTATTGGATTTACTTGATAGTTCTTCAGACGACCATTCCGATTAATATCACACACTCCTAATAAGGTGGATATAGTTTTTATGAAAAGTAGTTTATTTATAATTTGGCTAATTTAAATGACTTGTACCTGAGGTAGTATAAAAAGCGACCAGTCGCCAATCAGATTTTTACATCGCCGATGCCTAGTCCCGAGTAGACTAAATGGCGATATATCGCCTAAATTGACCACACTGGTCGGGCGGAGGCGGCCCAGGGGGTCTAGCTAAGATTCCAAACGCTAACGCTATCGCCAAATTTTGCTTTTGGGGAATGACATTTCGGAAATCGCTTACTTTTGTGGAAAAGTAAGCGATTAATGTCATTTCAATACATTTTTGGAGATAGCGTTAGCATTTGGGATCTTTGCTAGACCCCCAGGCAAAGCGGCAGGAATGGTAAGAGGGGAGAAGCGTCCGAGGAGCGCGTCTGATATGTTGAAACATGCTGTACATTCAAAATATGTCTCCCTATACCATAATATATATTAATATACAATAATATAAAAATATACCATAATATATATTACGGTATAGGTTGGTCACAGAAATATATATTATAGCTGCGTGTGCGGTCCCTCGAGAATTTGTATAGAAAACATAAGGTAATATGTCTAGCTATAAATATATTAATATATATTATAGCTACGTGTGTGACGGGCTTTAAGTTGGTAAACCTCCGGCTCAATGCACAGAGTAAAACAAAATTACACCTGACTTATGTATTTGAAGTTGAAAGGTACAAGGTATACATATTCTATACTAACTGGAATAAGCTCATAGCATCGTAAATTATACAAAACTAAACTTTAATTTTAATGCCGTAAAATTTACATTAGACTTGGTGTTTGGAGAGAAACGTGGTCTGAGGAAGATAGTACGTTGTGTACCCATGGAGTAGTCTGTCTTTTTCTTATGCCTTATTATCGGAGGTAGTTAACCTGTTTTTATGGGAATACATGTAGGATTAAAAATCTGATAAAGTTTATGAACGGACAATCTAAATGTAAAAAAGGTGTGAGAGTTTATGAACGAAGGAAGAAAGAGAGACATGCAAGATGTGAATGGAAGACGTGAGAGTTTTTTTTCTGCGGTGTTAATAATTAAAAATAGTTTTGTCGGAAAATATAGAAGACTTTGCTGCCTCAAGCCCCCCATCGTTTCATTTTCAGGAGCACCAACCAGATTCTACATGCATAATAAACTCAACTTCGTAAATTCTCGATGAATGTAAAATAATGAAATTAGGTAAAATTGACTTACCTACTTACTTTTACTAAAACTGTACTAAAAAACAATACAGTAGTCAATCGCACAGAAATCATAAGCAAGAAGCTGTAGCATGCATGTACTAAACTGTTTTGTGAACCATTAAAAAAAAAAAAAAAAAAACGGGGCGATCCATGTGGGGGCAACTGGGAATATACCACCTACCGGAGGAAGAGCTAGGCATGCCTTTAGCAGTCTATGTATGTAATGTACCTTTGTTGTTTGTATTCATAGCACATGCTGTTTAAGCATCCTATGCTACACACGGTTCTTATGAGATTGAAGAGATGAAACTGCGGGCCTACTACTTTATTTTAAACTCATTCACAACTCGAGACACAAAAAAAAACTTCTCGAAAAACTTATCGTTTCTGTTCGAAGTGCTTGTTCCAGTTAGTATGGAATATAAGTACTATTATAGAACTTCTTGGAGAGGTATCAATAGAACATTTTCAGCCAGTGTCAATTTAAAACTTATAAAACGTACATACCTAAAGCCGCCTCTACATGCTTGATGTTTGCCACAAACACCTAGTACCCCAAACACCGACCACAAATTACTCAACACATACACTGCATCCACAGGATAGTCAAAAGTGCTAGGTATGGATGGGCAAAAATGGCAGGCGACGAGCGTGTTAGGGCTGCCAACATTTTTTTTCGGAGAAATATATAGCATCTTTTTAATATAATAAAAAACAAAAGATAAACAAATATATTATTTATCATTTTTATAAACACTATCTAATGTCTTTTTTTAAATTAAAAGTATCATAAAATATGCATTAAGTAAAATCAAAAGGGATTTTTATTACTATCTGTTTCTTTGTTCTCCGCGATTTTAAATTCATATCGGAATTTCCGTCGTGTGAATATGGCGGGAATAGAAAGCAGGAACGACATTACTTTAAGGGTCTTACTTATAAATCCGCTTAAAGTTAGTCAGTGTTTTCCCGCGTGACATTTCAAATCAGTCAAAAGTTGACAGAAGGTTTTAAGCAATGGCTAACTTGAAGCGGCGTTTATAAGTGAGGCCCTAAATGAAGAAGGTTATATTGGCATAGCTACTGACCGCATGTTGAAACTTGGCAACAGGCAACTTGAAAGTGACGATGCGATCGAAGGAGTAGCATGCTAGCTATAGCTTATATTTTATGCTGGATACTGGAACACATAGGATACTGATTACCTCTTTTATTTAAGCCGCAGCAAATAGTCTCAATTATTCGCGGGCAGTATTTGAAGAGATATATAGAACCTACTAGTTGCGCACAGCGTTTAGCACACAGCCTTGAAATATAGTGCAGTTCTATATATTAATGTATGGTTAGCAACCCTACGCGCGTACTACTGTCAAACGTTTGAATACATCACAAACAGCTTTGTCGTTCGACAAACGTATTTGTCAAATCCTTAGAACTATGCACAATTCCGACACTGATACCGATCAATGGTGTTTGCCAGTGATACATATGTGTTTGCAAACAGGCAAACACCAAAATAAAAATACACACACCCATCCTCAAGTTCGTGTTTGCTATTTGATGTTCGCTGTTTGCCAAGTATGTGAAAGCCGCTTAAGGATCAACATGTCAAATTACCCCCGGGTTAAATATATAACGGGATAAGTGGTCAATTTTCTAACGTGCAAGATAAAATACAGAAATAATCCGAGTTAGGCATTTATTCAGGTAACACGAGGTTAGAGTGAACGCGCAAGTCGGCCTTATTGTTGTATTGATTATCCCATTAATCATAGATACAAAAAATATTACTATGGCATTAATTATTATTTAATAAACTATATAATTGAATAAAACAAAAACTAAATTATTTTTCTAGATATTTGGTTAACAAAGCCATTTTAACTTGCACTGTGTTTCTTTTATCCGATGAATAACTTTTAACCGATCATTGAAAAACAGCTTAGGTACGTACACAGAATAAAAATTAGATAATAAAAAAATTAAGTTATCCATGTCGTAGTCGGTACGGTACCTTCTATTGTTAAATCGTTACTTAGGTACACCAAAATAATTCGAAAATAATGTCAATAGGCATTCAGTATTTTACCATAATTAAAAATATTAAAATGAACTTCAAAATCTAGGGTAGGTGGCCTTAATTCCGAATTCGAATAAGAATGATAAGGATAATTAAATGATGATTGATTATGACGGCCAAAATAATGATGAGGATTGATCATGACGCTCATTATAATAATGGGGATTGATAATGACGACCATAATAATGACGCTTATAATAATGATGCAGATTGATAATGGCGATCATAATAATGATGCAGATTGATAATAACAGTAATAATAATGACGAGGATTGATCATGACGATCATAATAATGTTGTAAATTGTGTAAACACCTGTTAAGGGTATAACAGAATAATTAGATTAAGATGTATATTCACTACTGATAATATTTAATACATGTACTAATAATGTTTCTATATAAATAAATAAAAATAAATAATAATAATGCGGATTGTTAATGACGATCATAATAATGATGCAGATTGATAATGACAGTAACAATAATGAGGAGGATTGATCATGACGATCATAATAATAATGCGGATTGTTAAGGACGATCATAATAATGATGAGGATTGATAATTATGAGGGCGGTGATGTTACTTACCTCGTCAGTTGATGGGAGGCGCATGTTCGAAGTCCCCCTGGTCGAGCCGCGGCGGCGCCTTCGGTTCGTACACTAGCATCGACACCCGGGACGGACTTGTCTTGTTACGGTGTATGTCTGGAATCACCATCATAAGGTCTTAGTCCCTCTAGGATCTACTTTTCGGGTGGAAGAAATTGAAGATCGGGTTTTTAATGAGAATGAGTGACATGACGTGTTGGTCATTCACCAGATGTCAAGCGACACGGCCCTTCATAACAGTTTCACATCATCAGCCGAAAGAGGTTCACTGTATGAACACAGGTCTACGCCAAAACGCCACTTTGGACATTTATTAGCAGGTGACTTGATCGCAGACGATTTTTATGATACCAAAAAGATTGCTGCTGCTGCT
Organism: Ennomos erosarius; assembly: GCA_963580505.1. Classification (NCBI taxonomy): domain Eukaryota; kingdom Metazoa; phylum Arthropoda; class Insecta; order Lepidoptera; family Geometridae; genus Ennomos; species Ennomos erosarius. The sequence goes on along the minus strand of OY757003.1, from coordinate 7,339,313 downwards.
CCCTATTAGCATGGGGTCCCATCAGGTACAAACGAAAAATAGCCCGAACTTAAAAAGAATGTAGTAATCGTGTCTAGAGAGTTACTAGTTAGTGTCCAGTGTCCATTTGACCTAATACTTCGCCAACACGCAATAAATGTCGCTTGATAATCTTGCGTTATGCAGAAACAATTCATAAAATAGCCTGAGTTATTCCGTTGTATGGGATGAGGCATCTGTACTGTAGGTATTATATTATCTGGGCTATTACCTTAGCCGCTCCTTACGGCACTCACTGGAAGAGATGAGGTGGTCCTATTCGCAACCGAACGAACTGTGTTCGGTCATTAATAAAGACAGCATGTGATTCACATTCACGGGGAGTTGATGGCCTGCATCCATAGCAGCCATTCAAGATGGCGCTCGAGGGAGACCTATGCTCAGCAGTGGACGTCTTCATGCCGTGATGATAGACACGGTAGATAACGGTGATGATAGGGTTGACGATGTTGATAATGACAATTATGATAATGATAATGTAACGATAACGATAATGATAATAGCACGTAATCCGGCTTACTTTACGTACAAATCACGTCGATTAACTCGACCGGTGTTCGGGCAATAACGATGCCCATCCTCACGGAGTATGCGCGGCGCCGATGGCAGCTCTGCGATGACTGCGGACCGAGGCCCACCCGCCCGCTGCGAGAGCGGTGCGGGGGACGCCTTTTGTGCATGTTTTTGATACGGTCGATGTAGTGTGTGACGACCCTACGCGTTGGGTTGACGTTTCGGACAGTGACAATGACATTGACATACGCGGGTGCATCGTTCCAACTTCAGAGCACCTGTCGCCGCAATCTGCGTCCCCCGCACCGCTCTCGCACGCGCCTCGGTCTGCGATGACTGCGGACTCCGCAGTCATCGCAGAGCTGCCATCGGTGCCGCGCATACTCCGTGAGAATGGGCATCGTTATTGCCCGAACACCGGTCGAGTTAATCGACGTGATTTGTACGTAAAGTAAGCCGGATTACGTGCTATTATGAGTTCTACTTACGTTACCTTCTATAATGATAATTATTATGTAAATGATAATGATAACGGTAATTATGATGATAATGATAACTATAATGATAGTAATGATGATAATGATGAGACTCACATCTAAGCGAGAGCCTCCGGCGCGGCTGGCCGGCCAGCTCGAGTTGTCTCCGCACCACCTGCGAGGCGGAGGCGGGCCGCGCGGCCGCGGGGAACGTTACCGCGGAGTATTCTGCAGGGAACCCTTGTGTTATGTCGGCATACAATATACAGGGTATAACAAAAAAAACCGGCCAAGTGCGAGGCGGCTCACGCACGAACGGGTCCGTATACTAATTCTATAAAAATGAGCAAAAAATCACGTTTGTTGTATGGCCATTGACGTATGATACATGCCTCAATGATGGGAGGAGCCCCCTTTTATTATGTCTTTTAGGGTTCTATACCCAAAGGGTTAAGCGAACCCTGTTACTAAGGCTCCGCTTTTCGTCTGTCTTTCTGTCACCCGACTGTATCTCACGAACCGTGATAGACCAATGAAATTTTCCCAGATGTATTTTTGTTGCCGATACTACAGAAAATACTAAAAAACAGAATAAAATTAATATTAAGGCTCCCATACAACAAACGTGATTTTTTTACTCGTTTTTATATTTAAAGTGCGGACCCCTAGTGCGCAAATCCGGCTCGAACTTGGCCGATTTAAACTTTAACTTATCAAAGTTACGAGCAGTATCAAGCCACAAATATATAACACTGTTTTTCAAAAATTCATCAATTATATCATCAATCAGTTTTATAAAAAACAACATGTTCCATTTTAAACTACTACCCCGCTTATTATCTACAATAGGCAAGATGATTAAAACTTTTTTTTTTGGATAAATTAATTATTTTCCTCAAAGGATAAACATTTGTAAAAACAAAAATTAAAAATCTCAAAAAATGACCAAGTTACAAGGATTTTAAAAACCGGAATAGAAAAGAAATAGCTCAAACGACCAGTGACGTCAGAGGAAGGTCGTTATAGTACCTCATTACTAAGCTGTGGTAACTTTTCATACAATCTCTTCGGCATGTGACGTCACGAGTAGAGTTTTCATAGTAACTGTGGGGGCACTCTGTTTCGCGAGAAAGGGACAGGAGATACACGGACGGTAGACAAAATTGTCTCTTCCCTGTTTTACTCCACTTGACAAGTAAATTGTATGAAGAATATGACATAACACGGAGAAAGCCAATTTTGTCTACCGTCCGTGCTAGCCCTGCTGTAGAAACTTTAAAAGCTTATTACTCCGTGATTTATTTACCGATTTTTCTTATTTTTTCAATTATAGCATTCATTTTTAATCTTCTTTATGAAAGTAATATTTACTTGTTCATTTTTAATAGCCTATTAGACCTACCTCGTTCGGAGAGCACGTCTCTCTGCATGTGATTCATTTCGACCTCTTCAAGCCTAACATGGTGCCTCATCTCCGAGGATCCATCCCACGTGCGGTTCCGGTCTATGTATCTCTGATCTAATGAGAAAAATTATCTTTTTATTGTATTAATAGAATAACAATGCAGGCCATTTTTTCATTAAAATGAATGATGTGACGAGCTAGTCGTTCACCTGATGTTAAGCGACACGGCCACCCATAACAATTGCAGTATCACTCGGAACTTTAAAATAATAAAGTTCCGTGTAACACTGCACTGCGCACGTCATCCTGAGACATCACACAGTCTAGTAATCAGATTACTACACTGTGTAATCAGCCCAGTAATTTTAATAAGTAGCTACAATGCCCTACGATGTGTGTTCGATATCAAGTCACTGGGAGTTGGGTTAACCCTTATCCCCGCGACCCGATATAGGACACGCATACATTGTTATTCTATTGTCATCTCAATGCTGGTTATTTCAGAGGTTAATTTTCATTTTACATGGCATTTTGCGAAAGACGCTTCTAACAGGGTGAGCCAGAGGGATTAAATCCATTAGGTTGAAGTTTATTCAAGATCTATAACAATTTTCTAAATGCTCTAAGAACATAATGGAACTACCGACTTTACTGCCTAATCATGTTTACTACCCCATCTGTTATAGGCAGGGGGCTAATTCTCGGGTAGTAGATAAAATATCACTTTCGATAAATATCACAAAAAATGTCAAATTATCTATTGAATGATCATTTTATGTGTTGTCATGACGTCATAATAGATAAATATCTACTGAAAACCGGTAGATATGTTCGGAGTACTCGACATTGAAATAGCTACCATTCGATATTATATCACAAAAACTGTCAAAATTATCTATTGAATGAATATTTCTGCATTATCGAGAAGCCGCCATTATCACGTTAGATAAATATCTATGAAAACCAGTAGATATGCAACGAGTGGTCCGGAGCAGTCGATATTGAAATATCGAACGTGATGTAATCGCAAACGTCAAGTCAATCAACGAAAGTGTCATAATGATCAACTTTAAATAGTTTGCTTTGCTTATTTACATTTGTGTGAAGAAATATAAACGGCCAAGTGCGAGATGGACTCGCGCACTGATGGTTTGTTTTAATGTACTAGGGATGCGCCGAACATGGATTTTTGAACCGAACCGAATAACGAACATTATTCGGTTTAGAGCTTACCGAACCGAATATTCGGCCGAGCTATTCGGTTCATTTTACACGAATTTTCCTATAATGAGACGTTTTTAAAAGAAAACCAGTTCCGCTTCTATTACTAGATGGCGTAGTAACGACGTATTTTAAACATGGTCGTAGTTTCAAACCACAGAGTACAAGGAAACGTCAAATTCAGTTGAGTGGATCACAGAGTACGTTGTTGATTTGTGGATAGTAAGCCATCAGAGTATATGCCTTCCATAAAATAAGGATAGGAGACCAAACTCGACACATAATTATCTTAATAATGACAGAACATAAAACCCACATTTAAACGCCATCTATTGGGTCTTTAAAAAAATTACAGCTTTTTTTTAATAAAACCCCTCATTCCTTACCCAAAAAAATTATTCAAATTAGTTGCTACAACTACAAACAGTTAGTTCACAAAATATCATAATTTTATGGTGACCAAGCGTTTAGGGCCTAGATAGAGCATGTTATCAGTATCTAGAAAAACGGTTAGAATGTGCTAAGTGTTCGGATTATCTTAGAATGATTTCCCAAAAAAGATAATTTAGGAAGTATTTAACGGAAAGTTTTAATACAATTCGGTAATTATTCGGCATTTTAACCGAATATTCGGCAAAATACCGAACATGGAAAAACATGCCGAATATTCGGTGCATCCCTATAATGTACCAACATTTATGATTATACCAAATGAAATAGCACTTTAAATTTAACAAGTAGATAGTGGTGGAAAATCTTTATTGCTAGTCCAACTCGCACTTGGTCGATTATTATTATTATATTTATTACTCTGGGTACGGAAATCTAAAAAAGTGCGTTCAAAAACGGAAGTAATCAAAACAATGGCTAGGTTGTCAATTAATTTTACTCTAATCTGTGGGGCTAGGTTTATTAATGGTATACTCTATGTAATACATATGAATGAATGAACATAATGTCTGTCATAGATTGTTCCATACTACGTAAGATTTTTAGCATTGGTTATTCATCTTAAGCATAGATGTTGCTGTCTCACCTCTACACGCACTAAACATAGCGATTGAAGTGAGACAACAATACGTAGTTAGCGTTACATCGTAATATCGAGTGTTGCGAGAATACTGATTTTTACCGCGGTCGATATTTTTCATAGATATAGGATTCGATATGAATATATCGAGTTCGATATTACATCGCATTTCCCGAGAATTGGCCCCCAGGTATTTACTAACCTACAAAAGGAAACAAGATTATCTAGTGTTCTAAATTACTAACCAAAAGCATGCTTGGTAAATAAAGAAATAAATAAAAAACTGCCAACGATCACATATATAGATCCTGGACCCTAATTAGGAATCCCTGTATCTAGGGACCCAGGAACTACGAGGATCCCGCAACACCCAGACATAGAAATAGTATTTGAGATTTTTTTACTGCGCACGAATACTTCTAGCGAGAATCGAACCCGCCGCCTGCGGGTTATGAGCCAACCTGCTCAACCATCACACCATATAAGTTGTGTATAGAGGCTACTATTAGAGTTATACTAAAAAATCTCATTTAATCACGTATTTAGGATGAACTAGGTCGGGAGTCACGAATTAGTCAACCGAATTTACTACCCCGTCTATTAGTATCTGCTGCCCTATACAATATGACCTACTACTCTGTCTATTAAGTTCTATTTACCACATAGAATTTAATCAACTGTCCTGTTTACTATTATCCACGCCCAATAAAATACTACCCTGTCCGTTAGTATCTACTACCCTACCATCAAATACAATCTACTACCCTGTCCATTAGTTTTTACTACCCTACCTATCAAATACAATCTACTACCCTGTCCGTTAGTATTTACTACCCTACCTATCAAATACAATCTACTACCCTGTCCATTAGTTTCTACTACCCTACCTATCAAATACACTACCCTGTCTATTATTATCTACTATCCCATGAATTCCGTTGGGAACCGATGAATGCAAGAGGCAAGCAGTCACTCAAAGTGGCGCTATTTTGGGGAGGTCTATGTTCAGCAGTGAACGTCTCAGGCTGATGATGACGATCCCATAAATTGTTATCTACTACCCCGTCTATTCGTTTCCAATACCCCGTAAAAGTAAACTACTACCCTGACCATTAGTACACTATCTACTACCCTGCCTATTATTATCTACTACCGACACTATTATGCTTTTACTCAGTTTTTTCATCATTAAATACGTACCCCTTTCAGTGAGGATGATTTCTCTCTTCACCTCGTGATCATCGAGTGTGATGCGATGTTTGGTATCTAAAGTACCGTCCCACGTGCAGTTGCGATCCATATAGGTCGCGTCTATGGGGAGGTTATTCTCTTCTTGAGTGGACGAGTTGCTCTGAGGCTCTTGCTGGAATTCGTGTAAGAGGAATTTTTTTAGAATCCTACATGCCTGAATCTTTTGTAACATATTTTAAAGATATATATGGCATTGTGTTGACCACATCGCGAGAACTGACAACCGATGGGGATGAAATGTTCTCGAGTGGCGACCACGAACCGGAAGACGCAGCGTAGGCCCCACAGTGTAAGGCCTTCGCTGGCCCCACACTAAGTGGACCTAGGAGTAATACTCCGCGGCTAACCGCGGGGAGCAGATGGATGCAGGAGGCAAGCAGCCGCTCAAAGTGGCGCTCTATCAAGGAGGCCTATGTTCAGCCATTATCACTGCTAAAAATAGTCCTCCCAATGCAGGCTTTTGATGATGATGATGAAAATGACTGAATTTACTTACAATCTGGAAAACCTATGATATTTTTGTTGACTGTACCTATTGATGCCAATTAAACATACCTTAATCTTCTTTAAAGTGGGACTCGATTGGGGCCGATTCATAAAATCGATATGTTGATTCCCACCACTCTTATTCCTTACTATAGGCGATAGTTTTCTAAAATCACTCCTCGGCTCCAGCTCTATCCTGACAGTCTCGGTCACTGTAGAATTACTGGCGCGGCCAAATAGCGGCGACAATTTCGGTTTGGCACTGTTCGTTTCCGAATCGATACTCTCAATCGTTATCGTCGAGTCGATACTATTCGTAATCGGCTTCACAATGATCAAACCCTCGTGCATTTTAATCGATTTATCGATTTCAAACGTCTTTTGATCGACGAAGTTCGGGTTTTCGAATCCTGTTTGCGTGGCTATATCATCGCTAAATGATGCAGTATTGGAAGCTTTATTTAGCATACGCTTTCTGCGTTCCAAATCCGCGTGTATATCTGTCTGTACACGTAAGTTAATGTCGCCGTAACGCTTGACTATATAGTTGAGGAGCCAGTGGTACCCTTTGCGTAGGCCGGGGTCGATTTTAGGCTTTTTCGATTTGTTTTCGTGCGTTTGAGCGCTGTAAGACTCGACTAGGGTTGGGCAGCGATATCTGGAATTGAACATTTTTTATGGGAATGAACGACGTGACGAGTTAGTTGTTCATCTGATGTTAAGCGACACGGCCGTCCATAACAGTTGCAGGGTCATACAGAACTTTAAAATAAGAGTCGCGTGACACTGCACTGCGCACGTCATCCTGAGACACACGTCATCAGGTCATAGAGACTCATTTGCCCAGAAATTTCCCAAGCTAGAGCTTGCTATTTTTTTAAAATTCAATTTACTGATTTATGGAAATGCTTACCGAGTCTACGATGATAACGTAATTTACTCAATACTCAAAATATTTTTTTTGTTATTGTGATTAAGGCTGGGTATTTTGACCCGTGGTTAACCATTGGTTAAAATTTCTAACAAATTCTAACCAATCGTCACAATTTGTTAGAATTGTTGACCATGTTCATGTTCTTGTTGAAAAACCCATCCGAAGTATTTAAATCAATAAACATAAACAAACGCCGAGACAAGTTAGTCAGTTAACTGATGTTAAGCGTGATGCCACCCATAACAGATACAACGCCACTTGCACTCTAAATTATTAATTTTGAGAAAGCAGAAAAACTGTGGCGACCGAATATTTGGTAAGTAAAGCGGTAGTACCTAGCGATGGCAATTAATGCTGTTTTGCGTAAATTTCATAAACATGCTAACTCACGAGTCTTAGCATGCTAATTGCTATTGCTATGCTATTTGCTAAAATGAAATGAAATGGAAATGAAACATGAAGTTAAAATTGAAATGAAAAAATTAAATGAAAAATTATATGACAAATGAAATGAAACATGAAATTAAACTTTATTTTTAAATTAAATTCAAAATGAACTAAATTAATTCAAATGAAATTTCATATTTCACAGAATTTCGGAACCACATTTCATTTGCGAAATGCTAATTGAGTTTTAAGATGCTAAAAATTAATGCAAATGCTAATCACTAGTAGTACCCACCTTTTTTGAGAGGGGCAGGGCAAAATGTCTTTGCATGGTGGTAGGGACACCACAGGCAGTGGGTATATGGGACTCTAACCCACTAAAACCCCGTGAACCGCCGCCGCGATGGGGCGAGATAGGTTCGCGAGTCGCGCCAACATTCACCTACCTTGTTTTTACCTAGACAAACTGCAGAAAAGTACTACCACCTAGTGATATTGGACGAAGTCTTGCAATCTCAAAAAAAAAATCTGATTATATTTATTTCATTTAGAACCAACGACATGCGTTTGTTCTGTCCAAAGCCATACAAAAATCCCATAGATAAGAACGTTCGGTTCTTCCCAAAATTATACGATTTTTTTTCCTGGAAACTTTTACATAATATTATGAGTAATTATCTTATGAAAATGTGTGACGTCACGATCGAGTCGTTCAACTGGGGCCTTACTTATAAATAAAAGCTGCTTTAAGTTAGCCAATGCTTAAAATCTTCCATCAAATTTTGACTAATTTGAAATATCACGCGCGAAAACGACGGAACATATTAAACCCTGACTAACTTTAAGCGGCGTTTATAAGAAGATGTTAAGCGAGACGCTCATAGCAGTTGTATGGAATAATTATTGTAATAAATTCTTACTTGTTAACTAAAGGCTCTATGTTGAGTTTCTCCACGACATCTATGTCATCTAAGGCCCCGCTCTTGTCTTGTTTGTTCGCGAGTACCAGCACAGGTTTCCCTGTAACATATTATACAACAAAGGAAATATAAAAAAATCACGCAACTGCTATTGCCTTAATTCCCCATCTCTTTCCGTAGATGCCGTACGAGCCAGCTAAGGGTTATCCAGGGAACAGCGTGCGCTGCCGTTCCTCGGTCGGCTGAGAGCCGATGGGTGCAGGAAGCAAGCAGCTACTCAAAGTGGCGCTCTGTGGAGGAGGCCTATGGTCAGCACGGGACATCTTCAGGCTGTTGATGATGATGTTCCTCGGTCTGCGATATAATCGATAAGTCAAAAAAATCACAATAATCCAAACAAGTTTTCATACATATAAAAGACAGAACAGGGGGTCTAGCAAAGATACCAACCACTAACGCTAACGCCAAACGCTAACTCCATAAATGTATCGAAATGACATTCGCTACGGAAAGTAAAAGTTAGCGATTTCCGAAATGTTATTTCAGTACATTTTGGAGTTAGCGTGAGGCGTTAGTGTTAGTGGTTGGTATCTTTGCTAGACCCCCAGATCGAAAACCCCTCATCGTTTTTTTTTTTAATTTTTTTTTTATTTATACTTAGAATACAATATAACACCCAGACACAGAACAAACATGTAAGAAAACTTGTTAGGGATTTATGTGATTTTAATTCACATAAATACCTAACTAGTTCTTTGTTAAACTCTAGGGTTTTTTTCCAGGATCAGATTTTTCTACCGTAAATTCTACCATTAATTTAATTCTTTCAAAAATGACTCAATTCGCGAACGAGATAGATATAGAAGGGAAACGAAAAAGATAGAGGAGATATTTTAATTTTGTTCAGCTTTAGAGAGGGCGAAACATAGTCGACCCCACAACATATGTTAATTAGTAATTAATTAAATTGTTGCTGTTATCGCCGTGCTAGTAATAAACTGATAAGGGTTTAATATCAAATGTGAACTCTTGCGTGCCTTCAGGGTTGATAAAACGTGCACGCTATGTATAAATAAATAAATAAATAAATAAATAAATATCTGTGGACATTTCACACAACGTCATCTAGCCCCAAACTAAGCATAGCTTGTACTATGGGAACTAGATAACTGATACAATACTTATATACTTTTTTGTTTGTAAATACATACATAGAATACAATATAACACCCAGACGCAGAACAAACATCTATGTTCATCACACAAATGTTTGTCCCCGGCAGGAATCGAACCCACAGCCCTCAGTTCAGAAAGCAGGGATACTACCAACTGAGCTATCGGGCCCGCCATTATTTAGGTACAATCTGCAAACAAATAAACTGCGCTTACCTATCTACCTATTTTTTAAAATTTCTAAGAAGAATAAGAATAAGTTTATTACATTTAGACGAAAAATCTGAGCTGATGAGCTTTAAGTGTTGGGGTGGCATTAAGTGGGCCTTAGGTGATTATAGGGGTGATTATAGGTATTTAATAACAATGTTTGTCTAGACCGCTTTATGTTGAGAAATGGATACCTACCCGCAACATTTTCCGCAAAACTGGTAGTAATGTAAAAACACTCAATCGAATATAAATATTATCATTTGCAAGGAAAATGATAATCGAATCCTAATGAGAATTTCCCATCCCTATTACCATTGACGTTACCATGACAATCGGCAATCGCTACAAATAGGAAAAAAATTTACCTGATATTTTATCGTGCGATAACACCTCCTCCAACACTGTTCTGCACTCGTCCAACCGTGAAAAATCACTTGAATCGATTACGAATATCACACCGTGAACTTCACTGTAGTACTGCCCCCATATTTGACGGAAATGCGGACCTCCTCCTAAATCGTAGATTGTCACAGGCGTATCTTTGTGCACTAAATTGATCGCCTTGAAGCCCACCGTCGGCAAAACTTTCTCGTCTTTTTCCCCGGCCAAGTTATTTACAGTTTTCGTCTTTCCCGCGTTGTCCAAACCGATCAGTATCAAGACGATGTGGCGACGCACATTTTTACGCCTAAAAACACTAGCGAAACAATTACCCATCACTTTTTTACTAATTCCACTAAATTGCGATGAAGAATCACTTTTTTAACGCCATTTATTCGTGCTTTGAATTTGTCGCCGCTCGATGGCCATTTGTAAACAAAAATTATTTTTCTGTTGACATATCGGTTGCCAGTGGCGATCGTGTATGTGGCCAGTCCAGTCTCTAATTGATTCGTTCACGGAGGTAGCAACAAAATAGTTTTGATTACCGTGAAGTAAAACTATGGCACGTCAAAATAGATACGCAGGAAACTTTATTTTTAATTTTCGAACTGGTTATTTGGCCTCTGCAAGCAAAACGGATAAAAAATGTTCACCAAGCCACTAAGGTATTTCTGAATGAATATTGGTCGATAAAATCATGAAAGATTCCGCAAACACCATTATAAACACTGAAATGTGTACTGAATAATTACATGTAGACTCACCGTGACAACAGGTGTTCTTATTCAGGTTTCAATCAATGACGCTGTAAAGTCACAGCTGTTTTGGTACTGTAACTTCACTTACGCGAAAGATACGATGGATTTATTTATATTTGAAATAAGTTTTCAAATCAAACCACAGATCTATAATTATAACATAGCAAGAAAACTACTATGAATAGTAACATTGCCGAATAATTTTCTTACCTACTATTTCACTATTTTCGTATTATTTTACGAATAAAACGTATTTAAAATATTACGTAGATACAACTGAGTATTCTGTAAGCATAGACTAGGTACTACATTTTATCAATCTGTGTCTATGACTACAGCTACTAGAAATAGTCGTATTTTAAAAATAAAACATGCCTGTAAGAATACATAGTCGGTTATTTTATTCAAAAAATAATATCCGCAATAAATACAGGTACAATTTGGAACATTATTTTATTTACAAAGCTCTATTTGTAAACAGAAAATGCGCGCCAAAGGCATCGTTTCCATTAGAGCAGAGCAGAGACAAAACGCGTACTTTTTTATGGCTTCGCTAGTTTTGAGCATACAGCCAATGTCAAATTACACTAATTTTATGGAGATCAATGGGTTTAGAGAAACGCGGAATTTCCTCAAAATTAGGGCTTGATCTAGCCTCAGTGGACGTTCAATCATATATTTAACAAAGCATGTAATAATTCGATCAACGAATTTCTTTAGCATAAAATTGTAATTTTATACAAAAACCATGTTCATAAGTTAATATAAATAATAAATACCAAATTAATCGCGTAATAATCGATATTATTGAGAAGATATTCCACCGCAGTAAAAAAAATAAAGCCTGCGTTTAAAAACACCAGTTTCTACCATAGATAACATAACTCTACTCTGCTCCAATGAGACGGCAGCTTCAACCAATCAGTGTTGCCATAACAGAAAAATTATCTGAAGCGTACCACAATAATATCTTCATTTTTTATAGAAAAGTAAGTTAAATCTTTCATGTTATTGTCTAAAATTATCTCTTGTCCCTTTCGTTGATCGTCTAACAGGTATAAGGTAGGGGTGCCACGATGTCCGAATTTCGTGAAGAGTCTCTGAGCCAGGGTTACCAGTTTCTGCACCGCCATTGTCGATGGGAACTTTTTCTTGAGGGTTTTTCCGTTTTCGTCGCGTAATGTGATTTCGAGTAGTTGCGATGTTAAAGTTGTGTTTTTAGGTTGTTTCACTAGTAAGCTGTCGTCGGGAATGCCGTGTTCTAAAAGCAAGAAAAATAATCATTATTTAGTTATATTTTTATAAGTATTATTTGTTTAATATTTGTCATTTATCTTGTTTATTTTAAATATGACCGCATTAAATCAGATTAGTTCTTTAATTTATTTAATCGCCGAACTAAGTTTATAAGATATTTAAAACTAACGATATAGCTTGCAAACTGTTAAGTAACAGGTAACAACTCAGAACATAATTATGTAACGGGTTACTACACTTAGGCCTTCGTTCTCTATATTCGAGTAAAGTTCCGAGTTGGCTAGCCACCACGTAATGTCACTTGTAACTGCAGTAACGAATTTCAGAATGTCCGAGTAGCGCTAGCCGACCCGTAAACCAGGCTGCTACTTACAGGACACATCAGCTGCCGATTAGTACGGTTAACCGACGGCTATAGCAAAACTTGTTGCAAGCTCGCATGTGTTGCATGTGTTACATTAATTTAATTAGTCGATACCCCTTTTTGTAAAGGTAAATCCTTACCTACTTACTGTTTTTAGGTAGGGAATAAATACTCTTTGAAGGGCATCTACCGCACCGCAGCAAATAGCTGGCACATAAAAATGTCAAAAAAAAGTAGCAAACGAACCCAAAATGGCGTCACTGACAGCAGTCAGGGTGCGTTGACGTTGCTACAGATCACCCTAAATTTTTACCCACTGAGTAGCTGATCGAAACTCTGTTTTCGTTCGTGAAACTTGGAAGTACTACTCGCCGCCTTTACGTCCCGATCAGTATTACTCACTGGCTAGGTAATCGTAACTTTAATCGAATATAGAGAACGAAGCGCTTAGCAGCTTAAAATGTAAAAGGTTACAGCTCGCAACCAACATGTAATAGGTTACACCTCACAACCTACTATGTGACACCAAACAACTCACAACCTGTTACGTAACAGATTACTACACTTTGCAACCTTTAGGCAAGCATGCCCTATCGTAGACAACGTCATTGCTTAGCATCAGACGGGACAATGGTCATTTGACCATTTGGCTTTTTGGAATGGTTGCTTATTGTTTATGAAAAAAAAAAACCCACTAAGTAGCAGTTACACCTGGCAACACATAATGTAACATGTCACAACTCAAAACCTGCTGTGTAACATGTTACAACTTACAACCTACTTTATAACAGGTTACAACTTACAACCTACTTTGTAACAGGATACAACTAACAACCTATAATCTAAAAGGTTACTCCTCACAACCTTCTATGTAAAAGGTTACACCTCGCAACCTGCCATGTAAGAGGTCACAACTTACAACCCATAATGTAAAACGTTACACCTCGCAACCTGCCATGTAAGAGGTTACAACTCGCAACCTGCAATGTAACTTACTGTTAATTAACGCCTGGAAGCGACAGTGTTCCGTATCAAAGGCTCCAACGGTACCGTTTTCTACCGCTTTCTTCCATTCCGCTCCATAACGCTTTATATAATCGTATTCCGCACCGCGACGAAGCTCTGGGGTTATTGTTGATCCGTTGAGTTCCTGTATACAAAATATTAATAGAACATTTGGTCTTCATCCCATCTATTCGAAATGAGGCGAAGGGTTTCTCAATAAGTAGGCGTACTAAATGGGCTATTCAGGCGCACTTAACAATGGAAAAGTGGCCTTTCTCATAGAGAAGCAGTGTGCCACACGATACCGAATTTATTGGACCGCTTAGCCAGTTATTCTGCGCCAAGCAGTAGTGTGCAAGCATTACTGTGTTCCGGTTTGATGGGAATTGTAGCTAGTGAAATTACTGGGCAAGTGAGACTTTATCACCTGATTACACAGTGTAGTAATCTGATTACTAGACTGTGATGTTTCAGGATGACGTGCGCAGTGCAGTGTCATGCGAAACTTTATTATTTTAAAGTTCCGAGTGACACTGCAACTGTTATGGGTGGCCGTGTCGCTTAACATCAGGTGAACGACTAGCTAATCACGCCATTCATTCTCATAAAAAAAACCTCGAGCTATGTATTTTGAATTCCTCGCTACGTTAAATAATAAATTAATAATTTATTTTTATTTTTATACTGGGTGTAATTGAATTCATTAGCATCCTTTGAAACTAGGTATCTACTACTGATACCGGTCACGTGTAGACCAAAATTTTTGAATTGGTTTGGTTATAATAATAACTCCAAAAAATGGAATAACTTACTTAATCAAATGCTACAACACAAAATTAAATTAAAATAATGAAGTACTGTTTTTAATTAGTACGTACAAGGTATAAAAACGTTTAAATGTATCAAAATCATCCGTGCCAACCGCGTTAGGCGCCGCGGCAATCTTAATAATTTTCAATAAAAATATTTTCATTTACACTCTTTACTCTTTAATAATCGTCTATAAACGATGTACTATCATGAGCTCAATGTATGCTAATGAATTAAATTACATCCTGTATTTATTTAATTATTTAATTTGGACGGCGAAAGAAGGCAGGCTGCCTTGCCTATTGTTTTAGAGTAAGACACACTTAGGCGCTACCATGGTCTTGGCACGGCACGGATTTATTTTTCCTATTCATCATTTTCCGTTCACTTATCTACCCATAGACAGAGTTAGAATGTAAAACTAATTAACCCGTGTGAAGCCGGGGTGGGTCAACTAGTATTATTTTAAGTCTATATTTATTTTTCTTAACGTTTTTTCCACTAGGTGGACTGACGACCTGGTGAAAGCCGCGAAGAGCTAATGGACGCAGGAGGCGAGCAGCCGCTCAAGGTGGCACTCTCTGTTGATGATGATGTTTGGAAGAAAATGCTACTTAGCATTAAGTTCGCCTATGTACTTGATTTACTCTTGTGCAATAAAGCATTTTCTATCTATCTATCTATCTATCTATCTATCTATCTATCTATCTATCTATCTATCTATCTATCTATCTATCTATGTTTTTACAATATTATTATCAAAATAACAAAAATATTATAAAAAAATAAGTCATATTATTCGCACATACCTGTAAACTGGCAATTTTCGCAATAATCATTTGAGATCCTGTGTCATAGTCTTCAGTATTCTGGACGGGATTCTTGAGGAAATATAGCTTTTTCAGATGCGGTATTTTGTTCAGCTCACTGAGAGATCTCCACTGAAATAAATAAATAATAAAATAATATATATGTTCGGACATTTCGTGGCCATCTAGCCCCCCAAACTAAGCATGTCTTATGAATATAATAGAAGTCATTACACAGTATGGAGTAAGGGTATACCTATGTTGCAGGCGGCATGAGCGCTAATAAACTGAAAATACTATGGATACATGGTAAAACAGAATTATTAACAATATTTAAAATAAAATAAAAAAAAAACAATTACGGAACACCATTACATACAATAGTACACAAATAGTAGCTAATTATTACCTAATTAATTAATATTATATTCATTTGATGATGATGATTTCGAGGATGATGATGATGATGATGACATACTCACATCACTAATCCGGTTTCGGTTCAGGAACAGCACATCCAAATTGTTAAACAGGTCCACTTTGTCGGGGTTGTCACAAAAACGTATTTCTTCAATCAGACAGTCATTTAAACTCAGCACCTTTAGATTTCTCATCGAACCTACAATATTCATAATAATTGGCTAATTTTAGCACTTTTAAAATCAAATTAAAATACCAAGGACAGTTTAAAATAGCTAAAATGTCGGCTAGTGTAAGCAAAGCCATGGGGTCCCATCACAAACGAAAAATAGCCCAAACTTGAAAATATTTAGTAATCGTATCTAGAGAGTTACTAGTTAGTGTCCAGTGTATTCGTTTGGCCCAATACTTCGCCAACACGCAATAAATGTCGCTTGATAATCTTGCGTTATGCAGAAATAAAATAATTCGTAAAATAGCCCGCGTTATTCCGTTGTATGGGATGAGGCATCTGTACTGTAGGTATTCTACACAACTAAAGTGACCAATATAGTTCTTAGAATTAGCAAGTTGAAATGGCAATGGGCAGGCCACATCGCTCGTAGAACTGACAACCGATGGGGAAGGAAGGTTCTCGAGTGGCGACCACGAACCGGAAGACGCCGCGTACTGATGGATACTGATGGATACGACGGGTACTGATGGATGCCAGAGGCGAGCAGCCGATCAAAGTGGCGCTCTCTGGCGCTATGTTCAGCTATGGACGTCTTCAAACTTCATTACTGACTAGCTGCACGGTCTCCATTGTTATTTTTTATTTAAAAAACCTTATACCGTGTCGTACCTAGATTCATAACTTCAAACCAGGATAGTATGGGGTTCCCATCGAGCCTCAATATTGTCAGAGTGGATAGAGTCGATATAGGAGGCGTTATTTGCTCGATCCTGTTGTATGCCGATATTATCTCTTTTATCTGAAAGTTGGAACACAATTATAATGTAAATAAAAGACTTCATCCTGTACTTTTTTTGGCTGATTGACAATATACAGCCCAAGCCACAGTAAGGTTTTTTTTATTCTTGGCGTTTAGTAGAATTCTTAATTTACCCCCAATGGCATAGAAAACTTCTCGTCGCTGCTAGAGCGAGACACACTTAGGCGCTACCATAGTCTTGTCTCATTCTCTCACGAGCAAGTGTCGAGGAAATTTTGTAGTGGTGTGCATGCTAAGTGAGCAGGGATCAAAAATAAAAAATTTTGAATGATTAATAACGCGACCAGCTAGTCGTTCACCTGAAGTTAAACAACACGGCCGCCCATAACAGTTGCAGTGTCACTCAAAACTTTAAAATAATAAAGAGTCGCGTGACACTGCACTGCACACGTCTTCCTGAGACATCACACAGTCTAGTCATAAAATCGCTATACTGTGTAATCAGGTCATAGTCTCATTTGCTCAGTAATTTCACTAGCTACAATGCCCTTCAAACCAGAACACAGTAGTGCTTGCACTCTGCTTGGCGACAGAATAACCGGCAAAACGGTGGTACCTACCTAGACTAACTTTGCAGAATTAAATTTTACTTTACCTGCGGGAACAAATGAGACAAAGTGATTAGATCCGTCCAGTCATAGTCGCAAACTGATAGATTCAACTTCTCGAGTTCAGCGAAGTTGACTGAAAACTGCGATAATGTCTCCACAGACATGTCAATGGACATACGGTTTTTGCTGAAACAAGAAAAAAAATTGTCTTAATTCAAAACCAATTTCATTAAGAGAAGAGTATGCCCCCCCCCATATAATAAGCGCCAATGCCATTTCAATAATTTTTTTATATGTTGTCTACACAACACACATACTACGTGAAGCACTTACATCTTCTTGTTTTAAGTTTTCACAATATTTGTGTAGTTAAATCCCATCTAAAGTTATTTGTAAAGCGCTAAAATTATAACACAAAAAAGTATTGCAAATAGAACACGAAACATATTTTCAAAATAATCAAGACTAGATTATAATCACAGAGCACGAATTTAATAAAATACGCGTCGCCTCCTGATGCTAAGCGTGACTTTTACAATGATCTGTGATTATAATCATTCCAAACGGCTGAAACCAGAACCAAAGGGTTTTGTTAAGATTTAGCCTTCTAAAACACAAAAACCATTTTCACCTTGAAATTTTTCGCCCAAAACGTTAAAATGTCAGTAAATTCAGTCACATGTTCTATTGTGGGTTAACCCCAAAGTACCCCATTCTTTTGTTTAATGTCTCTTATCATATGTGGAAATAAAAGAGAGATGGCAATAAAAATATTTTGGGTGCAATGTATTATTATATTACCTGACATCGAGTTCCCTCAAGTCTGGCAACTGAGCAGACAGAGTGATCACCTCTCGCCAGTTGGCGAACAAGTTGGCCGACACATCCAGACTCCGAACATTGGGGCAGAGAGACGCAACGTCACCAGCTCGGAACACATTCTGATCATGGACACAAACCTCTTGGAGGCGATCAAACTTCCTGCAAAGATTATGTACGTAACACTACTATCTATCCTGTGCTATAAGCGTGTTTTGTCTATTTATTTTGACATGATTTTTTTTTAATTTCTTTAATTAGTGTACCTGATGGAAAAATCAAACAACAGTAATGATATTTGACGTTTTTGTGGCAGTTTTTCTTTAAAAGCTTATTGTTATAGACCTGGTAATGGTTCATTAAGGTTCGACGGGCCCGATAGCTCAGTTGGTAGTAACCCTGCCTTCTGAACTGAGGGCTGTGGGTTCAATTCCTACCCAGGACAAACATTTGTGTGATGAACATAGATGTTTGTTCTGTGTCTGGGTGTTACATTGTATTCTATGTATGTATTTACAAACAAAAAAGTATCTAAGTATTATATCCGTTATCTGGTTCCCATAGGTCAAGCTTTGCTTAGTTTGGGGCTAGATGGCGCTGTGTGAAGATGTCCACACATTTATTTATTTAATGATAGAACCCTGAAAGGAAATGCTTAGAAAACTCACTGCTTCTGATGAATCTTCTCAAATCCAACCATCTCAATGAAAGGTGCTCCCATTTCTCGCTTCCACTCATTGATGACTGTCCTGCGATGCGCAGCCACAGTTTCATCCTTAAATATTTTTTTATTACATTATGTTTCTTTAAGTGTAGTCCTAGAGAATATAATACCTACAGTACTGATGCCTCATCCCATACAATGGAATAACTCGGGCTATTTTATAAATTATTTTTTTCTGCATAACACAAGATTATCAAGCGACATTTATTGTGTTGGAGAAGTATTTGGCCAAATGAATACACTGGACACTAACTAGTAACGCTCGCAACACATTCACTACATTTTTTCACGTTTGGGCTACTTTTTGTTTGTACCGGATGAGACCCCATGGTGTAGTTAAACTTCAAAGAAATATAGTAAAACACTAATAAACTATCTGAACTAAGAAATACCAATAAAAAAAATGCATATTTTAATACTAACAAGAACTACAAGAACTTGGTGACAAAAACATAGAACAAGGTTTAGTCATGAGTCATATAATTGACCTCTAATTTTTATACAAAATCCTGATTACAACTTGCTAATACTGCAGTATACAACATTATGCTCAGACTTAGAAACTAAGCACACAGTCAAACAGGTATATTTAATAAAACTGAAAGTAAACCAACTTTTGCTGTTAACACCCACTCAAATTCTATTATTCACAATGCAAGTGTAGGTGTCATGACCTAATACTGACAACAGCAGTCGCAAATCTACTTTAATGGATGTAAATATGATGAAAAGGTTCAACTTTAAAGGTTCAGGTTCTGGAACTTACCTCCCGGTCACCATAGTACTGTCTAATAGCATCAGCACAGGTCCGCATAGGCGATATCTTGTTCGGACGAACGAAGGAACCCGCCCCGGGTTTAGAAGTTTTAAAGTACTGCACATCATCCACGGAACCGTCATGCTTGCCCCTAGCAAGTACATCCCATTCCACACCATACCAAACACCTTTATACCCCTGAATTTCACCAATATACTTCACAGTACCAAAATCTTCACCACACTTGACGCGACTACCAATATGCACTTGTATCTCATTCTCTTCGATACCATTGTGACTGTCCATGCTACCGTTGCAAAATTTTGGTATTAAATCAACAGGCATTGCGCCCACCATTATTTAGTGCTTTCGAAAAAAGAACTATTAATCAAAATTGAAAACAGGCCGCTGCCACAAATCCACAATGCCCACAAACAAAACAACTGTCAAAAAACTTAAACAATAAGACAGTGTTGGCTATACTTTACGATGAACAATCACCATAAAATCGATAACACATCGACTTTTTGTTTGAATCAAGGAGTACTTTGTGGACAGGTTATTATCATGGTACCTGTACGTACGCATACATGCTCCGCTTTGGCACACTATTACAACATTTGCGATCCTGACTCCTCTAGCTAGTAAACTCCTCTTGTAAATAATTTAAATATTATGAACCATAAAAAAGAATTTGGATTCTCGCTCAACTGAATACCCGTTAGTTTCCTGCAAGCAAGACCAAGTTACATATACATACATATTAATAATAATACAGAACAGATTCACCATGATATTTAGCAATGTATGTTGAATTCAATAAAAGAAATTAATAAAATATTTAAAAATAATGAATTAATTGACCTATGTGACATGATTTCAGTGATCGCTCAGTTCCTCAAGTTAGTGACGTTATTCTCAAAAGCGTCTAAGTTATCACAGTACTACTGAAAAATACCAACAAAAAAATCTGTCCAAACAGCTATTTTGTCGGTGCCGAGTTTACAAACGCCCTATGTATAAGACTTTGAAAGTATAAAGGATTTTACAAACGCCCTATGTATAAGACTTTGAAAGTATAAATTCAGACTCGACTGCTTTTATAGCTGTGTGTTTATATAAACCGATATTCCAATCGATACTCAGCTTAATTCTATTAAATGCCCATCACTAGTACATCTGTGTTGCCAGCACTGGTAGATTATCAACACAGATTAGAGAAAAAAAAATCTACAATAATTTTCAATCAGTGGCTGCCATAGACAAATCCGTTCTCACAGAGTATAATTTAATTTTTATGGTGAGTAGTTTCTATCGTTCGTATAATAGATGGCGGTAGTTGTTTCAAATTGTGTTACAACTTCCTGAATTTTGATTGGTGGGACGTCGAAAGGATTATTATCCGACCAATTAGGGATGTCGCACGCAACGAGGACGACCAGCCACTGCCAGGGTAATGTTATCTGTGGTCTCTGCGGAGCGGACGATGAACGATCTACAAAAGCCAAAAAATATTCCAGTTTGTGAATTCTGCACTTTAGTATCCCTTAGTCTGTGATTTGCACTTTGCTGATGCTGATATTCTCGACACAAACTAAGTAGAGGATACAAAGTGTTCTGTGATACAAATTCTCGAAATAATTCAAAAATAGTCGGGTGCGTTTTGCGATAAGTGTTGAACGATAACTTCGATAATGAGTTATAAGTTATAAATAAAAAAGAACTTGTGTAAATGCAATGTAATTTGGTTACAGATATGCATGAATATGAATTCGCTATCAACGAGTGCAATGTTCTGTTTCATCCATTTATTTTCATTCGTTGTCTCGACACGGCGCTAGCGTCATCTCACTCGCAGAGCTTTTCGTAATCGGAAATCGGAACGTGAATAAACTTTTTTTGACAAAAATGGCTACTGACCGGACGATCCCAGTTGTGTATGCTAGTTGTTAACGCGAAAAATGAATATGTGTAACAGTGAAATGGTTATTTTAAGTGAACATTTGTTTCGTACTGTGTAATCATGCGTGTGGATTGATCTCAACAAAGGATACAGACGTAAAAATGAGGTACGTAAGTTCATCGCACTACCGAGCTTTATTTAGCAAAACAAATAAATAATTGCAAAGATAATCATGCACGCGTCGTTCTATTTAAGAACGGAGATAATTTATTGCTTCGCTGGGTTCCTTTTTTGCTCCCCTGCATGCTCAATAACACTACGTAAACATCGTACGGTGCGGTCGTCACGGTTCATCGATTATCCGATTGCAATCATTGCAATATTAATTACGGGGTTTTATGAATGGGATTTTAATCACGATTTAGAAACATAAAAGCGTCTCGTATTATAAAACAATACTGCTAATTATCCTTTGTTCGCGCGCCCGCACATTCTTGTTTTCGAATTTGGAAACCGTGCATCGCATGTTCCTTTCCAATTTTAATAAAAACTATAATAATTGTTACAACAAAATACATTGCCAGTATAGGTTTTCAAGGCAATTCGCTAAATTAGGGCACATTTTAGTGATGATTGTTTCACATGCTTCTGTTTCGTAGAATTGGGGCGACGGGACCCCCTGCAAGGGTGTAATTTAAGTTAGTGACTAATACGATACAGTTCCGCATTTCTGTGATGGTATCAATATTGCAAACAGTACAGAATTCGTAGTAAATTTCATTTCATTTCCTTATCAGCATTGTTATCAAAGAGATAGTGCAGTAATTGCGACAATGTTAGGTAAACGAACTTCGTAATTAATAATTACCTTTAGGTTGGTACTATGATAACAGAAATAAAATTGTTATTTTAACGCTAAATTTTTCCACATTGCTAGTCAAACTAATTTTTATATCTGCCTTTCTTCAAAAATAATGAATGTTGTGATAAATAGAAAGCTGTTTTAATATAATTATAATACCTACCTTCTATAGAACATTTTAAAGCCATAATTAATTAAAAAATACATATTAACATTTGTAACTTTTATTGAAGTTGTATTTTAGTCAGTAGGTAAGGTCCTACCTATTACATATTTAATTCCCATCAATATCAACATTTTAAACATTAAACCATGATTACCACAAACCACAACCAATTTTATTGTAAAATAAAAATGTAATGAATAATAACATGATAAAATAAATACTTAAGGGGGCTTCCATACAACAAACGTGATTTTTCTGATCGTTTTTATAGATAATGGTATGGAACCCTTCATGCGCGAGTCCAACTCATACTTAGCTGGATATTTAGTGTCTCTAAAAATATCTAGGACTTTAAATGCTGAGTCAAGTTCTAGGTAGTATGGAAATTACTACCATGCAAGTAATACATTTGCCATTGTCATGAAATATGTTTCATTCAGGTAAAATAGCCGTCAGTTTTAAAGTATTTGATATGTTAACACAGCCTTGGTTGAAATTTATTAAGTAGATATCACGGATGAAATAAAAAAAGAAGGATTGAGTTTTGATTGACATCGAACTGAAGCCCAAAATGGCGGACATATTACATATGTGTATCGGATGAAAGTAGGGCGACCGGCTGCATATGATGTGAGTGTGTGCGTGTTTCGCTCGTACGTACGAAGCGTTCCGGCTTCCTAAGGGTGCTTCAGTTTCGGATCAGACGGGATTCCCTCCTTCTTTTTTTAATAGCTCCATGGTAGATATGTGAAAAAAATTAAACATTAAGTATTTGTTTTTATAGCGGCAACAGAAATGCGTCATCTGTAAAAATTTCAACTGTATAACTATCACAGTTAATGAGATACAGCCCGGTGACAGACGGACAGACCAACAGACCAATAAACAGTCAGCGGAGCCTTAGTCGAGTTTACTTTAGGTATGGATTCCTAAAAAAAGTTACATCCAAGTTATGATAATTTAGAGCTATGAATGGCAACTACTAAGTTAGTGGGTAGGTGGTAGAATTTTTCTGCAAAGTTCGGCTAGGTATGTATCACCACTTTGCTAGTTATAATGCCGGCAAGCAGTGTTCTGGCAGTGTTCCGGTTTGAAGGGCACTGTAGGTAGTGAATCACTGGGCAAGTGAGACTTTATGACCTGATCTCACAGTCTAGTAATCTGATTACTAGACTGTGTGATGTCTCAGGATGACGTGAGCAGTGCAGTGTCACACAACTTTACGTTTAGAGTTCCACATGACACTGCAACTGTTATGGCCATCCTTATCGCTTAACATCAAACAAAAACTAGCTGGTGGTAGCAATAACATTAAAAATATTGTGTTGCAAAGTTGAGAGTGTGTCTGTAGCATACAATTTTAATATGATAGTGGTATCTAGCCAATCTAGCACTAGTCATATCAGATAATTAATCATTTTGCAATGGTCACCAAGGCATTTAAAAATGTCTGACTCAATAACGAATGGTGCCTTGCCTTGGACGAAACCAGTTTGGGGAGATGGCCCAATGACAGGTGCAGAATAACTGGTTTGCCATTCACAATTTTATTATAGACTTGATTAATTACTTTTATATTTTATATGTAAATTATTAACAGGATTCAAACTTGAACCTTAAATTATGACTGGTACTAAAATTTAAAACACCCGATGCGGAAGAAAGGTTCTCGAGTGGCGACCACGAACCGGAACACGCAGCGTAGGCTCCTACTAGGTGGAGCGACGATCTAGTGAAAGCCGCGGGGAGTGGATTGATGCAGGAGGTGAGCAGCCGCTATAGTGGCGCTCTGTGGGGGAGGCCTATGTTCAGCTGTGGACGTCTTTGGGCTGTTGATGATAATGATAAATATTTAAAAGTAAAATGTATGTTTGTATGTTAACGAAAAACAGATGAACCGATTTCTATGAAACTTTGCACACAGACATTACAGAGACTAGAATGCGCACCACGGGAAAACTTATCGTCGCTGTAAGAGTGAGACGCACTCAGGCGCTACCATAGCCTTGTCACGGTCTCTCACGAGAGAAAGTGTCGAGATAATTCTGTCGCGGTGCGCATGCTAGATTGCTAGCCCGGCAGCGTAGGACTTTTTATCCCGGAAAACTAAATTTCTGACAGGGAATATAGCGAGCCCTATGGTGCCTATAGTTCCTAATATAATTAGTTTTGTACCCATGGGATCATACCTAACCTACCATACATTCCGAATATGCAAAACAATGTTAATAGCTACTAATTACCGGCCGTCCGTCTGTCACCGTTACCGGTGGAAGCCGCACTTTAATTTAGCTATTTGGAGCTTTGTTTACTAGTACTGCGTTTATTTATATGCAAATTATGAAATTACCATTTACCCCCAATTTACTGCAATAATGAAAATTATATTAAGTACTAAAAGCTAGTAGGAATTATCGTAATTTTCCGGGGTAAAAAGTATTTAATTTTGAATTTTTAATCTGGTTCATTAATCTTTGTGCCAAATCTGGTAGAGCTGCATTTACTATAATGATTATTTGTGCTTTGTATGTGTGACTTTCTCATCAAAACGGCTGGACCTAGTTGTATGAAATTGTTCACACCTATCGTTTTTGCAACGCCATCACCCTTTTTGCTTCCACCGTTGAACATATGCCTCCCAATTAGCGGGTTTGCCATTATCACCATGCTCGGCAGACGGCTTGGTGATCGCAGTAGATTATAATGTATCGAGGACAATGTTGCTGTCATTCCCTAGGTATTCCCATAACCAACAATGTATGACACTGCAACTGTTATGGACGGCCGTATTGCTTAACATCAGGTGAACGACCAGCTCGTCACGTCATTCATTCCCATAAAATAAATAAATGTGTAATTGTTTATTTTTAAGTTAAGTACCTATTTTAATTTCATGTGGTAAGTACCTACTTATCTACTTACCTATTTTTGTTGTACATTTTTCTTATAAGTGTATTATTTAATTATTGTAATTGGTCTGTGTACCGTTTTAATTAAATTAAATTAAATTAAATTAAATAACCGGCTCTCGGGACTTAAAACCTGGAAAAATTTAATTTTTCGCTAGGAAAGGTGACATTTTTAATTTCAGGAATCATTATGGAGTATGAATATTCAATTAAGGAACCAGTCTAGCAAGTAGGTAACACTTAAGTTATGTATTTGGTATTGTGTACTCAGCTAGCGAGGTATTTGGCAACACAGCTGCATAAAGTAACCTGTAAGTGGTCACAACTGATTGTCTGTGTCACCTTGAAATGGTGGAGCAATACTGGTTAGTTTCTCCCCGTTTGTCGTAGTCTGAGATACGTCTTGGGTGACCCTATCCGCAGTATCGGCTGCGCTAGGATCGTTGAACCAGTCACGCCCTTCTGGCTTAATCGTTTTCAGCACCAGTATAGGATAATCTCAGTTTTTTTTTATATTTTGGCTCCACACATAGTGTGTTTAGCCAGTGTCAAGTATTGTAATTTTTCATCATGTTAATAGAAATATTTCACGTAAAGTCAAGTCTTAGTCATAGTCCAGTCTAAGTCATGCTCCAGTAAAGTGGTGGCAACTTTACTAGAATCTTCTATGGACTTTTGGAAGCAACACGAAAAATCACACCACATTATATCACTTGCCCTCACTCATGCTTGTAATTCAGCACTTAATGCGTATAACGCCACCAATTTTAAACATTACCACTGGAAAAAGCACAAGTTTTGAAAAATAATACAGTGCAACGACGTGAAATTTTCCGCGTTCCCGCCAAAAAACTCTAGTCTCGAAGTTGTCGACAAATATGTCTCCCTAAGACACTGTCCAATGTAGGTCCAACTTCGATAAAGAGGTCGCACGAAGAATCCAACTCGGCAGGACAGCGTTGGGACAGGTTCGACTCTTTTCGTCCAACATACCTCAGATTCTGAGTGTGTATTGCCATTGCCAGTGATGACTTATGGAACTGAGACGTGGTCTTATTGTTGGCCTTAATAGTAAGCCCAAAGTCGTGCAACGAGCTATGGAGAGAGCTATGCTCCGTGTTTCCATGCGAGATAAGATCCGAAATAAGAAGATCCGCAGGAGAACCATGGTGATCGATTAGCTCTTAGAATTAGAAAGTTGGCAATAGGCATGATGACAAAAGTTTTTTTTGCATAAATTTTTAATATTCCTTAAAAGATAAACATTTGTGCAACCAAAAATTAAATATCTCAAAAAATTACCAAGTTACAAGCATTTTAAAAACCGGAATAGAAAGAGATAGCTCAAACGGCCAGTGAGGAAGGTCGTTATAGTGCCTCATTACTAAGCTGTGGTAGCTTTTCATACAATCTCTTTGGCATGTGACGTCACGATTGGAATTTTCATAGTAACTGTGGGGGCGCTCTGGTTCGCGAGGAAGGGACAGGAGATGCCTCCTGTAGAAACTTTAAAAGCTTATTACTCCGTGATTTATTTACCGATTTTACTTATTTTTTCAATTATTGCATTCATTTTTAATCTTCTTTATGAAAGTAATATTTATTTGTTCATTTTTAATAGTAGTCATCAATGCCTCGGGCGATGGGGAAGAAAGGTTTTCGAGTGGCGACCACGAACCAGAGGATGCAGCGAAGGCCCCCCCACTATGTAGACCGAAGATCTGGAGAGCCGATGGATGCAGGCGAGCAGCCGCTCAAAGTCGTCTTCAGGTTGATGGTGATGATAGGATACCAGCTTAACGCAATCAGACACTGATAGTGTCTTTTAATTACCTCATTTATATTCTCACTTGTGTTTTTATCCATTCCAATAACCCGTCGTATAATAACATCTTTGTTTACTTTATAAGGTAGACAGCCATTATCAGACGTACGTAGCGCTTCACAATGGAGCTGGAATGCGACGTATTAGTGACGTCACGCGGATGTCCTAGATTGTACAGCCTGTTGATAGACGTCTGGATTCCTAGATCGTAGATCGTAGATACACCTGTTATTTCTGCCCAAATGTTGAGAAATTGACGGCTTTGTCAGTTTTCTTAGAGCAAAACGTGTTTGTTTTGTGACTGTTTCTACTGTTTTTAGGGTTCCGTACCCAAAGGGTAAAGCTAACCCTAAAGGGAATCCTTGGTGCGCGAGTCCGACTGGCACTTGGCCGGTTTTATTGATCTTTTGCGACTTTTACCACGGAATAGACTAATAATATTAGGTTCACTCACATAATGCTGGCGTGGCGCCAGCCTCCCCGAGAGAGCGCTACTTTGAGCGGCTGCTCGCCTCCTGCATCTATCGGTTCCCCGCGGTTTTCACCTGATCGTTGGTCCACCTAGTTGGGAGTCTACGCTGCGTCTTCCGGTTCGTGGTCGCCACTCGAGAACCTTTCTTCCCCATCGGTTGTCAGTTCTACGAGCGACGTGGCCTGACCATTGCCATTCAACTTGCTAATTGTAAGGTCACAAACTTCAGTCTTGTTGTTCTGTGTTTATTAAAGTATTTTATATTTCTATAACCACATTATAATTTTTATTATAATTATAACAACTCAATGCTATCACCTCCAGTATCAATTACTATAATCTATTCTGTGATGGCTCACCGCACCACCAAATCAAAACAATCGGCTATTATACATACCTACATACATACAATACAACATACATATATACGGTTAGTACTTCCGGTGTATGATTTTATTGTAATAATGGAGGCACATCCGCGGATTGACGACCAATTATTTGTAACTAGTTATTAGTCATAGACATTATTATGTATTTATTATAATTAGTGGGTAATTAATTAAGAGCTAATTATGTAAATTCCATGATGTGCGGAGTCGTTCTTGAAGGAAAACTGTGCTATTAAAAAATTGTTTTATAACCCCCGACTAATTAGAGGGGTGTTATAAGTCTGAAGTGTAAGTGTATCTGTCTGTTTGTCTGTAGCATATCGTAGCTTCCAAACGGATGAACAGGTTTATTTTTGTGTAATTATGTGAGTAGTATACCATAAACGCTGTGTTAGCAGACCACCCCATCTCTTCCAGCGGGTTCTGTAAGAGTCGGCTAAAGGAATATCCAGGGAATGGGCGGCAGCGTTCTCTGAGGTACATTAAAACCTTCTGCGATCACAAAGATGACTGCCTTGCGTGGTGATCATGGCAAACCTTACTAGGCGGTAGGACTTTTCTGCAAAGTTCGTCTAGGTAGGTACCACCGCTCTGCCAGTTATTCTGCCGCCAAGCAGTAGTGTGCAAGCACTACTGTGTTCCGGTTTGAAGGGCTTTGTAGCTAGAGAAATTACTGGGCAAATGAGTCTTTATGACCTGATTACACAGAGTAGTAATCTGATTACTAGACTGTGTGATGTCTCAGGATGACGTGCGCAGTGCAGTGTTACACTAAACTTTATTATTTTAATGTTCCGAGTAACACTGCAACTGTTATGGGCGGCCGTGTCCCTTAATGTCAGGTGAACGACTAGCTTGTCACGTCATTCATTCACATTAAAAAAAACTTACTATAATAAAAGTCCAAAGTGGCGGGGAGGCCTATGTTCAGCAGTGGACTTCTTCCGGCTGATGATATGATACTATAAACAATTCAATGGAATTAATTTTTCCTTTCAATTACTGTAACAACAATTTCAATTAAGAATAGGCCGAATGGTTTCTAGTTTTAGGGTTCCATACCCAAAGGGTAAAGCGACTCCTATTACTAAGGCTCCGCTGTCTGTCTGTCTGTCTGTCCGTCCGTCTGTCACCAGGCTGTATCTCATGAACCGTGATAGTTAGACAGTTGAAATTTTCACAGATGATGTATTTCTGTTGCCGATATAACAA
Source organism: Ennomos erosarius (assembly GCA_963580505.1). Lineage (NCBI taxonomy): Eukaryota > Metazoa > Arthropoda > Insecta > Lepidoptera > Geometridae > Ennomos > Ennomos erosarius. The sequence continues at coordinate 7,309,874 of OY757003.1, read as the reverse complement.
CAACTACTACTTAAAAAAACAATAAAATAAATTTTAAATTCAACGGGTCTCCTATACAACAAACGTGTTTTTTGTAGTTTTTTATAGATGGTACAAATCCCTTTGTGCGCGAGTCTGACTCGGTCTTGGCTGGATTTATTATTGCGTGAGGGGATCCAAGATGTATGGCCAATTATTTTAAATTGCAATCTCAGATAAGTTGATTTTATCACTAAAACACATATTGTAGATGCGTACATTGGTCCCTCCTAAAATGGTATTCACAAACTCTTGAGCGCTTTTTGTCATAGATATGCTAACATTTGACCACGGTCTCACCTGATTGTAAGTGACGACGCGGTCGGTGATGAAGCAGGCATGCAAGGAAGATACCGGTTCACTCTAGCGTTATAAGTTATATACTCCCAGACATAGAATAAGTACCTACAGAAGGTAAGTTAAAAAACAAACGCCAACATAAAACGTTGGCTACTTTTGTTGGTATTTTAGAAAATTGAAGCAATCTAAAGCTTACCAGTGGAAAGTCAGACCAAACCACTTGTGCTGCTTTTTTGATGGGCAGTGCCACGATTTTACCGCGGTATCATCATTCATAATAATTTTCTGGGATTTACACAGATAATGGGGCCAATTTTAAAGGCTTTAGTTGACAGATCCAAAGCTCCTAAAACTGTTTGTTGTCCTTGTCAAATAGACGGCAATGTAAAACACGGATATATTTTTAGCATTTTTAAAACTGTCAACGCTTTCAAAATTAGGCCTATTATTATGACCACGCGAATGTTCGTACGGTGCTATATGTGGCACCAAAAAACGGGTTACATTTCGCGAAAGTCATCATCATCAACAGCCTGAAGACGTCCACTGCTGAACATAGGCCTCCCCCAGGCAGCGCCACTTAGAGCGGCTGCTCGCCTCCTGCATCCATCGGCTCCCCGTGGCTTTCACCAGGTCGTCGGTCCACCTAGTGGGGGGCCGGCCTACGCTGCGTCTTCCAGTTCGTGGTCGCAACTCGAGAAGCTTTCTTCCCCATCGGTTGTCAGTTCTACGAGCGATGTGGCCTGCCCATTGCCATTTCAACTTGCTGATCCTGTGAATGATTGAGATTCTATAGGTACTTATTTTATGCTCCCAGATTATTTTGTCAGGCAACAAGGACGCTAGTACTGTGTTCCATTCCTTTAGACTAGACGTATAAGTATGATATTTTTGTTGATGTTACTGGTCAAGTGGTCATGAAAACATAGTTTTGTCAGATTTTCAGTAATTCAGTTATTTAATATCTTCCAAAATGTTCCAATGCGCGAGCGAGATAGATTCGCGAATATAGCAGCCTTTTTGGATGGCGTTGTCACACAGTTAATACCGCGATTCCCAGCCCAGTTAGTACGTGACCCTCACTAGTCACTACCTACAAAGAACAAGAATATCATCTAATGGTCTATAATTAAATCCTGGCTGCCATAAACGCTGAGTCTATAGGAATGCCTCTGACTGCGCAAGTGACGCATTCACAAAATGAACAGAGAAATGTGGACAACTTTGTACGGTGACTAATAATTGCAATCTACTTGTAAACAAGTGCATGAAACAATGATTTTATTAGAATAACTGACGGCACAGGAGCAAAATTTACGTTGCCAAAACCATGTAGTGTTGGTTGGTCTTTAAGTGTCCAGAAAGCTTTAATAAAGAACTCAAGCATTATTAAAAAAGAACTCTTATTTGGACAACCATATTTATTTTCAGATTCTTTGTTATGCTAGACTAGCTGACCCGCCTTGGCTTCGCATTTTTTAGTACTTATTAGTTAACTCTGTTTTTGTATCTAAAGTTTACAAAACTAGGAAATAGGAATACATAACATAGGACCTAAAGAACAACCTTAACTAAAATCACACGGAGACATATTCCCTACTAAGTAGAACCTAAGTAAACCTAACTTACGGGCAACCGTGAGGTTTACATTCAGGCGAGCGACTAGATGGTCTCCTCATTCGTTTACATTAAAGATACTCTGTGTCATAGAACTCATTGTAATTTATATTATACCGTACTAGTTCTTATAGAATTTCATCATAGATCTACATTGCAAACCGTGTTTGTTCAATTGTTAGACAGTGACAAGAAACAACCACACACAAACTTTCGCTTATAATATTAGTGGGATGTGATTTAGGCTTTGAGCATTGAGGATTAAAACGCTGATAGGACCCAATGCGAGCACGTTTATTACAGCAGACGAACTTGAAACTTATTTTGTACCTTATAGGGTCGCTTTATGCATAGAACAAATATGGCGATTACGCTGGTTGCACTTCGACTTTTCCATTTTTCGGTACAAATAATTAGTTTTAAAGAAATGCTTATGGTTATAAAAAAAAAGCTTATAGACGGATGCATTGACACATAATGTAACATTTTAGGACGTTTGAATGATTTTTTTAGAGGTCACTTCACGATTTGTTTCTATCGAGAAAACTTTTCGTAAACGTGTTGCGGTTTCGGCAGATGGAAAGAAGATATGACCAGTATTAACGTGCATTTTTTTCAATCCTGTAAAAGGTATACGTTTCGAGATAATCACGTTCAAAATAGTCGATTTGGGAGCATTCAGCGCCTTAAGGGTTTGTGCTCGCACATTCTCAAACTCGAGAAAAGCTTTATAGGTCGAGAAACCTATGTTACGATAAAACGCGACAGAGGATTTCATTGAGCGAGACCACTCCACTTTTATCATTAAACCAATGCACTCATAAAATACAGTTACAAATATCTTTATTCGCAGTACTGATTCCAATTTTAGCTCGCCCATCAATGACGTCACTGTCTTATTGCATTCAATACAATAGGCATGATGACTACAAATTTTTTTGCATAAACTAATAATATTCCTCAAAAGATAAACGTTCGTGAAAACAAAAATAAAATATCTCAAAAAATTACAAAGTTACAAGCATTTTAAAAATCGGAATAGAAAGAGATAGCTCAAATGGCCAGTGACGTCAGAGCTGCGTCGTTCATAGCACCTAAGCTGTGGTAGCTATACATACAATCTCTTTGGCCTGTGACAATTGGATTTTTCTCAGTGACTGGAGGCGCTCTGTTTCGCGAGAAAGGGACAGGTGATGCCCCCTTCAGAAACTTTTAAAGCTTATTACTCCGTGATTTATTTCCCGATTTTAATTATTTTTTTAATTATTCATTTTAATCTTCTTTATGAAAGTAATATTTACTTGTTCATTTTAATAGTAGTCATCGTGCCTATTATCGGCTTCTTATTCTTAGACCGTACATATAAGTACGATACATAATATATGTCATTTTCTTTATAATATTACTTGTGTATCATACCTCAATGATTGCTAAGGTCAATGGTAGAATCCAAACAAGTTTTCATTTAATACAAACCCAGGACAACAAAAAAATATTTTAAAAAAAATCTTAAAATATGTCGCAATGCCCGTGTGAGATAAGGATCCAGGCAGAACATGCTTTCGCATCGCTTTTAGTTACGATCATTGGTTCTCAAACTGAGATCCACGTACTCTCTGAATTTCTAAAGACTGAATGACCAAAGGGCGAATATGCTGTTTAGTCTCTGTGGAGACCATTGACTATAAATCCAGTTGAGGCAGTTGACCAATAATTCAACTTCCCCTCATTTGAAAATTGGTGTATTTCAACCGCTAAACCTTTGCGAGGAAACGGGACATGCGTTGTCTTTTGTTCCATCCTGCTCTGTTCTTTGTAATTTCGTAGGACTTTGTCTCGTTTTGTTACTTCGCCCCCTGCCCGCGGAAGTGAGTGGTGTTTGTACGAGAAATTATGTTCACGAGCTATCAACGGGCTTTATATTTGGTGGAGACCATAGAGTTAACCGAAATTCTTGTGAGACGATAAAATGATATTCAAACGAACAACGCTTTGCTGCACATACACAAGTACTTACCCCTTTTCTCGTACATTTTAACTTCACTTACCAAATACTAGGGTAGTTTACGTTATACGCTCATTGTTTGACGATAGCCGATGATAAATAGGCAACCAATGAACGTTCAGTGATCAAATGACAAATGCTATGCCTATAAATTATAAAAAAAGTATTTTTAAGTTGACATGAGTTTTACTTTGACAAACGTACCGGAAGACGCAGCGTAGGCCTGCCAATGATCTGGTGAAAACAGCGAGGAGCCGATGGATGCGGGAGGCGAGCAGTCGCTCAAAGTGGCGCTTCCTTAAAGAGGCCTATGATCAGCAGTGGATGTCTTCAGGCTGTTAATGATAATGATAATGATAATGATGATGATGATGATGAAACGTATCAGAAATCGACGGTTGGTCTTATTATTTTCATTGATTGTACAATGCACCGCCTCCGTGTTGTTTCCATCGGAATCATTATATAAAACATACTTGTTTCATTTTGTATAAATTTATTACCGACAAGCCTGCCTGTTAGGATTCGTGTGCCACGAAACTCACGACAGATGGATACAACAACTACGATAAATTACCATCAATGTGCTCCACGAATACCGACATTTTCAAGGGCTCGCGCCGGAAAAAGTTTAAGAACCCCTGACCCGGTCCATCATTCATCCAAGCACAAAGAGTTGCTTCTTCGTGACTTGGACTTTTGACTGCTTTCCAGGCCGACATTTATAATGCGTTACTTTCTTTGTCGGACACTTTCCTATTGTAAATGACTTTTACTTTTGCCCGGTCTAAAATTAGCCGTCTGAAGCCTTTGACAAATGGTCTCCGTCTATTGTTTCCTTTGCCTTTTACAGCTGTCCGTCATATTTTAAGTTTATCTTTAATCTTTTTAATCTCATTTGGGAATGGTGTTGGATAAAGAAATATATTATTTAAACTACAACCCCCCACAAGTTAGAAACACGGACCCTATTACTAAGGCTCCGTTGTCCGTCCGTCGCTGTCTGTCTGTCCGTCTATCATTTTACTAGGTGGTAGGACTTTTCTCAAAGTTCGTCTAGGTAGGCACCACCGCATTGCCAGTTATTCTGCCGCCAAGCATTAGTGTGCAAGCACTACTGTAGGCCTAGCACGAATATTTACGCGCGCGTAAGTGTAACGTTAACGTAAAACCCCCCTATTACCATTGCGTCTGCCGCTCAACTGCTGTCAAAGTTCATACAATTTTGACTGCAGTTGAGCGGCAGACGCGCATCAGCAGCGCTGCTAGCTTAATCGTAATAGGGGGGCAGCTCAAATGCCATACAACTGGCTTACGTTAACGTTACACTTACGCGCGCGTAAATATTCGTGCTAGGCCCACTGTGTTCCGGTTTGAAGGGCATTGTAGCTAGTGAAATTACTGGGCAAATGAGACTTTATGACCTGATTACACAGTGTAGTAATCTGATTACTAGACTGTGTGATGTCTCAGGATGACGTGCGCAGTGCAGTGTCACGCAAAACTTTATTATTTTAAAGTTCCGAGTGACACTGCAACTGTTATGGGCGGCCGTATTGCTTAACATCAGACCAGCTCGTCACGTCATTCATTCTCATAAAAAAAATATCACCAGGCTCATGAACCGTGATAGTTCGATAGTGGATGTATTTTTGTTGCCGCTATAAAAACAAATACTAAAAAACAGAATAAAATAAATATTTAAGGTGGCCCATACAACAAACGTGATTTTTTGCTAGTTATAGATAGTACGGAACCCTTCGTGCGCGAGTTCGACTCGCACTTGGCTGGTTATTTTTTTCTGCTCTGTAAATAGACAAGACAGGTTACTCACAAAAAGCCTGTACGGTTCGTTTTGTCTCGTCTCGTAACTCGGTCCCGCATATTCACATGTTTGAGTTGCATGTCCACGGTTGGCGAATTTTTTCAACACCGTTCATCGCTCGGAGAACCGCAATTAACGCGTTGTAAAGCATAAGCGGGAGCGATTTATTTTTTCAATAACTATTTAGTTAAGGTTCTCGAGTGGCGAACACGAACCGGAAGAAGCAGCGTAGGCCGCCCCCCCCCCCACTAGGTGCACCGACGATCTGGTGTAAACCGCAGGGAGCCAATGGATGCAGGAAGCGAGCAGCCGCTCAGTGGCGCTCCATGGGGGAGGCTTGTTCAGCAGTGGAAGTCTTCAAGCTAATGATGATGATTTAGTTAATTGCTCAGGCGTAAAACGTCTATCGAAAATAGTCACGCTATCCATGACCAAAAATTCATTCCCAAAATGACCCATTACAACACTGCTCATAAATCGGTTCACAATGTGTGCGTACTATTATGTGAACTTCACGCAATAGTACGAGGTTATATAATACAAAAAACTCGATTTGAAGCGAAAAACCTCTTTGCTTTTGTAAGTCGGTCTCTAATGCTAATTTATTAATGACTAAAAAGTAGACAATGGATTGGATGTTTGATTTATTACTTATTTCGTCATTTCGCAAGTAATATTTGGTAACACGATGCTACTATCTCTTTACGATTGCGACTAAATACATGTTATCTTTTTCTTAAAAGGACTTTAATATCCGCTTATGCCCAGCTGTCGATTAGAGTGGGATGTTGATGCTGATGACTTAAAACCCGCATGATCATATTAAGTACATTTTATTTATTTCACGCGGCATGTTCACAACTTCACATAATAACTCGAATTTATAATATTGCACGCTTAAGCTTATAACTCGTACCCTAAATTTACAGTTAGGGGCCCTGACCAAATAGAGCCATCCGTCCGGACATGAAACTACAGTCCGGCCAAATTTGGACGCACTATGTGCATGCGTATGCGCATTTAGTATAGCAGCATCCGCTGCTGCCCCTAATAATGTTTTTGCTCAGCGTTATAATGGCAAACAAGTAGATAAACGTTACAGATAAAATATCATTGTAGTAGATGTAATATGAAATCGACTTAAATTTTGGTCTTAAAAAAACAATGTAGGAGCAAATATCTGTGTGAAACGTCCACAGATCTTTATAAAAACAAAAGAAAAAAAAAAGAGGTTTACTTTAAGTACAGCTAATAAAAAAAATAACATCGTAAACCATTAATTAGACAACCTATCATATCAATCGCTCTTTGTCTAATTATTATGTCAAACAAATAGAAAATAATGATATCTCAAATGCTCCAGCACACCTTTTCGGAATGTGTTGGTAATTCCTGGTGATTTTCAAGTTGACCGGGTTATAATATAACATCGGAAGTGTTAGAATTAAGCCGTTTAATAGATAGTACTACTCGCTATTTGGACAGTTATGATGATTGTCTAATTAAAATGGAGTTTAAGAAACCAATTAAGATAATGTTTAAATCTTTAAAGACAGTTAATATGCGATTATCGTTTTCCGGCTAAGTCAAAATGATGTACCTATTTACCTAGAAGTCGTTGAACTTGTCAAATTAAATAGAAAACATAAAATACAGTTGGGTTAGATGTCTTTTTGAGTAGATACCGCTACTTGACGAACGTACGATTGGACGACTCCCGCCTAGGTGGTGCGACGACTTCTGCAGAGTTCGCAGAAAATTGGATGATTTTATTTCAGGTTGTCCACCCGTTTAGTGATTATTGGCGTATATAGGAATGACCTGTGCCCAAGAGTGGGCTAATGAATGGCTGATGATGATGATGAATGTTACTGTAGAAGCAAATATTTAATCTATTTGCTCATTGTTCAGGATATAGTTGTTTCAGTCGGGTGCCAAGTTCACGTACTTATGTTTACATTGTACTTACATAGAATAGTATAGTATACAATAACTCCCTTTTTTTACGTTATGTTCATAGTTCATCACACAAATATTTGTCCTAATTGGGAATTTAATCCACAACCTAGTGAAATTACTGGGCAAATGAGACATTATGATCTGGGGCCGTCCATGAGCTCTTAGCGCGATTCAAATTGGATCGCTTCGTTTTTCTCACAGAGCTATGAAACAAGTGACGCTTCGAGGGGAAGCGTTTTTTTTTGCTCTGTGTTTTTTCTTATGAGGATTTTGACAAGCGATCCAATATAGGGTTTGCGTTGAATCGCGCTAAGAGCTCACAGTACGGCCCCTGGCGGTCAAGCAAAGATACCAACCACTAACGCTAACGCGAAACGCTAACTCCAAAATGTACTAGGATGACATTTCGGAAGTCGCTAACTTTTCCGCAGTGAATGTCATTTCAATACATTTTTGGAGTTAGCGTGAGGCGTTAGCGTTAGCGATTGGGATCATTGCTAGACCCCCTGATCTGTGATGTCTCAGGATTACGTACGCAGTGCAATGTCAAGCTAAACTATTATTTTTAATTTCCGAGTGACACTGCAACATGTAGTGAATGACTATCTAGTCACGTATTTCATTCCCATAAAAAACCTATAAGTAGTTCAGAAGGCAGAACTACTACCAAGGAACGACACAAGTGAGGTACCAAGGCACCGAGTGAGCTATCAGGTCAGGCAATATTAAAACTTTAACTTCCCTCGCAAGGTGTCGACCAGCCTGCCGTTAAAACTGAAAAGGCTTCGAAGGTTTTCTCGTTTCATTCGCAACATACGGCCGGTATAGTGTTACATAATGTAACACCTGGTACAAATTGGCAACTGCACGGGTTTTATGGTGCCCTGGTACTTTAGAGGTGGATTAAGTTTAGTTAATGGCTATCAAGTTGTTTAATATGAGTCTTGGTTTCGCAGCAGCTTACAAATGGGCATGATGACTGAAATTTTATTTTTGGATAAATTAATTATATTCCTTAAAAGATAAACATTTGTGAAATCAAAAATTAAATATCTCAAAAAATGATCAAGTTACAAGCATTTTAAAAACCGGAATATTAAGAGATAGCTCAAACGGCCAGTGACGTCAGAGGAAGGTCGTTAAGTACCTAATTACTAAGCTGTGATAGCTTTTCATACAATCTCTTTGGCATGTGACGTCACGAGTAGATTTTTCATAGTAACTGTGGGGCGCTCTATTTCGCGAGAAAGGGACAGGAGATGCTGTAGAAACTTTAAAAGCTTATTACTCCGTGATTTATTTACCGATTTGCTTATTTTTTCAATTATTGCATTCATTTTTAATCTTCTTTATGAAAGTAATACTTACTTGTTCATTTTTAATAGTAGTCATCATGCCTGTTTACTACTTTATAATTTTTCCCACGGGAAGTTTAAATGTTCTGAGATAAACACAAAACTATGCCCATGTTCAATGTTCAAGTTGCTCACTTGTTGTTCACTTTTCGGACGTAGCAGAGATCGAAAGGCGTACTAGAAAAGTATAATCAGATTTTTTATGCAGACGCCTAGACGCGGCATGGTAGTCCAGTTATGTCAATTTAATTTGGGATCAAATGGTCCAATCCTTGTTTTAGTGTTAATAAATAAGAACTGGAAGACGCAGCGTAGGCCGGCCCCCCACTAGGTGGACCGACGATTTGGTGAAAGCCGCGGGGAGCCGATGGATGCAGGAGGCGAGCAGCCGCTCTAAGTGGCGCTCCCTGGGGGAGGCCTATGTTTAGCAGTGGACGTCTTCAGGCTGTTAATGATGATGATGATGAAATAAGTCCTAAATTGAAATGAAGTTAATGACGATATACGTTCCAAAAATGGCCTCTAACAATAGAACATGACTATAATTTTATTTTTATATTTTTAATTTTTTTTTTTTGTTTTTTTGTCTGTTTTTTTTCGCTTTGCTTAGTTTGGGGCTAGATGGCGCTTTGTGTAATGTCCACACATATTTATTTATTTTATTTATATAACTGTGATGATTTTTCGGTACAACTTTATACTTACTTACTTATTTACGACATTCTCGCTACGTCTCTAGTCCATTCTTTATAACTGTCTAAGTGAATTTGGAATTCGGTAGCGGTTTTCTACATGGCTGCTCATGGATGCACTGAGATCAATATCCGCACAAATACACGGAATTCCCCACTATCGTCATCAACAGCCTGGTGGACGTCCACTGCGGAACATAGGCCTCCCTCAGAGAGCGCCTGCTTGCCTGAAGATGATGATGATGATGATGATGATTAGTTTACTTTCTGTTTTGTGTTTTTTTCAAGATTTCTTCGTAGTCAACCTGTGATGAAGCAGTAGATTGCATCTAGGTACAAAGTAAATCCACATTATAAAACGGGACATTAACATCGGGTACGGTGGCGGAAATTACGCTGCATCGCGGAATTGGGGCGCTCCGGGCGATGCCCCAGATGCAATAGAGACGGTGGTCCAGTGCACCGAGATAGGGTATAATAATCTCATCGCTTTGCTTGGCTTAGCAGTAGTACATGATGTTATATTTTATTTTAATGTCGGAGTGCAAATTATGTACTCTTTGACGGAGTGCGGATTGGAATTCAAAGTGGCATCCAATATCATCCAATTTTTTTTCAAATCTATACTCAAAATTCCTTATTATTAGAGTTGCCGCGAATACTCGCTATTATTCGGTATTCGGCATTACTCGTCATTTTTTTTATATTCGTCGAATACCGAATAATAGCTAGTATTATTCGGCATTCGGCGAATAGTCGTCGAAAATAAACTTTTAACGAACAAAAGAACTAATGAGTTAAAAATAATATTTTTTTTATTTATTTTCCTTAATAAAACAATACACAATATCAATTATTATCTGTAATATGTGCCTGTGCCTATCATATTCATAAAATTAAATTAGTAAGGCTGTTTAATTAATATTAAAAACCAACAATTAAATTTACTACATATATTATGTAGGTATGTATAACATGAAACAGATTACTTTAACTTTATTGTTTTCTTTTCTCACAACCTTAGAAGAAATTAGAAATATTTTTAATGTGTTTAATGTTTTTTTTTTATGTCGAATAGTAATGTCGAGTTATTCGACTATTCGTATGGCGATTAATCGGTATTCGACTATTCGCTATAAACACTATTCGCGGCAACTCTACTTATTATCGGATATCAACTTTTTTTTATAACATCTAGTACGGTGTTAGGACTTTTCTGCAAAGTTCGTCTAGGTAGGTACCACCGCTTTGCCATTTATTCTGCCGCCAAGAAGTAGTGTGCAAGCACTACTATGTTGCTTTGAAGGGCTTTGTAGCTAGTGAAATACTACTGCTGTAGTTACTGGGCAGATGCGACTTTATGACCTGATCTCATAGTCTAGTAATCTGATTATTAGACTGTGTGATGTCTCAGGAAGACGTGCGCAGTGCAGTGTCACGCGACACTTTTATATAAAACTTCCGAGTGACACTGCAACTGTTATGGGCGGCCGTTACGCTTAACATCAGGTGAACGACTGGCTCGTAAGGTCATTCATTCCCATAAAAAAAAAACAAATCCATTGGTTAGTACGCAACTTAGTTCAAGTGTTAGTAAAATTAATTTATTACAGAAATAATAAAAATAACTAATTACAAAAGATGCACGGCACCCTATTCATATCTGCCCGCCCCTGTCCACAATCCACCAGTGAACGCACAGTGTTCCATGATAGACGAGTTGAATCTTTCAGATGCCGTTCTCAAAATGCTGTTGGTACTGCCTCGCACCCGCCCCAGAAGAGATACCGTTTTTTGCGGACGATGGCGTGGAGTCCTTCAGTCTGAGCCTGTGCAAACATCTCTGAGGCACTACAGTAACGAGGCAGAGCCAACAGCATCCTGAACGCGTTGTTATATTGGACGCGTAGGGCATTTAACGTTCGAGTATAGTTGACCACTTGCCTACACGAGAAGAAGAAAAAGAAGAAATTGACCCACAAATGGCCGCTGTAGAAGCTTTTTCTCTGTTCCACTTTTTATATATCTCTTCTGCATCGTTTATCAGTGGACGATCAACCTGTACAACTCGCTGGAGAACACTTTTCTGTTCCATTCGGAGACCACTTGTCTGCAGGTATTCTGCAGGCGATGGATTCAGCAACTTTATAACTTTGCCATGTTTAAAGAACTTTCCTGGTTTAAATAGAAAGTTTACGTTACGATGCTATAAGTTTTGATAAGACTACGGCATCTACTTTTTGTTATGGTATTAAGGGTAAAGGCGCAGTATAGGTAATAGTGCTACTATTCTAGTCTTGATTGTAAGTGACTACTAGTTGTTGACGATGGCTTCGCACGCGTTGACTTTATCGTGTTTTTTTGTTTCTGTGTAGGCGATTTGTTATTTCTGGCCGGCTTGGGTGACGTACTAGGCGATCATGTAACTTGATTTAAACCGATACAAAACACATTTTTTTTTAAATGTGGATTTGCCAGTTTCTACAAGGTGACCTTGAATTGGTATGTTATCCCGAAATGGGGGGACTGGGACCATGATACCCTACAAGTTGCGAGAGCCTTACTTGAATCTGGGTGTTTCAAAACCTCCATGGTAAAAAATA